>CM068717.1:12610219-13846342 GCA_035079005.1 Fraxinus americana | reverse complement strand
CATTAATTCTAGTGCTTGTAAATATGTTACTAAAAACAAGTTCGTGAGATTTTTTAAATCAAGCAAGTGAAACTAAAACAAATTCATAACCTTCATTGAGATGATAAGAAAGTTCATTCTTTGTTATAAGATGAAAACATCAAAAGACAAATCATGAAATGAGTAGCAACAGAATGAAACACAAAAAAAAAAAAAATGGCAGATAAATGGAATGCCACTAGAATGCCAATTATCAAATTCTTCAATATTAATTTCTTTAATGCTAAATCTCGTTGAGTTCACAAGCACTAATTGATCACTTTTCAATCAAGCTTCATCTTCCTAATTTACAGCATTGAATGACTTCTGTGTCCTCCATTGCTGAAGTTACTAGTGAAAATGAAAAGAATCCAAATTCACTACACTGCTGGGATTTTCAAGTTTAGAGAAAGCAGAACTATGCTTCCCGCTTTGAAGAAAATGGAGAGGGATTTTCAGAGGACTGATTAAACTAAATCCATTTCAGAACTTCTTAAGATACTCATTAATAGAACCAGTTTTTCTGTAGATCTCAGAAAAACATACATACAAGACAAGAAAGATCAACTAACATGCAGAGATTTGAAGAAAATGAACAGAATTAGCGAAGAACTGATTTTACAACTTCTCGAGAAGCTCATAATAGAACCAATTTTTCAAAACATCTCATAACACAGCAAAAATTTAATAAAAACCCAATCAGGTCTATGTAAGAATTTGAACATAGAATCAAATTTTAGAGTCTTACATAAGAAATGCTTGAGAAGAGGCATGACGATTGCTCGAAGAATCCGATGTGCAGAGGCCACACGAATCAACCTTTTTAGAAATCTAAAAATCTATATCATCAAACTCTCCTTTTTACAATTGAAAGGTTGGCACAATGATGCCAATTAACTTGCTGACTTGAATTATTGACCAGTTGACTTATTTTTTGATTATTGAATTGGTGCAAAGTCGTGTTTAATTAGAAAAACTGTGTTTCTCCCTTTTGTTTGAAATGGATGCTCGTGATGTCGCCAAGTGAGATATTTTGGTGACTCATATAAAAGGCCTCCTATGTATTGGAGCGAGAGCTTAATTGACATTCAGCAAAACAAGGATGAGGGTGGTTTAGATCTCTACATCCGCGTGCTCTACTCAGAACGCGGTACTCTTCGCTATCGAGATTTTTATTTTAGTCTGCAATGGTTGTTGTTATTATTACGACTTAGTGTTAATCTTGTTAAGAGTAATAGTCCAATCCCTTATATGTTGTTTAATATTTTTATATTTATTTGACATGAGTTTATCCTTTAACGATTATTTGGTGTTTTTTTTATTTCTGATAAGCAAAAAGGCAAAAAAGTGAATCATAGTTTTGATGATAATCAGTTTGGTGGTTGTATCATTGAGAACTGATGATTCCGCATGATTAAAGCAACTTCCTGCCTTCATTCCACCATCTCCATCTAATTTTAATTAGATACGCAAAATAAAATTAAGTGTTAAATTTAAATAACAACATATGCAATTAAGCTAGTAAATATAACGCTTGTCATCGCTGGATTTTTGAGACCTCATTACAATTTTCAATATTGAGAAGTCAAAATTTTAGCAGTGAGACAGGCAAGTCGAGACACCGGACTTGGAATTGTGTACCGACCTTGCTAGCTTTCGGACGACCCTTTCTTCTAGACTCAGTATGCCAAAAATTTCTTGGATTCAACTTGATCTATCTATCCTACTCTTAAGAGCATGGAGTATTCGATACTCTTTACTACTGTTTTAATTGACACTTGTATTAAATAATTGAAACTCATACACATGTCAATTAAATAGTGACAGAGATTACTTAGTTCTATATTTGGAGAGCTCTAAATTTTTTCTCCGAGACCATACAATTTTTTGGATGAACTTGGATGAATTCACTCACTGTTTTTTCTTCTTGAATATAAGCCTCACGTGGACCGTTCTTTACCAATCTGATTATTCCATTCTTCTTCAACTAGAGTTCCTTCTGGATTTAAAATATATTTGACTATCAAGGATATTCATATTTGACAGAATATTACAGGCTGGCTTACCTGTACAGCGGTCGTATATGTCAATATTCAAACAGATCTGTCTGGTTGTTTTATGAATTCAGCATAAATAATGAATATATTTATAGAATTTCATATAATCTTATCAAATTTACTAACAATTAAATATGGAAAAAATGTAACAGCAAATAAATGTCTATGCATAGAATCTCTGATCATTGAATGTACATCCACCTATTTATAGACACTCTCACACAAATTGCATACTGAAGGAGAGAAAATAAATTGAATTAAGAGTATTGATATGGAAGGATTTCTTAAGAAATTTGTTATGAAGAAGATGGTGGTGGCAGCTTTACTAGTCACCATTGCTATGACTTTGTTGAAGGGTGGTCATGCATTTGGTCTGCCTCCGTGCTGCGAACATGAGTTTGGATATGACCCTAAGTGCTGCCATCATGCCCTGGCCGCGGCCGCTCGCTTGGCGAAACCCTAGATAATTCGACTCTTTTCATCGAATTGTAGAAACTTCCAATAAATCTATTGATTATGATCATTCTGCAATAAAATATCGAATGTTTATTATTTATAAAAATGCTTCATTAATTATTTTCACATTAATTTTTCTTCGCCTAGTGGTTTTCAGGAATAATTGTGAAGAAGTCATCATCAGAATTGGTAGCATCATTCATTGTTCTATTGTCAAATTTTATTTATATTTTTAGTCACAATTTAGGAAAAATTTGATTCTTTATACTTGAGTTATTACTTGTTTACGGTGAATAAATTTGTGTGGGCGATAATGGATTTCTCAAATTGAACAGGTGACAATATTTCCAATATTTTCCAGTAAATCAAGACAGAAAATTCTAATGCTTGGTTGACAGAGAAAAATATAAAACGTTAAAAACAGTGGAGACAACCGTGAACTTCCAAAGATATATAGTAAAATGTCAATTCAAAAACATATTATTCTTGTTGACATATCTGTAGTGATTATTTCATTATATATTTGAGATAATTATAAAATGGTAAACTTCGCAAAACTTCTTGGGATTCAACGCTTGCCTTGCTCCTCCTTTGATAAGTCCTTTCATCAAGGTAATTTGATCGAAGTTAAAGGCCCATGTTAAATTCTTGGGATACCTCACTATTTCTGTCATTGGGCTGTGAATTTGAGCCCAAAAATTAAGGACAATCCGGATGGCCTGTTTACTTGTAAACTCGCATTATCAAAGACGCCTTCAACTTTGTGGAGGTTGATAAAATCCGGCCTTACACCTGGTGCAATTTTGGGCATCAATCTGTAAAATGATTGGGCCGGATAAATAGCGTCTTTGACATGTTTTCACATATTTGTTGAATGTGTTTGTGCATTGCTTAGGGTTTTCTCTCTGTCTCTTCGTCTTCTTCATTTGGCTCAATCTATGTAATCTTTAGTGGATTTCTATATTATACTCGGTGTGTATTTTGAGAGATTGGGTGGAGTGTGCTGTGGTGAATTTGTATGAGGCGAAGATTGAAAACCACGAAGAAATCAGGAAGAAATTTCTTCGAACATTTGTGTTGTACTATTCTTGGCTGATTTTAGTGGATTTAGAGCAATATCTACTTTTTGGATGCTAAACGGGTGAGTAGCATTTAGAGCACGTGGCCCTTCGTGGGTGAAAAATCTCTTGTTGACATCTTTTGATTTTTGCGATTTACTTTCTGCAAACGCTTTTGGTTTTTGAATGTCCTGACAAACTTAATTGGGACCAACACCCCCACATATACATTAAGATGAACATATTCTTCTCCACAAGATAGTTTTGCAGTAGGCACTATCTTGTAAAGGCAAATTCACCATATCAGTTTCGACCAATTATGCTTAGCAGTTTCCTGTTCATACTTGTCACTTTGACATTGGAAAGCAGGTTAGCAATTATAGCGGCGAGAATTGTGGCACCTAATATATTCGAATTTGTCAGTTGTAGAAATATTGAGGATAGCATTTCTTTAGCTTCAGATTGCCTCAAGCACTTTTGATAAACATTCTTTTGGTGGAAACTTTATGATAAAAATTAGTTGTAGGTTCCCTTTCCAAACAATAAAATGTAGAAAGTAAGAAAGATCTAGACTTGTGGAAGCATGAAATCCTAAAGTGGAGTAGTCCGCTGTTAACTGCTACGACTTTAGTAGACATTCACTCCCACGATACAATGGTCGAATCACTTGTGCAATAGCAATTGAATTTCAGAACTCTCAAGTTCTACTCAAGAACAAATTTACCAAAAAAATAATTATAAAATCTTTTCTTATAGATTTCAGAAGACGAAAATGATTTTTGAGTTTTCCAAGGTAAAGAAGCTTTATGTACATAGAAACAAATTATAACCTCCACTAATAAGTTAAGAGTTTAGTAGAAAATAGTGATTTTTACTATTTCACTAATTCATCCATAACTGTCTCCACGAGTCGAAAAGAAAAAAAAAAATTTAGATCAAAGTGTCCCCAGAATTTAATTCTTTTTTTTTTTCCAAATAATTTAATACAATTTAATTGTTTCTTTCAAAGAAAATACAGGATATATATCTAACAATAAATTGATACCCCATAAAGGTGTTCAACAAAATATAAGGAATGATTTTGGGGACACATTTAAATCTTGGAACTTTAAAATTATAAGTTTAGCACATCTCTCAATTAATTTTAATAAATTTTTATCTCTATTATTATTTTTCATTGCAAAGAGCTTCCTTAAAAGATACATTTCTTGCCTGGCTTCAAAGGGGGTTCTACAACCCATGTCCTCTTCACGAGGAGTCATGGCACCTTCTCATTTACTATATGCTGATGATTTATTTATTTTGCAAGGGACAAACTTCCCGACATGAAGATTATGTCAGAGGCTTTGGGTTTTCATGGCTTTTGAGATTTGAATGCCGACCTCGCATATAAATTCCACATCATTTTATCACATAATCAACTATTCCAATTTAATTATTTCTTTCAAATAAAATATATTCTGCTTATCTAAGAGCACCGTGATGTCTCAAAAAGGGGTTCGGCAAAATGAGGCGATCATTCTAGTAAAAGATGCTACAAGGAATGGTTTTGGGGACACTTTTAGAAGTTGGAACTTTACCATTATTAGTTTAGCACATCTGTCAGTTGATTTTAATAAATGGTTCTGCTAAGGGTTACTTGAAATGTTTATTAAGGTGACCCTTTATGTCTATTATTATTTTTCTTTACAAAGGACTTTCTTACAAGGTACATTTCTTGCCTGGCTTCAAAGGAGGTTCTACAACCCATGTCCTCTTCAAGAGGAGGCATGGCACCTGTTCATTTACTATACACTGACGATTTATTTATTTTGCAAAGAACACTTCGTGAGATGACGACTATGTCTGAGGCCTTGGGTTTTAATGGGTTTGTTATCAGGTGAATTGGTAAATGGGGAGAACATAAAATTATTCTTGGAAAATCCATTGTTTTGCGACGTGCACATTCCCTTCTTTCTTCAGTTAGAATGAAATGGTACAGCTTACTGTGAAGATTATTTCTCATTGTAACTAAATCAAGCAAGCACGTGTGTTGTTGGTGATATCATGAGCTGCTATTGTGCACTGCTGGGACCACCATATTGTTGAAACAGATTTTATTCTTCACGTGATTATCATCCCCTACTAGCTTGCTCTCCACTCAATTTGCTGTATATATACTTCACCTCACTTGTATCAAAAATGATCCGAAATACTTCATTATAATTCAGCTCATTATCTGAGTTTTATATTCTTCAAAATCTGTTATTTTAACTTGGTATCAGAGCCACAAATGGCCAATACTGGATCAGATGATAATGCACAATCTGCACTGCCTAACTCCAGCACACTGGTGCCTCCATTGCTGGGAGGACATCAAGTGACATCAGTTGGAATCACTCTCACCCAGGTGCCACCGGTGAAGCTAGATAGGAATAACTTCCTCCTATGGAAGAACATGATTATTCCAATCATTAGAGGACATAATCTTGAAGGGTTCATTGATGGAACCAAAACACTTGTGAGAATTCCTTGCAATTAGATATTTGTGGATCTGCTGGAGCCACAGTGGAAATGACACCAAATCCTGACTATGGAAAATGGATGTCGACTGATCAGTTGTTGATGGGTTGGCTGTACTCATCAATGACATCTGAGATTGCCATGAGAGTAATGGGATCATCAACCGCACGACCTACGGAAAGCTTCGTTCAAGAAAGTTTTGGAGTCCTGAATAAATCCAGGATTATTTTCCTAACCAGTGAACTTCAAAGGGCTAGGAAAGGATCAATGACTATTGATCAATATCTCAACATGATTAAACATCTAGCAGACAACCTTGAAATAGCTGGAAAGACAATCACTCATGGAGATCTCATCACTCAAGTATTAGCTGGCTTAGATGAAGAATACACCCCTATCGTTGTTCAGATTAACAGCAGAGAATCAATCTCTTGGCACGAGCTGCAGTCAGTTCTTATGACTTATGAAAGCCGGATTGAACATCTAAATGCTGTGAAAAATAGCTTAGCCTCAGTAAACCTAAGCCAAGTTTCAGCAAACTTCAGTCACAGAGCAAGCACTAATAGAGGAGGAAGGTCAGATTATGGTGGAAGAAGTTTTCACTATAGGGGTGGAAGAATCAGAGGCAAAGGAGGCAGACAAATTATTAACAAAGGGCCTTGTCAAATTTGTGGAATGAATAATCACTCAGCAGCCAAATGCTTCAACCGGTATGATGAGAGGTACATGGGTGCTAAGCCTGACAACAACTACTCTTCAGAACCTGCTGCTCTCATTGCCTCATCAAAAACCATTTCAGATCCAGCATGGTTTGTAGATTCAGGTGCCAGCAACCATGTTACTGCAGAGAGAGAAAATCTAGCTGAAGCACGTGAATATGGTGGTAAGGAAAAACTTGTTGTTGGTAATGGAAATGAACTTCAAATTTCTCACATTGGCACTAATCACCTGAATACACAGAATAATAAATCTTTATTGCTCAGTAATGTGTTATTAGTGCCTTCAATCAAGAAAAACTTGTTGAGTGTCTCCCAATTGACCTCTGATAATGGTGTTTTTATGGAATTCCACTCTAACACTTGTGCTGTCAAGGACCAACAGACCAAGGAAGTGCTGCTGGAAGGGAAACTTAAAGACGGCTTGTACCAGATTGAGCTCCCTGTCAAATTCCAGTTTATCCAAATAAATCGAGATCATCAGTCTGTGTTGTTGAGTTAAAAAGAATCACCAAGTATGAGTCAAAATCAAAATTGTGGCACATGAGACTTGGACATCCTACAGGTCCTGTGATGTCACAAGTTCTCAAATTATGTAATGAAAAATTCAATGAAAATGAAACTTGTCAATTTTGTGACGCCTGTCAGCTAGGAAAATCTCATTCCCTGCCTTTCAAACTATCGAACTCACACGCATCAGCACCTTTTAATCTTATCCATACAGATCTCTGGGGTCCTGCACCCATTCAATCAACTTCTGGTTTTCGATATTATATTCTTTTCATAGATGATTATAGTAGGCATACATGGATATATCCTCTAAGAAGCAAATCTGAAGCCTTAAACTCTTTCACTCAGTTTAAAAACCTAGTAGAAAAAAAGTTTGACAGAAAAATAAAGACTCTCCAGTCAGATTGGGGAGGAGAATTCAGGGCTTTTACCAATCTAGCTCAACAATCTGGTATTGAGATGAGACTCTCCTGTCCCCACACTTCAGCTCAAAATGGAAGAGCTGAAAGAAAACATAGACATATCACTGAAATCGGCCTGACTCTCCTTGCTCAAGCAAATATGCCGTTGGACTACTGGTGGGAAGCTTTCTATACAGCTGTCTATCTTATCAACAAATTACCAACTCCCATTCTAAAGATGAAATCGCCAAATCAAGTTCTAACCAATGAGCAAACTGACTACAAATCTCTTAGAGTTTTTGGCTGTGCGTGCTTTCCATGTTTAAGGCCTTACCAATCTCATAAATTCAGTTTCCACTCAACGAAGTGTGTCTTTCTTGGTTTTAGCAACTCTCACAAAGGGTATAAGTGTCTCAGTCCCACAGGAAAAATCTACTTGTCTAGGCATGTTGTGTTTAATGAAAATGAGTTTCCTTTTCAGTCAAGTTTTCTAAACAAAAGCACTAGCTCTCCAAATTCTGAAATCATTATTCAGTATCTTCCCTGTCAAATTTCTCCTAACTCTGATCTGATGTGCTCAAATGTTACAAGCTACTCTGATGAAACTCTTCCTGCAGCAGTTCAAAATTCAGGTCCATCCTTACTACCTGGAAGTCAGATTTCAGAAGCTATTGAAAGTTCAGATACTAGTAATAATCATAGTCACAGTGAAAACCCAGAGGATACAACAATTGAGAATCTTGAGGTTGAGCAAGTTGATGAGCAAAGTGAGGAAAATCAAATTGAAGCCACAGAATTGAACAGACAGACCACTGAACATCCTATGACTACTAGGAGCAAAGCTGGCATTTTTAAACCAAAAGTTTACTCAACACAATGCCAACAGTACAGAATCAGAACTGAACCAAATGATGTTCTTGAAGCCATGTCAAACAAAAATTGGAAAGAAGCCATGGAAGAAGAATACAAAGCCTTAATCAGAAACAACACCTGGAAACTTGTACCAGTAGAGGAAAATCAAAAAGTGATAGGCAACAAGTGGGTTTTCAGGATCAAACGTGACATTGATGGAAGAATACTGAAGCATAAAGCCAGGCTCGTTGCAAAAGGTTTTCTACAGACCTCAGGTGTAGACTATCATGAGACTTTCAGCCCTGTGATAAAGGCTTCTACCTTACGAATAATTCTCACTATTGCCGTCTCAAGAGGATGGAGTATTAGACAAGTGGATATCAACAACGCATTCTTGAATGGCAAGCTAAATGAAGTTGTATTCATGAATCAGCCTGAAGGTTTTATTGATAAGAGATATCCTACTTTTGTTTGTAGGCTCGAAAAGGCTCTTTATGGGCTTAAGCAAGCCCCTAGAGCTTGGTATGAGAGGTTAAAAAGGACATTTCTGGATTGGAAATTCACTAACTCCAGGGCAGACAGCTCTCTGTTTTTCTTTATGAACCACAAGCAGGTCATTTTTTGCTTAGTATATGTTGATGACATTGTAGTCACTGGAAATGATCACAACCTGCTGCAAAGCTTTATTGACCGACTAAATGCTAAGTTTGCATTGAAGGATATGGGTGAATTACACCAATTTCTGGGAGTTGAAGTAAAACGGAATGAATCAGGGATGCATCTCACTCAATCCAAGTATATAAGGGACTTGCTAAAAAGGTTTCATCTCGAGCATCTGAAACCGTGTTCTACACCTATGACAGTAGGCAAATATATTTCCAAAGATGATGGTGAGAAAATGCTAGATTTCTCCCTGTACCGGAGTGCCATAGGTGGTTTACAATATCTCAGTCACACACGGACTGACATTTCATTTGCAGTTAACAAATTAAGTCAATTTCTTCAAGCTCCTTCAGATATACATTGGAAGGCAGTTAAGAGGATCTTCAGGTATCTGAAAGGCACTATTAATCAAGGGATTTGGATACAAAGAGCTGACAGAATTGATGTCACAGGTTTTGCCGATGCTGACTGGGCTTCTTGCCCTGATGATAGGAGGTCGACTGCTGGATATTGTGTCTATTTAGGAGACACCTTGGTGTCTTGGTCCTCGAAGAAACAACAGGTAGTGGCCAGGTCTAGCACGGAATCAGAATATAGGGCATTGGCACAAGTCTCAGCTGAAATCACATGGATTGAGTCATTACTTAAAGAAATCAATTTGAAGTCTGCCTCATCTCCTATCTTGTGGTGTGATAATCTTAGTGCCAGTGCCTTAGCCTCAAACCCTATCTACCATGCTAGAACAAAGCATATCGAATTAGATATACATTTTGTTAGAGATAAAGTCCTTGAAGGGAAGCTCAAAATCCATTACATTCCATCTTCAGATCAAACCGCAGATCTCATGACTAAACCTCTATCTCAAACCAGGTTCCTGTTTCTCAAAGACAAGCTTGGAGTAAAAGAATGAACTCCAGCTTGAGGGAGGATGTGAAGATTATTTCTCATTGTAACTAAATCAAGCAAGCACGTGTGTTGTTGGTGATATCATGAGTACGCTATTGTGCCTTCTTTGGGACCACCATATTGTTGAAACAGATTTTATTCTTCACGTGATTATCATCCCCTACTAGCTTGCTCTCCACTCAATTTGCTGTATATATACTCCACCTCACTTGTATCAAAAATGATCCGAAATACTTCATTATAATTCAGCTCATTATCTGAGTTTTATATTCTTCAAAATCTGTTATTTTAACTCTTACCATTTTCGTATTTGGGCGTCCTTCTGTGTTTAAGGGGATGAAGGTGGTGGATGCAACCGATTGCTGATAAAACCAAGGCCAACATAGCCTCGTGGATGGGCTTCACCCTCTCATTTGCGTGCACACTTACCCAAACGCCCAATCGTGGCCTATTAAATGTTTGCATGGCTTGTGGGATTTGAAAATATATGATATATATCTAATATCAACATGACGCCTCAAAAAGCACTACAACAAAAATAGCTAAAAACGTTGCCGTATCTATCTACGACAACGTTTGGAAACATTGCAAAAGACAATCTTTCGCAACGTTTGGCAAACGTTATCGTGGGGTGGTTGTTTATTATTATTATTATTATTATTATTATTATTATTATTATTATTATTATTATTATTATTATTATTATTATTATTATTATTATTAACAACAATTTATGCAAATAGATTGGCAAAATTGAAAATGCAACTTATGAACAAATTTTGGAATTGCATAAAAATTGATAATTTTATTACAATTTTTTAATCCATACACTTAAATATTAGAATGGGATACAATACCACTTAAATAAAAAAGAAGTTTCAAAATGAAATAAAATGGTAAAGGAAAAACTCGATCATAAACGGAACACACAAACTACTCTCTTCTTATCTCCAGATGCTTTCACTGCTGCAGCACGTTCTTCAGCAGCCTTATTCTCTTTCTGAGTCTCCTCACCAAACAAAAAAAGTTGTACCTGCATTTAAGAATGTAAAGAATGTGAAAATTTGGAATTTATTAGGTATATCAAACAATAGTTTCAATAGATTTTTATGTTGAATAACGACATACAATGGAGTGGAATTCCAATTAAAGGTAGAAAGATTGTAGAGTCTCTATTTTAATTAAGTGAATAAATCATAACCCTGTGATCCTACACTAAATAATTGATCAAGCAATCATAGCCTGATATTTACTATTACTAAATTCAAGGTGCAAAGCAAAAGCACAATTACAAGTTCACCATTAAGTTAATGTACTGAATACCAAATATAATCTATCATTTAGCACTAGTTATGACTAAAAACCCAGCCTGCCAATCATTTAGGCCCTGTTTGATGGGCTTAATTTTCCTTGGAAGTTGGCAAATGTTTTCCTTTTCCAACCATTTCTCTTGTTTGATGGACAAAATTTGGCTTGGAAAATATTTTCCCACTCCCCACCCACGCGCCCATTTTCCACCAAATCCTTGAATTCCTTTTCCCACCTTCCAGCTTTCTGACCCCTTTTTTTTTTTTGTTTGCAATGGAAATAAATTTCATAACCAATTGCTTTAATGGACAATTTTCATGTAAAATGAAACCAAACGAATACTAAACTTTGAAGAAAAATAATGAAAAAATAGTTTTCGAGCAATTTTTTTCTTTTTGCCAATAGTAACAAATTTCGTAACCAATTGTAATTTTTTTTTTTTACTTTAATGGACAATTTCTATATAAAATAAAGCCAAATATGAATAAAAATATCCAAAATTTCAAAAAATTTCCGGGTGGAATATTATACCATTCAAACACACTAATTAACAATTCCCTGGAAAACAAATTCTAAACAATTATTTTTGCTACCCATTTTCCACCCTTGCAATCAAATAGACCCTTAGGGTCCGTTTGATTGCATGGGTGGAAAGAAAATGTTTTATAGGAAATAGATTTTCCTAGAAAATATTTTCCTGGGAATTGTAATTAATTGTGTTTGATTGGTATAATTTTCTACCTGAAAAATGTTGAAAGTTTGGTGTCCGTTTGGCTTCTTTTTTTATAAAAATTGTCCATTAAAGTGATAATTTTTCTACCAATACGTCTAGAATTTGTTCTAATTACCAAAAAGTAAAAAAAAAAAAAATTAAACAATTAGAAAAAATTACCATATTCGTTTGACTTTATTTTACATAGAAATTGTCAACAAAAATGAAAATTCTTTTTACAATAGTTGATAGAATTGGTTGCCTTTGCTAAAAAAAAAAAGGTGGAAAATGTTTTCCCAACTAATAGGTGGGAAAACAAAATCAAGTTTTTGTGCATCAAATGATTGTACCTAGAAAAAGGTGGAAAACGTTTTCCATGAAGAAATTTACCTATCAAACAGCTTTTTAAGGGTAGAAAAGGAAAATGTTTTCCTTTTCCATGGAAAACTAAGGCTATCAAACGGAGCCTTAGAGAAATTGGAGAGTAGAAATTGCGGTTCACAAACAAAATTTAACTCCCGTTAAAATAAGCAAGTTCAATGAATTCCAAGCTTATACTTCACAAGTACATTTAAAATGCAAGAACTGCAAACGAAGTTCAAAAACATTATTCTATAACACATCTTTAAAAGCTCACTGCTACTAGTAACGACAAAAAGTATTAGAAAAATATACATGCCACTAACCTTTCCCCTAAAACTTTTTAGACATCCCCTAAGTGCTTCAAGAGAAGACTGTTTTTGTGAAAGCTCCTTCCATTCCTCAGCAAGCTTCCTCAAGGCAGCAACGCTAGCCTCGATGTTATCCATATAAATCTTGTCCTGTTCAAATAAAAAATTACAGCATCACATATTATATATGACTACGTTCTCACCATAGGAGCAAACAGATTATATCCAAATAGAGGATTGATGATAAATGTCACTTTGAAGTTGAACTAACCTTGTCCAGCTGCTTTAACAGCTAAAGTTTGTATTTGCTGGGGGACTTGCTTCATTGCCTTGCTTCCAGGAGAACTAGCAACAGAAACCTGTTTAAGAGTTGGATAAATAGCCTCAAATCTTTCATTGGCCAGAAATATGTGAATTCCCCATATGGAAAGGTTTAAAAAAGTGTACTTGTTTTCCACAATACATAAGAAAGAGAGAACACTAAAAAAAATGCCAATATAACCAAATCAAATATACTGCAATGGAGTAAAAAAGAAGCTCATTAGAGTGAAAGAGATCCATAGTTTTTACAGTAACTCCAAACAAGAGGATTCACGTGTTTGATGGTAGATTGTTTGGATGAAGGAATGGGGAAGGTAAAGAGATTGCTAAATGCAAGACTACTGCACACACTACAAGAAAAAAGGCCTTTTGCAACATGCAAAATGCAACATTCATCAATTGCATGTTGCAGGGGTCTATGGCAACATTCAGCAAATGTATGTTGCTATTGATTGGCAAAATAGACTTTTAACAACGTTTTTTAAAGAATGTTGCTAATACACCCTTTTGCAACGTTCAAAATCCGTTGCTGTTAATTTTCATTTTGCAACGTGCAATGCACGTTGCTGTTAATGTTTTAGCAACACGCATTGCGCGTTGCTGTTAATTGCTTTTAGCAACAGGCAATGTGCGTTGCCATTGAATGTTTTAGCAACGCGCATTGAACGTTGTCATTAACCTTTTAGCAACGTTCAGTGCTCGTTGTCGTTAATTCTTTTAGCAACGCACGTTTGAACGTTGCCATTAACCGTTTTCGCAACGTTCATTGCACGTTGTCGTTAATTTTTTTAGCAACGCGCGTTTGAACGTTGCTATTAATCTTTTAGCAACATGGACAACTCGTTGCCATTACTTTTTTTATATTTAAGTTTCCCTAATTTAGATCCAGGCTTAGAATTCAATTTTCAATTGAACCTATAGATACCACTCCTTCTTCCTGCGGCGATACCACTCTTTCTTCCTCCGGCTCCGGAGCTGGATTTCTCATTTTCTCAACACGCCATTCAATTTTTGGTTAAATCGGCGGATCCCTTCCCTCCCCGTTGGAGGACTTTCAATCCAATCGCAAGATCCTCGCCGTTATCGGCATCTGCCACTACAAGGGTTACTCTTCCTAACTTGTCCGCGCTGCTTCGCCTTCTGCCCCTGGGATTCCCAGGTTCAGTTGAATTGTTATCAAGATTTTGTCTAGTACTTAACAAGCTTGTAGACTTAGGTCGTAAAATGGATAATTTTCTTGTGGTATTTATACAGTTAGAATTGGATGCAGTTTTATACTATTTAATTTTGGGTTGGCTTTGAAGATGTAGTGAGTATATTCTGCTCTTTTGTTCCTTTTCTAATTTTACCAGTTGTTCTAGATTTTATGTTAAGTGTCTGGGTTATTTGAGATTATTGGTTGAAGCATTTGGTCAGTTTGTTATTTATGTATTGTTATTAGTATTAGTTTCTTTTTCATTTTGATGATTTTATGGAAAAGGATTTTGTTCGGTTTGCGAGATAGAGGGAATAATGAATCTATGTTTTTTAATTCTTCTTGATGCTAAAGAAGACTTGTTTTGTGTTCTATTTAGAATTTATTGCTTGCTATCTTGTTGATGAGGGTTTAAGTTATGTTTCCTATGATGTAAGATTATAATATGCTGCCTCTGGTCTGGGTTTTGTTCCATATATGCTCTCATTTTAACTAATTCATTTTCAGTACATGTTGAAATGAAAGACATGATTGTTAGCCAAAAAAGGAAGAACAAAAGTGGCATTGGCCAATAAATGTATTTTTTAAAGGGGTTATGGTTATTTATTCCCTTTTTCACGTTTACATATCTGTTGGAGTGGTTTTTAAGACTCAACAGGGGTTTGTACGATGGTTGAATATTTGTCATTTTCAATTGATGCAAGAAACTTCCAGACTTGCTGGGATTTGTCACGTTCGCAATAAATTTCTTGACATTGTTTTATATAGGGTGTTATGGCATCTCGGTAATTTTTTAAATTTCTTGATTGAGATTTATTAGAATAGTAATTTGTAATTTTTAGAAATCAATTGAGTTAATCTTTGGAGCTGGCTCGAGCTTGCTACTCTTAAGCTTGTATGCTTAGCCAAAATGATCGAGCCTCAGTTATACTGAAGTAATTTCAACACGAAAACTGATTGGGATGCATCTATGTCACAGGTGAGATTAGAAGTTTATTATTATTATTATTATTATTATTATTATTATTATATTTTGCATTCAATTAGTTTTTATACTTGACAAACTGTAAAAAGAATTCTATGTTGGTTTGTAGGTTATTCAAGAAATTTATCTTGTGTTTCACCCTAGATTCACGTCAGTTTAATATTAATTTTGCTTAATTGTTACTGGTTTTTTAGTTTTATGGAATCTCGATTTCCTCCACCACCACAATTATGTAGAAAGTTTCCTTCCCCACCCACAACTACAGGTCTATTAAACCCAAATTCTATCTCCAGACCACTGGTCATTTCAAAGAGATCAACTCTCATTGTTGGCGTGAAGGTTTTTATCCAATTTCTGAGGTATGTTGTATGGATCCTTTCCTTTTGTTGCGTTTTTAAGTTATTTTTTCTTGTTTTTGATTTGGTTCCTTTTGTGGGAATATTCTTCTTCTGTAGGGCTGGTCACTTAAGAAGGACATGGTGTGGAGTGCTTAGGGAAGCGACTGTTGTGTTTAAGGAGGTGATATGGGTATATTCTTTGTAACTGTAAATCTATTTTAGGGCTTATAATTTGTCAAACTAAATAATGATTTCAATTTGTTATTTTCAAAAACTTCATCAAAATCACAGCTATGTTGCAGTCATGAAGTTCTCTCCAGATTTTGTTAATAGGCCTCGTGTCGTCGCAGCTGTGTTCTTCGTCAGTTTCTCGAATTTCAGGGTACAAACTTGGAATGGTTGAGCATTTGACGACAGTTGATTGTTGGAGAATACAAGGTTCCTGGTTTTTGTGCAGTTCAATGTTATGAATAACTTTTGGGGAGTTTGAATTTTGTATGTTGCATTTGGAGATTCCAAGTCATATAGCATTATGGTAGTTCTTTTTTTTATTTTTTTGTAATGTATTGAATTTTTAGATGCTTCAAAATTTTTGATCTAAATTTTGTATGGATATTGTTACATTTTGGAGTTCAGTTAATGATGACTATTGGAGTTATTTGATATTGTTGTCTTCTATCTTGTTTTGTGGTTGATTTATGTAAATCATTGTACAAATAAAAGAATTAAAAATTAAAAAAAATGTAAAATGACCTACGGCAACGTTCGTTGAACGTTGCGGAAAGTGTCTACAGCAACGTTCAGGGCAACGTTGCCATAGGATCTATGGCAACGTTCATGGAATGTTGCCGTAGGGTCTTTGGCAACGTTCATTGAACGTTGCTGAAAGTGTCTACGGCAACGTGCAATGAACGTTGTCGTAGATCCTACGGCAACGTGCAATGAACGTTGTTGTAGACACTTTCAGCAACTTTCAATGAACGTTGTCAAAAGTTGAAACTCTACGGCGACATCGAATCCGACAACGTGCACCCGAACGCTGCCAAAAGTCTATGGCAACGTTTTTCGCACGTTGCCATAAGCAGTTTTTGGTGTAGTGACAACAGAAGAAATTTTTTTGGTAATTTGTGAAATATTTATTGTAATAGGGCAAATAGAATATTATAAATGATATACAGTAAAATCCATAGAAAGATGTGTAGTTAAAATGTAGTATAATCATTTGTCCAACTATTTTTTAGAATGTGTAGTTAAAAAGTTGATAATAAAAGTTATGAGTTCTATAATATCTGCGGTTAATGAAATTTGACCAGCATATAATTTTAAAAAGCTAAACCAAACAGGTACTGAATCATATTGAATGAACACTATTAAAGAGAAAAATACCTGAAATCACATTAATTCTTGTTTTCTTATGTCCCATTCTTGGTACTAAACAAACTCTTATTAATATAGAGTAAGTGTATTTATACTGCAGCCTTTATTCATGCAAATCCATAGACTGTTTTTTCCTTGAAATTCTCCCTCTTTTTCCCCTCTCCATACAGTGGATAGGCTTCCTCTCCATGCACTGAATCATCTCCCATATGCAGAGCCTCTTCATCCAACCTAAGTGGAACCACAACCTTAATCAATAAGCAAATTAAGGTTGTCATTACAACATTCAAGCATATGACAAACACAAGTCCTAGATTTTGAATCCCCAGTTGCTTTAGCCCTGCACCAAATCTGCCACTCTGAATCCCATATGCAAATCCCATGTAGTGCTGCCAGTTCTCCACAAGGTAAAATATGCGACTGAGTTTTGGCTCGACGAAGATTCCAGTGAGTGTAAAAACAGCATGATTATTACAGAGTCTGTTCTTTCCATTATCAATCATTTTCATAGACAAGAAAATGAAACCTTAGCAAGACAATAACTAGCAGAACATAAATAAAAAAGCTACAACTCAACATTTTCTGCCCAACTAAACAAAATTGATATTGTAAATCATCTTCTTAAAAGAAAAAATGAAGTTTCATGCCAGTTAGGCTCTTTGATGTTCCCAAGCTTTATATAAAAAAAATCCCCCCCCCCCCCACCCCACGTACATATTCTAGGCAACCACGAAATTATATCCCAAATAATCTTAGCAACTGCAAAATTTTTCGCATAATAATAACGAACAGGTCTTAACAAATATAGCCCAAACTATTCACGAAGGACTCATTTTGCCCATTTGAGAGCCAACAAAACATCTTGATCAACACAAGTACATAAAAATCCAAATTCACTGCTTTGAAAAAAATCGGCTTTGAAACAAGGAACAAAAATTTACTGCTAAATAAAGTGATTCGTGTAAACTAACCGGAATGCTTGTAGGAGTGGAGATTGTTAGGCTCCTTGCTGAACACAACTCCAGCAGTTCCATTCCCAAACTCCTTCACCAAAAACGAATTGTTCTTCTTCACAATCTCCAATATCAGCTGTCCCAGAACAGTCGCCATTTTCACTACATATCAAAAATTGAAAACATCATAATACATAAATTGCATAAGCATTCGTATGTATATATACAAAGTTAAGCAAAGTAGAGATTGGCAATTACCGAAAGCGTCTCTAGGGTTTACTCCCGCTGCTTAAGGAAAGGGTGAGATGAAGCAAAGGCGAGATATGTACTGTGGTCATAAAAAGCTATAGGTCCCTGGCATGGTTGTGTGCACCAGAGGATGAGGAAGGGTGCCCAGGTGGTTCGCGACCATGGGTACATTGGACGGAGGAGGAATCGCCATTTTTCGGAATCTACTTCACGACAGTCGTGACTGGGCATCTTTCAGGAAAAGATTCATGCAGCTGGAGGGATGATTGGGATGAATAGAGACCTTGATTATGGTCGTCTGAGCAAGGGGCATCGATTGGTGTAGGTCCGACGTCATGGGTATGGCTGGAAGTTGTGATTGAGGAGAGAAAGAGGGAGACGATACAGAGAGACATGAGAGGAGACCGAGGAGAGAAAGAGGGAGAAATAGAGAGGTTGTATTATTAGGGTTTGTATGGAAGTGAAATTTTTCACAATGTTTATCAAATGTGGCAAAAGAAAAGCCTTTTGCAACGTTTGTCAAACGTTGCGAAAAGTACTTTTCGCAACGTTTGACAAATGTTGCAGAAGGCTTTTCGAAAACAAAACTTTCCGCAACACTCAATAAACGTTGCAAAAAAGGGTCTATCGCAACATTTTTCTATAAAACATTGTCAAAATTCATTTATACTAACCAATGACAACATTCATTTACTAAAGTGTTGCCAAAAGACCCGTTTTGCAATATTTATCAACAAATATTGCCTTTTAAGTGTTGTAAAAGAGTATTTTTGTTGTAGTGAAGGGCTCGACAAAATGAGGTGGTCATTCTAGAAAAGGACGCTACAAGGAATGATTTTGGGAACACTTTTAGAGGTTGGATCTTTAACATTATTAGTTTAGCACCCATCTGTTGATTTTAATAAATGGCTCTGCTAAGGGTTACATCAAATGTTCATTAAGGAAACCTTTTATCTGTACTATTATTTTTCATTGCAAAGGAAATTCTTACACTATATATTTCTTACCTCGTTTCTAAGGGCATTCTTGAGGCCGGTCATGTTAGAAATGTCACACAAATCATAACAGAAATGATGAGGATGACACTAGAAAATCTTAGAATGATAAGATTGTCAAATTCAAATCAAAGGATAGAAGTTGTTAAATTGTTATTTGATATTTGTTATCTATTCTTTGGATAGACATTAGTCACAAAATAGTGGAAAGTTGGTATCCTTATTTTATTATAAATAGGAACAAATGTGTACTAAGTGCTCATGGCCTATGGTCATCATTCAATAATGTTATAATCTGCCTTTTATTTATTTTTTCCGCTTCGTTTCTGTATTTTCTTCTTGGTATCAGAGCTATTGTGAGCACTTGGCATACTACAAGTCATTTCTTCCACTATCACTTTACTATCAGCAAATATTGACAACTTCTTTACAATCGACTATATCTCATTGATTCTCGTCCATCAAATACATCCCACCAAATCCAAACAAATCAAATACATCCTACCAAATCCAAACAAAACAACAAAAGCAGCAAATTTCATACCAAAATTGACAAGTGTGTTACATGTGGATCATTTCACCAATGAAGACATTGTCCACATCAAATACATCACATCCAAACAATACAAAAACAACATATCTTCGCAAGAATGAAGATAAAAACAATTGCTGGCTTCTTCATCAAATCAATGTCCATGGCAACAATACAAAAACAACATATCTTCGCAAGAATGAAGATAAAAATCATTGCTGGCTTCTTCACCAAATCAATGTCCATGGCAGCTCTCAATTTTTTCAAAACAAACTATGCCTTCAACCCCAGCACAGTTTGCGGGAGGATGTTAGAAATGTCACACAAATCACAACAGAAATGATGAGGATGACACTAGAAAATCTTAGAATGATAAGATTGTCAAATTCAAATCAAAGGATAGAAGTTGTTAAATTGTTATTTGATATTTGTTATCTATTCTTTGGATAGACATTAGTCACAAAATAGTGGAAAGTTGGTATTCTTATTTTATTATAAATAGGAACAAATGTGTACTAAGTGCTCATGGCCTATGGTCATCATTCAATAATGTTATAATCTGCCTTTTATTTATTTTTTCCGTTTCGTTTCCGTATTTTCTTCTGGCCATACCCTTAAACATAATATTTTATGGTTACAAGAGTTCACATTTTCAGGTGGATAAATGAAATTGTGCAATTATTTGAAAGGAACATGTTCTCTTTTGTATGTTTAGTATTCTAGTTAGTTACAATATTTTAATCACTGGTTTATAGGTCAGCCAACAATCAAAATGACTGGTATAGATCTAAGGCCCCTTTTCATTCTTGGCTTAATTGTTCAGAATTTATAACGAAACAAAAGCCAAATAGAAGCCATTAGATGTTTTATGGGTTATAGAAATGAATAAATTGAATAGCTATAGAGATTTATCTTCAACAAAAAAGTAAGCAATCACGATAAATGAACATTCATACAGACATTACCATAATCACCAAGTGTGAGACGAATTGATATGTATTTCCATACAATTTTTTAAAAAAAATCGAAATTACAGTTTCGGCTTGAGCGTGCATTACTTCCACTATAAAAAATAACTGATTTCAAAACAAAAAATGTTGTCGCAAAAATTGAGATTTTGTTGCAAAAGTAATATAGCATAACCTATTCCAAATTATAATTGGTACAAGTATCAAAACTTATGCTAGTGTATTAGCTTTGTAAACTTTTTTCCGATTTCATAGCATAGAACGTACTGCCCTCATATTTGTATAAAGATGCCTTATGAATTCTTCGAAAAAGTCAATGCATATCAAAGAATTCTAAGAACAAATTTGTATATATATGACACCTTTACAGCCACTATACTAAAGTCATATAGCATCAAAAAGATCTGTTTGTCGACTGTATAGGCAGAATGCACCGGCTGATTAACTCCTTCACCCCTATAGAGGTATGAACCACTAATTCTAGTGCTTGTAAATATGTTACTAAAAACAAGTTCTTGAGATTTTTTAAATCAAGCAAGTGAAACTAAAACAAATTTATAAACTTCCTCGAGATGATAAGAAAATTCGTTCTTTTGTTATAAGATGAAAACATCAAAAGACTAATCATGAAATGAGTATCAACAGAATGAAACCCGAAAACATGGCAGTTAAATGGAATGCCACTAGAAGGCCAATTATCAAATTCTTCAATATTAATTTCTTTAATGCTAAAATCTTGTTGATCACAAGAACTAACTAATCACTTTTAAATCAAGCTTCATCTTCCTAATTTACAGCATTGGAAGACTATTTGTTCTCCACTGCTGAAGTTACTAGTGAAGAACAAAAGAATCCAAATTCACTACACTGTTGGGATTTTCCAGTATAGAAAAAGTGCAACTATGCTTTCTGCTTTGAAGAAAATGGAGAAAGGGATTTTCAGAGGAGCGATTAAACTAAACCCATGTCAGAACTTCTCAAGATACTCATTAATAGAACTAGTTTTTCCATAAATATCAGAACAACATATATACAAGACAAGAAAAGATCAACACACAGAGATTTGAAGAAAATGAACAGAAATAGCAAAGAACTGATTTTACAACTTCTCAAGAAGCTCATAATAGAACCAATTTTTCAATACATCTCAAAACACAGCAAAAAAATTAATAAAAACCCAATCGGGTCTAAATAAGAATTTGAATAAAGAATCAAATTTTAGAGTCTTACACAAGAAATGTTTGAGAAGAGGCATGACGACTTCTTGAAGAATCTGATGTGCAGAGACCACACGGATCAACCTTTCGAAAAATCTAAAAATGTATATCCTCAAACTCTCCTTTTTACAATCTATACACAATACACTCTAATCACAAATTATCACTAAGAACTGCACAAAGCTTTTAGAGTGATGAATGTGCAGCCGCTCCTTGAGAGAGAGCACATTGTTTTCATCTAACCCTAATCTGTGAGACTCTTCATTATACAGGGATTCAACGATTGTTACTTGATCTTGATAATCTACAGTCCAGATCTATCCCCTCTTAGATAAAGTGTGTTTTCAAGCAGAAGGATAAAAATTAGAATTTTGATAATATGTTTTAATTTTTTTTCTTATTATCAACTAAATTTTACCATCAGAAATATTTTAATATATTTTACATAATTTCATATCGGGTCAGGTTGGGCATGTCTTCACAACAATTTGAACTAGCAACAATATTCAACATGTCAATATATGAATTATGATTTGTTTATTTATTTGCTTTAAGTGTCGAGGCATCTATTTTTCATTATGGATTGGTACAAGCTAGTAGTTCTTTTTTGTAAGTTATTTTGTGAGTGAAAGTTTAATCTTCTAATGATTTATTTTTTGATTTTTTGTTGGACATAAATTTTTTCTAGAAATTGTATAAAGCTTTTATTATAAACTTTTTTCTCTTGATCAAAATTAATTAAAATTTTCCAAAATTATATTATATATTAAAATGTAATCTTTAGCCAGATGAAAAAAAAAACAAACAACGTTGCCAAAAAAAAGTTAAAACAACAAGCAAAGCGGTGAAAAATATAATAAATGTAATGGATAAAGTACGTTGCAAAAACTTAACAACAACATAAATTTGAGGCCATTTGAAATATGCATTGCATGTTGCCATATCCTTCTACTCTAAGACAACATTAGAGGCTACAACATATGGGCGAACATTGTGAAAGACCTACGACAACTTTCTTTGTCCGTTGTAAAAAATAGTTTTTCTTGTAGCGATTTTTTCCTTCATCAATAGAATTTTTAGCAACAAATATTCCTCGTCACAACAAATTGTTGCAAAAAATAAATTTTTTTAGGAACAAATATTTCTTATAGTGATTTTTTTCTCCACCTTTTTCACGTAGACACTAGCATTTACAGGACACCACTAACAAATTGACCAAAAATCCCAATATCAAACCTTCTTGGCATGGGTACAGTAACTAATCTCTCTCAAAGCTTTGGCGCCCTCTTAACTGCCTCAGAGATTAAACCCATATGAGAAAAGGGCTAGAGAAAGGCAGATAGATAAAATAGAAACGACTCAAAAAAAGAAGGGAAAAAAAAAATCTTGAACCCCCAAAAAGAGAAAAAAACAGCAAAAAGGGATGATACCATCAAAATCCAATTCAGAAATGGAAGAGTTTGAGATTTTTACCAACCAAAGAGCAGCAGATTTAGCCATTGTGCAGAAAATCTACAGTCAAGACCTGATTATCATATTTTGATTTTATTTTTTTATCAGATGAAGGTTTTTCTTGGCCCCCTTAAAATTTGAGGCCCTAGGCCATTGGATAGGTGGCTTTGGCCTACGGCCGGGCTTAAGGTTCTTCAATCCATGTCCTCTCCACTAGGAGTCATGGCGCCTTCTCATCAGGGGCGGACTCACACATTCTGGGTTAGGGGGCACCATCAAACTTTCAAAAGAGTGGCAAAAAACTAAAGCAATAGATATTTTATTACAATTGTTCTCTACTCGTTCTCTCCATCTCTCCATAATTATATCATTTTCAATCTTGTCAAATACATCATTCTCAATATATACAATTAAATTATCATTCAACCATTATGTTTAAAAGTATTTGTCATTATTTTACAAGCAAACATTTTGCCACGTGAAGACTATGTCTGAGGCTTTGGGTTTATATAGATTGTTAGCAGGTCAATTGGTGAATCGTGAGAACTGGGAATTATTCTTGGAAAATCAATTGCTTTTCAACGTGCACGTCTACTTTCTTTCGGTGAGAATGAAACGATGAAGCTTACCATATAGGTATTTGGTTGTCCTTCTATTTAAAGGGATTCCATGAAGGCGATGGATGCCTCTTGGATGGGCTCCAACCTCTCATTTGTGGGCGCACTTATCCTAAGGTCTTACCATACTCCATTAAATATTCTTGTGGCTAGTGAGGATGTGAACTGATAAGTGTAAATATATTACGCTTTTCTTGGCCGTCAAAATGTGACTTTTGGAGATCTAGAAGTTACGTTTGAAAATTGAAGGACCTCAGTTGAAAAATTTGAGGACTTAATCTGAATTGAAAGAGGAAACAAAGACTCAATCAAAAGGAAATATTACATTCAGCAATTTGAGATATCCTCCTGGACTAAAATCATGGTTCTGTATCCTCCTAGAACTTTATTTTAGATCTAAATTAGGTTTATAAATAGGATTCTTTCATTCAAAAATTAAAGAAGGCTAGAGATACAATTTTGAGGCATAATTACACATCCAAATATCTTGAATCCTCAACATTTGTATCTCAAGTTGGGATTTGAAAATTGAAGAACAAAATTGGCCAAGAGATATACAACCAATCAAGGAAGACGTGAAGATCATTGTTGGAATTTGGGTGCCAAAGAACAACAATTACTTGGATTAAATTTTTTATTCATTGTATTGAACTCACACGGTTATGCTTTTCATTCTTTTGTCATTTCATTCGGCAAGTATGATTGGCTAAATTCTTGGTTGTTAGTATGAATGACATAGTTTAGGTTTAATGTTTATTTAATTCAATTGATTTCATACAACTTGATTATGTGTTAATTATGTATTGTATGTTTAATACTTCAATTACTTGATCACCAATTGATTGATTTATGGATAATACTGAGACCGAGAGGTAATGTATTATTCTAGCTCGTCCAATAAGTAACATAGTTATTATAAGAAATCAAGAGATAATTATAGGCTATGCAATCTACATATAATTCCGTTAAAACATTCATACGTGAGTAAATTTACATAGAAATATAGTATATTCGGGCATATGAATATAATTAGTGTTACTCCAGAGATATCACTAGCTACAATAAGTTAATTCGATTGTTGATACATATGAAAAAGAGACTAAATTAATTTGGATTGAATGAATGTTAAATTGACTTTAGTGAAATCGTAATTCCTAACCACTAAATCCCATAATTGAATGAATGTTAAATTGACTTAAGTGAAATCGTAATTCCTAACCACTAAATCCCATAAGTCTCCACAAATAGTTTTGTTAAAACATAAACATTTGATTTGTTAATTGGTTACTACATAAGTTTAGAATGAAACTAGAATTGGAATAAAAATTTACACTAAAATTTAGTCTTTCGGAATGAGACTTTGACTAAAAAACTTAATTTATTACTTGTCACGATCCGTACACTTACAGAATCATACGAACAAGACCTCCCTCATAAGTTTCACATCTTTTACCACTTGGCCAATTGTCCAAATTAAATTATTTATTTTAAATGAAATATACGATGTATATCTAATGGAAACATGAATCCTTGGAAAGGGGTTGGACAAAATGAGATGGTCTGAAGGTTGGAATTTTAACATTATACTTCTGGCAAATCTCTCGATTATTTTAATAAATCTTTCTGCTGATGGTTACTTCAAATGTTCATTAAGGCGACCCTTTATCTCTATTATTGTGAGATCATTAGTGAAAGAAGGACCAACGACGATCCTATCCTAAAGGAGAAGGAGGAGTAAGTTCTCTTTGTTTGTAAGGCTCATAGGGTATTTCAATGTATTAAGAAGCTCTTTTCGATCAATCACATTAACTGAATTAAGAAGAACTATCGAGAATAGCACCTTTGTTTTCATTGCAAAGGAGTTTCTTAGAAGATATATTTCTAACGTTGTTTCAAGGGGGATCTTCAATCCATGTCTTCTCCACAAGGAGTCATGGCACTTTCTTAGAAATGTTGGTGTAAGAGAGTTGTGATAATTGTTGTCCTAAAGTTGTGTGTCCTTCCCTTCATGCATATACTTTTGGCACTACAAGGTTCCATTATAAAATTCTTATAGCTGACGATCGGATTTTCTTCTATGGTCACGATCATATGGAGGTAAAGAAAGAACCTTATATTGAGACAAAAAAAATTTTATTTTTTTTTTTATTTTTTTTTCTGTCAACCAAGATAGTCTAGAGATGACAATTTACCCAAATCTTATTTTTATTTTATTTGGATGAAAACTTTGACTTCTAATTGCATCCCATAGATTTTATGCGATCTTCTTGAACATTTTTGTCTACTCCAAGGACTCTATCAACCCTAAACTATTTTTACTATAAATTAGACTCAATAAATCCTATTTTGACCTTGATTACAACTTGATAAACTCTTAATATATTAAACTAGGACATGATTTTGACTAAGAAAATTGTCGATTACAAATTTAGAAATTGCTAATTTTGCTAATTACAAAATTAGATCCAACACTTTTTCATGGTAGAAAGAAATAACATCCGAATGAAGAGTATTGCTAGAATATTTTCCATACCTAAGTCGGATATATTTCTTTATGAACTTGGTAAGTGTTTGCTTTTCACTATACCAAGCAGATACTCATCAGTAACTGCAAACATTGCCATACCTTTCTGCATTGTTTTGTGTGCATGGACCCAGTTGGTAAGTGTCGAAATAGAACTTGAACCACCACTAGAACCAAACAAAAGTTGAGACTGATTAGGATCCAAAGCTGTGTTTGACCAATTTGTTTCCTAGTGCATGTTTAGGTGGGTCATTCCAAAACCTTTTTTGAAAAGTTTATCTTTTATTCTGGCTTTCTATCTATTGTGCCCGTGACCACCAGTCTGAAGTGTTTATAACTCTCAGCAGTTTGTTTTTTTTGGATCTTCGTTTACTACATTAAACTATTGTATTAATTTCTTAATTTTCAACGTCATTCAAATCAATTGGATCAGAGATCCCATGCCCATGTTTGTCACCCAAATTATCCCCGAATTTGAATGTATTAATAAGACCTCTAAAATTGTGTGCTGGTGTGTAGAGATAAAGAGGGAATTTGAGCACTTTCTAGTGTGTTGGAGGCGTCAAACATTTCTTCGAACTCAATAGTCTCCAACAATGTAATATAATACATTTGGAATTGAAATAATATACGAAAAAAAAACAAGAAACAGGTAATTGTATTGTAGAAAAATGTGGAGATAATTTAGAGATAATGCAACTCAAAATTGCACAATAAAAGAACTAATTGGTAGAATGAAGATTGAATTGCAACAACTAATTGTATTATAGAAATTAGAATATTTTTTCTAATCAAAGGTTGGAAACGACATTGTCAAAATATTCAAAGCTTAGGGGTCCCTAGTGCTATTTATCTGAACTTTATAAGAAATAAATTAGAGTTTGCTGGTCATGATAACACTTTGATAGCCATGATTAATCAAATTAAAGTTTGGTGGCCATGATGAAACTAACCCAGATATTATATCACTCTTAATAGGAAAATATAGTGTGATGAAACTAACTCAGATATTATATCACTCTCAAATGGATAAATTGTTAAATGATAGAATTTGTTAAAACTAGTAGTTAAATATTACATAAAAAGTGTGTTGATCTCGATATGTTGATGTTTAAATGTCCATCATCCTTTAACAATTGTGGAAAGACTAATTTGAAGCACTGCAATTTGATATTTCTTTCCCCTGATTTGGAATGGATTTTTAGGATTGAGTGCTAAACTAAGAAATATGTTAAAACTGAATATTATTGTTTTTAAAAATTAGGAAATAAGTTGTCAAATTATTTTCATTAAATTGCTAAAATATCATTAATACTTTTTTATAATCGTCGCTTTTTGCTAAGACGTGCAATAAATAGATAGAGAATTACAGGCTAGCTTACAGTGAACGGATTGCTGTCATTAAATTGCCTGGCTGTAATTTATAAATTTCGCATATGAAATGAATGTTATTATAGAATTTCATATAATCTCGTTGAAATGCTTAGCATTCAAATGGAAAAAATGCAACAGCAAATAAATGTTTATGCTTAGAATCTGTGACCATTGAATGTGCATCCGCCTATTTATAGACACTCGCACACACATTGCATAAGGAAGAAAATAGAGTAAAAACCAAATAGTGACTCACGAGTGTCGAAATGGAAGGAGTTCTTAAGAAATTAGTTGTAATGGCTTTCCTAGTCATGGTTGCCATGACTTTGTTGAAAGGTGGCCATGCATATGGTCTGCCCAGATGCTGCGATCATGAGTTCAATTTTGACCCGAAGTGCTGCCATGATGCCCTGGCTGCGGCTGCTCGACTGGCCGGACCATAGCTTCTACTCTTCTCATCAAAATTGTAGCAACTACCTATAAATCTATTGATTAATATGAATTTGATAATTATTTGGTAGTTCTACAATTGAAAATATCTAATATTTATTATTGAATAATTGTGAAGAAGTCATCAACCGATATGGGTTGTGTCATTCATATGTGAACAGTATCATTAAAAATTTACAGCTTTTTCTTTCGTTCTTCTGTTGACCAATTCTCCTTGAACTTTTTGTTGCTTACTTGGGATTTTGTGTGAATAAATTTGTGGAGCACATATTAATATTGGATCAAATATTTCTCAAATTGACAATTACGTGGTTGGTGTGTTTATGTCAAAATTCTTCATATTAATATTTGATGATGATTTTTGTTTTTTTCCTACATTGACAACATATAATTAGTTACTTAACGAAAAGATTTAATAACCATTGTTATTAAACCTGACTTGGGAATCGACCTGATCAAAGTACTGGGTCATTGGATCAGTGGTTGGACCATTTGGTCATTACTTTAATATTTTTTTTAAATATAATTTTTTTCTTTAAGATAAAATTAAAGTATTTAAGTTATTTGTCAGAATTAACGACTTTGTGAACTCATTATTAGTTATAATGGTTTTATTTTTTTATTTTACATTTTGTATATTATATTAACAAAATTGTTCCAATTTTTAAAATGTGCGAATCATTTACTAGTTATCCCTTAATAGCATATTCTTTTTATTCGACTTGAAATAATTAATGAACAAGACAAATCAAAATTTTAATTTCTTTATGTCTTTCTCCCTTAATCATGTGAGATCTAGTTGATCTTGTAGTGAGATTTTGGTCACCTTTTCCTTCAGTTATCAAACTGAATAATAAAACTATGAATTGCATTTAGTAAGTTTCCATCAAACATGTAAATGAAGAATACCATCAGGTCATGTATCGCCATCTTTTTGGTAAGAGCACTCACCACTTCTTTATTCTCATGCAATGTGGTGAGATTTTTTTATTCTCAAGCAAATTCGGCAAAAGCAATTCTTTATTGTCGACATATCCATTGTTGAAAAGTAGGAGGTTATACTGTTCATGAAATAGATTTGTTGCTTTAATATTTTTTAGAATAACTTGCATATCATTGATAATAATGTTAGGTATTTTTAACCAACTGCATACCCTCATGCATGTGGATATTGAAAATTAATCAACAAAGTTGAAGAGGATTTCCGTAGTCGACCGCAAATTTATTGGTAATGCACGGGCTTTTTTTTTTTTTATGAACCTGCCTAAGTTTTAATTGCACCGTCAAAAGAAACTCTTTTCCAAATAATTGAAATTTTGTGTCAAATTTGGAGATTTATTTGCTGAAAATGGAGTTTCATTTTGCTGAAGGACAAAAACAAATGAATAAAACCTAGTATTATAAAGTAAAACATAAATTAGAACAAATTCATCGTTTCTTTAACTTTTTTAAGTTCCACAAATATTAATAAAGAAGTCCCAATCAACATATACAATTTCTTAGGTAGAACATTTATATATTTCTTCAAAACCTATGCTGATTGTATTCATTTTAATTATAGTTTTTGAGAGCTGATTGTAAAATCATGTTATTATAGTTTTTGATAACTGATTGTATTTATTTTAGATGTCTAGATTACGACATTGTACACCAGTACCGAGCATTGAAAGTACTCTACTCCAATCAAGTTGTTGTCTATCCAATGATGACTTACGTAGTCAAGTACACTCACAACAAGATCCAATAGACTTGTGTGATGAGGAGGAGGATAGTCGACAAGGTAGGGAAAGGAAATTGACTTCGATCATGTGGAAGAACTTCAAAAAATAAGTCATCGAAGGGGAAGACGAGGCAATTTTGTAACTATTGTCAAGGTAAGGTAATTTTTGGATGCTATCATTCCTTAGGGGTTGGTACTAACACTCTAGCAGAGGTTTCAGCACTGAGAATAGGCCTTCAAATATGCTATGCAATTGGCAGTGATAGAATTGCTACAGAAACAGATTCTATGGTGGTTGTCCATTGGTTTCATCATCAAGTGAACATATCTTGGTCTATTCGTCTTATTTGGGAGGATATTTTGGAGTTTGCTCATGTTATGACTACTGATATATCGCATATTTATCGAGAAGCTAACCAAGCACCAGATTCATGATTAGCGCGTATTGGAGCTCAAGGTAGTTCAGACTTCTTAGAATCTATCTCCAGTTTCCCTGTTTATACTAATGGTTGCATCCGCTTGGATAAGTGTAACTTGCCTTCTTTTCGTTTTCCGTAGTTGTTATGAGATTCTATTGTAAGGGAAGTAGTACTTCCTTTTTTACTGCGTTACGTTATTTTTGCTATATAATTCTTCGTTTCTTTTCAGTTGTAACCACGGTATTCCTCCAGCAGAAGTAAGGACATATTAATAAAACCTAGGATGTACCGCCCTCCTTCCATAAAAAAAATAAAAAATAGGAAATAAGTTGTAAAATTATTTTCAATAAATCGATAAAATATCATTAATACTTTTTTTTAAATGTCACTTTTTGCTAAAACGTGCAATAAATAGATAGAGAATTACAGGCTGGCTAACAGTGAATGGATTGCTGTCATTAAATTGCCTAGCTGTAATTTATAAATTTAGCATATGAAATGAATGTAATTAGAGAATTTCATATAATATCATTGAAATGCGTAGCATTCAAATGGAAAAAACGTAACAGCAAACAAATGTTTATGCTTAGAATCTGTGACCATTGAATGTGCATTCGCCTATTTATAGACACTCGCACACACATTGCATAAGGAAGAAGATAGAGTAAAAACCAAATAGTAACTTACGAGTGTCGAAATGGAAGGAGTTTTTAAGAAACTTTGTTGAAAGGTGGCGATCATGAGTTCAATTTTGACCCCAATTATAGAAATACACAAAAGGATTATCGATCAAAACAATAATCAAATCCTTAATTCTCAAATATAACCATAGATTCATCTCCATGTTAAATCTGAGAAAATATCTAAACATAAAACATACCTATATCCATAGTAATCTGATTCTTTGCTTGGATGGGTTGGGATCTTCCAATTGATTGGTGATCTTCACTTGGATGTAGAGAAACTTAAGAACACTAATAAATGGGGACCATAACCACATAAAATAATAGTAGTAACTCAATAGTCACCATCTTTCAGTTGCTTCAAATTGGCCCCTCATCAATTGAAAACAACACTCCGATCTCTACACTATAATTCCATGAAACCGAGTACCCATTAGTCACAATACATCTTTAACGGATGACTTTAATTGACTAATATCTTTTAAATAATAGCACCACACATTTCAATATACGACGTGTGGCCCCATATATGTTGAAAATATCCAACAATCTCCCACTGGGCCATACGTGTAATCTTACAAATGTGCAAACCTTATGAACTCAAAATTTTGCTATCAATATTATGGGTATTACCAAACAATCTCGTCCATTAGTAGGATCAAAGCGATTTTCATCACATTTAACGTGACTAAATCCATCAATGGTCACATACACTCATACAATCAAATGACATATATCAATCATGGGAGTGTAGCATGGAAATTACTTGTTATGTGATCCAAACGTGTCTATTTCCAACTGGTCCAACCTTATTTCTTAAGTGAGATCAATACTGAATATAATAACGGAGTGAAATGAACTGAATACTTTATTTATGTACAGAATAATATCCAAATACACAAATTTGTCCAAAACATAAAGCAATGAAAATACAAACTCCCACTAAAACATGATATCCTCATGATATGCAACACTCATACGAGTAGTGTGCTCATGAAAGACCTTGTGTGTCAATCCCTTAGTAAGCGGATCCGCAATCATGGAGTTTATCCCAATATGATCTATGAAAATCTGTCCACTCTGTACTCTTTCCTTCACAACTAGGAACTTGATATCAATGTGTTTTGACTTAGATGAGCTCATGTTGTTATTGGAATATAGAACTGCTGAGTTATTGTCACAATATAATTTTAGTGGTCTTTCTACACCATTCAGAATGTGCAGCCCCGTGAAAAAATTTCGCAGCCATATTCCATGATTAGATGCCTCATAGCATGCTACAAATTCTACTGCCATGGTAGAAGAAGCTATGAGTGTCTTCTTGGCACTCTTCCAAGAAATAGCTCCTCCAGCTAGTAGATAGATATAGACTGATGTGGATCTCCTACTATCTTGGCATCCAACAAAATCAAAATCAGAATACCTATGATCTCTAACTGATATTTGAGCGTGTAATCCTGTGTTCTCTTCAAATACCTCATAACCCTTTTAGCTCCTTTCCAATGATCCATTACAAGGTTGCTCAAATATCTGCTTAGCATTCTAACAATGATTGCTATGTCTGGACGTGTACAAACTTGAGCATACATAAGACTCCCAACAGCTAACGCATAACGAATCTTCTGCATTTCCTTAATTTTAAGGTCATTTTGCGAGCATTGTTTGAGACTAAATTTGTCTCCCTTAGCGATAAGGGTGTCACCTGATTTACAGTTTTGCATGCCAAACCTCTTAAGTACTTTATCGATATAGTTCTTTTGTGATAATCCAAGAATACCTCGAGAGCGGTCTCGATGTACCTGAATCCCTAATACAAAAGAGGCATCACCAAGATCTTTCATCTCAAAATTCCTTGATAAAAATCTCTTGGTTTTGTGCAACATGCCTATATCATTAGTGGCAAGTAGTATGTCATCAACATACAAAATTAGGAAAATATGCTTACTTCCACTAAACTTGTGATACACACAATCATCAACAGCATTTGTCTCAAAACCAAATGAGATAATTACTTGATAAAATTTGTAGTACCATTGACGAGAAGCTTGCTTGAGCCCATAAATGGATTTCTTTAATTTGCAAACCATATTCTTCGGGTCTTCTGACACAAATTTTTCTGGTTGCACCATATAGATCGTCTCATCAATGTCGCCACTAAAAAATGTTGTCTTAACATCCATCTAATGTAACTCAAGGTCAAAGTGCGCAACAAGGACAGCATCCACGCTGCAACAAAAATTTAAATTTTTTTTTAATAAAATCAGATCCAAAAAAAAAAAAAAAAACACCTTTAATCCAAAATCCTAATTTTGAAGAAAAACTTTGAATATAATCATAATAACATGCTTGAATCCATAATAACATACCAAATTCTAGATCCATGACATAATATGCTAGAATTTCATAATAAAGCATGAAGATCAAATAACCCATAAAAATTCAGAATTTAAAACTTTAATTTCTCATGAATTTCAACTATGGAGTCGCTCTGATACCACTTGATAGAAAAACACAAAAGGATTATCGATCAAAACAATAATCAAATCCTTAATTCTCAAATATAACCATAAATTCATCTCCATGTTGAAATCCGAGAAAATAACAAAACATAAAACATACATATATCCATAGTAATCTGATTCTTTGTCTGGATGGGTTAGGATCTTCCAATTGATTGGTAATCTTCACTTCAACTTTTGCTCTCTATTGATGGGGATGTTGAGAAACTCAAGAACATCAACAAATGGGGACCATAACCATATAAAGTAATAGTAGTAACTCAATAGTCACTATCTTTTAGTTGCTTCAAATTGGCCCCTCATCAATTTAAAACAACATTCTGGTCTCTACACTATAATTCCATGAAACCTAATACCCATTAGTCACGATACATTTTTAACAGATCACTTTAATTGATTAAGATCATTTAAATAATAGCACCACACATTTCAATATACAACATGTGACCCCATATATGTTGAAAATATCCAACATCCAAGTGCTGCCATGATGCCATGGTTGCGGCTGACCGTCTGGCCGGACCATAACTTCAACTCTTCTCGTCAAAATTGTAGAAACTACCTATAAATCTATTGATTACTATGAATTTGATAATTACTTGGTAGTTCTATGATTGAAAATATCTAATATTTATTATTGAATAATCGTGAAGAAGTCATCATCCAATATGGGTTGTGTCATTCAACTATGAACAGTATCATAAAAAATTTATGGCTTTTTCTTTCGTTCTTCTGTTGTCCAATTCTCCTTGAACTTTTTGTCATAATTTATGGAGCATTAAACTATTGAGTGCTTACTTGGAATTAGGGATGGCAAAAAAGCTCGGCGGCTCGGACGGCTCGGGCTCGGCTCGGAAAAAGCCCGAGCCGGGCTCGGCTCGGGCTCGATGGAACCGAGCCAAGGCTCGGGCCGAGCCTCATGTTGAGGAGTCGGCCCGAGCCGGCCCGGCCCGTGTGGCTCGCGGGCCGGCCCGTAAAAAAAAAAAAAACTTGCCCAACACTTTTTATTTTACACCATAAATTATTGGGGATGAATGTCTTAAATTAAGACAAATGATCACAATTTACTTAATCAACTTATTCTTCTCATCATGAAACTAATAAACTAATTATAAGCTACAATTTTATCTCATAATTTATCAACTAGATTATTTTGGAAAATGTGTGATATTTGTTTGTTTAATATTTATTGCATTATTACTATTTCATTAATCTAAGTGCCTAAAAAATATTTAAAGTAAGAATTTTTTTTCATTTACACACGTTTATTCTTCTATATTAATTATTAAGTGAAATTATTAGTGATCTATATTACTTGATTACATTTAAAAATTGAGCTAATTTCACCAATGGGCAATGCCGCAATGGCCACTAAAATTTGTAAGAAATTTCAAATCGGTATTAAAAAAGATTTATCACTTTATTATAATGGATAGTCACTCATTTAGTCATTTATAAATCTAACATGTTTTCCGATATTAGGCTATAAGGTGCCACCAAAAAAGTAGATTTTTTTAAAATGTAGATTTTTAAAACTTCATTATATATTATGTTCAAACTTCAAAGAATCGTTCCAATTAGATTTTTATTTATAACTTTCTTATGTAAAGGTCATTGTCTAAAGGTGGAAAGAATGCAAATTGCAACGTTCACTGTCCATTTGAATAAGCAAATATCCATGTAATGAATTTTTTAAAAAAAAAAAAAAGAAAGAAAGAAAAAAACCCGAGCCGGCTCGGCCCGCTAAGGCTCGGGCCGAAAGCTCGGGCCGAGCCTCATTTTTTTTGGCCCGGCCCGGCTCGGCTCGGCTCGGGCCGAAAAAAGCTCGGTCCAAAAAAGCTCGGGCTCGGCCCGAGCTTTTTTTTCCCGGCTCGGGCTCGGCTCGGCTCGGCTCGTTGCCACCGCTACTTGGAATTTTGTGTGAATAAATTTGTGGAGCACATATTAATATTGGATCAAATATTTCTCCAATTGACAATTATGTGGTTGGTGTGTTTATGTCAGAATTCTTCATATTAATATTTGATGGTGTAAATACAATTTTTTTTTTCATAAAATGACAACTTGTAATTAATTATTAAGGAAAAGATTTCATAACCGTAGTTATTAGACCTGACTTGGGAATTGACCTCATCGAAGTACTGGGTCATTGGATCAGTGGTCGGACCGTTCGGTCATTACTCTAATTTTTTTTTAAATATAATTTTCTTCTTTAAGATAAAATTAAAGTATTTAAGTTATTTGTCACTATTAACGATTTTGTGAACTCATTATTAGCTATAGTGGTTATATTTTTTATTTTACATTTTTTATATTATATTAACAAAATTGTTCCCATTTTTAAGATGTGCGAATCATTTACTAGTTATCCCTTAATAGCATATTCTTTATATTCGACTTGAAATAATTAATGAACAAGACAAATAAAAAATTTAATTTCTTTGTCTTTCTCCCTCAATCATGTGAGATCTAGTCGATCTTGTAGTGAGATTCTGGTCACCTTTTCCTTTAGTTATCATACTGGATATTAAAACTATTAATTACATTTAATAAGTTTCCATCAAACATGGTAAATGAAGAGTACCATTTGGTCATGTATTGCCATCTTTTTGGTAAGAGCACCCACCATTTCTTTATTCTCATGAAAATGTGGTAAGATTTTTTTATTCTCACGCAAATTTGGTAAATGCGATTCTTTATTGTCGACATATCCATTGTTGAAAAGTAGGAGGTTATACTGTTCATAAAATAGATTTGTTGCTTTAATATTTTTAGAAAAAATTGCATATCATTGATAATAATATTAGGTATTTTTAACCTACTGCATGCCCTCATGCATGTGGATATTGGAAAATTAATCAACAAAGTGGAACAAGAGGATTTATGTAGTCGACCGTAAATTTATTGGTAAAGGGCGAGTTTTTTTTTTTTTTCGCTTATGAAGCTGCCTAAGTTTTAACTGCACATGTAAAAGAAACTCTTTTCCATAGAACTGGAATTTTGTGTCAAATTTGGAGACTTATTTACTGAAAATAGAGCATCATTCTTGCTGATGGACAAAAACAAATGAATAAAACCTAATTTTTATAACAAATTCGTCGTTTCTTTAATTTTTATAAGTTCCACAAATATTAAGAAAGAAGTCCCAATCAACATATACAATTTCTTAGATAGAACATTTAAATATTTCTTCAAAATCTATGATGATTGTATTCATTTTAATTATAGTTTTTGATAGCTAATTGTATTTATTTCAGATGTTTGGATTACGGCATTATACACCAGTACCGAGCATTGAAAGTACTCCACTACAATCAAGTGGTAGTCCATCCCATGACGACTTACTTAGTCTCGTAAACGCACAACAAGATCCAATAGACTTGTGTGATGAGGAGGAATAGTCTACAAGGTAAGAAAAGGAAATTGACTTCAATCGTGCGGAACCACTTCCAAAAAAAAAAAAAAGTCATCAAAGGGAAAGACAAGGCAATTTGTAATTATTGTCAAAAAAAAAAAATGGAGCTAAAATCAAGAATTGGACAAAACATATGCGTGAACATATGATAAGATGTCCTCGTCAAAATAAAAAGATATTAAGCACACAATATTGAATCCAATAAAGGATGCTTATGGAAGGGTTTCAATGGGTACGTACTCCTTTGATCAAGACCATGCTGGAAAGGAACTTGGAAGTATGATAATCTTGCATGAGTATCCTCCTTCAATGGTTGAACACATTGGATTTAGAATATTCACGAATATTTTGCAACTATTATTTAAGAATGTTTCTTGTAACACTATAAAGAATGATATTTTGAAAATATATGATTATGAGAAATTGAAAGAAATGAGCCTTTTGGAGAGGAACAATAGCAAAATTGCAATCAATACGGACATGTGGATTTTTACTCAGAAGAAAGGATTCATGGCCATCACCGCACATTTTATAGATAATGCTTGGAGACTTCAAAGTTGAATTACGAGGTATTTTGATCTTGCATAAATTAATTTAGCTTATTTTCTTGTACTATTTAAATTGAATTTTGTCCTAATTATGTTGTTTTAAATACAGGTTCATATACGTGTCGTGTCCACACACATCTAGGTTATTAAGTATATCATTGATGAACTGTTTATTGGATTGGAATATCAATCATAAGTTATCTACATTGACCATCTATAGTTGTACTACAAATGATGCCATGATCAATATTCTTTTAGATAAGCTTTCTGGTAGTACGCTTTTGTTAAATGGTGAATTTTTCCACATGCGTTGTTGTGCGCACATATTGAACTTGATAGGTAAAGATGGTTTGGAGATCATTAACTTGAGTGTTGAGAGAATCCGTGACAATGCTGCATATTGGACATCATCTCCAAAAAGAGTAGATTCTGCACGCCAGTTCAAAATCTCTTGTTCCAAAAAATAGCACCTGATTGCAAAACTAGGTGGAACTCTACATACTTAATGCTTCATAGTGCTTTATACTATAGGGATGACTTTCCCATACTAAAGCAACGTGAATCACAATATAAATGTTTGCCTAGTGATGTAGATTGGAATTTGGCAAAAAAGATATGTGAAAGGTTAGAAGTGTTTTTTGAAGTGATTGAACTATTTTTTAGGACTAAATATCCAACATCCAATCTTTATTTTTCTAATTTTTGTGGGATAAAGCTGTTAATTTAAGATTGGATGAAATCTCCTTATCATGAAATAAAAATGATGGCTTCAAGTATGATTGACAAGTTCGAAAAATATTGGAGCGAGATTCATGGAATTTTGGCCGTAGCTAGAGTGTTGGATCCACGATCTGAAATGACGTTAGTTGAACATTATTTTCCAATTATTTATGGAAATGAAGTTTCGGATCTTGAGATTAAAAATGTTAAAAAAAATTGTCACAAACTGCTAAATGAGTACAAAACGAGACATTGATCAGTTGGAAATGTGACTTAGTCTTCAAACCAAATTGAGATACCTACTAATGCAAGTAAAAAAGATCGGTTGGCACAATTTGATTTATTGTTTCTAATACCACTAGTACTGATAGTATGAAATCAGAGCTTGATATTTTCTTGGATGAGCCTCTGCTGCCTAGAACGAATGATTTTGATATATTAGCATGGTGGAATGCAAGTTCAATAAAATATCATTCTTCACAAAAAGTTACAAGAGATATTTTAGCCATCCCATTATCTATTGTGGCGTTAGAGTTTGCATTCAGGACCAGTGGTAGATTTATTAGTCCACACAGAAATAGACTTCACCATAAAACTTTGGAGGCTTTGATGTTTGCTCGAGATTGGTTATGGGCTGACATTCATGGTTCGAGAAATACAATTATCTATATTTCTGATAATTGTTATTTTCTGATAGTTCATCACCTACATCATACTCTGGATGCTATACAAAGTTAAGTGACACAGATATTGAAAAGGAGGTAAATTTATTTTTCTTTAAGTGGATTTGAATAATAAGTAATTTGTCTAACTAATAAACATTTTTACAGTCATCAATTTTTAAAGAGCCTGACTGCACTTGAAGATCTACAACGTGAAGTATTGCATTATGTGTGCATCTCCTAGTTTAGCCGTTTGTAAACTGGCTATTGAAGTTTCTCGAGCTCTGTGTTTACTTTTAAGTATTTCTTCGTTTAAGAAAGGCTTCTGTTTTATCAGAATTAGTGTCTAATGTCTGAATATTACTTTTTGAGTTTCATACAACACCTTGTTAAAAATATTATTCCCATGAGCAAGGACTAAATAACATAAGTTACAATGTTTTTATATGTTAATTGAAGTTTTCCGTATTTTCTTTGTTGTTGGATGGAGTTTCCCCAATTTTCTTTAGCATTGGAAGTTTTTTATGTTGAAGTATGATTAATAAAAACACACGGTTAACTTTGAAGGAATATCTTCCATTTATTCTGAATAAATAAAATTCATGATTTATTATATAAAAGGAATTGCTTCTAATAGTGGAAAGCTATGTCAGTCTATAGAAATTATATAAAATTAATATTTTATCGAGTTTTTTCATTCAAAAATAATGAAGAAAAGATAAATGGGGTGGTAATCGGGGCAAAGACCTTTACCCGCCCCCGACCCATCCCCAACATAAATAGGTATCGGGGCAAGTATGGGGCGAAAAATTATCCGGCGGGGTGGAGGTGGAGGTGGAGGTGGAGGTGGAGATGGAGGTGGGGGTGGGGGGAGGATGCCCCGACCCATACCCACCCTGTTGCCATGCCTACAATATCTTTTCACAGCAACATAAAAAAAACTCCAATTATAAATGTAGTAATAGTGGATAATTCCGGAGTCGATTGTGGCTATGGAAATATTGTATGTTTACATAATAAAAAAGTTATTTCATTATAACATTGATAACTATATCAGTCTAGAAAGGAAAAAATGATAACTATTGTAGAATTTGTTAAAATTAGTAGTTAAAGACTACGTAAAAAGTGCAACAATCGTGATATGATGGGTGTTTAAGCGTTCATCATCCTATAACAATTGTGGAAAGTTTATTTTGATGGATTGAAACTTGATAATTTATGACCTAATTTCTGAAGATTTTGCAACTAAGAATAACCTAACTAAATAGGATCGATGCTAAACTAAGAGAATTGCTAAACTGGCTATTAGTATATAAAAATAAGGAAATTAGTAGTGAATTTTTTTTTTCTATATATATAATGGTGATTCACATATACTAATTTATTTACAACACTTCCCCTTGACTATTTACACAATATTGCGTATTTACTCCCATCACTTGAATTATATGCTTTAAGCATATAAAATTCTTTATGGATAATACGAATAATCATTTCAGATTAGTTGGCTATAACCACATTTATTATACGCAATAACATTTCATGTATTACATGATAACAAGATATAGGCTTATGATTGCATCTATCACATGATCATTTGTTTATTTATACAAGTATTTGTGAAATTCATTATGCTGAAAGTAGTGCATCACATGTTATGACTTAATTTTCTCATTTCCTTTTGGCATAAGTATATACACGTTTAAGTTTTGGACTACTGGTACAAAAACATAACCTTCTCTAGTAAGTTCCATTTTTTTAAGATTATGTCATTTTATTTGGTCAAATATTTTTACGTTCATATTCTTCGATGAATTTCCTTCAATATCTTTCCCATAATTCATAACAAGAAGCGCTTAATTATGTACAAAAATATTATCAACAAATTTTTCTTTTCGATCTTATTTCTTTCTTCATAATGTCATAACTTACTGATATATTTCATTTTTTTTAATATTCTGGGTACCTATACATTTTTTAAGATTTTACAATTTGTTATGTTTATATACACACCAAGAGTATATGCTTTCTTAATTGACCATTTTTACTATTTACTCTATTTCTTATGAAGGTTTTTATCTTGGAATCAAAGGCCATCATGCTTAAGACCTGCTATTGATTTGTTAACGATAATATTAACGAATTATCCTTTCAAGATGACATTTTTGGTTAGAGCATTTCAAGCTTCTTAATTCTTCCCCCTAATACTTTGTCCAATCAAATTGATACTTAGAAACTTGTTAAGATATTACTAGTTAGGACTTAAGATATTATATAAGTGTTCAAGCTAAATATATATTCTCAGCATTCTTTAATGTCTATCTCAGTGTATTGTGGTACCGTGGTGGAGATATTCTACTTATATTGTACTATTAAAATCATTAGATGGGAAACATTAGGCTCTAACCATGTAGTGGGAAAAACTTTGATGTTGGAATCATGTGTGTAAGTGTTGAAGCATATAAAATAGTATTCCCTAAATAGAAATGGGAATCACTTTGTTCTCTTTTGTAACTGTTTAGAAATGAATTGGAGGCATTTAACAAAAGTTTGAGTTTTCACTTAAACATAAAATAATTAGGAAACTTACCTTTGTCCATAGAAGATTATTAATTGATTAAACATGCAAAACATATATAAATGAAGAAACTGTATTTCTCTCTTTGCGTATCTATTTCTATGTATTTATGGGAATACATACACTTTAATAAATTGACAAAAAAATTAATTTGTCATGTACCATAATTAAATATTTAAAAACACTGTAGGATGTTTAAATATGTATATTGTGTTTCTTCAAGAACACTTTCATATTCTTTAGAGATATTTGACTATTTTGTATACAATCATATTTTTTGAAGAGTATAAGCATACTAACTTTTTTTTTTTTTTTTGAAATACTAATATGAATAAAACCATTTTTTTAAAACAATAACACAATATTCTTCCAGTATTGCGAAATATTTGTATATAAATTGTTTCTATAGGAGAATTAACACATTTATTAGATTTATACTTGTATAAAGTTAATCTTTGGGACTAGCACAATATTATTTAGAATATTAATTTGTATGAGATTTTGATTTCTTGATGAATATTTATTTATTTAGGTTGTGTTTCTTCAGTAACATTAACTCGAGATTCTTCATATTAAGGTATGACTTATTAGAAGCAACAACATAATAACATATTTAAACAACTCGAATAACGTATACCATTTTGTCATTACACAATTCGAAAATGAGAATGCTAACTTTTTGTTTTCTAGAGAGAGGAAGTTTTCTAACTTGCTTTGAATTAAAGAAAAAAAAATCAATTTTTATTGCTTCGTTGACTAGGTACTCAAGCTAATAAATATACTTTTATGTGTATTTTATTAAAAACGATTATATCATATTTATAGGTTATAATTAGGACTAAATGGGGACAGTGGTAATTCACCAATACTAATTTATTAACAACAATTAATACTTTTTTCATGATTCTCACTTTTTGCAAGAACGTGCAATAAATAGACAGAATATTACAGGCTGGCTTATCTGTACAGCGGTCATATATGTCAATATTCAAACAGATCTGTCTGGTTGTAATTTTATGAATTCAGCATAAATAATGAATATATTTATAGAATTTCATATAATCTTATCGAATTTACTAACAATTAAATATGGAAAAAATGTAACAGCAAATAAATGTCTATGCATAGAATCTCTGATCATTGAATGTACATCCACCTATTTATAGACACTCTCACACAAATTGCATACTGAAGGAGGAAAAAAAATTTGAATTAAGAGTACTGATATGGAAGGATTTCTTAAGAAATTTGTTATGAAGAAGATGGTGGTGGTGGCTTTACTAGTCACCATTGCCATGGCTTTGTTGAACGGTGGTCATGCATTTGGTCTGCCTCCGTGCTGCGAACATGAGTTCGGATATGACCCTAAGTGCTGCCATCACGCCCTGGCCGTGGCCGCTCGCTTGGCGAAACCCTAGCTAATTCGACTCTTTTCATCGAGTTGTAGAAACTTCCAATAAATCTATTGATTATGATCATTCTGCAATAAAATATCAAATGTTTATTATTTATAAAAATGCTTCATTAATTATAATTTTCACATTAATTTTTCTTCGCCTAGTGATTTTCAGGAATAATTGTGAAGAAGTCATCATCAGAATTGGTAGCATCATTCATTGTTCTATTGTCGAATTTTATTTATATTTTTAGTCACAATTTAGGAAAAAATTGATTCTTTAGACTTGAGTGCTTACTTGTTTACGGTGAATAAATTTGTGTGGGCGATAATGGATTTCTCAAATTGAACAGGTGACAATTTTTCCAATATTTTCCAGTAAATCAAGACAGAAAATTCTAATGCTTGGTTGACAGAAAAATATAAAACGTTAAAACAGTGGAGACAACCGTGAAATTCCAAAAATATATAGTAAAATGTCAATTCAAAAACATATTACTCTTGTTGACATATCTGTAGTGATTATTTCTTTATATATTTGAGATAATTATAAAATGGTAAACTTCGCAAAACTTTTTGAGATTCAATGCTTGCCTTGCTCCTCCTTTGATAAGTCCTTTCATCAAGGTAATTTGATCGAAGTTAACGGCCCATGTTAAATTCTTGGGATACCTCACTATTTCTGTCATTGGGCTGTGAATTTGAGCCCAAAAATTAAGGACAATCCGGATTGGCCTGTTTACTTGTAAACTCGCATTAACAAAGATGCCTTTAACTTTGTGGAGGTTGATAAAAGGGAACAATACACAAATAAGGTATTTACTTTCACCCATTTCAAAAATCCAAAAACAAGTTTGAAAATTCACAAATCAGGTTTTTTAAAATTTTAATTAATAATTAATAAATTATTAAATCAATTTATTATTAAATATTTAATTCTAATATAATATAATTACCCCACCCCACCTCCACCACCCCAACCAACTTTCCGATCACCACTCTTCTCCGACGACTATTCCGGCGACTGCTCCGATTCCGACGAGTATTCCGATGACCGTTCCGCCACTTTTTAGGTCACAATTCAAAATTTTCATAGGTCACAATTTGTTCATCGGTCACAACTTAAAAATTTGAAAGTCACAATTTGTTCATCGGTCACAATCACAAAATTTAAAACTTACGTTACTTATTTTATGGTCACAAACATCAATTTATTGGTCACAAATTGATAATTTTCAGGTCACAAATTAGTAATTTTTAGGTCACACAGCTTGTACTCGTCACAGTTTATCGAATTCATTGGTCACAAATTGTTTATTGGTCACAATCACAAAATTTATATTGTGACCACCGAATGTTATGGTCACAGATTATTTCTCCACCTAGAATTAAATTTTTTCTATAGGTCACAAATTGAAAAAATCCAATTTTTTATTGGTCACATCTCTATTTCAGTGAGTCACGGTCACAAGTTCCAGGTCACAGATACCCACCCCTCGACTTAACACATCTCATCCCACCCCCGACCGCCGCCACGACCATCCCCACATTCTCAAACATGTGGCCAGTGATCCATAAACAACAAAAACGCACCACCACAGCCACCGTCACTACCCATCGCCACCAACAAACATGTGGCCAGTGATCTGCGTTCCTACCACCACACCTTCACCGCCACCGCCACGACACAGCATCACCGTAAAAAAAACCACTGCACCTCCACCTCCACGGCACCATACCACCACCGCGCACAACAACTCATACCACCACCTCCACCGCACACAACACTCAAATTCACGAGACCGACGTCGATCCATACCATCAACAAAAAATAGACAAACCACGACCATCAATCCATAATACCCCGATCCACCGCCACAGATCTGCAAAAATCAGACCAACAACCCAACAATTGCCCAAATCTACTGTGGAAAACTCCATCTCCGCCTGCACATTTCCTCCAGAGTGGAGATATGGGTGAGAGACGGCGACGGGAAGAACGGCAATGGAGGAATGGGTGAGACGACGGCGGCATGGTGGTGGAGAAGAGAGTCGGGAGGAAGATAGGATATGGGTTAATGATTTTAGGGTTAGGGCTAGATATGGTGGGGGTATATATAAATTAATTTATTGTAAATAAATATAAAAATAAAAATAAAAATGTTTTTAAATTATTAATTAAAACCTGAATTTTGAAATATGAAACTTGAATTAGGATTTATGAAAATGGTAAGTTAAAAGTAGGGTTGGGTGTAATTTCCTCTTGATAAAATCCGGCCTTACACCTGGTGCAATTTTGGGCATCAATCTGTAAAACGATTGGGGCCATTGGGCCGGATAAATAGCCTCTTTGACATGTTTTCACATATTTGTTGAAGGGAAAAATTCATGGTTCAGGGATTTACTTTTAGGAAATCAAAAATCAGGTCCCAATGTTTAAAATTGCAAAAATCAGGTTTTTTTTGAATTAATTAATTATATTTCACAATTATTATATTAAATTAAATATTTAACTATAATATAATATAATTAACCCCACCCCACCAAACTCCATCTCCACCACCCCCATTGCTCCGGCGACTGTTCTCCGGCCGCACTGAATTCCGGCGACTACTCCGGCGACCGTTCTCCGGCCGCACTGAATTCCGGCGACTGCTCCGATTTCGACAATTGTTAAGGTCACAGATATATGGAGGTGGGTCACGGAATATTTCGAGGTCACAGATCAAAACTGATAAAAAAATTATAGGTCACAGTTAACTTCGTAGGTCACAAATCAAGAATTTTAAGGTCACATGTAATTTTTTATAGGTCACAGATTAAAATAATTCAAAACTTTTACGGGTCACAGCTCTATTTCAGCGAGTCACAGTCCCAATTTCTAGGTCACGGACACCCACTTAGGTCACAGATTGAAAAAAAAATCAAAACTTTTACTTGTCGCAACTCTATTTCAGTGAGTCACAGTCACAATTCCTAGGTCACAGACACCTACCTAGGTCACAGAGACTCGCGACCGCCACCTCCACCGCCTTCGACCCGTCACAACAACACACAACCATCGCCACAACAGTTCCAACACCACCAAAACGTAAAAATAATCACCACCTCACCATTTTCATTTTCAAAAAAATCACAATGTGCAAATCACTAACAAGATTTGAGAATGAATAAAAACCCAATATCACCATAAATCAAAAACCCAAGATCTGGTAGTAGGAAGAAAAAAAATGCAGATCCGACAGCCGAGACGTCGTCGCACGTTGCAAGACAGATCGCGCAGCTAGCCGCTGAGACGTTCCGCCGCAACGTGCAAAGAAGAGATCGCTGCTGCAAATCGCAGCAGGGGGAGGGGGAAGAATGGCAGCGGGGGGAGGGGAAGGGAGGGGAGGGGAAGAAATGGACGGGAGGGAGGAGGAGAGGGGAGGGGGAGGGGCGGCGGGCGGTGGCCGGAGCGGGCGGTGGCGGTGGAGGTGGAGGCGGAGGCGGCGGTAGAGATGGGAGAGATGAAATGGAATGAATTAGGTTTTGGTTGGGTTTTATATTTAAATAAAGTTGGTGGGGTAGGTAGTAGGGTGGGTATATATTTAATTTAATTTAAAAATATTATTATTAATATTAATTATGAAATTAAAACCTGATTTTTGATTAAATAAAGTAAAAACTTGATTTTTAAAAGTCAAAACTAAACAGCTGGTTTAGTGTAATTTCCACTTTGTTGAATGTGTGTGTGCATTGCTTAGGGTTTTCTCTCTGTCTCTTCGTCTTCTTCATTTGGCTCAATCTATGTAATCTTGAGTGGATTTCTATATTATACTCAGTGTATATTTTGAGAAATTGGGTCGAGTGTGCAGTGGTGAATTTGTGTGAGGCGAAGATTGAAAACCACGAAGAAATCAGGAAGAAATGATTTCTTCGAACATTTGTGTTGTACTATTCTTGGCTGATTTTAGTGGATTTAGAGCAATATCTACTTTTTGGATGCTCGACTGGTGAGTAGCATTTAGAGCACGTGGCCCTTCGTGGGTGAAAAATCTTATGTTGACATCTTTTGATTTTTGCCATTTACTTTCTGCAAACGCTTGTGGTTTTTGAATGTCCTGACAAACTTAATTGGGACCAACACCCCACATATACATTAAGATGAACATATTCTTCTCCACAAGATAGTTCTGCAGTAGGCACTATCTTGTAAAGGCAAATTCACCATATCAGTTTCGACCAATTGTGCTTAGCAGTTTCCTGTTCATACTTGTCACTTTGACATTGGAAAGCAGGTTAGTAATTATAGTGGCGAGAATTGTGGCACCTAATATATCCGAATTTGTCAGTTGTAGAAATATTGAGGATAGCATTGCTTTAGCTTCAGATTTCCTTAAGAACTTTTGATAAACATTCTTTTGGTGGAAACGTTACGATAAAAATTAGTTGTAGGTACCTTTTCCAAACAATAAAATGTAGAAAGTAAGAAAGATCTAGACTTGTGGAAGCATGAAATCCTAAAGTGGAATAGTCCGCTGTTAACTGCTACGAATTTAGTAGACATTCACTCCCATGATACAATGGTTGAATCACTTGTCAATAGCAAACGAATTTCAGAACTCACAAGTTCTACTCAAGAACAAATGTACCAAAAAAATAATTATAAAATCTTTTCTTATATATTTCAGAAGACGAAAATGATTTTTGAGTTTTCCAAGGTAAAGAAGCTTTATGTACATAGAAACAAATTATAACCACAAATTATTTTCTACTAATAAGTTAAGAGTTTAGTAGAAAATAGTGATTTTTACTATTTCACTAATTCATCCATAAATGTCTCCACGAGTCAAAAAGAAAAAAAAAATCTTAGACCAAAGAGTCCCCAGAATTTAATTTTATTTTTTTTTTTGAAATAGTTTAATACAATTTAATTGTTTCTTTCAAATAAAATACACGATATATATCTAACAATAAATTGACACCTCATAAAGGTGTTCAACAAAATATAAGGAATGATTTTGGGGACACATTTAGAGGTTGGAACTTTAAAATTTTAAGTTTAGCACATCTCTCAATTAATTTTAATAAATTTTTATGTCGAGGGTTACTTCAAATGTTCAAGAAGGCGACCCTGTATCTCTATTATTATTTTTCATTGCAAAGAACTTCCTTAAAATATACATTTCTTGCCTGGCTTCAAAGGGGGTTCTACAACCCATGTCCTCTTCACGAGGAGGCATGGCACCTTCTCATTTACTATATGCTGATGATTTATTTATTTTGCAAGGGAAAAACGTCACGACATGAAGATTATGTTAGAGGCTTTGGGTTTTCATGGCTTTTGAGATTTGAACGCCGACCTCGCATATAAATTCCACATCATTTATGACATAATCAACTATTCCAATTTAATTATTTCTTTCAAATAAAATATATTCTACTTATCTAAGAGCACCGTGATGTCTCAAAAAGGGGTTCGGCAAATTGAGGTGATCATTCTAGTAAAGGATGCTACAAGGAATGGTTTTGGGGACACTTTTAGAAGTTGGAACTTTACCGTTATTAGTTTAGCACATCTGTCAGTTAATTTTAATAAATGGTTCTGCTAAGGGTTACTTGAAATGTTTATTAAGGTGAACCTTTATGTCTATTATTATTTTTCTTTACAAAGGACTTTCTTAGAAGATACATTTCTTGCCTGGCTTCAAAGGAGGTTCTACAACCCATGTCCTCTTCGAGAGGAGTCATGGCACCTGCTCATTTACTATACACTGACGATTTATTTATTTTGCAAAGAACACTTCGCAAGATGACGACGATTTATTTATTTTGCAAAGAACACTTCGCGAGATGACGACTATGTCTGAGGCCTGGGTTTTAATGGGTTTGTTATCAGGTGAATTGGTAAATGGGGAGAACATAAAATTATTCTTGGAAAATCCATTGTTTTGCGACGTGCACATGCCCTTCTTTCTTCAGTTAGAATGAATTGGTACAGCTTACCATTTTCGTATTTGGGTGTCCTTCTGTAGGGGATGAAGGTGGTGGATGCAACTGATTGCTGATAAAACCAAGGCTAACATAGCCTCGTGGATGGGCTTCACCCTCTCATTTGCATGCGCACTTACCCAAGCGCCCAATCGTGGCCTATTAAATATTTGCGTGGCTTGTGGGATTTGAAAATATATGATATATATCTAATATCAACATGACGCCTCAGAAAGGACTACAACAAAAATAGCTAAAAACGTTGTCGTATCTATCTACGGCAACGTTTGGAAACATTGTGAAAGACAGTCTTTCGCAACGTTTGACAAATGTTGCCGTAGATAGATACGGTAACATTTAGCAAACGTTGTCGTAGGGTGGTTTTTTTATTATTATTATTATTATTATTAACAACAAAAATTTATGCAAATAGATTGGCAAAATTGAAAATGCAACTTATGAACAAATTTTGGAATTGCATAAAAATTGATAATTTTATTACAATTTTTTTAATCCATACACTTCATCATTAGAATGGGATACAATACAACTTAAATAAAAAGAAGTTTCAAAATGAAATAAATGGTAAGAGAAAAAATCAATTATAAACGGAACACACAAACTACTCTCTTCTTATCTCCAGATGCTTTCACGGTTGCAGCACGTTCTTCAGCAGCCTTCTTCTCTTCCTGAGTCTCCTCACCAAACAAAAAAAGTTGTACCTGCAGTTAAGAATGTGAAAATTTGGAATTTATTAGACATATCAAACAATAGCTTCAATAGATTTTTATGTTGAATAACGACATACAATATAATGGAGTGGAATTCCAATTAGAGGTAGAAAGATTGCAGCGTCCCTATTTTAATTAAGTTAATAAATCATAATCATGTGATCCTACACTAAATAACTGATCAAGCAATCATATCCCGATATTTACTATTACTAAATTCAAGGTGCAAAGCAAAAGCACAATTACAAGTTCACCATTATGTTAATGTGCTGAATACCAATTATAATCTATCATTTAGCACTAGTTATGATTAAAAACCCAGTCTGCCAGTCTTTTAGGCCCTGTTTGATGGGCTTAATTTTCCTTGGAAGTTGGCAAATGTTTTCCTTTTCCAACCATTTCTCTTGTTTGATGGACAAAATTTGGCTTGGAAAATATTTTCCACCCCCCACCCACGCGCCCATTTTCCACCAAATCCTTGAATTCCTTTTCCCACCTTTTTGGTGGGAAAATTAATTCCAGCTTTCTGGCCCCCTCCCCCACCCCCCCCCCCACCCCTTTTTTTTTTTTTTTTTTTTTTGTTGCAATGGAAATAAATTTCATAATCAATTGTAGACAATAAATTTCACTTTAATGGACAATTTTCATATAAAACGAAGCCAAACGAACACTAAATTTTGAAGAAAAAAATGGTGAAAAAATAGTTTTCGAGAAATTTTTTTTTTTTTACTTTTTGCCAATAGTAACAAATTTCATAACCAATTGTAAAAAAAAATTTTACTAATGGACAATTTCCATGTAAAATAAAGTCAAACGTGAATAAAAATATCCAAAATTTCAAAATGTTTCCGGGTGGAAAATTTATACCAATCAAACACACTAATTAACAATTCCCTGGAGAACAAATTCTAAGCAATTATTTTCCCTAGAATTCGTTTTCTTTCCACTCATTTTCCACACTTGCAATCAAACGGACCCTTAGAGAAATTGGAGAGTAGAAATTTCGGTTCAAAAACAAAATTAAACTCCCGTTAAAATAAGCAAGTTCAATGAATTCCAAGCTTATACTTCACAAGTACATTTAAAATGAAAGAATTGCAAACGAAGTTCAAAAACATTATTCTATAACACATCTTTAAAAGCTCACTGCTATCTAGTAACGACAAAAAGTATTAGAAAAATATACAAGCCACTAACCTTTCCCCTAAAACTTTTTAGACATCCCCTAAGTGCTTCAAGAGAAGACTGTTTTGCTGAAAGCTCCTTCCATTCCTCAGCAAGCTTCCTCAAGGCAGCAACTTTTTTTTGTCAAATGTAAACTAAGAATTAAACAAAATGATAAATTCATATTTATACCAAGAAATGTTTATATAGAATTCAAATTTAATGTTACATGAATTATTTATGACTTTGCAAAGTTAAATTTAACTTAAACAAATACTAACTAAATGTATTTCTAATTACTATTATCAAATATTTATAGCATAAGTACATCCCAATTAAGTTGGCACCTACTTTTATTATAATTTATAGTTTAAGTACATCCCAACTAGGTTGACTCTCTCCCCCTTTTTTTCAAATTTTTAAATTTTTTTTTTTCACGGGCCAGCGGGTTAACCGCGGCCCGTGAAGGTGCAACCCGCGAAGCCCGCAGGTCACACCTCCTTGACCCGTGAACCGCCCGCTCGAGTCACGGGTCGGCCCGCTGTCCCGGGCCGATTTTCACGGGTCTGGTCGGCCCGTCCGTCTTAACAGTCTTGCAGCAAGACTACTGCACAACAGAAGAAAACTTTTTGGTAATTTGTGAAATATTTTATTGTAATAGGGCAAATAGAATTTTGTAAATGATATACAGTAAAATCCATAGAAAGATGTGTAGTTAAAATGTAGTATAATCATTTGTCCAACTATTTTATAAAATGTGTAGTTAAAAAGTTGATAATAAAAGTTATGAATTCCATAATATATGTGGTTAATGAAATTTGTCCAGCATATAATTTTAAAAAGCTAAACCAAACAGGTACTGAATCATATTGAATGAACACTATTAAAGAGAAAAATACCTGAAATCACATTAATTCTTGTTTTTTTATGTCCCATTCTTGGTACTAAACAAACTCTTATTAATATACCGTAAGTGTGTTTATACTGCAGCCTTTATTCATGCAAATCCATAGACTGTATTTTCCTTGAAATTCTCCCTCTTTTTCCCATCTCCATACAGTGCATAGGCTTCCTCTCCATGCACTGAATCATCTCCCATATGCAGAGCCTCTTCATCCAACCTAAGTGGAACCACAACCTTAATCAATAAGCAAATTAAGGTTGTCATTACAACATTCAAGCATATGACAAACACAAGTCCTAGATTTTGAATCCCCAGTTGCTTTAGCCCTGCACCAAATCTGCCACTCTGAATCCCATATGCAAATCCTATGTAGTGCTGCCAGTTCTCCACTACGTAAAATATGCGACTGAGTTTTGGCTCGACGAAGATTCCAGTGAGTATAATAACAGCATGATTATTACAGAGTCTGTTATTTCCATTATCAATCATTTTCATAGACAAGAAAATGAAACCTTAGCAAGACAATAACTAGCAGAACATAAATAAAAAAGCTACAACTCAACATTTTCCGTGCAACTAAACAAAATTGATATTGCAAATCATCTTCTTAAAAGAAAAAATGAAGTTTCATGCCAATTAGGTTCTTTGATGTCCCCAAGCTTTATATAAAAGAATATCCCTCCCGAACATATTCTAGGCAACCACGAAATTATATCCCAAATAATCTTAGCAACTGCAAAATTTCTCGCACAATAATAACGAACAGGTCTTAACAAATATAGCCCAAACTATTCACGAAGGACTCATTTTGCCCATTTGAGAGCCAACAAAACATCTTGATCAACACAAGTACATAAAAATCCAAATTCGAAACTAACCAAAAAAAAAAAAAAATTCGGCTTTGAAACAAGGAACAAAAATTTACTGCTAAATAAAGTGATTCGTGTAAACTAACCGGAATGCTTGTAGGAGTGGAGATTGTTAGGCTCCTTGCTGAACACAACTCCGGCAGTTCCATTCCCAAACTCCTTCACCAAAACGAATTGTTCTTCTTCACAATCTCCAATATCAGCTGCCCAAAACAGTCGCCATTCGTATGTATATACACAAAGTTAAGCAAAGTAGAGATTGGCAATTACCGAAAGCGTCTCTAGGGTTTTACTCCCGCGGCTTAAGGAAAGGGTGAGACGAAGCAAAGGCGAGATATGTACTATGGTTTTAAAACGCTATAGGTCCCTGGTATGGTTGTGTGCGCCAGAGGATGAGGAAGGGTGCCCAGTGGTTCGCGACCATGGGTACACCGGACGGAGGAGGAATCGCTATTTTTGGGAATCTGCTTTGCGACAGTCACAACTGGGCATCTTTCTGGAAAAGATACGTGCAGCTGGAGGGATGATTAGGATGAATTGAGACCTTGGTAATGGTCGTCTGAGCAAGGGGCATCGACTGGTGTCGGTCCGACATCATGGGTGTGGCCGGAAGTTGTGATTGAGGAGAGAAAGAGGGAGACGATACAGAGAGACACGAGAGGAGACTGAGGAGAGAAAGTGAGAGAAATAGAGAGGTCGTATTATTAGGGTTTGTATAAAAATGACTTTTTCGCAATGTTTATCAAACGTGGCAAAAGAAAAGCCTTTTGCAACGTTTGTCAAACGTTGCAAAAAGTCTTTTTGCAACATTTAACAAACATTGCAAAAGAAAAGCCTTTTGCAACGTTTGTCAAACTTTGCGAAAAGTACTTTTCGCAACGTTTGATAAACGTTGCGAAAGGCTTTTCGAAAATAAAACTTTCCGCAACACTCAATAAACGTTACAAAAAGGAGTCTATCGCAACATTTTTCTATAAAACGTTGCCAAAACTCATTTATACTAAGTACTAACCAATGGCAACATTCACTTACTAAAATGTTGCCAAAAGACTCTTTTAGCAACATTTATCAACAAATGTTGCGTTTTAAGTGTTGTAAAAGAGTATTTTTGTTGTAGTGAAGGGTTCGACAAAATGAGGTGGTCATTCTAGTAAAGGATGCTACAAGGAATGATTTTGGGAACACTTTTAGAGGTTGGATCTTTAACATTATTAGTTTAGCACCCGTCTGTTAATTTTAATAAATGGCTCTGCTAAGGGTTACTTCAAATGTTCATTAAGGCAACCTTTTATCTGTACTATTATTTTTCATCGCAAAGGAAATTCTTACTCTATATATTTCTTACCTGGTTTCTAAGGGCATTCTTGATGCCGGCCATACCCTTAAACATAATATTTTATGGTTACAAGAGTTCATATTTTCAGGTGGATAAATGAAATTGTGCAATTATTTAAAAGGAATATGTTCTCTTTTGTATGTTTAGTATGCTAATTAGTTACAATATTTTAATCACTGGTTTATAGGTCAGCCAACAATCAAAATGACTGGTATAGATCTAAGGTCCCTTTTCATTCTTGACTTAATTGTTCGGCATTTATAATGAAACAAAAGCCAAAAAGAAGCCGTTAGATGTTTCATGGCTTATGGAAATGGATAAATTGAATAGCTATAGAGATTTATCTTCAACAAAAAAAGTAAGCAATCACGACAAATGAACATTCATACAGACATTACCATAATCACCAAGTGGGAGATGAATTGGTGTGTATTCCGTACAAACACACCTGTAAAATACAATTTTTTTTTTAAAAAAAATCGAAATTACTGTTTCGGCTTGAGCGTGCATTACTTCCACTATAAAAAAAATAACTGATTTCAAAACAAAAAATGTTGCCGCAAAAATTGAGATTTTGTTGCAAAAGTAATTTAGCATAACCTATTCCAAATTATAATTGCTACAAGTATCAAAAATTATGCTAGTGTATTAGCTTTGTAAACTATTTCCGATTTCATAGCATAGAATGTACTGCCCTCATATTTGTATAAAGATGCCTTATGAATTCTTAGAAAAAGTCAAAGCATATCGAAGAATTCTAAGAACAAATTTGTATATATATGACACCTTTACAGCCACTATACTAAAGTCATATAGCATCAAAAAGATCTGTTTGTCTAATGTATAGGCAGAATGCACTGGCTGATCAACACCTTCACTCCTATAGAGGTATGAACCATTAATTCTATTGCTTGTAAATATGTTACTAAAAACAAGTTCATGATATTTTTTAAATCAAGCAAGTGAAACTAAAACAAATTCATAAACTTCATCGAGATGATAAGAAAGATCATTCTTTGTTATAAGATGAAAACATCAAAAGACAAATCTTGAAATGAGTAGCAACAGAATGAAACACGAAAAAATCGCAGTTAAATGGAATGCCACTAGAAGGCCAATTATCAAATTCTTCAATATTAAATTCTTTAATGCTAAAATCTTGTTGATCACAAGAACTAATTGATCACTTTTAAATCAAGCTTCATCTTCCTAATTTACTGCATTGAAAGATTATTTGTTCTCCACTGCTGAAGTTACTAGTGAAAACCAAAAGAATCCAAATTCACTACACTGTTGGGATTTTCCAGTATAGAAAAAGCAGAACTATTCTTTCTGCTTTGAAGAAAATGGAGAAAGGGATTTTCAGAGGAGCGATTAAACTAAACCCATTTCAGAACTTCTCAAGATTGAGCCACTGAGCGGAAAATCTACAGTCAAGACCTGATTATCATATTTTTATTTTATTTTTTTACCAGACGAAGGTTTTTCTTGGCCCCTTAAAATTCGAGGCCCTAGGCCATTGGATAGGTGGCTTTGGCCTATGGCCGGGCTTAAGGTTCTTCAATCCATGTCCTCTCCACTAGGAGTCATGGCACCTTCTCATCAGGGGCGGACTCACACATTTTGGGTTAGGGGGCACCATCAAACCTTCAAAAGAGTGGCCAAAAACTAAAGCAATAGATATTTTATTACAATTGTTCTCTACGCGTTCTCTCCATCTCTCCATAATTACATCATTTTCAATCTTGTCAAATACATAATTCACAATATATGCAATTAAATTATCATTCAACCATTACGTTTAAAAGTATTTGTCCATTATTTTACAAACAAACATTTCGCCACATGAAGACTATGTCTGAGGCTTTGGGTCTATGAAGACTATGTCTGAGGCTTCGGTGAGAATGAAACAATGAAGCTTACCATATAGGTATTTGGGTGTCCTTCTGTTTAAAGGGATTCCATGAAGGCGATGGATGCCTCCTGGATGGGCTCCAACCTCTCATTTGTGGGTGCACTTATCCTAAGGTCTTATCATACTCCATTAAATATTCTTGTGGCTAGTTAGGATCTGAACTGATAAGTGTAAATATATTACTCTTTTCTTGGCCGTTAAAACATGACTTTTGGAGATCAAGAAGTTACGTTTGAAAATTGGAGGACATCAGTTGCAAAATTGAAGGACTTAATGTGAATTGAAAGAGGAAACAAAGATTAAATTTCAGCAATTTGAGATATCCTACTCGACTAAAATCATGTTTCTGTATCCTCTTAGAACTTTATTTTAGACCTAAATTAGGTCTATAAATAGGATTCTTTCATTCAAAAATTAAGGAAGGTTAGTGATACAATTTTGAGACATAATTACACATCCAAATATATTGAATCCTCAAAATTTGTATCATAAGTTGGGATTTGAAAATTGAAGAACACAATTGACCAAGATATATACAACCAATCAAGACTTGAAGATCTTTGTTGGAATTTGGTTGCCAACGAACAACAATTACTTGAATAAAAAATTTCATTCATTGTATTGAACCCGGTGATGCTTTTCATTTTTTGGTCGTTGAATTCTGGAATTATGATTGGCTATGTAGTTTATGTTTAATTTTTATTTAATTCAATTGATTTCATACAACTTGATTATATGTTAATTATTTAATGTATGTTTAATACTTCAATTGTTTGACCACGAGTTGATTGATTAAGGGATAATACTGAGACCGAGATGTAATGTATTATTCTAGCTCGTCCAATAAGTAACATAGTTATTATAAGAAATCAAGAGATAATTATAGGCTATGCAATCTACATATAATTCCTCTAGGTTAAAACATTCATATGTGTGTAAATTTACATAGAAATATAGTATATTCGGGCATGAATATAATTAGTGTTACTCGAGAGATAGCACTAGCTACAATAAGTTGATTCGATTGTTGATACATATGAAAAAGAGACTGAATTAATTTGGATTGAATGAATGTTAAATTGACTTAAGTGAAATCGTAATTCCTAACCACTAAATCCCATAATTGAATGAATGTTAAATTGACTAAAGTGAAATCGTAATTCCTAACCACTAAATCCCATAAGTCTCCACAAATAGTTTTGTTAAAACATAAACATTTGATTTGTTAATTTGTTACTACATAAGTTTAGATTGAAACTAGAATTGGAATAAAAATTTACACTAAAATTTAGTCTCTCGGAACGAGACTTTGACTAAAAAACTTACTTTATTACTTGTGACGATCCGTACACTTACGAAATCATGCGAACAAGACCTCCCTCATAAGTTTCACATCTTTTACCACTCGGCCAATTGTCCCAATTAAATTATTTATTTTAAATAAAATATACGATGTATATCTAATGGAAACATGAATCCTTGGAAAGGGGTTGGACAAAATGAGATGGTCATTCTAGTAAAGGAAGCTATATGGAATGGTTTTGGGGAGACTAAAGGTTGGAATTTTAACATTATACTTCTGGCAAATCTCTCGATTATTTTAATAAATATTTCTGCTAATGGTTACTTCAAATGTTCATTAAGGCGACCCTTTATCTCTATTATTGTGAGATCATTAGTGAAAGAAGGACCAACGACGATCCTATCCTAAAGGAGAAGGAGGAGTAAGTTTTCTTTGTTTGTAAGGCTCGTAGGGCATTTCAATGTATTAAGAAGCTCTTTTCGATCAATCTCCTTAACTGAAGCAAGAAGAACTATCGAGAATAGCACCTTTGTTTTTCATTGCAAAGGAGTTTCTTAGAAGATATATTTCTAACCTGGTTTCAAGGAGGGGTCTTCAATCCATGTCTTCTCTACAAGGAGTCATGGCACTTTCTTAGAAATGTTGGTGCAAGAGAGTTGTGACAATTGTTGTCCTAAAGTTGTGTGTCCTTCCCTTCATGCATATACTTTTGGCACTACAAGGCTCCATTATAAAATTCTTATAGCTGATGGTCGGATTTTCTTCTATGGTCACGATCATATGGAGGTAAAGAAAGAGCCTTATATCAAGACAAACATATTCTTATTTTTATTTTTTTTATAATTTTTCCTGTCAACCAAGATAATCTAGAGATGACAATATCCTACCCAAATCTTATTTTTATTTTATTTGGAGCAAAACTTTGACTTCTAATTGCATCCCATAGATTTTATGTGATCTCCTCGAACATTTTTGTCTCCTCCAAGGACTCTATCAACCCTAAACTATTTTTACTATAAATTAGACTCAATAAATCCTATTTTGACTTTGATTACAACTTGATAAACTTTTAATATAATTAAACTAGGACATGATTTTGACTAAGAAAGTTGTCGATTACAAATTTAGAAATTGCTAATTTTGCTAATTACAAAATTAGATCCAACACTTTTTTATGGTAGAAAGAAATAGCATCCGAATGAAGAGTATTACTAGAATATTTTACATACCTAAGTTGGATATATTTCTTTATGAACTTGGTAAGTGTTTGCTTTTCACTATACCAAGCAGATACCTTTTTACATTGTTTTGTGTGAATGGACCCAGTTGGTAAGTGTCGAACTAGAACTTGAACCACCACGAGAACCAAACAAAAGTTGAGACTGATTAGGATCCAAAGCTGTGTTTGACCAATTTGTTTCCTAGTGCATGTTTAGGTGGGTCATTCCAAAACCTTTTTGTCAAGTTTATCTTTCTTTGCAGTACTTGCATTGTACTTTGTATTCTGGCTTTCTATCTATTGTGCCCTTGACCACCAGTCTGAAGTGTTTATAACGCTCAGCAGTTTGTTTTTTGGATCTTCGTTTACTACGTTAAACTATTGTATTGATTTCTTATTTTTCAACGTCGTTCAAATCAATTGGATCAGAGATCCCATGCCCATGTTTGTCACCCAAATTATCCCGAATTTGAATGTATTTATAAGACCACTAAAATTGTGTAAATTTATTTCTTTTTTTAGCAAGCAATATATATATATAGCACTCAAATGCTGAAATTAATATAAAAAGGTCAATCATTCACGCCCATCAAATTAGTAGAAAGTGTAGCCAAATCCTCCAAATTCAACTGGAATTTGAGAGGTGAAGATGTTTATGCCGTCAATCAACGGGTTATATAAACAATAAATAAAAAACAGAAAATGTTTTCACCTTCAATCGATCGGTTAAATCAAAAAACTGAAAAAAATATTTTCTAGCTTCAACTGGGCAGTAAGTTAGTGACAACAAATGTTTGGAGAGTTTTATGCGAAGCCATAATCTAACTGCTGGAGTAGTATTGTGTCATGATGTTTTATGGAGATTTTGAATTTCTAATAGGATTTTGTGGAAAAAAATTGTGAAATATATTTCCAAGGGGATACGATGGATTTTCTCGGGGCACAGAATACGGATTTTTACTAAATTTGTGCACACACATTGCACGTTATATATATTTGATACATGTGCATTTTAAATATATTTATTTAATTTTCACGCCCGGCTTGGACCCCTCGCCACCTTCTGAATTGTCTCGAGTCTTTGGCAATATTTTACAAGCTGCTTTTCCATTGCTCGTATTTCTTTCAGCTGCCGTTTCTGAAGTAGAGCGCTCATATGCACTTTGTGAGCCAACTTTAAACTGGTGCTGGCTAGTGGCATCTTTCTGTTGGGGAAAAGTAGGCTCCTCCTGAGGCATGCCGGGTGAATTGACTTCATATTCACTGAAGAACTTTCTACTGGTTGATTGATTGTTATGTAATCCTTGTTGTGACGGCTGTTGCGGCAGCTGATGCGTGAACCGTGAAGTAACATTGTTGACAGTGTTTTTAATCCCAGACGGTCACCCGACATTTGGTACTTCAGATATTCCAGCGGCTTTACGTTTATTGTCTTATTACACCCACTTTTCACAGTCTGTAAGAACTGCTCGACCATCAACAATCTGCACAAAAGCATCCTCTGTGCCACCAAATATGTTTTCATCATGATGAAGTAAGAAAGCAAATTTTCAAAAATTCTCTTCTATTGACGCTTCATCGGCCATTCTCTCGATTTTGAGAATACTGTACCTGTCTTTTTCACCCCCATAAACCCTAGTCTCAGCAAAACAATGTAAATTACAAACCAAAATAATCTGAGAAATGTTCTTTAGATCAGGATAGATGTGTTGGGCCTTCATTGCAACCTTCCGTGCTCCAGTAAAATTCTTATCTTCTATCTTTTTTTGTGTAATATCTTTAGCCCTAATGGCGACTTCTTTGTTACAATCCATTGCTGCTGATACGGAACACGGAGAAATCTCATGGAAAAATATCCACACGGCAAGGAAGAGTCCCTACAAATTAACATTATCCTCAATCTGATCTAAGATCTATAATTAACAAGGAAATGGAAGTATAAAGCCTAACAAATACACCCTTTAGTATACTCACATTTATATGCTCCTTATACATAAAATACCAAAAATGATGAATTAAAATCACAAAAAATTTATTAGAATGTGTGCCTCACATTCATCAGTAAATTCAAGCTTGTGTATAATTAGAAGATAATCATTGATTTGTAAGATTATTGATTCAAAGGGAATAAACTTACCGAATTCACACAAGACTTACCGGTTTTGTAAGAGCTTACCAAATTGACAAGGAGCTTACCGGTTTTGCAATAAAACACAACTTACCGGATTTACACCAAGCTAACCATATTTGCAGTATGCTTACCCGATTTACTTGATGCTTACCGGTTTTGACAGAGAAAGAGAATACTCTGTTTCTAAAGAAGAAAGAATGGAGAAGGAAGAAGTTGCTGTCGATTTTGCTGATTTTGGTGATTATCTGCAACATGAGCCTGCTGCTGTGTTTTATTTCCCTTTTCTGGTTTTGCACACCCTTTTCAACATGGCCAAATTGCTTGCAACCTCTACACTGAACTTCAGGCCTATACCAACACAATTTAGGAGAATGGCCTTTTCTTTTACAATGAGGACAAGGTGCAAACTTATCCTCTTTGTTTCCAGTTCAGCTGCCTTCAGATTCTTTCTTCTCAGCCTAAGGTTTCTTCACACCAAAGCTCATTTGAACTTTGTATTTTCCTTTTGCGAACAAGGCTCCTTCTGTTTGTTCCTCCTGCCTCATGAGCCTTCTTTGTTCAATTGCTTGTAGTGCATTCACCAATTCAGCTAAGGTTATAGATGACAGGTCTCTAGAATCCTCCAATGAAGATATCTTGGCTTCAAACTTTTTAGGATGGCTTATTAAAACCTTCTCCACCACTCTTTTATTCAGTAAATCATCTCCCAGAAGTCTGATTTGATTTACAATCTTCATCATCCTATCTAAAAAATCCTTCACGACCTCCGCGTCCTTCATCTTCAAAGTCTCAAACTCTCTTCTAAGATTAAGTACTTACATCTACCTTGTTCTTTCATTTCCTTGATATTCTTCTTTCAGAACATCCCAGGAATCTTTTGCAGTCTCACAAGTCATGATTTTTGTGAAGATAGCATCTAGAACGGCTGACTGAATGCAAGAGAGAGCTTTGAACTTCTTGGCCACATCTTTACTATGCTGCTTAATTTAAGCTACGGTTGGGTTAGATCTCAAAGGAGAAGGCTCTACTCCAGTATCAGGTATCTCCCACAAATCATAGGCTTTGAGATAAGCCTTCATCTTTGCAGCCCAGAAGTTGTAATTTTCTCCAGGGTAGAGGGTAATGGTGCTGAAAAACTAGTTGAAGCCATCTTCTTTTCTGTCAACTAAAACTTTGCTGATGGTTTCTTTTTGTCTATAACTACTATTCTTCTTCTTCTTCCCCTCTAACAGTCCCCTCTCTAAGATCAATAGGGCTTGATACCATGTAAGATTATTGATTCAAAGGGAATGAAATTACAGGATTCACACAAGACTTACCAATTTTGTAAGAGCTTACCGGATTGACAAGGGGCTTACCGGTTTTGCAATAAAACACCACTTACCATATTTGCAATATTTACCACTTACCGGATTTACACCAAACTAACCATATTTGCAATATGCTTACCGGATTTACTTGATGCTTACCGGTTTTGACAGAGAAAGAGAATACTCTATTTCTAAAGAAGAAAGAACGGATAAGGAAGAAGCTGTTGTCGATTCCTTTCTTGCAGAATATATAATATTACAAAATACATGATTTTCAACAGCATCCTACCTACTTCAATCTATCAAAGTTGACAACTATACTTAGACAACTTTACAAAAGTTTTAAACTACCAACTATTGTACTTAAATCACATGATTTAAGATACAAAATTAAACTATCATTTGACAATGAACGTGACACCCTAAATGTCATGCTACACTCAACATGATTAACCCACCCAGTAAATATAGCCTGTTTTAAGTTGCAACAAGTTGAATTCCAACAAAGTATGTAGTTGTTGAGATGAGGTGGTTATGATTAATAGGATCATTTAAGATTTCAAAGGGAAAAAAGGTGTTTGAGGAAGAGTGTAATGGTGCCTATTTGTTCGCATTTGAGATATTCAAGATTTTAAAGATAATAAAGGTGTTAAACTTCTGAGTTAAAATTACTAAATAATTATCTACTTTATTATATCGTTATCTCAGTTTTGTAGTTGTTTGAGCTTACATTCCACAAGTTAATTTAAAATTCATTTCTTTTTTTAAGCAAGGAAAATTAAATAAAAATATTTCTTATAATCCAGGCAGGAAGCAGCACCCAAACTTCAAATGGTATGGCGATCAACACGAAGGTTGTTTCAATAATCCTCAATTGGAGAGAAGACCAAGTTTGGGGAAAATTTTCAGCAACATATGCAGAAAACCAACAAAATGCTCCAGTAGATTGAAACAAGTTATCCAATTTAGCAAGTATAAATTAGGAAGTTAGAAACACAGATTGGTCGCATGGCTATGCAACTCTCAGAACGAACTCTAGGATCTATCACAAGAAATACAGTGACTAATCTAAAGGAGAAAGTGCACGCTATAACTACCAGGAATGAGGTCCAACTACTAAAGATTCATGTAAAAAGACCCATGAGAAAGAATGAACATGATGTGATTGATGAAGCAGCAAGTGAAGAAAAATATGCACCCACCAAAGCTGATAAGGAAGACAATACATAAACATCTACTACAATACCAAGTCGAGTCAATGCTTATGTGCCTCATTCCTTTTCTTCAAAAGTTACAGAAAAAAAAAAGATAGACAAGCAATTTGCAAAGCTCCTTAGGTTTTCAAGGAGACTTGTACTAAAATCTCATTCTTCGATACATTAACCCAAATTCCAAGCTACATTGAGTTCATAAAGGTTATTCTTTCCAACTAAAGAAAGCTGGAAAAGCATCTGCTAAACGGTAGTGTACAATGCATTCTTCAAAAGATACTACTTCCTAAATTAAAAAACGTACGGAGTTTCATTGAACTTTACGCTATTGGTTCAAATTATTTTGAGCATCCATTATATGATTTATGCAAAATTCGACGGAACTTGGAATTTCGGATTGTGGCAACAAAGGGTGAAGGATTTGTTGGCACAGCAAGGGATGGTGAAGGGGCTATATCGAAAGAAGCCAGAGGCTATATTAGTTTCCAACTGGGAAGAACTCGAGGCGCGATCAGTGGGTACAATTCGGCTCTATTTGGCGAATGAAATCATGTATCACGTCATGGACGTTGAGTCTTTAGCGAAGATTTGGCTAAAATTGGAAAGTCATTACATGTCAGTCTCTCACAAACAAACTACATCTGAAGCAACCGCTCCATGGGCTCAAGATGCTGAGGGTACTAATCTGATTCAACATACCAACGTGTTTAGTCAGGTAACTTAACATCAAGTTCGATGACGAAGACAAGGCAATGATGTTGTTGTGTTCTCTTCCTCCTTCGTACGACCACTTGGTAACCACATTGATGTAGTGTAAAGAGACTCTTGAATTGGAGAAAGGTACAATAGCCTTCTTGGCCTACAACCAGCGAAAATTGCGGGCAAAAGTTTACAAGGTAAAGGGTTGACCGTGAAAGGCTACCAAGATCATGTGAGAAAAAAAAGATATATGTGGTTCTTACAAAGGGAATACGAATCGAAGTCTAGGAATCAAAACAAGAAAATGTCAAGTGCTACAAGTGTCATCAGATGGGTCACTTTAGGAAGGACTATCCAAATAAGAAGTAGGGTGATGAATAGAAAAGTGATAGGTCCTCAAACTCAGCTAGTGTTGCAGAGAAGATTCGAATTCTGGAGATAGAGACAAGCTATCAGTCTCTGCAAGTAATTCTGACAGATTATATGACTCTTAGATACTTGATTCATCCTGTTCATATCACATGTGTCCCTACTAGGATTGGTTTTCTTCATATCGTTCAGGTAATTTTGGATCTGCTATAATGAATAATGATGCATCATGTAAGGTCATTGGAATGGGATCCATGAAATTTAAAATATCCGATGTCGTGGCAATGATTTTGGAAGATGTTAGGCATGTAACAAAGTTGAGAAAGAACCTAATTTCACTACAACAAATGTGACTTTTTACGGCACACGTTTACGACATGCATATACGGCATGCCGTAAAAATAGATTATTTACGGCATGCCTTAAATGAACGCCATAATAATTCAGTTACTAAAAGTATTTACGGCATACATGGATGGCATGCCGTTAAAACTAAACTTTTACGGCACACATTGATTGCACGTCGTAAATATAAGCCCATTTGCCATAAATTTAAGCCCATTTGCCCAATACCATATTACACATTTAAATACCCAGCCCAACCCAATTACCCAATACCATATTACACATTCAAATACCCAGCCCAACCCAAATACCCAATTATCTTGCCTCCGCCTCACAGTATTAGCAATCATAATCGCTTTGCCTCCATCTCCACTCCGCCTCCAACCCTCCATCCTCAGTATCTACCTCTGTCTCCTCCTTAGTCCTCCCGTTACTCAATTTACAGCCCATTCATCCGCCATTCGAGTTTGGTTGCTGCTTGCAGGCTCGCAGCTGCCCCTTCATGTTCAAGTTTGGTTGCTGCCCCTTCATCCTTGAATTCGCACCATCATTTTCCAAGCTGCTGTTCACCTGCTCCGTCGGGCCTAGACCGCCATCTAATCTTCATCAGCAGCAGAAGAAGAAAGTGAGGTGTAGCCGCGACTGCTAGCATATATCATCGTTTTCCTTTTCTAATTTTTTGTTATTTTGATTTGTGTAAATTGTAATAATGTTATTTTTTTCTTTTGAACGCATGAAATTGGCGCCATGCTCTTCAATTGCTCGAAGCCTACACATTGCTCTTGAATTGATTTTCCTACCAGACTTCCAGTATTGCCCTGTGACATCTGTGAGTTGCTTTCTTACTCTGTGATTTGTGAAGTTTGAATTGCACAATTTCTAGAAATAGTAATATGGTATTGCCCTGTAATTTTTGAATTGCACTGTGAAATGTGATTTGAATATAGACTGTGAATTGCCCTGTGAATTGGAGTTAGTATTGCTAGTGAAGAGATTTGCTTCTGTGAATTGAATATAACGGGTGCCTGTGTACATACACATGAATTGTAGAAATGGAAACCAGAGCTGAATAATTTTAATCAGAAAGAATTTCACCTGCAAAGATAGATGAGAGGCCCATCAGTTTAGTAGTTACTTAGACAGATATACAGCAGCACCCGCTCAAGTTTCGTCTATGCAGGACCTTTTTGAATTTATATGCACAGGTTCCCTTGTAAACCAGACTAACCTTACCCCAGAGAAGGTGTCCGAGTCTATCGACAAGTGGATATTATATGGATCTCAACTTTGTAGACTATTTCAGCTCAATGAACTATTTTTAACTGAGCCTCAGAAAGTTTGAATCTACCATTACTACATACCAGTCTTCATGCAGTGTGAACAAGAAATTTCTCATCATTATTCTATGTTTCAAAAAGGAGATGATATACCCCCTCTAGTGGTACATTTACATTGTTCAAATTATTTAAACTTATTTTTCATTAAGTTTTTCTGAACATATTGGATAAGTTACCTTTTTTACTTGGTTACAAGGAATACTAAAAATAAACGCACAGACTTATCCACCACCTTAAATTGGGTAATTGGTCAAGTCTCAAGAAAGTTGTGGTTTCTCCAGGCAATTCATGTGGAAGGAGATTTAAAAGCCTTCTCTTTGTAACCTGAGTTTGCAAGCCAATATGGCTAATATGGGAAAATTTGATCTCCATAAGCTTTTGTCAATGGTCTATATCCTCCAAGACGTATTGAGAACTGAAGGATGCTTGAAATGGAAAATAATGAGAATTCATTTCTTTCCAAGAATCAGACATCTTCACCGTAATTCTGAGATGCTTAGTTAGTATCACTATATTTGTAAATTATGAGATGTGCATTACATAACAAACCCAACCCCAGAGAGCATGCCGAAGGGCCATTTAAGTACAGAGGGACTGAAGAGGTTGTAATGCTATGATTATAGTGGGGTGGAATTGGATGAGATGAATAAGTGCTACAAGAATTCTATGTAATATTTATTAAAAGAGAGAACATTTCACTATAAATGGCAAGTTGTATGATCCACTGGTTAGACCAGCCGCACTTAAAGGTCAAAATATCCATAAAATAAATATAGTGAATTTGTAATTATATAGATGAAAAAAAAAAGAATATAAGCCATCAAGTAGAGATGGCTCCGGATGAGGATAAACTAAAGAAAGGGCGATTTAAGTAGCCTATCCATATTTTGTGTCAACATAAAGAGGCTCTTGTCAATAGAAGTACAAAAATTGGATAGAGTAAGTTAGGACACGAAGAAGTAGATTTGACATATTCAAACACTTCCAAAATTATTTCAGTTTGTGTGAAACTTTATTGTCAAAATGATTTACCTAATTGGAGATTTTTATGATATCCTAATATAATCGCTTTATACTTCATTCTTACTGTGTTACAACAGATTATAACTTAATAATATTGGTATATTATCATGGATAAAGATTAGGTACACTTATCAAGATTATCTTGTCCTCTTAAATTTTGAATATTTTAAAATATATCCATAAATGCTTTTTAGGTAATTTATGTAGCATTCTTTCTAGAGTTTCGGAGGCATATCAACATAGTGCAAGAAAATTTGCAAATATGGTGCAAGCTAATACGGGGAATCCAGACAAGGTCATATGTCCTTGCAAATGCTGCAAAAAGGTATTCCACCAACATTTTGTGAAAGAAGCTTGGTTTGATGGAAATAAGGAACATAGGCCTAGTCCTAAAATATTAACCGGTCGAGAAGTGATATGTTCAATCAAAATGTTAGCAATAATTAGGGAAAATTCGGAAAAAAAAAAAAAGAAAGAAAGATTGGCATTGGAAAAAAAAGTCATTATTCTTTAAATTACCATATTGGGAGGTTAGTCATTTTAAATTATTTTGAATTAGTTATTTGTTTGCTTAAATTTTTTTTACTAAATTTATATTGTTATTTTTCAGACACTACTTTTGCATCATAATTTCGATGTAATGCACATTGAGAAGAATGTTTGCGAAAGCATTCTTGGCACTATTTTGCACGTGGAGGGAAAATCAAAAGATGGACTAAATTCTCATAAGAATTTACTCAATATGGGTATTAGAAAAGATCTTCATCTAGAATTGAAAGGGAATACATATTACCTACCTGCAGCATCATAAATGCTATCCAAAAAGGAGAGAGTTATTTTGTAAGAGGCTGTTTGATTGGACAAACATAGATAGTGGAGTCAAGATTGAAAAAGGATTTACATTGGTAAATCTTCATAGAGGACAACATCAATTTGAAAGAGATCCATTTATATTAGCATCACAAGCAAAACAAGTTTTTATTCTAGAGAGAGCGATACATCTAGTTGGTATATTGTTTAAAAGGCACCTCCCAGAGGATTTTATGAGTTAGAAAATTTTGATGAGGAGGCTTATACTCCATCCACATTAGATGCATTAAAACTTGATATGACCATTGAAGATGAAGAATATGTAAGAGATGATTGTGAGGGCATTGATATTGAATATGGTAATTGTATATCTTTAAGATTCTTTCGCGCTTTATTTTAATTTTCTATTTATGTGATATTATTTTGATTTTAATGTCTTTCATGATTGTAATTCCATTATTTCTTTCTTTATTTTTTGTACATGCAAACGATTAAAGCTGAGCTTTGTGGATGCTGATATTCACATGAGTGGAAATAAGATGACATATCATGGTGAAGTAAGTTCCCAGATTGTATATATAATAATTTTTAATGATTCTATGTTAACTCTAAGTAAAATATTGCTTGTTTTTCATATTTGTTTAATACAGTCATCTCATCAAGGCTATAAGAAATCAAAACGACCTAAAAAAAACTTCAATTGTGTTGCCACAAGAGAAGGGAATGAAGGGATAAGAATATCAGGAGGTTTAATTCTGTTCCAGACATGCAAGAAAATGATGTCCAACATGATGTAGAAATGTTTCCTAATAGTGCTAGTACTACTGAAAAGGGAAAGAAGGGAAGGGGTCGAGCAAAATTGAATTATCTCAACAAGGGAAAATGTGCGAAGTTACCAGTACAATTTAATAAAAAAGGGCAGCCAATTTGTAAAGGTTCAAATAAGTTATCATCATTTCTTGGGACCACAACTAGAGAACTTATACCAACTACATGGAAAAATTGGAAAGATATTAACAAAAAATTTCTTGATGACATATGGGAGCATGTGCAGGTAATATAAACTCCTCGTCTCTTATATAATTTAAATTAAATTACTATTAATATTGTGAACTTCGATGCAACAAAAGTTTGATGTTGATACTTGTCATAGAAAATACATCATGCAGAAAATGGGAAAGAATTGGCGAGATCATCGATCTAATGTGCTCAAAAAGATCAATAACAAAGGGAAAACAATTGGCATGACACTAGCTACTGCTCTCCTCAAACCCGATAATGTTGAATCAATGGAAGAATGGCAAGCATTTGTCAAAGAACACAATTCTCAACCATATAAGGTAAGCTTCCATTGCTCTATATTCCTAATAAAATTTATGCTTATATAGTACTAATTGATTTTGTAGGAAAAGAATGAAAGATTTAAAAAGAAAAGAGCAAGTCAAATCATAATGCATACAACAAGTAGAAAAGGCTTTGCTCGCTTAGAAGCTGAAATGGTAAAAGATTGTTAAATTAAAATTTAAATTTGCTTGAAAAGTTATTTCATTTGTTTACAAACTATCACGTATATGAAATATGTAAAATGTAGCGTGTTGAAAGTGAAGACCCTGATTCCATAACGAGAGATGATGTTTATATTCGAGGACATAAACGAAAAAATGGTGAACCTATTAATGAATCATCTAAACATTGGTAACAATATTGCTTTTAGTAATTTTTGGTCATTTAAAGCTTATATTTGTAATTTTAGCCCAATAATGTACTTCCTCATATCAGAACAAAATAAAAGCATATTCAGATATAGTTACTTCTCCAAGCAAACACTCCCTCAAAGATGATGGAGTTGCAAGAGTACTTGGTCCAGAACGTCGAGGACGGGTAAGGGGTCTTGGTTTCGGTACGACTCCTTCAAAGTTGAATGCTTTGGTGCACAATCATAACTTGCAAACTCAAGTCCAAGAGTTGAAAGATGAAATTAAAGAATTAAAATCTTTGTTTCAAGTGAAGAGTAAAAGTGTTGAACAAGAAAATAATGTAAATGAAAAACTAGAATTAATAAATGTTATTCTAAATTACGTATACTTTTTATATTCAAAATAATAAATTGTACAGTTGGATATCAATTCTATAGCCTAGAGATTGAAGCTTGAATGGTTTAGATGACCTTCAAAGTAAGAAATGCAAATTGTTATCTTGGCTTGGGAAAGATGATATTGTTGCAAAAAGTGAAATCGAATCAACAAATCCAAGTGATCTAGTACATCATATACCCCTTGGTAATGAATGTTGGAGAGTTTGGGTTAATGAAGTGATTGATAATGTCAGCTTATATCATCCTTCACACGAGCTTTTTCTTCTTAAAGATGCATTAGGAAGTACAATTGCATGGTCAATTAGGTACATCGAAGTGGATTCGCCGTAATCATAACAAAGGTATACTTAACTTCCTTTCTATTTTAATGACATTTGCATTTACATTCAGTCTCAATTGTCTAAAATCAAGAAGTTGATGGGTGGTTTATTTGAATTGAACATCATATTTTTATTTGGTTGACAGGATGATTATTTATATAAAATGACTTGAGATCATGACAACATTTGAAGTTTTATGGCTCTATATGTTAGTATTCTAGCTTTACTCTTAATCATTTTTTGGAAGGTATGGTGTTTACATATAAATTTCTGTTAGAGCACATATGTTAATCATTTTTACTTGTCATGTGTACTATGTTGATTAGATAAAAAATAATATATTTATTAATATACTTTTGATTTACATGCTCACTCTAAGTTTATTAATTATACCCTTATTATTTTTGTGGTGTGTAGGGAGTTAATATTTTGTGGGATAGCTAAATTGTTGGTCAAAGATGTTAACTTTGATATGGTTTAATCATTTTATTTTTTGAAGTAGTAGTCTTTTGATAATTGTTGAGATTAATTTTACATTGACATACTGTGTTGAATTGTATTCAATATTTTTATTTATCGAAACAATGGAAAACTTGATTATTTATGGATTAATTTTGTTTTGAAAGTATTATAGGTTTGCTGGTAATCAAATAAATAAATAATTTTTAAAAAATTAAATTGATCTTTACGACGTGCAGAGGCATGCCGTAAAAAGTATACCACTTTTTACGGCATGCATTCACTGAACGCCGTAAAGGGTAATAATGGCGTGCTACCAAGCAAGCCGTAAATTTCATGATATATTATACGGCGTTCAGAGGCATGCCATAAAAAGTATATCACTTTTTACAGCGTGCATTCACTGAAAGCTATAAAAGGTAATAAAGACGTTCTCTAGATGGCGTATGCTGCACGCAGTAAAAAGTGACCCACTTTTTACGGCATTGCTTTATGCGGCGTGTTGTTGTACACCGTAAAGAATTATTTACGCAATGCATGCACTTTAGACACCATTGGTATTCTTATAAGTCAGAATGTAGGGTCTTGACAGTGAAAAAAGGACTACGATTGTGATGAAGGGTCAGAAGTTGACAAGGAATATTTACAAACTGTTGGGCACTACAATTGCAGGTGAAGTTATTACAGTAGAATCTAAGTCAGATGACACTCTCTTATGGCATATGCGACTGAGGCATATAGGGGAACGTAGTATAATTGAGCTTCACAAGAGGAATTTGTTGAAGGGAATAAAATCATGCAAGCTAGATTTCTGCAAGTTTTGTGTACTTGGGAAATAGTCCAGAGTATAGTTCAAGACGAGAAAGCACAAGATAGAGGGCATTCTTGATTATGCGCATTCTGATATTTGGGGATCATTGATGGAGTTGTCTAAATGTGGATCTCAGCATTTCATCATTTTCATTGATGACTTTTCTAGAAAAATTAAGATGTATTTCATGAAGCACAAATCTGGAGCCTTTGCCAAATTCAGATTGTGGAAAGCAAAGGTAAAGAACCAGAAGGGAAACACAACGATACAGAGTACATAGATTCACAGTATTTCGAAATTCTGTGAGAAGCATGGTATTCAGTGGCATTATACAGTTCACAAAACACTAGAACAAAATAATGTAGTGGAGAGGATGAACAAAATAATGTAGTGGAGAAAGTGTTTAAGGCTGAATGCAGGGCTTCCGAAGAGTTTTTGTAGGGATGGGCATATTTTCGTGGAATCAGACCTGAACCAAATAGAACTAATCGGTTCGGCTCCTATTCCTCTACTAAATGGGTCGACTTTGGGACCATACATCGAGAACTGATTGGTTCCGATCTGAATCTCGATACTGCGACGGGGAATTTGGTTCTCCCGAATTTTTCTTTTTACTTGAACCAAGATGCACTATATCTTTAAACACTAGACCCCAAAATTATATCATATTAAAATTCCATTTCCCATATGCTTCTTCTTCCTTTTTTTATGGGTAATCGAAATTTAACTCTAAATAATTTTATAAATATATTGCAAATTCATAGTTTTAATGCTACACAATAGGAAAAATATATTTTTATAGTTCAATATTTCATAAGAATTCAAATTTATCTTTGTTTTTAAAGTAGTCGGCCATCAAGAATCACTATCTTTAAGAATTACTAAACTATTGTTATATGAGTTTTTTTAAGAGATAATTTTTGATCAAGATTTACCATTTATGTCATGTTCAATAGTTTATCATGTTTTCGCCCTTCAAAGTTGAACTTGAGCTTCAGAGTGAAGTTTTTTTTTTTTTTTTTTTGCTGTAAATAGATTTTTTATATTGTTAGATTACAAGAATGACGAGTGGTTATACTCTATTTTTGTCTATTTTCAATTTGACAAGTAGTTTCATACTTTATTTTTATAGATTTTTTCAATAAAAAGAACCGGATCGGACTAGACCAAATCAGAACTCGTTGGTTTGGTTTGGTTCCTTTTAGAACCGGATCAAACCAGACTGTGCCCTCTCTTAGTTTTTGGGCAGAAGCTATGAACAAAGCATGTTGTGTCATAAACAAATCACCATGGGCAGCACTAGATGAGAAAGTTGCAAAGGAAGTTTGGATAGGTGATAAAGTTGATTATTTTGGATTGAGGGTATCTTGGTGTCTGGCTTATGTGCAAATATCTAGTGATCAGAGATCCAAACTTGATCCGAAATGAAGAAAGTATATTTTTCTATGCTCTGTGAGAAGAGAAAATGGGCACAAATTTTGGGATCCAGAGGCAAAGAAGATGGTGATCAGTAGGGATGCAGTCTTTGATGAAGCATTCATACTTAAAGTTTCTCCAGATGAGGAAAAACTCAGTTCAGGCGAGGGCAATAGCAAAAGCCAAGTGGTATAGGTAGAGCTAGACATTGTTGGCATGGAGATCAATGCTTAAGGAGCAGACAGTTCTAGCTCAGAAAATGAGCAGTATCACATATTGCCACAGATAGACCATGACGTACTATCAGGCCACCGATGACATATGGATTCGAAGATTCAATTTTATTTTATTTTTTTTCACTCATTACTGGTAATAGAGATCCTATAACTTTTCAGGGTGTCCTTGGTAGTCAGAAGAAAAGTAAATGGATGGAGGCTATGGTGGAAGAAATTAAGTCATTGCCTAGGAATGACACTTGGGATTTAGTAGAGCTTTTATAGGGGAAGGGACCAATAGGATGTAAGTGGTGTACAAAAAGAAATAAGCAATGTCTAAAAATGAAGGGGAAAGATACATGGCTCAATTAGTAGTTAAGGGATACTCACAGAGGAAGGAAATAGATTATGATTAGATTTTCTCTGTGGTCATCAGACATACTTCCATCAGGATTGTCTTGGCAATGGTACAAGAAGTTAACTCCCATATGATTCAGATTGGCTACAGTCGTTGTAAATATGAATGTTGTGTTTACTACAGAGTTCTTGAGAATGATTCATATATTCTTTTGATATTGTATGTGGATGACATGCTAATTGCTGCTAAGAATATGGATGAGGTATACAGATTGAAGTCTTTGTTGAACAGAAAGTTTGATATGAAAGACTTGGGACCAGCTAAGAAGATTCTTGGCATGTAGATCAACAAAGATAAGAAAGCCAAAAAATTATGGGTGTCTCACAAATATTATTTGAAGAAAGTATTAGAAAGATTTAGCATGTCCAATACAAAACTAGTGAGCACACCATTGGCAAATCACTTCAGATTGTCTACTAATCAATGCCCAAAGAATGAAGAAGAAATTGTAGAGATATCAAATATGTATGCAATGGTGTGTACCAGACTAGATCTAGCACATGCAATTATTGTGGTGAGCAAGTACATGGCTAATCCCGACAGAGAGCATTTGAGAGCTATAAAGTGGATTTTCAGGTACTTGAGAAGTCTAATGGAGTGTGGGATCATGTTTAAAAGACAACGTGATGATGTTTTAGTTTAGGGATATGTAGATGCAGATTATGCTGGCGATTTGGATTATAAGAGGTCTCATACAGGTTATACTCCCTAGGGGGCCATATGTTGGAGATCAATGGTGCATCACTTGTGGCATTATCCACGACTGAAGCAGAGTACATGGCGGCGACTGAGGCAACAAATGAATTATTGTCATTGAGAGGGCTTGTCAAAGAGCTTAGGATCAAGCAAGATGGAATAAAGTTGTATTGTGATCGTCAAAGCGCCATCTTCTTAGTAAAGAACCAGATTTATCATGCAAAAATCAAGCACATTGATGTGAGATTTCACAAGATAAGGGAGTTGGTTACTTCAGGAAAATTGTTGCTAGAGAAGGTACATATCTCAGAGAATGAAGCAGGCATGTTGAGAAAGCCAATCACAATGGACAGGTTTAAGTATTGCTTGAACTTGATTAATATCTCTAGGTATTAGAAAAAAGGTGTCCCAACCTTTGGTCCCAAATGGTGTTTTTCTCAGCCTATATTTTTCCATTGTTTCTCCTAAGGGGTGAATATTTGCCAAGGTGGAGATTTTTTTTGTATGTGGCTCATATAGAGTGGAACACATGTTTACTAGAAGAAAAGGCCAATGTCGGAGCATAGTGAAGTAGAGTAAGGGATTCGGAGCGCGCCAAACTGGCTAGGGGTATTTTCTTGTATGAACACTAAAGTCTTATATGGGACCGGGCTAAGGTTAATATATAAATATTGATGATGTAATCCTATTATTCATACTGAATAAAATATCTCGACTTTGCTCTTTGTGGATGTAGGAACATTATCGAACCACGTTAAATCTTTGTGTTGATTTCTCTTTTTCACTTCTCTATCATTGCGTATAAAATCCAACAGAAACTTCTTTACAGATCTCTCAAGTTGTATCTCACTTTACTCTATACCATTTGTAGGCAAAACATTGCAGAGAAATTGAATTCAAAGGCCATTGGATTAAGGCAAAACATCCATCATATCCTCATAAGTCATGCATTGTACGGTCAGAATCAACAAGTCAATAAATCCAACTACACAAAATGGTGTCCTACAATTAGAGGAACACGTACCCACTATTTTTAAGAATACTTGGGTGGTGCTGACCTTTTAACAATATACCTTAGATGGAAGAGGTCCCAACTTTTGAATTAAAGCCTTTGTCATCACACTTTCACCTAGTGAGTCTATTATCCTTTCATTTATCATTGTTAATGATTTGACAAATTTAGAAAAGAAGAAATTACTAAGGATACTTCAAGAACACAAAATAGCCATTAATTGGACAATAGTAAATATTTGGGGATTAGTCCTACTCTTTCTATACACAAAATCCTCATAAAGGATAAATCAAAGCCAACCGTAAAAAGGCAGCACATATTGTATCCTACACTGAAAGACGTGGTTAGAGGAGCGATTCTAAATTTGTTAGATAATAGGATCATTTATTCAATATCATATAGTTCATGGGTTTTAGTCCATTCCATGTGATGTCTAAAAAGGGTGGAATTGCAGTTGAGAAAAACGAGAACAATGAGCTCATTCCAACAAAATTAAGTTAAAGGGTAGAGGGAATGCATTGACTACCAAAAGCTAAAAATGCTACAAGGAAATATCACTTCCAAGGCAATATCACTTCCTAACTGTTTGTAGGTCACTATAGTTATTTTTTCTTGGATGGATATACAAGTCACAATAAAATTCCTATTGCATCAAAAGATCAAACAAAAATTACATTCACACGTCCCTATGATACTTTTCCCTTTAGGATAATTCCCTTCGGTCTGTGGAACGAACCCGTTGCAGTTCAGCATTGCATGATGGTCGTGTTCTTTGGCATAGTGGAGCAACATATCGCGTTATTTATGAATGACTTTTCTATTTTTGGATATTCGTTTGACAATTACTTGCAATAGCTATCTCGAGTATTACAACGATGTAAGAAAACAAATTTTGTGTTCAATAGAGAAAAGTACCATTTCATGGTAAAGGAAGGGATCATTCCGAGACAACGAATTTCTACTCAGGGTATTGAAGTTGACAAAACAAACATACAAGTGATTTACAAACTACAACCTCCGAGTTCAGTTAAGAGAATCAAAAGCCTTTTGGGACATGCAGGATTTTATATGAGGTTTATTAAGGATTTCTCTAAGATAACAAAGCCATTATGCATCTTATTGGAAAAGGATGTGTCACTGTACTTTTCTGATAAATGCCTCACAGCTTGTAACAGTTTGAAGGACAAGTTAATAATTGCATTGGTTACAACTACACCTAATTGGAATTACCTTACCATTCGATCGTATGTATAGTGCTAGTGCTAATGCATGTGCCAATATGCACATTTCTTAAACAACATGGGAAGAAAATCGTACATGATATATACTAAACCAGCAATAATAGATGCTCATATCAATTATTGTAAGATTATTGATTGAAAGGGAATGAACTTACCGGATTCACACAAGGCTTACCAGTTTTGTAAGAGCTTACCGGATGTACAAGGAGCTTACCGATTTTGAAATAAAATACTGAACTTACTGGATTTACACCAAGCTAATCATTGCAGCCCTGTGTTTTCTCAGTACTTTTAGCAGCCTATCCTCTTCGTCTGTGGTGAGTAAAGAAGAAATTATCATTGGGTATGTAGAATTGTTCTCCAAAAATGCATATCTAAGGTGATCTGGTAGTTGCTTCAATTCAACTTTACTGTCTTCTTTACCCTTATTGTCATCTGACCCCATAGACTATTGGATATCTTCACTCAGTGATGGTTCATCTTCATCTTGTGAAAACTCAATAGCTAGTATGCAATCAACCAAATCCTTACTCCCTGCGTATTCTCTAGAAGTTTTAATGTCATTCTTCAACATGCTACACACCATGCAACGTTCCAATGGGTCCTCAATGAATGATTTTCCTTATGTAACTGCAGCCTCGATGAAGTCAATTCTGTGGCAAGTGTTGGCATCATCTGGAAATTTCATCGCTTGGTAAATGTTGAACATCACCTCCTCGTTATTTACTCGCAAGGTTAGCTGTACTCTTTGTACATCAATCAAGGCCCTTCATGTTGCTAAGAATGGTCTGCCCAAAATCAGTGGAATTAATCTTCATCCATGTCCAAAACCACGAAGTTGGCTGGGAAAATGAATTTATCAACTTTAACCAGAACGTCTTCAATGATCCCTCGTGGATATGTGAGTGATCGATTAACTAGCTGCGGAGTTACTGTTGTTGATTTTACTTCGCCAACTCCCAACTTCTTGAAAACTGATAAGGCCATCAGATTAATGCTTGCTCCAAGGTCACAAAGTGCTTTGTCAAAAGAAAAACTTCCAATGGTGTAGAGAAACTGCCAAGATCTTTTCTCTTCTGAGGTAATTTCTTTTGAAGGATAGCACTGCATTCCTCTGTCAATTTCACTGTTATACTCCTCCAGCTTCCTCTTCTTTGACATCACCTCTTTCATAAATTTGGTGTAGTTCGACATTTGTTCCAAAGCATCTGCAAAAAGAATATTTATGTGAATTTTCTTAAAGATTTCTAGAAATTTTGCAAATTGGGCATCAAATTTCATTTTTTGAAAATGTGTGGAAAAGGAAGTGGGGGCTTAATGATCGGTGGATTATGCGGGAATGATATAGAGCAAGGCTTATGAGCTTTCTGTGTTTCTTCAGCCTTTTTGTTCTGTTGTTACTTGATTTGTCTCTGTACCAGGTGTTGAATTTGTTACTTCTTCAGGTATATTTTCTACAATTTGGTTTTCCACTCCTCAAAGTAATGGCCTTGCAATGTTCCTTTGGGTTGACTTCTGTATCACTTGGAAATTTTCCCTCCTGTTGTGATTTCATCGATATTGCCAGCTGTCCAATTTGAACTTCTAGATGAAGCACTAGAATCAGTTTGAAAAGGAAAGATAGTCTCATAGAACACAACATCCCTTGACAGAAAAATGGAATGGCTATCAAGATCAAGCAATTTGTACTCTTTAACCCCAAAAGGATACCCAAGAAATATGCATTTTCTGCCTCCTAGGGTCAAATTTTTTTCTGCAATGGCCAAAAATGGATGCAAAACATAGACATCCAAAAACGGTCATGTGTTTATTGGAGGGTTTGGTCTTGAATAGAACCTCATATGGAGTTTTATTATCAAGCAAAGGGGTGGGTAGGTATTCTATTGATCAAATAAGTAGCACTTAAAATACAGTCATTCCAATATTTGAGGGAAAGATTGGATTGAATTTTTAAAGCTCGAGCGATATTCAATGGGTGCTGATGTTTTCTTTCCACCATGCCATTTTGTTGTGGTGTCTCAACACAACTCTTTTGGTGAATAATCCTTTTTTTGCTGAAAAAACTTATCATCTGAAACTCTATACCATGGTCACTCCTTAAAACTTTAATTCTAGCCCCAAACTGATTCTCAACAAGATTATAAAAGGACTCAATGCATTGTCTAACTTCAGAGTTGTGTTTGAGCAAATAAACCCAAGTAATTCTCGAAAAAAATGTCAACGATGGTTAAGAAAAAACTTGGAACCATCATATGCCATGGCTGAACATGGCCCCCAATTTCGCAATGATTAAGCTCAAACATGTGAGAAGATTTTATGATTGCTAGAAGAGAATGGAAGGCGGTGCTGCTTAGCCATATGATAAACAGAACATGGAATGGCATTACTACGGACGTCATTGCCAATTACAATAGGATCATCAATAAGTTTGAGTCTAGAATAAGAAACATGTCCTAATCGACAATGACAAAGATTAGAATCGTGAACAGTGTCAATAACAGCAGAAGAAACAAACGAGTCTCTATTTATCAGCACATTTACTTTATTTGCTAGACCTGAAGGAAAAACTGCACTGTCCACAAGATGATAGAGACCATTTCTAACTTCATCCAGCCCAAATTGTCATCCAAGTGACAAGGACCTGTATGAAACAACAGTCAGAAAAGAAAAGAAGACAACATGTGAGTGTTTCTGTTATTTTTCTTGTGACAGTAAATTGAAAGAAAATAAAGGTACACAGAGAACATCTTTGACCACCAAATTCTCAGTAATGTGAACCACACCAACGTGTGTCCCTGGAACTTCAATACCATTAGGGAGTTTAACATTATAAGAAACTTGAGCCGTTATTTTGGTGAAAAAGGATGTGCAACAGATCATGTGATATGTTGCAACCGTATCAATTACCTAAAGCACATCAGAACTATTGTAAGATTTTTCTGTGTAGATGGATAAGCACTAAGATATACCAGACATCCTTGATGCATTTGAATGAGTTGTTTCTGGTTTGAATACTGCTTGAGCTTGGTTCACTGAGTACATGCTGGATGCAGCTTCTTTCTGATGTAACAAACCAAGTAATTGCTGATACTGACTCATTGATAGTGCAACTTTTTCATCATTGGCATCTTCTTGGTCATTGCTTACAACATTTGCAAAAGAAAGACCTATCATAGTTTTGTTGTGCAGCTTGTGGCCATGTGGATAGCCATGAAGTTTGTAACATTTCTCAATAACATGGCCAATCATATTGCAGTAAGTGCAAATGGTTGGTTCTACATTGCCTGCTTTAAAGTAGTTTTCAAAGAGGGTGTCCACAGACTTTACAATGAGAAAAATAAGGTCTGGTTTTGTTGTAATTTGGAGTTGGTTTAGTGTTGGATTTGGGAATCGAAGAGAAGTTTCGAGTAGCAAGAGCCATGGATTCAGATGTGGGGCTACTAAAGATCATTTGGTGTTGTCTTTCTTGTTGTTGAATAAGAGAAAACACTTTGTTAACAGTAGGCAAAGGATCTACTATCAACATAATATGTCCCTGGCATAAGTCTTATTCAATCCCATTAGAAATTGGATAACACATTCTCTTTGATACCTATCCAACAGAATCTTCAATTTCCCACATGCACAGTTAGGAATAGGATCATACACAGAGAGTTCATCCCAGAAGCATTAGAGTTTTCCATATTAAACACACACAAAGTCATGTTCTTGAACCAAACCAGCTAAGGTCTTCTTTAATTGAAAATTCTAGGGCCATTTTGCTGTGTATACCTGTCCTGTAGCTCTGTGCACAGCTCCTGAGCATCATCCACAAAAATAAAGGAAGACTTGACTGAGTTGGTTACAGAGTTTTGAATCCATCAAACTACCAAGTCATTGCATCTCTCCCATGCATCAAGAAGAGGATCGTCCAGATCTGTAGGCCTCTGGAATTCTTTATTGATAAATCCCAGTTTGTTATTGGCTCTAAGAGCTCTTTGAATTGATCTAGACCAAGACACATAGTTTTCTGTGGTTAAAAGTTCAGTCAGTAGAGTGACAGCAGGATTATCACCATTATCCAATCTATAAGGGTTGTAACATCATTGAAATTAAGGAAACGAGAAAGAGGTTTGGTTTTGGGTGAAGGAGGATTGGATTCACTTTCATTTGAACTATCATCCATGGTTGATTAGCACGAATAAAAGAGCTTCTGAAAAGATTTTTATCACTCTTTCATTGAATGAAAAATTGGAATACAGAGAACTAATAAAATGCAAGATATACATAAAACAAAATAATCAACTATCTAACCAAAAATGTGCCTGCACATGCCTTTGCCACCTAGTGTCAACTAGCCATTTTCCAATATCCTTTTTTTCTCTTGCGCCGGCAACTGAAACTTTCTGCCTCAAGCTTTCCTGTGCAGCAGCCTGGATTAATTCACCGTCATCATTTCTTGACACTTCATGTTGCAATACTTGCAACGAAATTGAGTTAATTTTGACATGAATGTCTTCGTTCCCCTATGTTTCCAAATTTTGTTATGCATAGTTACTTTACTTTTTTCTAATTAGTAAAAGGGTAAAAGGATGCCTACAGTTGACACTTTCGATTCCTGTCTATGGGTGGAAGAAAAAGGTATTCGTAGATTTCTTAGTCTACAGAATAGTGACCATTTTGATAACGTAGTCACTTGTTGGAAGCTCTGGCCTGAATAAAGGGTAAGTTCGGAAGATTTGTCGAATTTTGAGATGATGGAATTGATTGAGGCAGTCAGATAGGAGAAAGAAGAAGAAACATCTCACCGTATCTACAATTGGTGAAGGAGTTCTTCATGAACTTCAACATCGAACTTGATGTGGTCGGTCATCCCATTTATATCATACACATGTTCAGGATAAGTGGATTATATTCAGCCATGGGATCATAGACAAATATTACGGGCTGACTCAAGATAAGTCATATTATACCACTATCAGCCGAGAATGATATACATATAGTTACTCAGTATTTATACGGCCGAGATGATGCGCAGCCACTAGCCACTCCGGAGCATGTGCACAATCAGCTCACTGATTCTCTAGTACATATATTTATGTGTTGAAACATAGATAAATATCAATAAAGCAAGGGATCGATTGATCTACCATCTGGCACTTGGGTAAAAGATTGATCTGGACAATCACATTTACACACTTGTTACAACGTTAGCTGCCATATTGAGAATTAACATTCACATATCCAACTCACTCTATGATTCAGCTTCCTTACTACTTGCCGTCATAGCCGTTTGCCTTGTGTACATTTGGACCACCAAGTTGTTGTATAAAGATTCCAACATCATCCACAAATTAAGGAACTACCTAACAACTATAAGTTCTAGATCATTCTTGTAACATTGCCTTGTATTATATTATCTAACAGCAGTAGCTAGAATACCGCAACAATTGAGTGAAACGCTGTTCATCATCATCTTGCTTTTCTTTAGAATTTTAACTTGGTATCAAAGCGACCATGGCCAATGCCAGTAACACACCACAAAATGCTGACCCTGCTACTGCTCCTGCATCTATTTCCAGCAGCACTGCTGCACCACCACTTGGAAACAATCACCTCACACCCTTTGGTGTCAATTTTATCCAAACCGTGTCTATGAAGCTAGATAAGAATAATTATCTGCTCTAAAAAAATATGATTCTCCCAATCATTCGAGGACATAATCTGGAGGGATATATTCTTGGGACAAAGGTGTGTCCTCAAGAATTCACTGGTATTCAAATTACTGGTAAAGCTAGAACTAATATTGAGATGGTTAAGAATCCAGAATATTGCCAATGGATGTCCACAAACCAGTTGCTAATGGGATGGCTTTACTCCTCAATGACACCAGATATAGCCATGAAAGTGATGGGTGCAACAAACTCAAATGAATTGTGGACTACCATTGAGGAGAGTTATGGAGTCCAAAATAGATCTAGGATCACCTTTCTCATGGGTGAACTCCAAAAATCAAGGAAATGAAACATGAATATTGACCTGTACTTAAACAAAGTCAAGCAGCTTGCAGATAATCTTGAAATTGCTGGCAAAACTATTACTCAATCAAACCTAATTACTCAGGTTTTAGCAGGTCTTGATAAAGACTATACACCAATTGTTGCCCAAATCAACAACAGGGATCACATCTCTTGGGGAAAACTTCAATCCACACTGATGACCTATGAAAGCAGACTAGAACACCTCAACTCAATTAAGAATGAGATGGCAAGGATAGACACTGACCAAACCTCAGCTAACCTCTCTCAAAGGTCTGGTTTTAGTCATCATCACTACAGGTCCAACAGGGCAAATATGGAGGGAAGGTTTAGCAACTTCAATCATTACAGAAGTGGCAGAAGAGGTAGAAACAGAGGAGAAAGTTTGCATGGAGGTAATAGACCAGTTTGCCAAGTATGTGGGAAAGTTGGGCACAAAGCAAATGTATGTAACTTCAGATATGGTGAAAGATACACTGGGACGTCACCAAATCAGAGGAACAGCTACAACTCTTCACCAACAGCTCTCATAGCTTCTCACAACACCGTGAATGATCCAGCATAGTTTGCAGACACTGGAGCTAGCAACCACATCACTTCTGACAAAGGTAGCATTATCTCAGCCAATGAGTACACTGGTATGGAAAGAATCATATAAGGAAATGGAAATAAGTTGATTATCTCACACTTTGGAACCACACACATACCTGCCTTAAATGATAAAATATTGGTACTGAATAACCTGTTACATGTGCTTGAAATCAAGAAAAATCTTATTAGTGTCTTACAGCTAACTTCAAATAATCAGATCTTCATAGAATTTCATCCTAACTATTGTTTTGTCAAGGATCTGTCAACGAAGGAAGTGATGTTGTAAGGGAATCTTAAGGAAGGGTTGTATCAACTGGAGTTTCCTCACCAAAGCACCAACTACCTAAATCAACAGTCAAGTTCTTCAAATAAATCATACGGCAACTTTCCTTCTGCTCATCTCGGTCAAGAATCTCCAGCTTCTCTTAGTCAAAAGTACCCTGTCAATTCAAGTCAGGAGTCCTTAATTTCCAATGTTGATGTATGGCATAAAAGGTTTGGTCATCCCTCCAACCAAGTGATGATTCAAGTGCTTAAATTCTGTTTTCTGAAAACAAAAGGAAATGACATCAAATCATTTTGCAATGCGTGTCAACTTTGCAAGTCTCATCTGTTACCTTTTTCTATGTCTTCATCACACGCCAAAACTCCCTTAGAATTAGTGCATACTAATATATGGGGACCAGCACCAATTATGTCAACATCTAGTTTTAGATACTACATAACCTTTCTTGATGACTTCAGTAGGTTCTCTTGGATTTATCCTCTAAAACAGAAGTCAGAAGCCTTGAATATGTTCAACCAATTCAAGAAACTTGTTGAAAATAAATTGAACAAAATAAAAACTCAACAGGCTGACTGGGGAGGTGAATATAGAACTTTCTCAAACCTTTGACACAAGAAGGCATATAATTCAGACATCTATTGCCCCTACACTTCAACTCAGAATGGTAGAATAGAAAGAAAACATTAGCATATAACTGAGACCAGTTTGACACTTCTAGCTCAAGCCCAATTACCTCTAAAATACTGGTGGGACTCTTTTCAAACTGCCACATACCTCATAAACAGACTACCTACACCCACTCTTGAATTACAATCACCCACCAAGTCCTATACAAAAAGGAGCCTAACTATAGAACCTTAAAAGTCTTTGGATGTGCCTGCTATCTTTGTTTGAGACTCTATCAAAGACACAAATTCAGCTTCCACTCCACAAAATGTATCTTCCTTGGCTATAGTAACTCTCATAAAGGTTATAAGTATTTGAGCTCAATGGGAAGGTTATATATCTCAAGACATGCTGTTTTCAATGAACTTGAGTTTCCCTTTGAGTCTTTATTCATTGTCAAAAATCATTCCAAGTCTGTAGTTCTTGAACTAGTAGTGTCATACATTCATCTTCCATCTGAATTCAACAATTCAATCACAACCTCCAGTCCTATTAATACAACTCAGCCTAACACAACTCATGCTCAGCATCGCTTACTCTCTGATCTAAGTAATAATCAGCAGGAAAATGCATTCCATGATAATAATACTAAAGACTTTGACAGAAATGTAATAGAGGAGAATACTGAATTAGAACCTACAGAATCAGCATCTGATATACTATAGAATAATGAAAGGATTGAAGGTGTTCAACAGCCAGCTGAAATTGAGATTGAGGGAAGACCAAGAATTCAAAATGAGCATCCTATGATCGCTAGAGGTAAAGCTGGGGTGTTCAAACCAAAAGCTTACTTAGCTAATTCAGCTGAAAATGTTTCAAAACTGTCTGAGCCTAAAAGTGTGGAAGAGGCAATGATGAGTACATACTGGAAGAAAGCTATGGAAGAAGAATACAATGCCTTAATAAAGACCAAAACTTGGAAGCTTGTGCCTTCATCACCAACCTACAACATAGTGAGAAATAAATGGGTTTTCAGAATCAAACACAACATAGAAGGATCAGTACAAAGGTTCAAAGTCAGGTTGGTAGCAAAAGGATTTCATCATACTCCTGGAATTGACTACTATGAAACATTCAGTCCAATCATTAAACCTTCAACTGTAAGGATTATACTCACTATGGCAGTTGCTAAGGAATGGACCATCAAGTAAATAGGCATTAACAATGCCTTCCTAAATGGAGAACTACAATAGACAGTAAATATAACTCTGCCTGAAGGATTTGTAGACAAATCAAAACCTGATTATGTATGTAAGCTCGAAAAATCCCTCTATGGATTGAAGCAGATATCTAGGGCCTAGTATGATAAACTGAAAGCAACCTTTTTAAGCTAGAAGTTCAAAAAATCTGCAGCTGACACTTCATTGTTCTATTTCAAGAATGAAAGACATGTGATTTTTGCTCTCATTTATGTTGATGACATTGTTGTAATTGGTAATGACAACGATCTGGTGCAAGACTTTATAAATACCTTGAACAAAAAATTTGCACAAAAAGACATGGGAAGATTGCATCATAATAGGAATGTAAAATGCATATTTTTCCCTCCTTATTTTATGTACTCGTATGATTATTTTATTCCAAAATGTACTTATTAATCTCATATTTTGGTTTAGTTGGCAATTTGATGGATATAGCGTAATTTGGAAGAAATAAGTGGAAAAGACCAAAATAAAAGAAAGTGAAAGTTCGGGGACTAAAGTGCAAATATCCAAAAGCCATGTTGAACCTCACAATGAAGATTTGAGAGTGTTAGAAGTCAATTGGATGAAAAAAAAAGTCAAAGGGGTTAAATATCGTCAAAGTAGGATCACACATCAATTTCCAATCGAGAAGTTATGCATCGGAATTTTCAGTCTCAGTTTGAGACCCATTTTTTACATGGAAAACAATCGAATTGGAAGATAGTATCTGAAATAAAGTTGTATCCCTTTGAGTTAGCTTTCCAATGCATTTTGAATCAACTCAATCAGATACCTGTGGAAAATGTTATGATCAAACTACCGAACGTTGTTCAGAGACAAACATGCGCGCGTGTGGGCAAATTCTCTCGCGCACGCACGGGCATGAATTTTACTTACTGAGCCTAAAACCAATGAATGGTGTGCGGGCAAGGAAATATACGTTGCATGTGCACAGGCATTTTTCACAGACGAATCTCCGGTTTCCGAATTTAAGTCAACTACCTATGGAAACAACTATAAATACATATTTTAAAACCCTAAAACGGGGGAAGAACGTATAGAACGCCTCCAAACTCGATTTTTCATTATTTCTCTCTTAGATTCATGAGTTGTAACTAAACTTTTACACATGGTCGAAGAAAACGGAAGCCTCAAAACCTTATATTGTGAGATCTAAATAATTTTTCTTATTTTTTAATTCTTATTTTGCGTCTTGAATATTCTTCTGCACTTATTTTCATGATTGTTATGTTTAATTGCTAGGAGGCCTACTAGTTTGTTATTCATTACAATCTACCGCTAAATTAAATATCAAATCCGTAATTGTTTGATCCCTTTAACTTGTGAAGCACTAGGATTTGATGATTTTCTGCGATAGAGGTTATTGAATCTTAAGAAGAATGTTTAAATAGATTGAATGCAACCGCTGGTATTTGTGTTATCTAGTTCATCGATTTTTCTATTGTGTAAAGCTGTTATTAAATTGAATCTTGAGTGTTGGTCTGGGGTTATTAAATAATTAGGATTAATTAGAACGATGGTTTCTAACTAACTAAATTTAAGGAGAAATAGAAATCAATTCCAACGATAAATATTCAAAATATGAATTGAATTATTATTGCATCTGTGATCAATTGTGGATTTCCGAATGTGGATGTGGACTTAGACCAAGGTTAGTCTTTTGATTGTTTTCATTAATTTAATTTTCATTGTTATTGATTGTGTTATTTGCAATTGTTTGCATGCAAAAAAACCTCAATCATTGTACGAAGCATAAAATATTGAATTACATAGTCTTCGTGGGATCGACCCTTACTTCCACTACTACATTAGTTTTAGAGGTTAAGGTATTACTTTTGGGTGCCTACAACAGCACACACCACATCACTTCCTTGGAGTAGAGGTAGTATGGCATGATTCGGGTCTTCACTTTACTCAGACAAGATACATTGCTGATTTGCTTAAGAGGTTCTAGCTGCAAAACTTGAAGCCTAGTCCTACACTTATTACTGCTGGTAGAACAATCTCCAAGTCTGATGGTGAAATGTCGGCTGAACCCTCAATCTACAGAAGTGCAGTTGGAGCACTACAATACCTCACACATACCAGACCGGATAACACATTTGCAGTTAACAAATTGAGCCAATTTCTGTAAACTTCAACCTCTATACACTGGCAGGCATTGAAGAGAGTGTTAAGGTATCTTAAAGGAACAATGAACCATGGCTTATGGATTCAAAGAAGCAACACATTAAGCCTGAATGGTTACTCAGATGCGGATTGGGCCTCTTGTCTAGATGACAGAAGATCAACAACAGGTTACTGCATTTATCTGGGAGAAAACCTGATAGCTTGGTCTTCAAAGAAGTAGCATGTTGTGGCACGATCCAGCACAAAGTCAGAATACAGGGCCTTTGCATCCACTGCTTCAGAAATTGCACGGATTCAGTCATTATTTCAAGAGCTGAACTTCCATTAGTAGGAATCCCAACTCTATGGTGTGATAATATTAGTGCAGGTGCTTTAGCTGCCAACCCGGTTTACCATGCCAGAACGAAACACATAGAGCTAGACATTCATTTCATCATAGACAAAGTACTTGAAAAGAAACTGGAAGTAAGATATATACTGACTAAAGGACTGAATCACTCAAGATTCCTATTCTTGAAAGACAAGCTTGGAGTTACCTCCGTATCATTCAGCTTGAAGGGGGTATTGAGAACTAACATTCACATATCCAACTTACTCTATGATTCAGCTTCCTCACTCCTTATTGTCATAGCCGTTTGCCTTGTGTAGATTTGGACCACCAAGTTGTTATATTAAGATTCCTACATGATCTACAAATTAAGGAACTACCTAACAACCACAAGTTCTAGATCATTCCAATAACATTGCCTTGTATTATATTATCTAGCAGTAGCAGCAGCTAGAATTCCACAACAATTAAGTGAAACACGGTTCATCATCATCTTGCTTTTGTTTAGAATTTTAACTTGCCCAGACGGATAGGTTCCACACTATAGTTTTTCTGGGCTTGATCAGTGGGACATGTCGGCAGTCGAGGTGAGATTATTACCTAGGGAGCTAACAGTTGACGTTGGGGCACCTATTGATAAGAGGACGATGGTTAGCTCACTTAGGTCGATTAGATAGACGAGGGCTCAGGCAGGCGACAGCAGCACCAACCCAAACGGACCCAATTTATACACCGCCAGTTGTTGATCAGGTTGCTATTCATGGACAGCTTCTAGCTACTCGGAGACCAATAGGCAAAATTTAGCTTTACAGCAAGAGATTGCTTCTATAAGAGCCGAGTATCAGGCTATGAGAGTAGATCAGCGCTCCATTTCTCATGTTGAGCTAGATGGGTTTGCATCAGGATAGATGCATGACATGCATGCATAGAGTACTAGAGAAACTGCTTGACCGACTCCTTCTCAGCTCGACACATAATTATAAAAAAAAGTTGAACCCCAACATTGAGGGCCCCCCACCACCCCACCCCTAGAGCATTATGAAGGAGGTAAATCACGGGATGTACCTCAGCAGGTCAGGGTTAAGGACGATGTTATAGTTAAGTTTGGAGGTGGAAATATTTAGGTTTTATATAAATTAATCTATATTATGCATGATAAAGTATTATTTGTGTTTGTATATTGGATTTAATTAATCTTGAAAAAAAAATATTTATTGTTTCATTTTATATGATTGCATGTTAACTTGGCTCGGTTATGAAATTTCTAATGATGATATTGTGTCTATTTTGGATAAAAATTTGAATAAGTTCGTGTTAACAGTTGAAATTATGTTTATCACTTGAATTTTATTATTTTATATCCGGGTTTTGAACATATGAGCATGAATTTGTTCTTAATTGCACTTACAGGTGACTTTGAAATTAGTTGTTAAGTTGTCTAGCTTAGATTCTTTTAAGATCGTAATTTTTCATTATTGCCCTAATTATCTCAGCTAGAACTATATTGAAAATCCATTTTGAATAAGTTTGGGGTTATTAGATCCATTCAAAACCAATAAAATCATTATTTTGCTAATTTTCACTTCTTATAGTTGATCTAGAAACGTGAAACACATAGCACTAGTCATGACACATAAGGAAAAAGTTATATTGTAGTGTGAAGTTAGTCTTTAAGTAATTTAACCCTACCCATTACTATTGTTTAGGATATGATCTTCCGGGAAAGAAGGCATCCTATGGTGTATAGTTAAAATTACCTTTGAAAATCAGAAAAATCCCAAAAATAGAAGAAGAAACTAAATAAAAAGAAAAGAAAATTAAAATATACCAAAGTGTGTTGAGGCAGTAGCAAATAACTATAAGTTGTGTCTTTGTCATGCTAAGTCTTGGTCATCGATTAGAGATTTGGAGAGTAGTTGAGCTGATGAGTAGAGATTTAGAGATTTAGTTCGCTATTTGGGAAAAGAGAAAGATAACCAAGAGAGAAACGCGAGTGAAGAGAGAACACATTGGCATATTTGAGATATGGTTTTGTTGAGAAAAAAAAAAGTACTTTGGAGGTTGAAGTGCATAACTAGATTCAAGTAGCATGGGTAGAATTAAGAATTATTATCACATGCACACTCTAAAGCTGAATATATAATATGTGGAATTTGTGAACTAAATGTTCATTCTCTTTTTTCATTAATATGTTTGAAATTTTCGATAAATATTCTCTTTGAAGAAATATTGATAACATATATCGAGTTGAGTATATATGATAAGAGTTTAATTCAGTCATTCTTTTACTTTATTCGAGGAGCAACAAAGGTTTAAAAAGGTGTGTTTGATCCACATTATTTTGGAAAAATGTATTCTGGAATAGTAGATTGATGGAGAATTTGTGGTTTAAAAAGAAGGAAAAGTTATTGATGTGATGGAAAATATTATTTTATTGAAGAATGTGTGGTTGAAAATGAGTAGAAGAATGAAAATGAAAATTTTAATGTGTACCAAACAGGGGCTTGGTAAGCATACTTTTACACTTAGTCTAGCCACCATAAGTGGGCATTTAGGTGTCCTCATATCATTTAGATACACAATTTTTGCTTGTTTCGTGATTACTTTAGGAGAAAACCTGAATTTGACAAGTTTGGATAAAATTGAATTAAAGTTGCACAAAATCTTGAAATTGAGGATCAATGCATTTAATTTTGAAGTTGAAGGACATGCTTTGCAATTAAAAGGGACGCGGAATGAACAAGTTGGAATTGAGGACCAAAATGTACAAGAATGGGAGATATTGGCCCTTGCGGCTTAAATAAAATTGGCCCCAAAATATGTAAACCATACGGTCGCATCAATTTATGAGGGTAAGCAATTTCCAGATTTTCTTGTTTCCTAGTTCGACTTAAATTATACACAGGAAACACCTTTGGACACGTTTTTAGATAGAAACGCGTATAGAAGTTCAAGATCAAAGAGTAAAAAACTAGAATTTTCAAGATTTTGGGCATGGAGAAGAATATTATTAGTGCAAGATCATATTCTTTTCTTCATCAAGATTTTCAAAACACAGTAATGACCTTTTATTCTTTTTAGTTATTTTTCTTTCGTATGTATGAGTTAAATCATTATATATAACAAATAATGTAATCTATGTTTAACCCTCTATTTCATTTTTTCAGTATTCTTGTAGTTTAATTCCTCTTGTGTTGATTTTATATATGATTTTTAATGATTTGAATTAATTGGGCATTAATTCAATGCTTTGTGAATTCAAAACAAATTGAGAGGCGAGTTATCATTATAGACCACATAGTAAAAATCAATAATTTGAATAAAAAGATGGAGATGCATTTTTATGGTCATCACGGTTATTAATAGGATTCCTAGAATTCAATGTTTTTGGTTAAGGGTCATTCAGATTCACATAGAGATATAGTGAATCAATATATATATGATCGCTTCACCATCGTCCACGGAGACAGACAATAAAGAATGTTGAGATTTTATAATGTAGTTAACAGGCTGTCAATTTGATTGAATAATTTTCTCGAGGGGGGGGTGAATTAAGAAGTCAGAAATAATAAACTTAATGTGTCATCGTATTATCTAGATCCTTGGACAAGACAATGCAAACAAAAAGTTAAAAGTATCTCATACACCAAATTTAAATGCTCTAACTCGACTTGACGTCTTGAAAGAAAAATATATTAATATTATATTTATAAATCAATAACATGCTAAGACGTGATAACATTCAATTATAAGACAAAAATCTTTGAAAGAAAATGAAATAAATAGTAAAAATTGCCTCATTGACGATGCATATGCACTTAGCGGCTAGATAAACATAACCAATTATAAAATCCAAGAAGATGCTCAAGTACATGAAATATTAACAATTATATATATCCATAAGTTATGTCGTTATGGAGAAAGAAATGAAATCGAAAAGATATGTTACAAAAAATTTGATGCTCTTCTAATAAATGTGGTTACGAACAACTCATATCTATATATCTCAGGAGATATTATCATAAGGGGAATAAATACGTGTTATACTCATTTTTCCTTTATCAAGATTTTGTCATGTTAGGTTTTTCAAACAATATTTTTAATGAGATAACTTTTTTAGTCTATTCAAATGAATAGTTTACTCATTTCCTTCATTAGAATTTTTTCTACAAAGTTTTTCCTATTAGGGTACGTTTGATTGCAAGAATGAAAAATGGGGTAGAAAGAAAATGTTTTACAGGGAAAAGATTTTCGTAGAAAATGTTTTCCTGGGAATTATAATTAATTGTGTTTGATTGGTATAATTTTCCACCTGGAAAATATTGAAAATTTGGTATCCGTTTGATTTCGTTTTTTATGAAAATTGTCCATTAAAGTGATATTTTTTTCTAACATTAGGTCTAGAATTTGTTCCAATTGACAAAAAGTAAAAAAAAATCTGAAAAAAAAAATTTATCATACCGAATATCATTCGCTTGGTTTTGTTTTACATGAAAATTGTCAATAAAATTGAGAAATTTTTTTACCATTGTGTCTAATTTTTTTTTTCTAGTTGCAAAAAAAAAATAAAAAAAAAAAAAAGAGGCTGGAAAGTGAAAAACCAACCAAATCACAAAAAAACAAATTCCACTCACGCATGGAAAATGGGCGCGTGAGTGGAATTTGTTGAAAACCAATTCTAGGCAAAAACTTGTGTATCAAACACAACAAAAAGGTGGAAAGGGAAAACACTTTCCATTTTCTAGGGAAAAAGGTGTGTAGCAAACACACCCTTAAGGTTTTAAAGAAATATATTTTTTATATACTGAATGTCCATAATCTATATGCATTTTCCATCAATATAACTTTAAAATTTTAATCTTATATATTATAAATTGTATGTGAGACTCCTGAATAGAGTAACAGTAAAATTTATTTTTCAACACACTATCGTGTTCCCGAAAAGTATGTAATTCAATATTTAATATTTCGTACAATAATTGAAGAGTTTTTGTATACAAACAATCATAAATAATGCAATTAATAACAATAAAAATTAAATTAACGAAAATAATCAAAAACTAATCTTGATCCAAATCAATATCCACCTTCGAACTTCACAATTGATCATCGATCCAAGTATAAATCAATCCATATTTTAAATATTCAGTGTTGTTTATATCTCCTTAATTATAATTAATTAGAATACAAGCGACCAAATTAACCCTAATTACCAAACAATCTAAGACAAGCGCTCTAGATTTAATTTGACAATCGCATTACGAATTAGAAAGATCGATGAAGCTAAGCAACATAAACACAAGCAGTTGCATTTAATTTAGTTGAACATTCTTCATATGATTCAAAAATCACCCAAGCAGCAAATTATCAAACTCTAGTTACTTCACAAGTTAAAGAAATCAAACAATTGCTGATTTAATATTTAACTCAGTGGTAAATTGTAACGAATAATAAATTAGTAGGTCTCCTGACAATTAAACAGAACAATCATACAAATAAGCGCAAAAGAATATTCAATACTTAAAAAATGAATTGAATTAAGAAAAATCATTTAGATCTCACAATATGTGGTTCCGAGACTTCAATCTCCTTCGACCAAGTGTAAAAGTTTAGTTACAATTCATGAATCTATGAGCAAAATAATGAAGAATAAAGTTTTGAGGCGTTCTGTACGTTCTTCTTCCGTTCTAGGGTTTTAAAATATATATTTATAATTGTTTCCATAGGTAGTAGACTTAAATTCAGAAATCAAAATTTGTGTGTCCGGAATGAACTATGCGGCCGTATAGTAGTAAGTCATGTGATCGCATAGAACATTGAAACTGGGCTTTAAAATTTGCTGAAAGATCTCTGCGACCGTATAGAATTAAAGTCATGCAACCGCATAATTATAGGTTTCTTCTGTCGGACAGCTTTAAGTATTTTGGTCATATCTTTCACTCCCAATGTCCGATTGCAGTGATTCAAGGTGCATTGAAAAGATAACTTAAAATGATACAACTTTGCTTCATATAGTCTTCCAATTGGATCGTTTGCCATGTCAAAAATGGGTCTCAATATGAGGATGAAAATTGATGCATAACTTTTTCAATTGAAAATTGATGTGTAATCATATTTTGACGATATTTCATCCATTTGATGTCTTCTTTCATCCAATTGACTTCTAACACACTCAAATTTTCATTGGAAGGTTTCACATAACTTTTGAGTATTCACATTTCAGTCCCCAAACTTCGTTTTCTTTCATTTTGGTCATTGCTCGCTTATTTCTTTCAAATTACTCCATATCCATAGAATTTCCATCTAAATCAAAATATGAATGTAATGAGTAAATTTTGCCATTGATTAATCATACAAGCATATAAAATAAGTAGGAAAAAATATATATTTTACATTTCTATCAAATTCTCTCATACTTAACTTTTGCTCGTTCTCAAGCAAAACTCAAATTTAATTCCCTAAGAATACACAAATCATAATGCCATGATTATAGAACAATCAAACTCTTTAACACGCACAATACATCATAAATAAATATTCTCACACAACTCATAATCAATTAGTTAGCATTTTAATATGAAGATGGAATAAATGAAGCATGTAGACCCTAACGGATATAAGCACTCAACTCTCACGTGTTTAAAATGTAAGTGTTTCGCTCAAATTCATTCCAATGGAGATGATCTAACATATGCTTGCATATCTTCTCATTCGTCACCACTTAGATCACATGCGTTACAAAAATCATAAGGACTTTTCGAAGGTTGTAACGTAGCTTAGGGTCAAGGTGGGAAATATTTGGGTGTATGACTCAAGAGTCATTGAACTAGTTGAGCAAAGATGAATAAACTTAGTTCAAATATATTCATAAAATTTGTAAAACCAACTACACACAATGGTTCATTTACTTTGCATCTATCACACACAAATCGAACCCTATCTTGAAATTATGAATATAGATATTCTGTAACATTGACATCACCCTTCTCCATTACTTATTTTCTTTTTCTTCTATCATTCACTTTTTTTCTCTCTTTTTTCAATTTTTTTTAAATATAAACTCCAAATGTTACACCATAATGGAACTTATGAATTGAAATTGAAAAGTGTTCCCTTCCACCAATCATACCACTACCAATAATTTTGACACTCACACACTTATTCTCTTGCAGACCCACACATATCATGATGATGAACAATACTTCACTAACTCTAAGGTTTGGGAAAAAAAAATTTTTTTTCATGTTTAAAACTTGTAATATGGGTTTACACGAAGAAAATGCAATAAGGCTTAAAGGGGTTCACCAAACGAAAATTCAATTACAGGGTTAGCTATTTGGGTAGGCTATTTGTTTAATGTAGCTTTTATGTAATAAAGATGGCCTTAATCATATTCGTGTATGCATGTGTCAATGTGATCATGAAGAGAATCAAGACAAATTCTAGAAAAATAAAATCATAGAAGAATTTCAAATATGAAAGAAATAATGAGAATGTTATGGATATATCAGTCTAAAAACTCAAAATCTCACCAACTTTTTGTCTACGAAATTTAGTTACTATTGTCCTCAAATAACTCAACCAATTAACTCTAAGTTATAAGATTATTTATTCAATCATGTTATGAATTCTTCAAAAGTTTAATTAACTCTTACAAATAGCATGCACAACCAAAAAAATCATTTAATTTCAACTCTTCTTGAAAAATCATATAAAAAATTTCCAAATTTTTTTTGAAATTTTAACACAATCTAAATGCAACATAAATCTAAATCATCTCCCTCACACTTAAAACTTACATTGTCCCTAATGTAAAGTGCAATGCAAAGATAATGACAAATGTAATGGAAAAAAAAATGAATGCGAAAAAAAAAAAGATAAGATAAAGGAACAAACTTCCCTTGGGTTGCCTCCCAAACAGCGCATTTATTTATTGTATTTGGCTCGATTCAATGTTTCATTATTTAGCCCAGGTCGTCCATATTTTTATGAGATAACATTATTTTTGTACTTAAAAAATAATTTTAGTCTTTTTCCTTCATTTAATATTTTTGTCCTACCAGATTTTTATCGAACAAATATTTTAATGAGGCATATATTGTGTAATTAATTATTCAAGGAGTACTGTAAATTATTTATAAATGTAGGACTTTAGTTCTAATAAAATACACCAAAATCTATTGACTATCTCTATTTTCTTCTATTTTCTCTTTAGTTTATAACATAAGTTTATTTTTTAATTACACCAACTATCGCTGAACTTTACACTTGATTTCGCTTATACCATTGAACTTCAAATCATTTTGGTTACCTCACCGAACTTTAAAACTAATACTACTATGTTAGTCGACCATTCATTTTTTAAAAAATATTTCATGTCGTTAATGTTTTGTTTATTCGCTCATAAAACCAGCCATGTCATATTTTACACCAATTGCTGTCAAAATTTACATTTTGTGTTACTTATACTGTTGGAGTTTGAATCGTTTCATTTACCACATCAATCTTTAAAACTCGTTTAAGATATACCACCATGTTCACAACCAACCATGAGAGATCATTATATGGTATGGTTTTCGACCCTTAGTCACATTTTTATACCTTACAGTTTTATGAATTTTAGATATTCAGTGTTTATTTAGAATATACCACGATAATTTATTTATTAAGATTTGCTAAAACAATTTGTATGCAGTTCTTTTTAAAATAAGAAAATGATAATGAATAATATAAAACATATTTCAAATACTAAACAAAAAAAGGTATGCAGCTAACAAACCTAAAAACTTAAGAGAAATGCTAGAAGTACATCAAGTGTTACATCAGGGTGTCTATAATGGGCACCCGGCACAATCCTATTGGATGGAGTGCATGTGGACAACTCAAAACTTAAAATACATATAGCTATAGAGTATAAGAACGTGAGAAAGGTTAAAATCCATAATGTGCACTGAAATGAATTCTAGTGTATATGAAATGATTTAGTCCTAATTTGATTTTGATTCTTTGAGAATCAATATATGTATAGATATTTTAAACTTTTACTTACTTTTCATTCACACATGATGATGATGAAGAATAAAAAATAATAAGGTTAAATTCATTATTGGTCACACAACTTTATATTTAGTGTCATCATGACAAACTAATTTTTAAATAACATTTCATCATAGCCACATAATTTTATATAACATTTCACCATGACTGTTCAATTTATTTTCACCATTTTTATTAATTTTAAAAGGGTAAAACGGTAAATAAATTAAAGAAATAATAATATTTTTTCATTTTAAAAACGTTTATTTTAAAATAAGTTTTTATCTTATTTTTAAAACTTTTTTAAAAAAGTTATTATTCTATTATATTTTTGAAGAAACGTTTTTTTTTAAATAATCTTTTTATTTTATTTTATTTTATTTTTCTAGGTAACTTTTCTCTTAAATAAGTTTTTATTTTATTTTACTTTTCTATGTGACTTTTTTTTTAAAATAAATTTTTATTTTATTTTTTTGAATAACATTTTTTTAAAAAAATAAGTTTTTATTTGATTGTATTTTTTAATTAACGTTTTTTTCAATTTATTTTATTTTATTTTTTAAAAATCAATTTTTAATTTTTATATATAACTTAAAGCTATCGTCTTACCCCTTTTAAAATTAATAAAAAATGTGAAAATAAATTAGGTTGTCATGATGAAATGTTATATGAAATTGAATAGTCATTGAAGAATAAAATCAAATTAAGTGACTATGGTGACATTAAGTATGAAATTGGATGATTATGATGAAAGAAAATTAAATTGAGTGGTCTGTGAAACCAAATACAAAGTCGAGTGGCCAGTGAATTTAATCCAAAAATAATAATGCAACTCTTAACCGGGAAATTATTGAAAATACCCTAAATTCAACCATACCCTTTCCAAAATACCCCTTTTTACTATTCAACCTTAAAACTACCTAAAATACCATTAAAATAACAAGTTTTAAAACAAATTATTTTAGTCCTTAAACTTTAAATCTAATTTTGGATTCGACAAAATTGTTTGCCGCCTGCAATAAAAAATTAACTTCTCTTCACCATCAACTCTTTCCACCTATCTTGAGCCAAAAAATTTAATTAATAATTTTATTTTTGAATTAATTGTTTTTATTTTATTTTTGCATTTTAGGTCACCTAATAATGGTATCAGAGCCCTATATCTTGAGGAATTAGAGAGAATGGAAGATAATAACGAAATTTGCATAGGATGGTACGTTAACAGTTCTACTGAATATTTAGATCTTTTGATAGTTATATTCAACATCTTATTAATAAATCAAGAAATTTGATTAATAAAATAAAAGACTCTGATAGTCTTAAATTAAAGAAAAAATTTGAAAAGAAAATTACTTTTCTTTTAATAGATTTTGATGAAGTTTTAGACAAAGATATAGGATATCTTGTTAAAATGCCTATTCTTATAGAAATGAAAACTTTAAAAAGAATATAAAGAGTTCTTAATAATGAAATTAGGAGAATTGAAGAATTAGATACCTAAGAATCATGGAAATTGAAAATTCAGAAAATTTAGAAACTGAAGTATACGAAGGAGTAGAGGGATATGCCTTAAAAGGAAAATTTGATTGGGAAAAATTTAGAAAAATTAATAAAGCAGAATTAAGTCTAAAACCTCCAGGAGAAAATAAATTATTTAATATTTTAGGATCAGCCTTTAGAAGAAAGAAGTTAGTCATTAATGAATATCATGAAATAGAAAAAGCCATAGATATTAAACATACACAAGGAAAAATAAAATTAAATCTTATAACAAAAAGAAATATTAATGAATTCCTAGGAAAATTAAAACAAGAAAAACGAGATAAAATATCTTATGTTTATCTTCTTTGGAATACAAATAATAATAAAATCATGTTTTAAAGAAGGAATTAATAGTCCTATAATACTTAATTTACAAGATGAAAGATGTATAAGCTATGAGAAAATGGAAATTTAGGAATAGTAAAAGGAAACTTAGCCTATAAAAAATTAAAATTTACTTGTTATCCAAGATATTGTGTGCATATAAATGATAAAAATTTAGATGATTGTCTTAGTCTACATTTTAAGATGACTAATAAAATATTAAAAGATGATAATAAAGTCTTTACTATATTATATCAAGGATTATATTGTTATACAAATAGTAATTATGGAAATATATATAAGGAAAAGCCTTTTATAGAAATTGACGAAGAATTTAGGGTTATAGGAGAAGCAATCTTACCTAGAGAACAAGACATAGAAGAAATAGAAAATTTTGAGATAGGACATGATGATGCTATAAGTATTGATCAACCTATAATACCAAAACAAATAACATATAAAGAAAATAAAATAATTATAGGAAATAATACAGTAAGACATAGTATTTCAAAAATAATACAAAATAAAAATAATAGTGTCTATGGAATCAAAGGAAAATTCTTTAATGGAAGTAAATGGATAAATGAAATTAAAATACTTATTGATCTTTGGAGCAAGTCGAATCATATTTGCTCTCTTATTGATGAAGGAATTAAAAAGAAAAAAGTTGAACCTTATAGTTATAGAGATTTTGAAGGAAAAATAAACTCTTGTGATATCATAGGACAAGTTCAAATTAAATTAGGAAATCTATTATTAAGCATAGAATGCTATATTGATAACAATATGAATTTTGATGAACATCCAATATTATTAGGAAATTCATTTTTAAATAGTCTTGATAATTATAAAATAGACAAGGAAGGAATTCTTATTATACATCAAGGAATAACTACATATTGCCCTAAAGAAAAATGAGTAGAGAAATAAAATTCCCAATAAGTGTATATATACAAATAACTGTAATTGAATCAAAAATAACAACTTGTGCTCTAATTGATACGAAATTTGAGATAACTGTTTTTAAAGAATTTTTATTACCAAAGTGGATAGAAAATAAACAACAATTAACTCTACAAGGAATAATTGGAGTAAGAGAATCTTTAAAATATAAAAATGAAAATATAGAAATTATAATAGGATCTAAAATAGTAACCATAAGAAATGTTTACCAATATAATATTAATGATTGTGATATTATTCTTGGAAATGACTTTTTACAACAGTTTAGTCAATATAGTCAAAATATTTATACTATTCAATTAAAAACACCATGTGGACATTTACTAAAAATTGCTAGAGAATTCAAACCATTCAGAGTTCAGCCAGCTCAGCGTGGTGAAAAAATAGAATTTATACCAAAATTACTCAATTATTCAATCAAAATAATTACTCTTGATCAAATAAAAGATCTTTTAGCTAAAAATTATAATGAAAACCCACTTGAAAAATGGGAAAAATCAAAAACAACAGCTAAAATAGAACTATTAGAACCAACAATCATTATTAAAGTCAAACCTATGTTCTATAATCAAGAAGATAAGGAAGAATTTCAAATACAAATTCAAGAACTTCTTAATCAAAAACTTATAAGGAGAAGTAATAGCCCTCATAGTAGCCCAACTTTTATGGTTAGAAATCATTCAGAGATAAAAAGAGAAAAACCTAGGATGGTAGTAAATTATAAAGAACTTAATAAAAACACTAAGTTTGATGGATATTATTTACCAAATAAAGAAGTATTAATAAATATAGCTAAGAATAAAAAATATTATTCAAAATTTGATTGTAAATCTGGATTTTGGCAAATTAAACTAGAAGAAAATAGTATACCATTAACAGCATTTAGTACCTCTCAAGGACATTATGAATGGATAGTTATGCCATTTGGATTAAAAAATGCACCACAGATTTATCAAAGAAGAATGGATGAAGTTTTTAAAACCTATAATTTTCTTATTGTTTATGTTGATGATATACTTGTTTGCTCAGAAACATATGAAGATCATCTTAAACATCTTAGAATTTTTGCTACACTTTGCTCAAAAGAAGGTATAATACTTAGTCGAGAAAAGGCGAAGTAGCAAAACATGAAATTGAATTCTTAGGAATGATAATAAATAGTGATGGAATAAAATTGCAACCTCATATTTCAGGAAAAAATAATTTTATTTCCCGATAAATTAGAAAATAAGCAACAAATTCAAAAGTTTTTGGGTTGTCTTAATTATCTTTGAAGGATTTATAGAAAAACTTGCGTAAAAGAAATAAACTTCGAAACTATTAAGAAAATCAAATAAATTAGGTTGGAATGAAGAACATACTCTTTGTGTTAAAAATTTAAAAGAAAAGCGTAGAAATTTACCTAAACTTAGACTTCTGATGAAAAAGATAAATTAATAGTTCAAACCGATGCTTGATTTATATTGGAGTGCTTTATTAAAAGCTGATTTAAATGAAATTTGCGGTATACTAGTGGAACATTTAATAATGTCAAGTAAATTATTCAACCAATGAGAAAGAATTATTAGCGATTGTTAAAGGAATAAACAAATTTAAAATGTTTTTATTACCCAAGGAATTTATTGTTCAAACTGATAATACACAACTTAACGGACTAGTAAATAATAAATTACCAAATTCACCTCAACATAGAAGATTACATAGATGGCAAGTGTTACTATCTTTTTATAATTTTAAATTTGAATATATTAAAGGAAAAGATAATTTATTTGCCGATTTCTTGAGCTTGAGGAATCATGAATATGGAAAAGATTGAAGCATTTACAAAGGAATTACAAGATCTTCTAACAAACATTTTAATGCAGATTATCTTCTTTGTTCAAGAAGATCATCTTGATATTCGACAAACTTTGTGTGATTTATCAAGCAAAGTTGTTGAAAGTGGGAAAAAGATTGAAAAATTGAATGATAACAAAGAAAAAATAGTTGAAAAATTGTCGAATGTTTAGACTTTTTGCAAATTGTAGCAGGAGTATCCTCCTTTAAAAGGTGAATACAAATTAAAGGCTAGTCACATCCCATTTCGGGAGATTAATACATCCACCTCGAGTGGAGAATCAAAATTTAAGAGAAATGACTCTCTTACCTCGCAAGAGGAAAAAGTCATGAAAAAGGGTCCACAACAACTACTGTCGGTATGGACAAATTGTTGGAAAAATTTACAAGTGGAAAAGGAGCCGCCGAGTCTAGTACTCAAACATCCTTATCAAAAGGCCCATTGGAACGACCCTACCGTTATCGGTGAATTCCAAGAAGATAAAAAATCACCGGTTGGTGACCTTAAATCACCAAAGGGAATAATTGCTACTCATCATATCGAGCCAATCTACATCCAATGGAAAAGGAGTATTATGAATTCTCGAGAATGGGTATATAATTTCGAGAGAAGGAAGTTCTCTATATTTGATGACCCTTCCAACGGCGATTTATCCAAGGATCGGTGCGGTTCAAGGAGCGAGATCCTAATATTGTTCGAAAATTGGCGACATTTGTATTTTTAGATCGACTCTTCCCAGTGATAGATCTAAAAGAAATCGAACAATTTGACAAAGAATTTGTTAATTGTGTTAAAAAATTCAGCGATAAACAACCGATTGAACTAAGATATTACACAATTAGTCCTGAATATAAAGAACAGTGGTATGGAGAACATCATCTCATCACAATTCGAAAAAATAATGGAAATCCACTCAAGGAGATTCAGATTTTTAAAGAATTGCCCACTATTAATAGAAAATGGATGATTTACAGACGAGCTCTCGGAATAAAATCGACCGCTTCAACAATGCGGTTCTTTTATGGAGAAAGATACATGGTCTATGGTATGAGTAATAATTGGATCCTTATCTCGTAGGGGAGATAAAGAATCAAAAATTCTTGAAGAAAAATCGTGGAATTATGAACGATCAATTTTACGGAAGTGAAGAATGCATTAAAGAAGCACTGCCGACTAATGGGACACGTCCACAAGTAAAGGACGATTAAGAAAAACGCGATCGACAAAGACCATGTGAACTTTGAAGATAAGAAGACAGTGTCAGTGGAATCAAAAGAAATTGCCGACACTGGAATAAAGACAACCAACAACCACTTTTAATATTTTCAACCACATTTGAAATTATTGTACTTTTTACTTTTGTGTTGTAAAAATCTGATTGGCCAGAAGCTTCTCGGTGAAGTGCGAGCCTTTCTATAAATTGAGACTTTTCTCATTAGGAAGGATCATTGGAAAATTAGCCATCTGAAATCTCATCCTGAACTACCATCTAAAAACCTTCAACAATGATCTTTGTAATCATTCTCTTTAGAGAGTAGAAACCACTTTTCGGAGTATCAATCTCTGTAAAAATCTTTGTATAATAGTTTTCAAGCTATCTTCAGATCAATAAAATCTTTGAGTTTGAAATAAATCTTTTATTACGCTTTGAGTGTTGTTCTACACAGTGAGTCTGTTTGAGAGTTTTGAGTGCCTTTGTGTCCATTTTGCTGTGATGCTGTCGGACTTTGGCCAACTCTTGTGACGAAGGTGACCAGGAACATATAACATTCTTGCTATTTGGCGAAGCGTGGTAAGACCCTTATTTTAAGCTACAAGAAAATTTATTGTCTGAAAATTTGCATGAAAATTATTATATAAGAATTTTTATGAGATTGTTTACTTTGAAGAACTTTTATCATGGAAAGTTACGAGTTTTATTATAGATCTGTACCTTTTAGATATACTAATAGTATTGATTATAGTCACATAATAGAAATTCCAGAAACTTATGATAGTTATACTAGAGGAATAAATTTCATAAAAAGAGATAGTAGATATTATGAAAAATGTCTTACAATTGTATCATTTGGATTAAAAGAAAAATTGCCTAAAGAAATAATAAAAATGATTATATTTTTCTGGTTAGATAGTGAAAATAGTGAAAGAACTTTTGAAACTACGAGAACATGTAAGTTATAATGAAGTTTCGAATTATATGATTTTGATCTTAGTTTTGACGATATAGAATAAAAATATGCCTGGAATAATTAGAAAATTTTGTGATAATAAAATAAAAATTTTAGAAGAACAGATAATAACTGACAACAATCGTAGAGAAATAGAAAGGGAAATTTCTAATTGGAATAAAATTAAAAGAGAATTATTAAGGAATGAAATTACAAGAGAATTAAGAAGAGAAGAACAATTTAGAAGAGAAATAAGACAAATGATAAATAATATAATAATTAATTCCTTAAATATACCAGACTAATATGAGTTTACCAACAAAGATAAGATTTGATAAACAAGAAATAGAAAATATTAGATTACCAATAGGAAGTTATCAGACTAAAAAATGGAATACAACTCTATTTCAACCTTTAAGCTCATGGGGAAATACAGATGAATGGTTAAATATGACTACAAATTGGACTAATGCATTTTTATGGCAACAATTAGGACAATTAAAATCTAAAGATATAGAGGCTATAGACGAAATAAATAATATAGATCCAAAAGATGAAATAGCTAAAGAAAGGTTAGAAGTTTTAAGCAAAAATATGTCTAAACAATTTAATAAAATAAAAGAACAAATAAATAATTTAGAAATACTTGATGAAGCTAAACTTGAAGAAATTCAAAATCGAATATCAAAAATTGCACAGAAAAATAGTATTAATAAAATAGCAACTTTAGAAGAAAAAGTAGACATTATTAATTATAAACTTGATATTCTATTAAATAAATTAGGATTTGAAATTGAAAAACCATCTTATAAAAAACCTAAAATATGAGTATGAATGATAAAATCAATTTAATTGAGAAAAATATAAAAGCAATTGATGAAAAAATAACTAGAATTGAAATAGACTACGAAGAAGAAAAAGATAAGCTACAAAATAATTTTTTAAGAATAGAAAATCTTTTAAATAGAATAATAGAAAATCTAAATAAAGAAAAACCATTTAAACCAGATTATGCCAAAAAACTTAAAGAAGTTAGAAAGAAAATTGAAAAATATGAAGAATTAATAAAACTTAATGGAGGATTAAAAGAAGATATAGAAAGATTATTGATTGATCTTAGAAAGCAAGAAGAAAATCTTATAGAAAAAGAAGAAGGAAAATTAATCATAGAAGAACAATGAACGAAGAAATGGAAAATTTAATATTTGACTTAGAAGACTTAAAAATTTGTGAAGAAATAACTAAAAATCATATGGTTGGAAAAACAGGAGGACCACGAGCAGTTAAACAAGAAGAATATGGAGAAACTAGTACAGCTAGATATGAAGCATAAATAGACCCTAGAAGATATGTTAATACAAAAGTAGATTTTAAAACTAGCAAAGAAAGAATGTATAGAGACCAATTTAAACCAGTTTTAAGAGAATCAAACCCAATGAAAATTGCAGGATCATATTTAAATTTAGATTGTGAATTAGATGTTAGAAGAGTTATAAATGAATGGAGTACTAATATGATAGCACACTTTAATTATAATCGAAGTAATACCGATAATAAAAATAGAACTGAATATTTATTAGCAACATTTAAAGGAAATGTATTTAATTGGTATAGAGGATTAGAAGAAACAACAAAAGGAATTTGGAAAGATAGTATTGAAGCAGGATTTGGAATTAGTATAATAGAAGGAATAAATAGAGTCGCTACAAGAATCTATAGAGAATTTGCTGGAGAAGACTGGGTAAATGAAAGTACTAAAGCTAGATTAGAAGAAATAGAAGATGCTAAAAACAGAATGGAACATTTACAAATCTGTAATATGTGTTACCTTAACGAATATTGTTGTGAATATAGTAAATATTATTATATGATGTTTGGGAGTGGAGCTGATAATAATTATTATAAAGAAGTTTTTATTAGGAAATTACCACCACCATGGAATAATTATTTTCAAAATAAAATTAAAGAAAAACAATTAGGAAGAAATGAAGAAGGTTATACATTAGGATTTATTATAAGAACTATAAAAGATGAAATAAGTACTATGTGTAGTAATCAAATGATTTATAAACAATCAGGATTTATACAAGATAGGATTTGTTGTAGAGATACCGAAGTACCAGGAAATTGGGGATGTTATGATTATAAAAGAAAAAGAAAAATAAGACCCACAAAATATAAAAAATATAATAAGTTTAAAAAGAAATATTTTAAACCAAAGAGAAAATATTTTAGAAGAAAATATAAACCTTATAATAAAAAACCATTAGATAAAAAACGATGTAAATGTTGGAATTGTAATGAAGAAGGACATATAAGCACTGAATGTCCAAAAAAGAAAGTTAGGATATTAATTACGGACTTTGAACAAATTAGAGATGAATATGAAGAAATTAATATTGAAGAAATAGAAGTAAATGAAGAAATATTTGAGGAAAAATCAGATTTAGAAGAGACATCTAGTGATGACGAATAAAAATAAGAATAAAACTAGTTTCTAAAAAATATAAAGTATGAGGACTTAATTTACAATAACAAAACATTTCATTAAGGGCAAAATTAACTTTTACACGAAAAACCCATGACCCGGCTATTTTGAAAAATCCCCCCTCTTAACCTCTAATCAGTCCGTACAAGGGTGAACATTTTGGATTAAAACCTCAAAAACCCCCGTACCTTTGCGGACTCTGCGGACAGTAATCTGAGGAGTCTGAGCAGTAAAATTAAGCATTATCTATAGATTCAACAACAATGGTGGTTTCGAATTTTGTAATGACGCAAAAATCCCCTTGTTTGCTGCGTAGTCTTTTGTTTCGTTTCTCAGCTTTCTCTCGCACGCCCAGTTGCCACTTCAATTGCCAGAGCAGGATTAACCCAATTCACATAACCAGGAGATTTACAAGCTGTCACCGCAGTTTTAATCTGCCTTCTACACATGGTTTTAAGGTCTCGGGCGGTTCTGAATCGGGGTTTAGATTTTTGGGTCATCGGTCTTTTCGGGTTTCCAGTGGCGGTGGTTCCGGTGGTGGAGCAGGTAGTTTTGGAGGTCCCGGTGGTGGAAATTCCGGTGGAAGAGGTGGCGATGGTGGTGGGAGTGATTGGCCACTGCTTTCATGGTAAGATTTTAACTCCATAAAATATTTATTTTCTTTACTGCTCAGTGCAGGTTTGGCAATGCTTAAATTTTTTACTCATAATCGGTTTACTTATTACGAACAAGTTACTTATTAGCTCCTAACTTACCAAGAACTAAAAGCAACCTTTTAGTAAAACATGCTGTTAATGTGCGCTTTTTTTCGAACAATTGTAGTTTTTTAAAACTAAATAAATGTAGATATCAGAAAATGTGAGGCGTCCTAAATTATACATAAAAAAATAAAAAATGTGGAACATAGAGTTCAATAAAATTATTTAGTGATTATTCAAGGGGTCTTAAAGTTCAGAGTTACAAATTTACAATTTAATAGCACTTCAATGCATAGGTCGATTTTAAATTGCTGGAAAATCATTAAAAAGGAAAAAAAATGTAAAATCCGAAAAATATTTAAGGTTGATTTAATAAATCTTGAAGGGTTCCAGCAACTCTGTTGCTGCAAGATGAATGCTTATAGACGAGTATAATGAAACCAAAATATTATCTGAAGAATTAGGATGAAGGTATATTATCCATTTAATATGTGGCTGCTTCATGGACTGGCATGAACCTATAAGAAAAATGGACGAGTTTAGAATTACAAAACACGCATCACAGATGTTCAGTATAGTTAGAAGAGTCTAAAAGATGTACTGTGGCAACTTTGAAAGGTGTTATAGGCATTATTTCTTTCCAATTGAAGCCAAGATTCATTATATAATATGTTCAATTGTAATTTGTTTGTCTTATAGCTGTGGCAATATTATTCTCTGGTGCTATTGTTGAATGTACCCTTTCAAAAGTGCAAATGCCTAGATGTTTGACTGTTGTTTTCATAATATCGTAAATAATTATGTATTCCTGTCCATGTAAAATCTTTCATACTCTGCTTGTCAAATTGTTGTTACTTGTCCTTCTTGCTTTATGTTGGAATTATGTAAATTATGTGGCAGAAGAATTTTTCTTCCATTATTTTTTGTGCCCCCTCCAGCTAATTTTTCATCTGATTAATAGTATCTTTATTCCCACATAAACTCAATTTTCTTCTCTATGCAGGTATCTGTCTCTTCTTGTCAAGTATCCCGTGATGACGAAAGCTGTCACATCAGCACTTTTGACTTTAGTTGGTGATCTGATCTGTCAGGTAAACTACTATGCCCTTACGATCGAGATCATACACCAATTAAAAGGGAGAGACTTCGAATTAAATGATTCCATTTTTCCTCTTCTTGATTTTGAGCTGGTTGCCAAAAGCTGCAGGTACATTTGTGATGTTGTTGCTGGAGAACAATTCTGAATGGGATGTCTTCAGTTAATTTTAGCATAGATTAAGGTTGTATTGTTCTAAAATAAGAGCTTTAATTTGTTGAACAAAAATGGGTAAAAAGAGCTCATTTAGCCCCTGTTTGGTTTAGCTAAAAAAATTAATAAAAATCTAAGTCAAAGTCAATAATTAATTTTAATCACGCATTTCATGGACCCACAACTTTTATCAACTTTTCAACCACACGTGTCGTCGTGTTTTATCAAAATCTACTAAAAATATTATTTTTAGAAAAACCAAACAATGGATTAAAAGGACTGCATACTCCAGGAAGGAATTGTTGAATTTGAAGAGTGTATAATACATACTTAGTTTTCAACATCTTTGCCATAGCCCATAGGCAAGCTGAAAAGCTAATGTCCCTGGTCGAATTAAAAATGGAAAGTTTTTAGTTTGTTTGCTTAGTCTCATCTTTTTCCTTAGCATGCAAATAGTTTGTTTAAAGCCTGCTTTCTAGAAGCAAAATCTTTCATTTTATGACATTTAATAATATAAATTTCACATATGTACTTCACATAGCACTTGCATTCCTTCCTTTCCACTATACCCCACAAGAAAGAAAAAGGAAAGAAACTGTGCTTTAGATCCATGTAAGGGTCCGTTTGAGTGCAAGGGTGGAAAATTGGTGGAAAGAAAATGTTTTACAGGGAATTGATTTTCTTAGAAAATATTTTACTGGGAATTGTAATTAATTGTGTTTGATTGGTATAATTTTCCATGAAAATGTTGAAAGTTTGGTGTCCATTTGGCTTCGTTTCTTATGGAATTTGTCCATTAAAGTAATAATTTTTTCTACCATTGGATCTAAAATGTGTTCCAATTGTAAAAAAAAAAAAAAAAAAAAAAAATTTGAAAAAAAAAAAATTTGTCATACCGAATATTCTTCGTTTGACTTTGTTTTGCATGAAAGTTGTCAATAAAAGGGAAAATTTTTTTTACTATTGTATCTAGAATTTGTTCCCATTGCAAAAAACAAAAAAAAAATCAAAAACAAAAAAAAAGGTGGAAAATGTTTTCCCACCTAATAGGTGGGAAAACATTTTCCACCATTTGTGCATCAAAGGGTTGTACCTAGAAAAAGAGAGGAAAACATTTTCCGTGGAAAATTTCGCATATCAAACAGTCAAAAAAGTGGAAGTAGGAAAATATTTTCCCACTTCCATGGAAAACTACACGAATCAAACGGACCCTAATGGAATTTAACTAGAGTTGAATTAAGAAATTAGCTCTAGATACCTATATAACGTTTTATTTATAACATTCCTGCTTGTACATCATCAGTTATGGAATATGATTACTTGATTTTCTGATGATTAAACTTAAAGATCAATATACATATTTCTTGTATCCAGGACAAGTGGACTTTCCACAATTAGTTAATGTTTTCAGTTGTGGCTCATTTTAATTCCTTGAAAATTATCGTATTTGGGCTAACAATTTCCAAGTATTTTTTAATATTTATTTGTTATATGCCTCAGCTTGTGATCGATCAAGTACCATCTCTAGACTTGAAGAGGACATCTATTTTCACACTGTTGGGGCTGGTTTTGGTGGGTCCAACATTGCATTTCTGGTAATGGCTTCAATCTTTTCTCTAAAATGTATTTCATGTGTGGATGTTATTTATAGGATATCTTCAGTCTAATTAACTTTTATGCTTAATTACGATTGATGGGGTTCATACTTTGTGCCAAAATAATTAGGATTGTTTGGATAGAAAGATTTTGCTCTTAGCATGTTTCAGATCAACAATCCAAAAGTTTCCTTGGTTGTTTGATGCCCAATTTAGAGTGGGGATCTGAAGTCGACTGGCAAGAATTGAGTGATTCGAGACACATATTAAATGGATTTCAAATTCTCCCAATTCGGGTTTCTGTCAAGAGAAGAGAAGAAGGGGGGGAAGAGGGGGGGGGGGGGAATGATGGCAGGTCGTTGAGAAAAGAGATGGTGGTGAGGAGAGGGAGATTATTGCTGTCACGGGACAGATGAGTGGTGTTGAGAAGGGAGTGATGGTGGAGATGAGAGGGTTGCGGTGGTAATCATCGTCTACATAGTGGTGGCAGTTCTTTGAGAAAAGAGATGGCGGTGAGGAGAGGGGGGTTATTGCTGTCGCGGGACAGATGAATGGTGTGTTGAGAAGGGAGTGATGGTGGAGATGAGAGGGTGGGTGGCAGTGATAATTATCGTCTACGTAGTAAAATGTGTTATGCAGGTCTCTGTTACTGATCAAGCGTTACATGGTACCCCAAATATTATGAAATAAGCAACCTTATTGTGCTACATATGGTTTGTAGTAGGTTGTCCAATAATCAATTGCTATTTAGACAACTGATAATTAACCAAACAGCCAATTGTTCTGGATTTTACTTGGATAACTGCTTATTGCTTAACTAATGGTATTTTTCTAGAATTCTCTTCAATAATGTATTTGTTTAAATGAGGATAGTCATTCTTTTCATTTCTCAATATGTTGAGTATCAAAGCATACACAGAAGTTTGAGTTTGGATTTTAAAAAACCAAGGAAAACTTCCGCAAATTTTTAAACCTATTTTTCCCTGTTTGGTTTTGTTAATAAAATAGATTTTTAGTAGATTTTGATAAAAGTTGATGAAATGCGTGATAGAAAAATTGATAAAAGTTGTGAATTCCATGAAATATGTTCTCGAAAAATGAGTTTTAAAAAAATGAGTTTTGTGAAATGGGGACCAAACAGGTGCTTAATAACCTGACTTGTGTTCAAGTTCTGTTTATGAATATTGAACTCAATAGGATGCTGTGCCAATAGATTTTGAAATCAGTTGCAAATTTTATTGATGAATAAAAATTGTAGTGGTTCTATAAGTCCATGGCTTTATTGCACGAGGAATTTGAAATACTTTCTCCCTTGCTACCCAAGTGAACTCCACCCTCGAACTAAACTGATCCATCCAAATGCAACTTTAATGTACTTATCCACAATCCCTAATTTAAACCAAATGCTGGATATGCAACAAAATCCATAGGAACTTCTAGTTTAAACAAAATGCTGATGGTATTTGATAATGAAACCTTTGAATCCATAAAAAAAGTGAAACCTGTTTGTTATCAGTTCACAAATCTATTTAAATTAAAAGAGGAGGATAAAAACAACAATTGCTTCATGCTTGTAGGAAATGATTGATTTAAGAAAAGACTACGCCCAATTTATTTGTACTGTTAATTTTCTGGAACTAGTTGGTCTACACTGGTATTTCTTTCCGTTGAAGATTCGAGGTCTAGGTCTAGACATGGACTATGTTGCTTGGACTCTTCACTTTAGATGAAGTACCTGTGTCGAACACACATGACAAGGATAAGGGTATGAGATCCTTCTTATAAATCAAAAGAGGATCTTTATATCGTTTTTGTTACTTTGATAATGTATTAAAACGATTTCTAATATATAATTCGCATTTCTAGCATTGAAATTGTATTATCAATTTGCAACTTTATTTGTTGTAAATTTGCATTTTTATATATCCCTAAAACATGCATTAATATAATTTCTAAGTAATTTTAAATTTATAAGTCGTATCCACGTACTAAATTTTGGATCATTTCTAGCCGTATCTAGGGATGGCAAAAAATCGAAACCCGCGGGACCCCGCCTCGAATGGGGAGGGGATTACCCACTTAAATGGGTATTCGGGGCAGGGACGGGGCTGGTAACTTTGCCCTAGGGCGGGGATGGATAATGGGTGCCCCGCCCTTTTTTTTTTTTTTAATTAGAATTCAATACTTTAAATAAAAAATTTCACGAAATTTCATTAGTTCTAATAATAAAATGGCAACTAAAAATATCTAAAAAATATAACAAACAATAAAAACCTTAATTTACCAAATATATTTGAATAATTTAACTTTTAAAAATAAGTAAAGATTAAAAAATATATTATTGTTTCAATGGGGGCAATAAAATAAATTACCAAAAACTTTAAAAAATAATAATAAAGGGGCGGGGAATTGCCTGGCAGGGCGGGGATCTGGGGAGGTTGCCCCGCCCCCGTTGCCACTCCTAGCCGTATCTTCATATCCTAGATTTTTGAAAGAAAATTACCTGACTTCTAGATATGTACCAGTATTAGACATTCACACCCAAGTCCAAGCAACATAGGGCTTAGGGAAACTGTTCACAATAGAGTATTTCTTTTTCTATTTGAAACTTCTATATGCTAAAGAGTAATTCCACCCCTATTAATTTGCATACTTGCTAAAGTAAGAACTATGGCTGTGAAAGAGCCAAGCGAATTCAGTATTGTGTCGCTGAGGATTGGATCTGAAGCTAGTGACCTCTGTAATGGAATCTAGCTTCTGTTTATTATCCTATCGTTATTTTATTTTCTTGTATGCTCAGTGAAGCTTGATGTGTCTCTACTCCAGTTGATTTCCATTTTATCTCCACGTGCCATTTTGGAAGAAACTTGTGCTCATCACATAATTTATTCCCTTTTTCGTTCTTTATTCCTCATGGGGTGAGTTAAATAGCTGACTGCCCTTGGAACAGAAATTTCCTGTTTTGTCTAGCGATTGTTTAACCATGTTGGAGTAACTTGATTTGTCTTGTACGAATAGAATCCAAAATCTCTGTGGTGTTTCTCTCTTCAACTGATAGAACCTATTACACATGAAGGTATCTGTATTTAAGTAAATTGATCACAAAACCTGGAGCATCTGGTGCTTTCTTGCGGCTTTTTCTTGATCAGGTAACATTTTTCTGCTGCTTGATTATCTTATCTAGGGGGTGTTTGTTTTTTATTTGAGAATTGATTCTCAAATCAATTCTCATTTTCAACCACACATTTTTCAATAAAATAATATTTTCCGTCACATCAATAATTTTTTCTTCTTTTTCAACTACACATTTTCCATCATATCACTATTCAAAAATCAATCATTCCCCCAAAAATCCCTACCAAACAAGCTCCTAATATCCCTTTCATACTGTCACTATGTATCACAATTTGACTTCTTGAGTATTTCTAATGAATTTGACCTGATCTAATGCAGTTTCTTTTCGCGCCCACTTTTATTGGAGTTTTCTTATCTACACTGGTGACATTGGAGGGAAGGCCGTCACATGTGATTCCGAAGCTAAAACAGGTTTTGCTAAAGATCTTTCATTTTTATATTTTTACTTCCATTAAGATTTGGATGCACACCCAATAAGAATTTATTCGATTTGTCATGGTAGTATCTAAACCTGTTTTTTGTAGGAGTGGTTCCCTTCTGTTCTTGCAAATTGGCAGCTGTGGATACCCTTTCAATTTCTCAACTTCAGATTTGTGCCGCAACAATTTCAGGTTTGGTTTATATAAGGGCATGATCAGGCTTGAATTGTCAGGTTTGAGGACAAAGGGACCATAGAATGAATGTCGTGGAAATGATATTAAGCCCTTGTTTGACATCCATTTTTTTCTCATTCTCTTTCTCATTTTTTTCTCTTTCTTCATTTCAATCACACATTCTATCGATAAAATAATATTACACATAAACCCAAAAATTCTCCTTACTTTTTAATGACACATTCTTCCACCAATCACTATTTCAAATCAAATTCTTCCATAAAATGGGTGTCAAACAAGGGCTAAGATGTATGTATGCCCATTCGGAAATGAATAAATTAAGAATAAAAATATAGCTTTCAGAGTTAGGAATTTAGAGTTTAACATCCTTTCAGAGCAACTTGTATATTTTACTCATATATCTTTTTTTGATGAATTTAAGCGGCCAAATGTCCTTTTGCCTTTTGCATTTCTTTATTTAGTTATCAGATGTATTTTTTTGTCGTTTGTACTTTTTTTATTTGACAAATCAACGCATATCTTTTACAGGTCCTTGCTGCTAACTTTGTTTCCTTAATATGGAATGTAATTCTTTCATATAAAGCTCACAAAGAAGTTGTTACCAACTAGGTACGTGGATTTTTCTTATTGTACAGTTCAATTATATTTGTTTGGGATTACGGTTGCTTTAGCAAATAAATTGAGTGATACCTTTATTTGAACGGAAGATTGTTCTGTATGTAAATAGTCCTCAATAGTGCAGAAAATTATTGGTGGTCTAGAGTATGCTAAATATATTACTATGAAGAGGCTCTCATGGATAAGAATTATACAATCGTAAGCCATGTTAGAAGAGACGGGTAGATCGAAACTAACATTGACTATTGTGCTTGCGAAGGATCTAGTTGCTTTGGACGTATAGCAATGAACTCATGAAGTGATGAAAAAGGATTATCTAGCTGAACCAAACATGTTGGGATTAAAGGCTTAATTGGTTGTTGCATAATGGAATTTAAGTATATTCATTTCGTGTTGATCTCATTTATAAAAGAATATTGTTACTTTAAATATGACACACTGAGTTTTTGGCTTTGAATCCTGAAAGTTCAAAAATGAGTTATTTTATATTGAACAAACTTTCCTGTGCCAAGATCACAATCCAAAATTTGAGTTTATGCATTCATTTTTTTCTCTTAATTCTTTAATCTTGAGAATTGTTATTTTGTTGCTCGTTTGCTCACAAGTCATATTTGCTTGTTTCCTCCGTTGAACCTGCTAAAAAGGATCAAGAAGAAAAACAACTTATCGTCAAACATTGAGCACATACCCTTTGTTGCAGGTGTCGTCTTCAGTTACATCATAGTTTCAGCCGTAGGTACCATGAAGACTTGGCAAGCTGCATTGGTATGTAATGTACTGGATTTTGCTGAGCAAAATGTGTTTTGGGGAGGGATGATGTCATTTTTGGTAAAATTTTATGAAATGTAATGAATTATTGCTCTGAATCAGTGAAGTATTATTGCTTTAAAGATTTTTAAGTTTAAAAAAAAATTCAAATGCGCAAAATTTTTATTAACCTATGATCACAGATGATAAAATTCAAGAAAAGGTTGGTTTGACTTAAATTTTGTAATAGTGATTTTTTTTAAAAGAATGCGTGGTTAAAAATTAGGAAATTTTTTGAATTTACGTGTAAAATTATTTTATTGGAAAAAATAGATGGTTAAAAATGAGTTTGAAGAAAAATGAGGTTTTTTAATAATGGGGCTTAACCCGGTGTAAATCACATGGGCAAGAATTGCTAAAGAAGCTTGTGTGGCTGCTCAGTTCTTGTAGCCTTTGTAACAGTCAAACATAGATATAATTTGTTAATGACAATAATAAAAGATGAATATATTTATGATTTTTATAAGTGGGGAAACTATAGGCTGTTATATTGAGTTTATATTTTATAACAATTTATATCTAAAAAGAAAGATGCTACTGGAATGTATTCTATGGTTCTACAATTGCATGATCTTTAGAATTGTGAAGCAGCTCCTCAGATTCACAAACTGACTAGTTATTATCACGAGACATGGTGGGTTGTGATTCGTTCGAGAAATTCTCCTAAACGTATATAAAAGATTGCGATTTTCTTTTGAGAAATGTTTAGTTTTTAGTCAACTCTCGCTTGCTCTCTCTCAGATGTTAGAAAACTCTATAGATATGCACGAGAAATGCCATCACACGCCACTCTTTGAAGGGGTACTTCTATCCTGCCGATGCATTCTAAGTCATCATGTTTCATTGTTTTGCTTATGTTTTGAATGTCTGTCGAGACTTGAACCTGTCGCTTTCATCTTTTTGCGACGGTGTTCTTGTAAGTGTTATGTTCTAAATTCAATTAATTTAGGTCATAAATATTTTTAATATGTTTAAAGCATTTGTTTTGGCAAGATCTATTATTTATTTGGTGCTCCTAGGCTCATGAAAGAAGGGGTTCCTGCTGCTAGGGATAGAAGATGATTCCGAAAACGAAAAGGAGATTTATTTAAGTAAAGAAGTGCCTCACCTGAATTGCTATTCTCATAAATTGTATTAAGAGTGTGTTTGGTAGGGATTTTTGGGGGAAGAATTGATTTTTGAATAGTAATATGATGGGAAATGTGTGGTTGAAAAAGAAGAAAAAAGTATTGATGTGATGGAAAATATTATTTTATTGAAGAATGTGTGGTTGAAAATGAGAATTGATTTACTGTAGAAAATGAGAATCTGTACCAAACAGGCTCTAAATAATAGAGTTCATAGATTTAAGTTTTAATAACTTGTTAATCATAAAGAGTTGTGATTGTAAGATACAAATTACTATATGACTGAATTTTAAATCATCTTTGGTCGTAAGTAATAACGTTATACAAATATAAATGATTTGTGATCAATTCTATTTGACATGTGACTTGCGGACGTTGATACGTGATATATACATAAAGACGTGACTTGTAACAGTGCACAAAAAAACATATAACATAATATCAGTGCACAAAAACAACATATGATATGTAATCAATTAATTTTGATCAGTGACTCGTTGACATTAATCTGTAACCTATACAATATGACTTGTGACTTGTGTAGTGTGACCTATGAATATAAATCAGGGGTCTATAATCTGTGCACAATGACCAGTAACATGTACCTACTGCCCTTATTATTATTATTATTATTATTATTATTATTATTATTTTTAATAAGACCCAATTGAACCACAACAAATCCTAGATGTTTCTATCTCTTCATAAACCGACGATTGTAAATATCCTCTCTCCCCATATATATGTGTGTACATGATAAGAGAGAGAGAGAGAGAGAGAGAGAGAGAGAGAGAGAGAGAGGGTGCGTGCATGACAGTTGAGCAATCGTTGTTGCACATCGTGTCGACATCGTGAGCATTGTGCCGGTGGTAGTGTTTGCTAAAGAGAAAGTGATGAAGTATAGATATAAAGAGACAAGATAGAGCCGTACTGAGAAAAGAGAGAAAAATGATTATAGTTGGAGTGGGTGGGTATATAGATTAATTTAATTTTACAATATTATTATTAATATTAAAATATGAAATTGTCACCTAATTTTTGGATAACCAAACCTAAACTTATTTTTTGAATTGTACTCTTTAAAAACCTTTGGCAGTGTAATTTCCACTAGAATTTGGGTGGAAATGAAATTTCTTTTCCATTTTCCATGGAAACTTTTCCTCGATCAAACAGGGCCTAAGTGCCAGCCAATTTTACCCCCATGTCCTCCTTAATAGCTCGGGCAGCAACCTAATAAGATAATATTTTAGATTTATTGGTATTCTATAATCAACTTTCTCTCATAGTACTCTATTTTGGGATATTTTCGTAAAAGACGTAATAAAGCCATCAAGATGACTTAAGACTTAACTTACTCAAAATAAGTTTTTGAGTCGTCGTTTATGTTAAAAAAAAATCTAAACTACTCTTTTTATATTGTGGGAATGTCTTAAATACCATTAATATGAAATGACATTAATATCCTTTTTTTCAAGAAGAGGACGCTAAGGCCCTGGTTTTTACGTAAACTACTAAGAGCTTGTTTGGGACGGATTAAAATCCAATTAAAATTGAAAATATAGTCGTTATTGGGTCTCACTAGTCTAATAAAAATCAACTCCAACGACTATATTTTCAATTTTAATCTGATTTTAATCCCTCCCAAACAATCTCTAAAATTTAGTAACCATTTTATGCGATGCGAAGTGTTAAGCGCATTTAAAGATTCGATGATCATTTCATGATCATCCTCATCAACGCAGGACCTACCTTCTTCATCCAGTACCATAGGCCTTGAAAAACCCCTTTCACGGATTACCCCAATCGTTTTCTATGGGTTTGATACATGGATCCTAGTCCATTTTTTAGGAAAAGACTTAACATCGAGTTAATAGACTAGAGAGAAAGCTAGAATTATGACAGTTCCATTCCACCACCACAAATGCCCCCTATATATGTGTGTTTGTTGTATGTGCGTGTATACGAGAAAGACTGATTGCAAGGATGGAATTTGGATGGAAATAAAATGAATTTCAGGGAATTGAATTACCTAGAATTCATTTTACTGGGAATTGTCAGTTAATTGTGTTTGATTAGTATAATTTTTCACTTTGAAAATGTTGAAATTTTGGATCTTTTGGTGTTCGTTTGACTTTGTTTTTCATGGAAATTGTTTATTAAAGGGAAAAAAATTTATAATTGAGGATAGAATTTATTGTCATTGCAAAAAATAATAATAATAATAATTAAGACAAAAAAAAGGTGGAAAACAATTTTTCCATCAAAACCATGGGAAAAGGAATTCCTCAAAAATCAAGAATTGGACATGTGTGGAGCATAAGGTGGAAATTGAATTATCAAGAACATTTGTCCAACCAAACATGAAATTTGGGTGAAATTTCCATTTTCTATGAAATTTTTCGGGCCCAAGTGCTTTGAGAAAAATACTTGAGTGAATTGACTAAGGGTGCGTTTGATTGTAAGGGTGGAAAATGGGTGGAAAGAAAATATTTTACAGGGAAAAGATTTGCCTAAAAAATGTTTTGCTGGGAAAATCAATTCAAGTGTGTTTGATTGGTATGATTTTCCATCCGGAAAATTTTTAAATTTTCTATTCGTTTGGCTTTATTTTACATGGAAATTGTCCATTAAAGTGATATTTTTTTTTCCACAATTGGTTATAAAATTTGTTTCCATTGCCAAAAAGTAAAAAAAAAAAAGGGAAAAAAAATTGTTTCCTAAAAAATCATTTTTTTCATCAAAAATCGGGAAAAATGCACACGTGTGAGGAAAAGTAGGAAAATATTTTCCGTGAAAAATTTCGCCTATCAAACAGTCAAAAAAGTGAAAAGTGGAAAATATTTTCCTACTTTCCCGAAAAACACGGCCTCTCAAACACGGCCTAATAGTTAGTAGTTGAGTGAAGTGATAGAGAGAGAGAAAGGTTGTCGCAAAGTGAATTATTAGTGTCGTTTGAAGTCTTGGAAACGACTAAGATCTAGTCAATGAACTTTGGTCATTTTATAATTGAATTAAATGAGCCACATCATGAGAAGTTTTAAGAAACATGAGAACTTTGAGTGCAATTGAATTAAATTCACATGATGTCTTTGAAGACGAACTTTGTTAATTGAACTTATGTCTTATGAAAGTCAATTATACATTCTATTTAAATGATTTAACTCGTTAGCTCATGTTTGGTAATCATTTTTTCAAAATTATTTTTTCTCCTACTTATTTTTTCAACTACACATTCTCATGGAAAAAAATTCTTTACGTAAACCAAAAAAAAAAAATTTCTTGCTTTTTAACCTAGAATTCTCCAAAAAATTACTGTTCAAAAACTCATTCTTAAAAAAATAAAAATAAAAATTGGCTGTCATACAAGAGCTAAGTATATTGAACGTCTCGTGCTCTAATGTATGTTGTTTGATTCAATTAAGTTGATCATATGTTTATAATGTCCATGGTACTTCATAAAACATTTTGTTCAACTAATTTAAGTCAACTATAAGTTAGGCGCCTCGTGCTCAGATATACCTCGTCAAATTAAATTAAGTCGATCATATGTTTATTAGCTCCCTCGTACTATATTATACATTCTGTTTAAATAATTTAAATCAATTATAAGTTTATTAGATGCCTCGTGCTTCGATATACATTGTCTAACCCAATTAAATCGATTGTATATATCATAGATCCCTAATACTCCAATACGTACTCTATTTAATTAATTTAAGTCATTTATAAGTTTAAAGCATCTCGTGCTCGTATATATATTATCTAACTCCATTAAGTCGATCATATGTTTATTATGTCTCTCATACTCCATTATTCTGTTTGACTAATTTAAATCAATTATAAATTTACCACGTGTTTAACGACCTGAAACGTTGCGCTCCAACCGTTATCTTAAGTATTATCCGCTTTTGGGGGAACTTGAACATATTTTATAGTTCACGTATTTCTATTGTGTCCTTGAGATTCGAAAGAGAATGATCAGGCACGAGGCTTCGATCGTTACAAAAAAAAATGCACAATTTTTTAACGACCTAACCCCTGTACCCAAACTTTTAACGTACATATTGTCCGCTTTGTGAGAGTCTAACCCATTTTACTCTTCACGAATTTATATCACGTTCTCAGGATTCGAACACATGACATTTCTTATGAGAGATTTAAGTTGAATCTCGATATCAATCGGACAGACTCTCAGAATGTTCACAAAATGTTTATTTGTATGTTTGTTCATATCGATAAAAGATACAAGATTCTTGCCTAACATAGTTAGTTATGAGAAAAATCGCTAAAGCAATATGTAGATGAGATAATTAATTATATGGAGTTTGAGTATCTATCTTTGACTTGATTGTAGGGAGTTATAGAACTAAAATTACAATTCTGTAGTATTCAGAGACTATGAAATTAGTTTAGACCCACCTTCTTCATCCAATACCATGGGCACTGAAAAACCCCTTTTACGGATTACCCCAATCGTTTTCTATGGGTTTGGTACATGGATCCTAGTCATTTTTTTAAGAAACGACTAAGATCGAGTTAATAGACTAGAGAAAAAAGTAGAATTATGACAGTTCCATTCCACCAAATGCCACTATGTGTTTGCTGTATGTACGTGTATGCGAGAAAGAAAGAAAATAAGTGCACAAGTGCTTTGAGAAAAATACTTGAGTGAATTGACAGAACTCCGTTTGATTGGAAGGGTGAAAAATGGGTGGAAAGAAAATGTTTTACAGGGAAAAGATTTTTCAAGAAAATGTTTTCCTGGGAATTGTAATTAATTGTGTTTGATTGATATAATTTTCTACCTGGAAAATGTTGAAAGTTTGGTGTCCGTTTGGCTTCATTTTTTTTATAAAAATTGTCCATTAAAGTGATAATTTTTCTACCAATACGTCTATAATTTATTCTAATTACCAAAAAGTAAAAAAAAAAAAAAAAAAAATTTAAACAATTAGAAAAAATTACCATATTCGTTTGACTTTGTTTTATATAGAAATTGTCAACAAAAATGAAAATTCCTTTTACAATAGTTGATAGAATTGGTTGCCTTTGCTTTAAAAAAAAAGGTGGAAAATATTTTCCCAACTAATAGGTGGGAAAACAAAATCAAGTTTTTTGTGTATCAAATGATTGTACCTAGAAAAAGGTGGAAAACGTTTTCCATGGAAAAATTTACCTATCAAACAGCTTTTTAAGGGTGGAAAAGGAAAATGTTTTCCTTTTCCATGGAAAACTAAGGCTATCAAACGGAGTCTAAGGGTTTGTTTGATTACAAATGTGGAATTTGGGTGGAAAGAAAATGAATTATAGGGAATTGAATTACCTAAAATTTATTTTACTAAGAATTGTAATTAATTGTATTTGATTAGTATAATTTTTCACCTGGAAAATATTGAAAGTTTGGTGTCCGTTTGGCTTCGTTTTTCATGAAAATTATCCATTAAAGTGATAATTTTTTTTTTTTTACAATTGGGTTTAGAATTTATTCCAATTGCCAAAAAAAAAGAAAAATTATATATATATATATATATTTCTGTATATCAGAAATGATCTAATGAACACCGGTGCTCATCTTATCCTAAACACCGATGAGTTGGCACATTAATTCATTGGTGGATAAAGATTTTGTGAGTTCCAATACACCCATGAATTAATGTGCCAACTCATCGGTCTAGGATAAGATGAACAGTGCTCATTAGATCATTTCTGTATATATATATATATATATATATATATATATATATATATATATATATCATACCGAATACCGTTCGTTTGGCTTTGTTTTGCATGGAAATTGTCAATAAAAGTGATAATTTTTTTTTACAATTGTGTCTAGAATTTTTTCCAATTGTCAAAAAAAAAAATGTAACCTGGAAAATTGGTGGAAATTGGTTTTCCACAAAACCAAGGAATGTAGCACGTGTGAGACAAAAGCAAGAAAATGAATTCCATGAAAAAAAAAATGCAACCTGGAAAATTGGTGGAAATTGATTTTCCACAAAACCAAGGAATGTAGCACGTATGAGACAAAAGCAAGAAAATGAATTCCATGAAAAAAAAATGCATCAAAAAAGCTAAAAGTTGGAAATAGAATTTGAATTCCATTTTTCATGAAAAAGATTGATCAATCAAGGCCTATTAGTTAGTGGTTGAGTGAAGTGATAGAGAGAGAAAGGTTGTCGCAAAGTGAATTATTAGTGTAGTTTGAAGTCTTGGAAACGACAAAGATCTAGTCAATAAACTTTGGTCATTTTTATAATTGAATTAAATGAGTCACATCCATGGGCGGAACTAGGGGTCCTGGGGGCAAGTGCCCTCAACTTTTGAGATTTTCGTGTTTGATATCGATTCAAATCTAAATTTTTAATATAAATCAAATTTAATATTTAATTTTAATAGCATATTTCATGGAATTCATAATTATTTAACTTTTATCAAAATTTACTGAAAATTTGATTTTAATTTTCACCAAACATGGGTAAAATCACAATAAATTTGAATTTCGATAACATACTAATTTTAAAAATTCTCCGACGATCAAAGCTTATTTTGAGAACTACATTATGGGGGTATCAAATAGTCCAGACAGATATCGAAAATAATTAAAAATACGTTAAACGTGAATTTTAAAAAAGGACGTCTAACTCGCATTTTTTTAAAAAAAATTCAATTATTTCATTAACATTTATTATTTTTGCGATACAAATTTCTCAATATAATTTTTATCATTTTATTAGGAAATGTTATATGAGATATAATATCAAAAAATTTCGAAATTTTACATCAGAAAAAGTCATATCCCATGTAAATTTTCGAATGTAAAATTACATGGGTATGATTTTTTTGAACGTAAATTTTCGATTGTAAAATTTCTCCCAACTTTTTTGTAAATTCGATTGTGCCCCCTAACTTTTAAGGTCTGCGTTCGCCCCTGGTCATATCATGAGAAGTTTATGAAACATGAGAACTTTGAGTGCAATTGAATTAAATTCACATGATGTCTTTGCAGACGAACTTTGTTAATTGAACTTATGAAAGTCAATTATACATTCTATTTAAATGACTTAAGTCATTAGTAGCCCATGTTTGGTAACCATTCTTTCAAAATTATTTTTTCTCATACTTATTTTCAATTATACATTCTCATAAAAAAATATTCTTTACATAAACGAAAACAATTTCCTTATTTTTTAACCATAAATTTTCCAAACAATTACTGTTCAAAAACTCATTCTTGAAAAATAATAATAATAATAATAATAATTGGCTGTCATACAAAAGCTAAGTATATTGAACATCTCATGCTCTAGTATATGGTGTTTGATTCAATTAAGTTGATCATATGTTTATAAGGTCCATGGTACTTCATAAAACATTTTGCTTAACTAATTTAAGTCAACTAATCTATAAGTTAGGCGGCTTGTTCTCATATGTACCTTGTCAAATTAAATTAAGTCGATCATATGTTTATTATGTTGGAAAAACATAATAGGGATTACAGATACAAATGCTTTTCTCATATAAACCCTAAATAATACTCCATGTTGAAACTAGAGAAAATAACGAAATAGCAGAAGTATAAACATACATTGATACATATTGTTTGATTGTTGGTCTGAATGAGTTATGATCTTCCAATTGATTGGTGATCTTCTCTTGAATTTCAATCTCTGGGGATGCAAAAAATCTGAAGAGCTCCATCAAATGAGGACCATAACCATATAAAATAATAGTAATTGAATAGTCATTATCTTTCAGTTGTTTCAAATTGGCTCATCATCAATTTAAACAACATTCTGGTCTCTACACTATATTTCCATGAAACCTAATACTCATTAGTCAAAATACATCTTTAACGGATCACTTTAATTGACTAATATCTTTTAAATAATAGCACCACACATTTTAATAAATTACGTGTGGCCCCCATATATGTTAGAATTTTCCAACAATCTCCCACTGGGCCATACGTGTAATCTTTCAAATGTGCACAACCTTATGAACTCAAAATTTTGCTATCATTATTATGGGTATTACCACACAATCTCGTACATTAGTCATATTGATATAGGATCAAAGCGATTTTCATCATATATAATGTGACTAAATTCATCAATGGTCACATACACTTATACAACCAAATGACATAAATCAATCGTGGAAATATAGCATGGAAATTACATGTTATGCGGTCCAAACATGTCTATTTCCAACTGCTCCAACCTTATTTCTTAAGTGAGATCAACCATAAACTTTAATCAGAGTGGAACTGAATTGAATACTTTATTTCTGAAATAAACCGAATATCCATGGATAAAAAATGTGTCTAAAATAAACAACATTCAAATATAAACTCCCACTACACTGGCATATCATCAAAAGTTGCAACACTCATGTGAGCATTATGCTCATGAAAGACCTTAAGTGGTAGCCATTTTTCAAATGGATACATGATTATGGAGTTTGTCCTAATATGCTTTATAAAAAACTAACAACTCTGATTTCTTTTCTTGACAACTAAGAACTTAATATGTTTAGACTTTGACATCGTTATGTTCCCGTTGGAATAAAAGACTGCTATTGTACAGAATAACTTAAGTGGTCTTTCAATTCCATCCAAAATATGCAACTTAGTGACAATATTTTACAGTCATATTCTATTATCATAATCAGAATATTTAACGATCTCCAATTGGTCTTTTTCTGAATGTGATCATGTAATCCTTAGTTCTCTATAGATATTGAATAACCTCGTGGCTACTTTCCAAATTTCCATCCCAGAGTTAATTAAATATTTGTCCAGCATTCTAACAGTGAATGTTATATCTGAATATGTGTAAACCTGAGTATACATTAAATTCTCAATTGTTGAAGCATAGAGAATTTCATGTATTCCTTTTTCTTTAAATTTATCTCTGAAGCATTAATTGAGACTAAACTTGTCTCACTTAGCAATATGGGTATCACCTAAATTCATATCTGTATTTCAAATATTTTAAGAACCTTATCGATACAACTCTCAATGTGGTAATCCAAAAATACAACAGGAATGATTCTTGTGCATCTATATCCTTAATACAAAAGAGGTATCACCAAAATTTTTCATTTCAAAATTTCATGACAGAAATTTCTTGGTTTCACGCAATAAGTTTATATCATTGCAGACAAGCTGTATGTGTATGTCATCGACATAGAATACCAAAATATTCTTACTCCCACTGAACTTGTGATATCCACAATCATCAATTGAATTCATCTCAAAACCAAATGAGATAATTATTTGATAAAATTTGTGATACCATTTCGGGAAACCAGCTTAAGTCATAGATGGATTTCTTTAATTTGTAAATCATCTGATGTAACTTAAGATCAAAATGTATCACAAATGTTATAATTGTCCTAAAAGAGTTTTTCATAGAAACCGGAGAAAAAATCTCTTTAATGACAATGTCTTCCTTTCGAGTAAAGTCATTTGCAACAAGACGAGCATCATAACTCTCCACATTACCCTTCGAATTCCTCTTGGCTTTAAATATCAAATTACAACCAATGAGTTTTGCACCTTCAGGCAATATGATGAGTTCCTAAACGTCATTGTTACTTATGAACTTTATTTCTTTACACATGACATCAATCCACTCTTTAGAATTATTCATTTGCATGGTTTGATGAAAGTTGATTGATCAGTTCTTCTTTCGTCAATCCATGCCATCCTTATTTTCTTGGAGAAATATTATAAAGTCAAAATTGTCGTTTTCTCTTTTATAGTGGATTTCCTTAATGACATTTGTTCTTGAGGTTGTTTAGTTTATTTTTCTGGAACAATCTCTTGATTGTGTATAAGGAATTTTGTAATGTAGTCTTGATTCGAAATTGCTTCTTGAACAAGATTTGGAGTAAGAATTTGTCCCTGAACTTGATCATTGTCAATTACAACAGAAAAAATATATACATATTCTTATCCAAGATAAAATCATTAAATTTATAACCTTATCTCTCCTTGCAAACTCCACATCCTCAAGAAATCAAACATTTCCCATTTCAAAAATTGACATAATAGTAGGATCTTTAAAAAATTTTAACCCCTTAACAATTGCTTTATTTGTAACTCGATTGAGAATTTAAGCTACAGTCTTTAGTGCTTATACCTAGAAAGATTCTGATGTACTGTGGGTAGATTCCACATTCCTCTAGGAATATTGTAAAAGGCCCTGGACGTTGTTCTCCTGATTCGTCATATCTGTCATAGTATTCACCACTATGGTAGATCTGATTCGTTAAATTCTTTTATTGAGTTGATTTTCAAACGCAGTCTTGTATGCCTTGAACATGTCTAGTGTTTGAGATTTCTCATAGATGAAATATAGGTAACCATATTGAGAAAAAAATTAGTCTATGAACGTAATAAATTACTGTTGACCATTCCAATAATTCGGATGGAATGATCCACAGATATCTGTATAAATTAGTTCTAAGACGTCAAAAGTCTTATTAGCACCCAATCTTGTTATGTTTGTTTGTTTTCCCTTATTACAATTTACACAAATACTTAAGTCTAAAAAATCAAGTGAATCAAGAATTCATTCTGAAACAAGTTTTTCCATTCTCTTTTGAGAGATTTGACCTGATCGTTTGTGTCATAACAAAGCAGAATTCTCATTAATTAATTTATGTTTAATATCACGTGAATTCACATACAAGGTTTCTTTATAAAAGGCAACTATATTAAGTAAATATAAGTTATCGTAACCGGATAAAGAACACCAACCTATAATATTTGAATTAAGAAAAATATCAAACTGACTATTTCTAATTGAACAAGAGTAACCAAATTTGTCCAATATAAAAATAGAAACCAAATTCCATCCAAAAGGACGGTACTGAAAATGTCTTTTTCAAATCCAAATAATAATTAGTCTTTAATGATAACCTAAATTTCCTATAACTTCAACCTTAACTTATTTGCCATCACCCCAGAGAGATGAATCTTTCAGTATCAATTGGTTTTGACAGCTCAGACAACCCCGCATAGACACACTTATGTGAGTATAGTACCGAAATTTATCCACCAAGTGTGTCTAGGTATTGATAATAAATTTACCTCAAAACAAACCAAAATGATAAATATACTTTTCTTTACACGTCAAGCGTGGTATTTAGTACATTCTCTCTTTATATATCTCAAATTTTTACAAAAGTTACAGCTAAATTTATTTCACTGTTTATTTTGAATCGAACCGGATGTAACTTTCTTATTCTTTAATTACTTGTCCTTAGAACTGATCTTAAATTGACTAAATTGTGCAGGAAGAGAGATCAATACCAAATGTAAGAGCAAGTCATCAGACAACTCGAGTTTTAGTGCCTTAAGTTTAGAAGTAATGTGAGACATCTCCATGATGTACTCCCTTATATTTCCTTTACCTTTATACCTTATTGAAATCAAGCATTGCAAAAACATGCTTGTTTCAGCCTTATCATTTTTCGCAAAACGTTTCTCAATTTCAGCAAGGAAATCATTGGCATTAGTCACTTCAACAGATATTGCGCCTCTAAAGGCTTCTGAAATGCCACGCTTAATGATCATTAAACTCATGCGATTTGACCGATCCCACTTCTCAAAGTTTCTCTTTTCATCCGATGAACTTTCGTCCGTAAGAGGAGTGAGTTGCTCAATCTGAAGCGCAAGATCTAGATCCATGCAGCCAAGAACAATCAATACGTTCTCTTTCTAATCCTTGAAGTTTTGGTTCTAGCACAGGAATTGAATTGATATAGGCAGATATTGAAGAAGTTGATGGATGAACTGAATAGAGAACTTATGCTTAATTAATATGTTCACATAGGAATCCATATTAAACAATTAATTAATTCAAATAATGGTAGCACAACATTAATATTAAGTTTTTGGACAGTAATATTAATTGCAAATAATACTCTTGTTGTAGTGATCAAATATTGACAATAACTCCTGTCAAATAACAAATCCTTCTTTGGATTGATTTATCATTCACATGGAAACCTTATAATTGTCACACATTTATCACCACAGGTACATTATGCAATTCGGCAAAATATTAACATTCCTTTGGGTCGATCAATATTTGCATGAATAACACACACACACACACAGATTCCTTCTAATATTCTAAGTTAATTAATTTCCACAAAAGAGATTGATTTGGCAACATATTACTTCAATTAAGTCACTGTCGAATATTATATTCCCAAATGAGTTTTGTACCAAAATTTGAAAAGCAAAACACCAAAATTTACATATATTATTTATTTTGAAACTTTAGGGGCCTAAGGGTTAATAGTTCAGAACTTTAGGGACCAACAATTAATTATCCGAAACTTTATGGGTCAATAATTAATTGTTGAAAACTTTAGGAGTCAAAAAATTAATTATCCAAAACTTTAGGACCCAAAAATTAATTATTCAAAACTTTAGGGGTCAAAATTAATTAATTTTAAACTTTAGGAGGTAAATTTTAAAATTTAAAATCTTTCGGGGCCAATTAGAACAAAATAAAAAACTTTGAGGACTTTAATTGCAAAATACAGAACTAAAATGACTCAAATTAATTAATTTTAAAACTCCAGGGACTGAATTTATTGAAACCCATAACCTTTAGGCCCAACTTGAATGAATTTTAAATTTTAGGGGCTGAAATATTAAACCCGGAACTTTAAATGCCCAAGTGGATGAATTTTTAACCTTAGAAGACTGAAATACCAAAACTTTAAACTTAAAGGGCTCAAACTTGAAATACTTAACCCTAATCTGAAATTGCAAACTAGCAATCTTCAAATTTACAGCCCAAACACCCACCCCCAAAATTCATCCAAACCTTAAAACCCAAAAACTATACTTAATAGGGGCGACCCAAAACAGCAGCAGCGCGAAGTGCTGCAGCTTCATAGCAGCGACGCAGTTGAAAAAAAAAATTGCAGCGACGCTGCTGCAGAATCTGCAGCAGCTCGGTGTTGCTGCTTTCAGCAGCCCCGACTGCTGCTTCCAGCAACCGGTATCAAGTGGGTTGCAGCCTGCGCGATGATGTCCAGTGGCAGCGCCGGTTTCTGCCACCGGTGCCTTCCCAAATTTTTTTTAAAAATTTTAATAGATCTGAAAATTCCTGAACTTTAGAACTTTAAATTTGGATGAAAATCATGAATATAATACCAAACTTCATATAATAACATGATAGAGGATCCAATGACCAAAATTAAAAATTGTTAAAACCTTAATTTCTCAAAGATTCAACAATGGAGAGACTCTAATACCACTTGTTGGAAAAACATAATAGGGATTATAGATACAAATGCTTTTCTCATATAAACCCTAAATAATAGTTCATGTTGAAACTAGAGAAAATAATGAAATAGCGAAAACATAAACATACATTGATTCATATTGTTTGATTGTTGGCCTAAATAGGTTATGATCTTCTAATTGATTGGTGGTCTTCTCTTGAATTTCAATTTCTGTTGATGGGGATGTAGAGAATTTGAAGAACTCCATCAAATGGGTACCATAACCATATAAAATAATAATAACTAAAGATGGGGATGTAGAGAATCTGAAGAACTCCATCAAATGGGTACCATAACCATATAAAATAATAATAACTAAATAGTTATTATCTTTCAATTGTTTCAAATTGACTCCTCATCAATTTAAAACAATATTCCGGTCGCTACACTATATTTCCATGAAACCTAATACTCATTTGTCAAAATACATCTTTAACGGATCATTTTAATTGACTAATATCTTTTAAATAATAGCACCACACATTTTAATATATTACATGTGGCCTCATATATGTTAGAATTTTTCAACATATTAGCTCCCTCGTACTATATTATACATTCTATTTAAAAAATAATTTAAATCAATTATAATTTTAACAGATGCCTCGTGCTTCGATATACATTGTCTAACTCAATTAAATCGATTGTATATATCATAGACCCCTAATACTCCAATACGTACTCTATTTAATTAATTTAAGTCATTTATAAGTTTATCAAGCATCTCGTGCTCGTGTATATATTATCTAACTCCATTAAGTCGGTCATATGTTTATTATGTCTCTCATACTCCATTACACATTTTGTTTGACTAATTTAAATCAATTATAAATTTACCACGTGTTTAACGACCCGAAACATAGCGCCCCAACCGTTATCTTAAGTATTGTCCGCTTTGGGGGAACCTGAACATATTTTATCGTACACGTATTTCTATCATGTCCCCGGATTCGAAAGAGAATGATCGGCACAAGGCTTGGGTCGTTACAAAAAAATGCACAATTTTTTAACGACCCAACCCCTGTACCCAAACTTTTAACGTACATATTGTCCACTTTGGGAGAGTTTAACCCATCTTACTCTCCACGAATTTCTATCACGTTCTCAGGATTTGAACACATGACATTCCTTATGACAGATTTAAGTTGAATCCTAGTACCAATCAGACAGACACTCAGAATGTTCGCAAAATTTATTTGTATAATTGTTGACATATCGATAAAAGATACAAGATTCTTGCCTAACATAGTTAGTTATGAGACAAATCTCTAAAGCAATATGCAGATGAGATAATTAATTTATATGGAGTTCGAGTATCTATCTTTGACTTGATTGTAGGGAGTTATAGAACTAAAATTACAATTCTATAGTATTCAGAGACTATGAAATTAGTTTAGAAGAGATGCCACTAACGCATGGTTTTTCATTTATTGAGATTGAGAAATTAGCATATGAATTTTTAGTGGTATATTGATGCGTGAAAGATTTACGTGATAAATATGATGGTAATTATTTTGTGATCTTAAGGAAGTTGATATAATTAAATGTTTGAAGTCATATGATTGTCCAATTTTTACCAGAATTCAACTTAAATATCTCATAAGAGGAGGTCATGTGCTCAAATCCTGGGGACACGATAGAAATCTGTGAAGGATAAAGTGGGTTAGGCTCTCCTAGGGCGTATAATACGTAAATTAACAGTTTAGGCACAAAGATCGAGTCATTACAATGTGCATCATGCTCCGATATACATTGTTCAACTCCATTATGTCGACCATATGTTTATTAGATCCCTCGTACTCCATTATTCGAATTGGGCCCTCGAATGAAAATATGACGCTATAAGAAATAGAGCGAGAGCCGCTCGTAGGACGGAGATATCATCAGGGCGTTTGACGGCGATTGGGTGTCTTAATACAACTTTCAAATAGGTAAAAACAGATTGTAGATCTGAAATTTTGGGAAAATGGATTAATGATAAGTGGGGGTGATGTGAGGTGGAGTGGGGTGTAGAGGGTAGTCGGATAGATGGTTTACGATAACGAGGGTCGGAGTTGACGACTGTGGCGACCAAATGTTTGCAGTAGAGAGAGAAAGTGTGTGTGTGTGTGTGTGTGTGTGTGTGTGTGTGTGTGTGTGTGTGTGTCACATATTTTTGAATGAGTGGAGATGGAAGGTGCAAGATTGGATGGGATGGAGTGAGGTTGAATATATGATATATCTAATTTTTGAAAGAAAAATATGAGTATGTTTGAGACCCATCTTTCTTAAAAATCAGTTTTGTAATTATGATTTTAAATTTATGTATAAAATTATTTTATTGAAAAAATGTGCGGCTAAAAATGATTTTTTAGAGAATGAGGGGTCAAATAAGGACTATATGCATTTGAGAAAAAATGAACTTTTAGAGAATGGGAGGTCAAACATGGGCCATATGCATCTGATTATTGGAATGAAAAGTTAAAAAGGCACGGTTCAAGGTAATTTTTTTATTTTAAAAAATAGAAAAGTAATAACCGACAGTTATAAAATAGAGAGAAGAGAGAAGAATTGTTTAGTCAATATATTTGTGTATATTTTATTGAGAGTCAGAGCCTCATATTTATAAGGAAGAATTAGGAATACAATGATAATAAAAATTATGGCTGAAAGGGTATAATTGTCATTACTAATAAACATATAATTTACAACACCCCCTTGAATGACATGTTACAAAACATCTGCTTCATTAAAATATTGTTAAGAAAATTTAATGGGATAAAACTTGACTTAAAGAAAAAGAGTACAATTGATCCCTCTGACTTTAATAAATGAAAATTATTTTATCAAGCTATCCGTGTATTGTACGCCAATGTCTTCATTTTTCCAATTCTGGCGAAGCATGTTTTGTGTTGTCTTATTATAGCTTCAAATAACAGTCTTCATATGAGATATTTATCAATATTTGATTATTATAGTAATATAATTATTCAAAAAATAGCTCTTGTTGATTTTTTTCAGAAATTTCATACATATTAGAGTATTATTTTGAGAATAAATGTCTTGTAGGTTATAAACATTTATTACACAAAGAATATATCTCGTTAAAATCTTATTAGAAAAAACTTTGTGGGAAAAATCCTAATGAAAGAAAAATAATACATTATTCTTTTAAATACGCTACAAAAATTGTCTCGTTAAAAATCATGTCAAGAAAATCCAATTGGACAAAACCTTAATCAAGGAAAAAGAGTATAATGCGTATTTATTTCCCTTCATAATAATATCACTTGAATTGTATGCTTTAGATATAAAATCTTTCAAGGATAGTATTATAACTATATAAGATAAGTTGTCTATAATCACATTTATTATATGTATTTCATGCATTATCAGACTAATAAAATAGAGACTCGTGATTATATCCATCACATGATAATTTATCTATTTATACTAGTTTTCGTGAAATTCATTATATAAAGAGTTGTACATTTCATATTATGATTTTATTTTTTTCATTTTCATTTCGTATAAGTATACACATTTAGGTGTTCGAACTGTAGATACAGAAACTTTAGGTTTCTATAATAAATTCAATTTTGCTTAGATTACATCTTTTTTTTTTATCAATTATTTCTTCGATCTATATACTTCAATAAGTTTATTTTAATATTTTCATTATTCATAATATGAAGTAGTACATTATGTACAAAAATATTATCGGCAATTTTTTCTTTTTGATTTTATTTATTTTGCATAACAACATAACTTAAAGAGATATTTCAATTTTCAACATATCGAATACTTGAACCTCTTATGTGTTTTATAATTTGTTATGTTTAAATACTCAAGGGTATAGGTCTACTTAATGGGACCATCTTTGTTAGTTGATCTATTTTCATTTGGAGATTTTTGTATTAGAATTGAATACCATCATGTTTCAGGTGTTTCATAAATTTGTCAAATAAAATATTAACTAATTGTCATCCATGACGTTAATTTGAGTTAAAGTATTTAAAGTTGATTATGAGATATTGTTGATTTCTTTAATTAGAAAATACATCTAAATAAATTATCTTTCGAACATTTGGTTCAAATTATCTTTTGTGAGGATTTAGATAATGATGTATTTGTACATTATTCCTAACTTTTTAATTTGTTCTCTTTATGCTGAGAAAATTATCCAATCAAATTAACAATCAATGAACCGCGTTATAAAATATCACCCATTTAAAATAAAGGTTCTAACTATTTATTTATTCTCAATATTTTTTACTTTTTATCTCAATTCGTTGTAGTGGATCAATTTTATGCATACTGTATTATCAAAATAATTAGAAGGAAAAATTAAGTTTTTACCATAAGCTAAGTAATAACAGAGAGAACTATGATATTGACATGATATATAATAACATTTCCTAAATAGGAATTGAAGTATTTTGTTCTTAATAGTAATGATTAAGAAATTAATCGGAGACATTTAACAAGCAATAATGTTAAGCTATTTATCGATCTCCCAATCGACACTTATTAAAATGTTGAGATTTAGGCTCAATAGTATTAACAAGACACACCGCCTTGATTGTATAATATGAAAATTACGCTCGTAATTTAAAATTTGACGGTATTTTCAAAAATTTCATGTTGTGAACACATTCAACCAACTAGCAGATCTATTAAATACAAATAATATTTAGATGGTCAATGTAGAGGGTGATATGTGATGCATTGATGGATGTGAACTGGATGTGTAAATTGATGAAAAAAAAAATTCACATGTTACCAAATTGATTTCATAAAAAAAAAAATTATTACCTTCTAATTAATTCACTTTGATTTTGAGATAATCTTGCTAATAGCGTATCATAAAATAGAGAGAAGAGAAGAATGGTGAAACCAATAGATTTGTGTGTATTTTTTTTTAAATCAGAGCCTCCTATTTATAGGAGAAAATTAACGATACAATGATAATAAAACTAGAGTTGTAAGAGTATAATTGTCATTCCCTATTAAATATATAATTTACAGCACCGACCATTTTAACGTATTACCAAACTATTTTTAGGGATTCAAGTAGTGGTGGCAAAAAAGTTCGCCGCTCGGATGGCTCGGGCTTGGGCCGAACCCCATATTGGGGGGTCGGCCCGTAATTAATTAAAAAAAAATTTAAAATAATAAAAAAAAATTTTAAAGCTGCCTGCTAAATGGGGCTCGGTTCGTAATTAATTTAAAAAAAGTTAAAAATAATAAAAAACAATTTTTAAAGCTGCCTGCTCAAAGTATGCAGCTAAAATAGTTGAAAAAAATAAAAATAAAAATAAAAAATCGAGCTGGCTCGACCCGGGCTCGGCTCAACCAGCTAAGGCTCGGGCCGAGCCTTATTTTTTTTGGCAGGACTCGACTCAACTCGGCTCGTTGACATAGATAGATTTAAGTGCCCCCTTAATTATTCCCCAGCCCCCAACTTACTAAAACATAAAGATTCCAGTTTCAACTTTCAAATATTTGCCGATTTCTGTGTTGTGTAGACGGCAACTTATTGGAAGAGACGAAGAGTGAAGAAAAAGTTATGTTTCTCCGCGTAAAACTTGTTAATCACTTAAATAAGCAGATTCTCTGTTTAAGTCTTTAAGACAAGTCCACGCGGATTCGTAGCCCCACAGCAATGTTGATTACTTCGATTATTCAAATACTAAAATACATATAATGTTTTATATATAAAAAAAAAAAACACCATTCTTTATTCTTTCAATGGAGGTCATCCAACTTTTAGTGAAGACTCAGTTGGGTTACCTAACTATAAAAAGTCATAGTCAACTCACTAATTTGTAATTTTTCAATTCGATCACTCTTCTAGATGATGTTAATGCAATTGACTGTATTTTCCGATATGTGTGAAGATTTCGATGACACGACATTTTCATAGTCCATGTACGTCTTATGCAGCATTCCTTCTCATTTCCCTACAAACACAAATGTTGATTTACGAAATTATATTGATCTTATAAAAACTTACTTTTTATTAGTTTTGGGTAAATTTCGTCGAAAAGTGGACATTCAACGGAATCTTAAATGGGTCATTGAACTTGTGTTCGATTTTAATTGGACAATTGAACTTTAGTATAATTTCAAATCTCAATGTTCCATAATTTGTGATAAGTGTATTTTCTACACTTATTAAGGGTTTGAAACTATAGAATTTTATTATTCTTTTGGCAAAATACGACCTAAATTGTGTCACGTTGCATCTTGTAGGTGAAACTCGATATTTGATGAATGATTGGAGAAAAGAAGTAAAATGTAATGAAAAATGGCGAAATCCAAAGTTTGAGGATTAAATTGCAAATACTCGATGGTTGATTCGGACCTAAAGAAGATACTTTGAAAATTGTTAGGAGACAATTGGATGGAATTAGAATTCAAAAAGGAATGGAATATGATCAAAATATTATCAAAGTCAATTTCCAATCGCATAAGATATATTCCAAATTTTTAGCCAAAAATTGAGGCACATGTTTGGCACAGTAAACGTCCAAATTGAAAAAACTCTGTTTCTAGTAAAGTTGTATCCCTTTGAGTTATCTTTCCAATTCACTTTGAATCGTCTCAATCGGATATCAGGAGAGAAAGTTATGATTAAAATACAGACTATTGTGTAGAGATAAAAGAATCCACGCGCGAATGCAGCTTTCCTTATTCGACTAGAACTCTTTTGAAAACCAATTTGGACGTGATTTTCAATCAATTTTGGACTCCTACAAATAGAAAACAGCAGAATACATATGGAGAACATTCCTAAACCTAAAAATCTCTATATTATACATATTTTGGAGACAAGAACATGGCTAACAACATAGAATCAATGCGAATTGCATAGGATATTGAAGATTCTTCATCCGGATTCAAGATTCACATCAAGAACGTGGATTTTTCGTACTTCTTCCATCTTTTTTAGTTCCGGGAAATGTTTTCCAATTATTCTTGTGTAATTTAAGTATAAGAATGTTAGACTAGTTTTTCATTGTATTGGATGAATGAGGATCCCTATTGCTTATTTATTTTAATTCGAGACAGTTCATTTAGCACTTCTTGATTTTTCTTGATTAGTGTTGCATTTCCATTGAATTATTTGATTGCTTGATCATCAATTATATAGTAAATTGCTTGTTGTAGTGTATGAATACTCACAATAAATCTAGAACGCGGCAAAATCAACACATGGACAATAGGTATTAGAAATAATATCGATGGCATATGCAATCATGTGTGATAAATCTTGTGAATCAATGCATATTTTTCATATGAATTCGGACTAAGAATAGATCGGGGTCATGTTAAATATAGGTTTAATATATCTTGGAATATTTGATTGCTTGATCACCAATTAGATAGTAAGTTGCTTGTTGTAGTATAGGAATACTCACAATAAGTCTAGAAAGCAGCAAAATCAACACATGGACAATAGGTATTAGAAATAATATCTATGGCATGTACAATCATGTGTGATAAATCCTGTGAATCAATGCATGTTTTTAATATGAATTCGGATTAAAAATATGATCGGGTCATGTTAAACATATGTTTAATATATTTTGGAAAAAAATATTGAATAACATTTGATTATCTATCGTCACAATTGCATGAATTAAATTGATTATTACTGGTTGAAAATTGAAACTAAGAATTGAATAGTGGAGTCGGAAATCCAATACACTTACCCTCATTTTATTTAAAAATTATTTTTATTACTTTCGTATTTATAGAACGTAGTTAACTAAAAATCAATTATCTTTTGTTACATTTGCGAATTTAAATATATCGAATACTCTAAAATTGAGCCTTATTCCCTGTGGGACGATAACTCACTCATCACGATTATTCCTTGTACAACGAACCCGTTAGTAGACGTTTACGTTATCGTGACAACTTATATTATCATTCTAATATAAACTTATTGCCATAATTTTTATTTTACTATTTTTGTTTCTACGACATTAGTAGACGTTTACGTTATCGTGCCAACTAAGCAATTTTTGTCAGTTTGGTATACAGTAGAAAATCCAGGATATTGAGTCAGTTAGGGCGGTTGTTGACCACCACAATAGCAAGATTATTCATTAATATTTAATTAAATAATATTAAAAAAATTCAATTAATATATAAATACACTAAAACGTATAAGTCATATACATATGAAAATATAATTCAACGAAAGTTCATTATAATAAATGATTTACCTTTCATATACAAGATGATGAAGTTTCAAGTTTATACAAATTTCCAAAAAAATAAGATTGTCTTTTGTGTGTGATAATAATAAATAGGGAAAAGTCACACTCGAGTTTAAGCGAAGTTTATGCAAAATTTTTAAAACAATAATTTTTAGAATTAGAACAATTTTTGACTTAATGTTGTACCATCCTTAGAAGCCAAATCTTTAAAAAATCGCACTTAAATTATACAAATTGATGGTTTCCATCTATTTGATAAAAATCGTTAGTTGATCCTAAAAGTATATATTTTGAAATAATAATTTGAGTAAATAGATAAGGGCAATTTTGGAATTACACACAATTGTCCAGGTCTTCAATTTAATTTGTTAAAAAAATAAAAGGAGAGAATATGATTGGAATCAAAACACCATTTATTGGTTAAAAATTGGTACAATTTTTATTGAGCACTCAACTATTTGAACCACATTCTTATCATGTAACTTTTATGCTGAGAAACACCATTTATTGTTTAAAAATTGGTACAATTTTTATTTATTTATTATTTGTCAAAACATTAAAAGTAAGAGTACTAGTGAAACGAATCGAACCCCAATCATCTCACAAAAAAAGTAAGCACTCAACCATTTGAGCTAGTAGCTTATCGTATAGCATTTATGCATTAACATTTATATATATTTAATATAAAATCTTCCTTTAATCTTTTTTCTCGACAGCCAACACGAGCGGTCGCCCCCGACTCGTCGGGTGCTGGATCCGGCCCTGTTGGTATATGATATGTAAGGGAACGAGACATTGATGAATTTTGAACTACATTGAAGTTCAATGACTCCAATGAAACAAGTTAATGTTGAATAACCCAATTGAGAGTTTGCTAGAAATTCAATGACCACATATGAAATTTACCCCATTTTGGAATTTTCCAAGAAATTGCATTATAAGATAAATGATTTACCTTTCTAGAAAGAATGAAGGAAGTAAAGAATCTTCCAAAAAATAAAATTGTCTTTTGTGTTTGACAATAATAATGGGGGGGTGGGCACCGCCCATTCCATTCAATTATATACCATAATAATTTTCCTCCCACTTTCCTTTTCTTCTTGTTCTTCATCCTACATTGGCAGCTGCAAATACCCAAATTCAGAATAAAATGAATGGTTCTAAGTTTGAAGATCATGGTTTTCCTCGAAGCCCTTTAACGTGTAGTAATAGTTCATTTGAAAAATCCTCATCTGAACCTGTCAGCTCCTCTTCTTCAGTTGATTCTTCTCCTGCCTTCACATCAAGTATGTAATTTCTAAATTAGGCACTCTTTATGTTGTTCTGTGTTTCTTGTCGGAAAAAAAATAGAAAAAATCTAATAATTTTTTCTTTGAAATGCAGTTAAAGGGAAGCCCCCAACTGGGAGGAATCACCATAAGAAGTTGGAAAGAAAGGCTAACAGTTTAGCTAACAGAATCCGCGAACACGGTAACATAATCTTTTGGCATATTTGGTATGCAGTATTACAATAATCTGGTTAACATCAAAATTGGTAAAATGAAATGGTTGAATATTTGAAAAATGAGATTATTTAGGAATACATGGAAATTACTTATTGATTTGTAGTAGTAGATCCATAATCAGAAAGTGTGAGATTTTCCAAGAACAAATAGCTAATACGTTCTACTTATTGGTTTTATGTATTAAGACTTGGAATTCTATTTTAAATGCTCGTTTGACATTCTTAATTTATTATAATTTGTTACAGGACCATTTTCAATCAAAAATTAACACCATAAAATATTCTACACGTATACAAAAAAATTTTCTTCTTGTAATGAGGAGTAACCAAACCCTTATACATTGTTCTTTGTTCTGTCCTTGCAAGATGGTGCTCTTTTGAGCACACCAATCTTGAAACCTGATGCTTATTTGAGCTTTTAAATGGATTGAATTGCTTGTTTGAACTTAATGGATCGTGATACCATATTAAAGACATGGGGTCCCATCTTACACGGTCAATCTAAAAGCAACTACTCAAACTCTTATATGTTGGTTAATATTTTTATATTTCATTGATGAGGAATTTATCCCTTAACACTGTGCAGTCGACTTTATCAAATTAAGCCCCTGTTTGACGTACTTTATTTCAAAACTCTTTTTTCTACATATTCATTTTCAATTACACATTCAAACAATAAAATATTATGCGCGTAAACCCGAAACTTTACCCCTACGTTTTAACCATACATTATCTAAAAATTCACTATACAAAACAGTGAAACTCCCAAATAATGGCCATCAAACAAGGGCTAAGTGTAACAGTTTTGCATCCATTCGTATAAATGCGGGAGTCATGATCTGTATATAGATAGATATGTGGAATTAATTACATTTTATCAATGTTGAGTTTGCAGTTAGATTGGGGCCTAAATTATCAGAAACAGTGAAGGGGAAGCTGAGTGTTGGGGCCCAAATTATTAAGAAAGGAGGCAGACCGAATATATTTAGGGAAATATTTGGTGTTATTGAGGGAGAGAATTTGTTGAAGGCATCCCAGTGCTATTTATCAACAACAGCTGGTCCAATTGCAGGGATTCTTTTCATTTCCACAGAAAAAATTGCATTTTGCAGTGAAAGACCCATTACCCTTCACTTGTCTTCTGGAAGCCTTTACAGGACTCCTTACAAGGTAAATTTTCCAACCCCTAATTAGTGATTTCGATTATGCAAGAATTAGATAGCACTCGAAAGTACCGAAGAAGAAAGAGAAGTTAAAATCTTATCTATTATAATGTTTAGTCATATTCGATGCAGCCCCCCGAAGATGCACTTTGTGTATATTAAGCAAAAGTTTTGGTCAGCATCGAACTAATTCATAGAACTCTTAGATATATTTACTAAGAAAAGTATATAATTGGAAAGGTTTATTGACCAGACTACTTAGAAAATGAAGTAATTTCTTAATTTTATTCTTAGGTTTTGTTTTGTTTATGTATCATGATGGTTGAACTTAATCAGTCTTAACCTTCGAAAATGGAAGAAATTTATGTTTGGAACTTACTTATGGTTGGAGGGTTGTTTAAATTCTAACTTAGAATGTGATGAATACAAGTCTTGTTATCTAGACAGGTTTCTATTTTGAAATAAATCAAGCGGTATTCTTTGAAGACTCCTTTGTTTGTTGACAACGCTATCCTCGGGCTAGGAACTTTGTCATCCTAATTACACTATATTTCTTAATCCCATCTATCTAAAACCTTCCAGAAAGACATCTTTCACATTTTTGACCCACTCTACCATTCAATGTGCTGTCGATTATGACCTACTATCGAAACTTGTATAATTAAAGTGATTAGTGTTACGATCTTAATTTTACTTTTGAAGATAGCTATTTTTTAATTGTTTTTATTTTACCAGCAATATTTTATTTTATTTTGAAAGAGTCAAGATAGTTATTGGAATCATGGGAGCATATTATGTAGTAGTAGTAGTAGTGGGATGGTCTATCTATATACTAGAAATTAGTGTGGTTATCTTGTATATCATATATCTCTATTTAAGGAGTGTAAAATAATTGAAAGGTGAAGAAGAATACATTGGCATTATATGCTTTTGGAGGTCAAGTTCCTCGAAAACTCAAAATGGAGGTCAAGGCTCCCTCGAGTGAGCCTAAATAATCTTCTGATTTTTAATTTAGATACACAGTCATCTCATCTACATATGTGAAAATATAATGAAGGGGGCAAAATCCTGACCTCTAGTCGAAGTCTGAAAGCAATAAATGAGGAGTCACTTCTTTGTAAATGTGAAAAATGAAACAATAAAGCCTAAAAGCCCCTGAACTTGGGGAGATCGTATCTGTGTACGAGGGTGTGAATCGTCAAGGCAGGTCTAGAGAACCATACTCCTGAATGTAGAAGTAAAAAGGATTTACATAATAAAAAGTTACCATGTTGGTTAACTGTATTCTAAAACATGAAAAATACATTGGCTTATCAAATTACGCATTGAGCATATGTCCACTGGCAATGATACATCTATCTAACTGAAGTCCTCGAAATTTCAATTTTTGCAGCTTTCTGTTCCGGTGAAAAAGATAAAAAGAGCTAACGAAAGTGAGAACATCGACAATCCTGCACAGAAGTACATAGAAATCGTCACGGAAGACGACTTTGAGTTTTGGTTTATGGGATTTGTTAGGTATGAAAAAGCCTTTATGAATCTGCAGAAGGCCATTTCTTCGTCCCAATGCATGTAAAATTTCTCCTTCAAGACAGCAAATAGAAAATTTGACCTTTTTCTTTTAGTTTTTACTGTTGCTTTTAGGAATCTCAGGGAATTACAGAAACTTGTGCAAAACTTTTTTCTCATGTAGTAATTTGTAGTTTGAGGTGGTAGTTTTCGTATAATATATTTGTATTCTGAAATTTGGTGAGGATTAAAATTAGATTTTTAGTAGATTTTGATAAAAGTTAATGAAATGTGTGGTTGAAAATTTGTGAGATCCATAAAATATGCGGTTAAAATTGATTATTGATTTTGATTTAAATTAAAATTTTAATTTTAATCACTGCCAAACAGAAGCCTAATTTTTTTAATTTGTGCAAGACAAGTCAAGTATCGAGCTACATAAATTATTAATGATTTTACTGTTTTCTCTCTCCTTTTTTTTTAATATATTTTTTGCCGTACCAAATAAAAGCCTTATTTGTTAAGAACGTGTTTGGTTGTGCTTTTTAAATGTGGCTTCTCCCAAAGAGTATGAATGAAGGATCATACGTTGAGAGAAGCCACATAATAGCTCGTACAAAAGCATAGCCAAGTGTGTTCTTAATTATCGACATTCTACAAGAAAATTAGATTAAAAAGAGAAAAATAAATAATTTCACACTTGCTGGATTTTTCTAATACAAGCAATATTTATCTTATTGTAGCTCGATCGAAACTGACATATGGATACAGTACAAAAAAGATATTCTAGTATAGTATATTGCAAATCCAGCATCCTAATTAAGGATTCGGAATAATTAACAAAACTTAAGAATTAGAGGAATTATTCTTTTAATTTTCCTCATTTTAATTTGTACAAATACATATAAATGCTATAGGTACATCAGGATTTACACATTGGTGTACATAATGGCCGAGTGATATTTCATCATTGGCGGGTGAAAAAAAAAAAGAAGCTTTTTCCATTATGTACACTAAGATGTAAACTCTGATGTACATGTAGAATAATCCAATAATAAATAGCATTTTCCTTGAATCAAATGCTTCCAGGGGGTCTTGGATCATGGTGATTATTGGCACCAGTACCTGGATAGTCACTGGTTTCAATATCCATTCTTCTTTCTCTAAATAATTCATTCTCCTCTCTGATCCCCAATGAAACCTACGCCACATTTAAATTACTAAACTAAGCAGAAAATCCAAAAACAATAATACTAAGAAAAGGGAAACGAATATAATAATGTTATTTATCATTATGATGATAAAACATCGGTGAAGTGACAGTTTACGTGGAATAATGAGATTGGACGATTCAATTTTTCACAGAGAGAGAGAGAGAAATGTGAGGGATAATAGGTTTTCACATCACCGTCGTTCAAAGGAATATGAATGGATAGGAAGAAGAACAATGCTAACTTGTCTTTCATTCAAAAGTGATGGAGATTAGAAGATTATCTATATTAAGCCTATTCATTTCAAAATCAGCGATCATATATCAGAAAAATTGAACATAAAACAAGAACCCGCAATGAAGAAGTAAATTGATCACTTACTCAGTAACAGAAGACTATATACCCACTTCAAATCTTTCAAAGCAGAATTGCATAAACTCAGTACAGAAAGGCCTCTTGAAAACTGTTTTGGAGTGATCAAAATCATGAAAATAAAAAACCCAACAAAAGTTTAATAAAAAAAGGGTACATATTTTTACCAAGAAATTTGCTATAACGCATATCAGGGTTGAATTCTTGAACAGAGCCCCAATGTTTTATGTAAACCCTGTGTACCAATAATCCACCAAGACAGAGCACAAGAAGTTTTTTCTTGGGACCCAGATTTAATTTCTCCAATTGAATGGTTAATTCATTTCCTTGATCCTTCTTTTCATCTTCATTGCTTTCATCAGAAATCACTTTCTTGAACTTCAAATTTGGGAGTTTGACTGCCATTTGAAGGATGACTTCGCATGGACCAGAGGAATTCTGTTTGCAGTTGGTCAGTTTCTTCCCTATTTCATATCATCAATCCAAAATAAATAATTATTTTGCAATTCATAAATAAATACAGCAAAACAAATAAAAACAGAACTTTGTGAATAATAATTCAATTGGAAGAAATCCAAATATATACAACTAAAATTTTCAATTTTTACCAGCTCAAATTGAATCAAATACTAATAGATGATAATGTAAAATCTTGAGTCGTTTAACTATCAAAAAATAATAATCAACATATAACAATTTGTTATTCCTCAAGATTGAACTTCATTAAATGGTGCAATGAATAAAAATTCATAATTGGAAATTTAGTTCAAAATGTGAACATTTAACATGTATGTAAGTGTAAAGGATAATTGATTTATATGTACCTTTGTGTTTGTAATTAAGTATAGGAGTTCCTTCAGCTGTATTGTTAAGTATGAATCCAATGTCAACATTTTTTTTGTACAAATATGGCTATCCAGTAGTATCAGTATCAACGAGGACGCAGAAAGTATTCATTGAAACAAATATCAACTGCAATCTTTCATCTGTATATAGTCATCATGTCTGTAGAAACTGATTCTATTGGATATCCTAGAATGAAGCATTCTATGTATTTGAGTAAAAAAAATTCCATAGTTTGGCCTATGAAAAAAATAGTTTTATGTTAAATGAATTTAGTATCATAAATGTATACTTAAATTAAGTAGAGAGCGAAATATTATAGTAAGCAGTAAATAGTTTAAACACTTACGCATTATTTGCAGAAGGCTAATATGGTATGATGTCTATCTCCATTAATATGTTTGTATTTTCTTTATATAGCATCTATAAGCAGAAAGTTCTGGAAACAACAACAATGCTTGTATTAAATCAAGTACTACGTTTGAATGTGCCTTGATTTGTTCCGGCGTGTGAATGTTGTCGCTACTATCGTAGATCTGGAATTTCCATTCGGGGATATTTACAAGAAAGAGATTCCAAGTATTGACTGGGTATGAACATGGAATTAATAGGTATTTACATCATATGAACGGGCGACCAACAATTGGTAAATCTCCATTTATGTATTGTTGTAAAATGGCCAATTGTAATGGCATTTCCTCCCTGGATTTCCACTTCCACCATCGTTTGATTAGTACACTAGTTCTCATATCTAAAATCTAGAATTGCAAATTCTTTTGAGACAGGTGTAGAATCGTCGTTGATGAGCCGCTGCAACAATTTTAACTCCATATCAAGGTTCTAATAAAATAAATAGATGGAAATTAAATATATTATATATAGAATTAAATGTATTATGATAAATGAATTTAACTAACCGTAGTAGTGATATTTTATGTTGTGTCCATTATAGTTTTTATCGTGTCTCTTCCGTATACATTGTTAGATCCATTGTCCCAATATGAGCTCTATAACATAATGTCATTTAGTTTCAAATAAGCAAAATTAAAATAATAATATTTAAGCTAATGAAATAAAATAAGAGTGGTTATCCTAATGGATTCTTTGTTATCCAATCTCTTATTGTTGTGTATCTGTACATAGAATAGTCTTCCAAATGATAATTTGTTGATAGTTGCGAAGACTGTATCTTTTTCCCTTTAGTTTTTTTTTTTTTTTGTAACATCTTCAAGCTGTTGAGATGTTAAGGCGTGCTTCAGAATAGGGCTCCTATGGACGAAAACATCTTGCTGAAGGGAACCTATAACAGCCTCCTTATTTGATTCCCTGTTAGACAGTTTGTTCAGCATGTTGTTATTTTGTTGGTCAATGTAAGATCGCACTGAACTTAAACTGTTATCTACATAGCCTTGCATGCTAGATTGCAAGCCTTGATAATGTTCTTCCTGCCATTGTTGTTGTTGGAAGAACTGTCTTTGGTTTTCAAGGAGTGTTTGGTATTGCATTTCTTGTCTTTTTGATTCCTCAGAAATGCGTTCGGTACACAAATTATCGCACAAACCTGGAATATCCATAGGCTATATGTTAGATTGGATTAACTATAGTGGTCATGTTGCCATTTATGTTGTTGTTCAAACAATTCTTTTTTATTCTGAAAAATTGTTTGGTAATGACTTTCTTGTCTTCTAGATTCTTCAACAATATTTGTTTTTAAACCCAAGATGACATCTGACACTATATGTTGCCTATGTGTGTTAAACATCTGTTCCATTTAGTCTCTAATTACATAATTGGAGACAATAGGAGTAGAACTTGGCCAGCCTCAACTGAAACAGATGTCCTTAAAGTACCGGGACCAGTTGACATTTGATGAATGTCTTCTGGGATTTGTGGAAGTATATTATTCAATTCCCAAGTTACAATGGCATTTAGTATAGTGTGGTGGTTGTCCTGTGGCAACGAAAGAGTTGCATACCACGGTGCTTGTAATTCTTCTTCTGTAGGCTGTAGTATTGCAAGCACTTCAATCTATAATTGTAATGAAATATTTTAATTACCTATTATAAATTTGTTTTGAGTAAGGACAAAAAAATATAATTAAATGAATAATGTTGTAACAAAGGAATATAAGTAAACAATTAAATTATCTCTTGTGTATTCAAGAATTGTTTCACTATTTTTTCTGATAATACTTTGTTTGGTTTCCATTTGTGCATTCTTGGACATTGTAAGGTTCTATGTATACGGTGTCCAAATTTGATGTCAAATCTGTGGAAATGCTTCATATATTCAGCACTGAAAGATAATTGAAAATAAATATTAGATATATACGATTTATACAAGTAAAATAAATTATATATAAATTGTTCAGTAGTAAAAAAAAGGGAGAAAATTACCTAGAATGTAAGTGGATATCCATGTAATGAATATTTACATTCGTTTTGTTTATTTTCTTGTATTCTTTGTACTCGTTCTAGTTAGGGTTCTCGCGGTGAGTTTAAGAAAACAAAATACGCTCTACAGCCTCATAGATACTGAAGGAAATCGTTAAGGTGTTCAACCATACGTAGAATTCTATAATCAATATATCTTCCAGTAGGTTTCAAACAAATTCTACTAACATCACCACCTTGAGTTTGAATTTATCCTCTTGATCTTCACATAGTTGGAATGCTTCATAAAGCATTCGCATATTAATTCTTTCGTACCATTAAAGTACTGATTTCAAAGTCGATTGCTATTGAAGTCAAGATTCATAGATACTTCATGGCAAGGTAAGCCAGTGATGAGACAAAACTCTTGTAGACTGAAACGGGCTAAATGGTCATCGAATTTTATCAAAATTTCGTTGTCTTTGCCACAGTTGACGAGTCTCAGAATAAATTCATGAATTAATTTACTGCTAAACTGCTATTGTTATTCCGGTCTATAAATTAACTCCATATATAAAGCCATAGAAATTGCTGCACATTAAAAATGCTTGGTGATTTGCATCAAGAAACTCCACGAAATCTTTAAGATATTGATAATTTGGATGCTGAGTTATTGTAGCAAAAAACCATCGGTTTGGAGACAATATATATTACAAAGACATCTACACAAATAAGCAATAAAAGAAAATTAGTGCTCTATGTACTACATGAACTATTTCCATTATGTAATGATCAAAATATTCTTTTAGAGACTAAACAAGATATAAAATATTACTTAAGTGAGAAAGAATTACACGAAAGCATATGAAAAATGAACTACACAGTGTATATATAGGAAAAAAACAAAAAGAAAAAAAATGCAAGGACACCGGAGTCCGCACGGTGCAAGCAATGTGCGGACACACACGCACCGTGCGGGTATCCTCACCGTGCGAACACCGCATCGCATGGTGTAGGCACACCCGCACAATGCTAAATTTAGTCCGCACAAGTGTTAAATTTAATGTTGAATTTATTGTGAAGATAAAAATTTTACCTTTTCGTTGATGAAGTTAAGTAATGGTGCTGATTTGTTTGATGGTAGAATTGAGTTGCAGAGAAGAAGTTGAAGAGAAGATGAGAATTGAGATAAGTGAGAGAGAGTATAGAATAGGAGATAAGGATAGGAAATTGTTATATAATTTATTTATTATAATATAATATAAATAAATTTATATTTATTAATTACAAAACATAATTTCTATTTGTTTAATACATAAGAAATGCAATTACAATTAATTAGTAAGTGTTTTTTTTTTTTTTTGGTAAAAGAATAAAAAGATAAATGAGTAACTTACTAAATTAAAAGTAAGTGACATTATATTTAGTTTGGGTAAAATGTAAGCATAATTGAATAAACTAAATTTGTCGGTAAAACAATAAGAAATTAATCAATATTTTAAAAAACGTAAAAATTTTTTTTTTTTATTGTATAGTCCGCACAATGCGAAGAAAAACTCCACAATTGCTCCGCACTGTGCGGAGTATTATTCTGCACAGTGCGGAGTTTACTCCATTACGTGCGGAATTACTCCGCACTATGTTTTAATTTAATTTTATTTTTTTAGCAAAAAAATTAATATTTTTTATTCTATTTAATTAAATTTAGGTGTTAACATTTCTTTACATTTTATCTAAAAAATATATAATTTCATTTCTTTCTAATTTAACATAATAAGTCAAAAACATTTATAAATATTATAAAAACTTGTATTTATTTACAAATTAATTTTCGGTTTGAGATAGATTGATTTTAAATAATTTGTTGAACTCAAAAAATAATTTTACTTCTTTCTAATTTAAAAATTCAAAAACATTGATACATATCAGAAATGCTCATATTTATTTACAAATTAATTTCCGTTTTGGAAGGGATCGATTTTAAATAATTTTCTCAAGTCTGCTTTTTATTATTATTATTATTATATTCGAAATACTTTTCAACTCTACTTGTGCGAAGTATTACTCCGATTGCTCAGTTATTTTTTATGTTTTGCAAAAAAATTAATAATTTATTATTAAATTAAATTTAGGTGATAACAGTTGTTTACATTTTATTCGAACGAAATATAATTTTACTTCTTTGTAATTTAATAATTCTAAAACTTTGATATAGATTAGAAAAGCCAGTATTTATTTACAAATTAAAATATGTTTTGAAAGGGAGCAATTTCAGATAATTTTTTCAAATCTACTTTTTGTAGTATATTTGAAATATTCTTGAAGTCTATTTTTTGTACTTACACAAAAATAGTACCCATCTTAAATTATGTATGGACGGAAAACAAGTTGTCTAGTTCATATACATTGTAAATGTGCCTATGTCCGCGTATTTAATTTGCAAACGGTCACATGTGCTATAATAACGTAGGCAGTCGTTATTATTTAGTACGTAAATTGTTATGTTAATTTTGTGAGAGAAGGTAATATATATTGAACATAGAAACAAGATGTATAAAATAAAATAGTAAAAGTATTTAAAGCATTACATGTTTAATTATGTAGAAAATTAAATACGAAGGACAAATAAAAGACATATTAAATAATGAATAATTGAATATTATTTAATAGCATGGGAAAAAAGTTTCATATATGATTAGTATAATATACAAGCAGTTGTATTTGGATATTAGTTTAAAATATTTGTAGCATCCTATTGATTTGTAAGAAAAACAAAAACATTGGTACGTACTGTAGTTCGATTTGAGAATATTTTTTATTTCAAAAACTATACAACTGCCTATGGTACAAGTACATGATTCATGTTGTTTTCACAAAGTTGGAACATTGCCTGCGACATCGGGAGATTTAGAATTCTTTTTTTTCTTGAGCAATTTTGTTTAGTTATTTTCAACTGATGCTTGGAAGAGAGGTTTTTTTTTTTTTTTGTAGAAGATGCAGGCATTTTGCGTTTCTGTGTTTTGTTTGTTTCATCGATGTTGGCGATTATTTCACTTGATGAATCATGACTGCTCAGAGCTAAAGGATTTCCTTCAGTTATTGTGTCTGCGGAATCAACATCAGTAATTGATGGGGTAGGGTTGAAGACAAAAATAATTTTGTACGGTACTCAGGTGGATCTCGATTTTTTTTGACTGGTTTTAAGGTAAAACAGCAATTGTCCGTTGAGTCTTCCAGTTGAACAAAGGCATTAGCTCTGTATATATAAAAATCAGTTTGAATAATTACATTCTATTGTTTAAACGATATTAAAATTAGTGGATATGTAAATATATATTTAACTATATAATTTACCGAGGTTCAGCTTTTGCATGCTCGTATTTACAAAAGCGACATTTATGAATTTGTCCTAAGTCTGTAGTTGACGTTTTCTTACAATTGGTGCAGGACATATACCAAAATCTCCGATGGGTTGTAATGATTGTCCAACGAGCTTTGATCCTATAAAAGTTTTTCTGTTGGAATGAAAGTATGATTAAATTGTGAGTATAAGCAAGTGGAAAAAGTATTTAAATAGTTGGTAATATGTATGTTATGCATATTTAAGCTAGAATAAACCTCTAAATAGACTCCTAGTAATTCAGCAATAGATGTGAAGTTGTCGTCTGCACAAGGCGAAAGCTTCGGTGGACTCACGGGAGTTAATGAGTTTCCATCCATAAGTTGGTCAAGGCTTTCGTTATTAGTTAACACTCTGTGGAAAATAATTATGTGATTATATATAAAAACATAAAATATAGTGTTTTGCTATATTTTAGCAGTAAGAAAGTAAGGTGGAAAATATTATAAATATGTTTTAATACCATTCTTTGTAGGCTCAGCATTAATGAAAATGGTGATATTCCTTTTAGTGGAGAGTGTGATGTCTGTAACAAGAAGACAATAATAATTATTATGTTTATTTTATTTTTTTGCGTTTATATTATTTAATAAATGAAAGTGTATGGTGAAGCTGCAATTACCATTGAAAGAAGAAGCTTTAAGATTTGTTGTCCATACCACGAGTTTTGTTGGTAAGTTTTGAAGAATAGTTACGCATTCTCTTTCAACAAAAGTGTCCTATAAAGTTAATATCACCGTCTGAAAATTTTTATCTATCAATACGACATCTTGATGACTGGCTTGAGTTCCAAAATGAGTCTGGATAATCCTTTTTTGTCGAACTTGTATAGCAACACCAATGACATCTGCATCGATAAAAGAAAATATTTGTCATATATTTTGCATGTGCTAAATATTTTGGAACATCACGTGAAAAAACTGTGCGAACAGTTCATACGATAGAATTCTTACGTATGTTTGTATTGTTGTCCATATGATGTTCTAGTGCATGAAATGGAGTGAGCTCATATTTAGAAAACAAGAAGTCCAAGTTATTTTCGTTCAGCTGTTCAACCTTTGTTCTTCCCCGTGATACTCTAAATCTTTTCTTCAGGTGCAGTTTTAAATTTGCTTATGTTATTTTTCACAGTTGCGTTTGAGATTATGTACGTCTTATCGAGTATTAATTGGTCAGCAAGGGCTGTAATATTAGCGTCATACATTGTAACTGTATTACCCTGTTGAATGTTAAAATAAGATGAACATGAAGATAGAAAATATATGTAAAACATTAGAAGTCAGGTTTTGATATCAAGCAATAGAGTTTCGGGCAGTTTTTGGTGATTGTTTTCCTGCAACAATAAGCTTTGCAGACCAGTTTGTTTCCGATTTAGTAATTTGTGGTATAAATTTGTGAGTTTGAGCCATTGATTAAAATTTGTAAGTTGCAGTAAAATGAAGTTAAAGTATAAAATAGCGTCGTTATATATATATATATGAAATTATAACTTTTTGTTGAAAATATAAGAAATAAAGAAAAAAAAAAGTATAATTGAGATATAAAAATTGCCAGCGGAAAATTGAAATTAGACTTGAAGAAGTTTTTGCAAGTGCAAATCGTAATTGTAATGTGTTTTTGTAGTTGTAGATGTGAAAAAGGAAGTACCGAGATGAGCTATTTATAGAAGATTTATAAAGTAAGTTTTTTTGAATGTTCAATTCGATTTGAAGTATATAGTTAGAGTTTTTAGAATACTTAGATAAACTATTAGAATGTGGATGGGGTAAAGTTGAAAGTGTTAGCGTGGCATAATAATTACTTGTTTTGTTACTGTCTGCATGGAATAAAACAAAAATACTAAATTAGTGAAATTTGAAAATGTTAAACTATGTTTTAAATGTTATTTTCTTTGTTTAAAATACTTAAAAGTTACAAGTAGGAAATTAATCTAAAACAGTAGAAGTTACAATTGTTTATGTGTGTTATATGTTTAAAATAGACAACGACAAGGTTAAACATAATCAAAATGTTTAATTTTGTAAGTTAAGAACAACGTAAATAAATAGAATCAATAATTTTAAAAATAGAAGAGAATTTAAAATTTTTGTTGTGTTATTATGGAATGTTTAAAATAAATTATTAAGTTTAATTGTGACAAATGAGGCGTATTAATAAACATGTGTCACTTTTAAAATATCTATTCTGTGAAGAAAAGGTAGCATAAAAATATCTAGTGTGCGAAGGAAAGCTATCATGTTGTAGAAAATATCTAGTATTTTATATGTTTAAGTATATAAATTTAGATATGTAATATGAATAGGTGATTAAACGGTTGAAAACATACTTATTGGATTAAATAATAACTGGAATGAAAATTTATAATTTATTTAATTGAAATAGAAATGTTATGGTGAAGAATTTATACATTAATAAGTAATATTTGAATTTATATATAAATGTATGGATTAAAGTTATGTTAATTAAAATGAGAAAGAAATCAAAGTAATTGAACTACAAAATATTATTAGAATTAACAATAAGTAATGAACAAATAAATGACGGGCGTATATTAAATTAGCATAGCTAGTAAAGTTTTGAAGTTTAATTGCGATGAATAAAAATTGTCAATGGCCACGTGATAGTTTAAAAATATCTATGACGTAATGAGATGTTAGCATTTTCTAGAAAATACTTAGTATTAAATTTATTAGAAATTAAATATTTAGCCCTAAGTAGTGGAAGAAGTATTTAGTTGCTATATGTGTTCTCGGTGAGGATGGTCTTCTGTTTCTTTTATGTATGGAATGGATTTTTTTTTACAGTATAAAATTGAATGTTTTCTAGAATAAAGTTCATTTGTAAATGAATACGATGTTTTGTGATCTATATCAATGTTTTTAAATTATTAAATTAAAAGTAAGTGAAATCATATTTAGTTTGGGTAAGATGTAAGCGTAATGATAAAAACTAAATTTAGTTTAGTAGAATAATAAAATGTTTATTTGTCGACAAAAGATAAGAAAATAATGCAGTACTTAAAAAATGTAAAGAGTTTTATTAATTTTTTTTTTTTTTTTTTTTGAAATTGTATAGCTCCGCACTTTGCGGAGTAATGGCTCTGCATTGTGCGGAGCTGTGCAATTCCCAAAAAAAAATCTTTACATTTTTTAAATTACTGATTTATTTTTTTGCTAACGACTAAACATTTTATTTTTGGTTACATTTTACCAAAAGTAAATACAATTTTAAACATTTGAATAATTCAGAAATGTCTAACACTTTGTTCCGCGTAGTGTGGAGTTTTCATTCCATGGCAAGAAGATGAATTTTGTCGAAATCGATACGTGCGACTCTACGGTGCAATTTCCAAAAAAAAAAAAAATTTTACAGTTTTTTTAAAATCACAGATTTATTTCTTATTGTTTTGCTAAATAATAAACATTTCGTTATTTTATTTAGTTCAATGAATTTAGGTTATAACATTTCACTATTCTCTTCGCGAAACGTGACTTCACACTATGCAGAGTTTGCACTTAGAGGTGCATAGTGTTTTTCTCCGCGAATGGTGTATACTGCTTCAGTGAAATATGCGGTTATTCCATTGAATTTAAGCAATTTTATTTTGTTTTTCATTTTATGTTTATCAAGAGATAACAAAATTAAAGAAGAACAACAAAATTCATAGAACAGAACATAACAAGAAAATCTGAATGAAGACACTCGTATATAAATAAACAGAGGAAGAAAAATCACAAAAATTATAAAATTATATGTCAGCTGTTTAATAATCTGTGAAATATTATAGAAATAAATTTGTACAACATTGATATATGGTTCAAAATAGGGAATAAGAGATGTGAAAAAAATATGTACAAAACATTTTGTAGCGATCGAGAATTTTAAATAATATAAAATTATTATCTTGAAAAACGTGTCGCTAAGTTTCAACCCCAAATTTTAAATTAAAAGCGTGTTCGTTTAGCCGTTGTAAAATCAATTTAAAACTATTCAAGTCAAGTCCAATCCTGAATAATTTTAAAATATCCAATCATTTATCATTTTAAAGCCAAATTTTAATAATTTTAATGTAGAATACTTTATTATTTAGGGTCCAAATTTTAATAGTCCGAATCTGGGTTATTTTAGCCCAATCCACTTAGGCCCAATTAGGAAATATCCTTACAGCCCAACTAATTGGCCCAATTAGTTCCTAGAAATTTGTGCCCTAAATTTCTACTGTTCATATAACTCTCGTTTTCTCTCCTCCTCACAATCTCACACCTCCAAGCAGCCATTATTGGTAAGAATCTCCACCTCCCTTAATTTTCCCCTCGTTTCAGTCCACTTTGAAAATTCATGTTGATGCTAAAATCGATTTTTAGCACCAACAGCAATCCCTCAAGATTGGAAACTCTAAATGATGCTAGAACATCAATTTCTAGCATCATCACCATGATGTTTTTCACACAAATTCGACACCAGCCAAAACCCAGTTGCAAGCACACACGAGCTGCAACCTCAACCCAGAACCACCATTCGAACGGTTCAGCAGAAATCAAATCACCAATACCCAAGCTGCGCCATCTAACCCTCAGTCCAGGAACCACCACACCAACACCACCATCTCCAAAACAACCACCTACAACACTGCACATGGACGCCAATTGCAACCCCGAAACTGACAACCCCTACACCCCAAAATCAACCCCAAACGGCCCTAAAATCAAGAACTAATTTAACCCATGAACTTACCTCCTTTCTCGACCTTTTTCAGCTTGATTTCCACCAAGAAACTCAAAAGAAATCGAACCTCCAAACCTCATTTTAACCTTGAGCCGTGCACCAAAATTTTCCGTCGCCTCCACCCATGCACGCGACGGTGGCGCCGACGCCGACCTGCTGGTCGACGGTTGAATCGCAATCGGAGCTTCTCCTCTCTGCTCGTTTTCGAAAATGGGTGAGAGAGAGAGAGAGTGAGAGAGAGAGAGAGAGAGAGAGAGATAGGTGTGTATAATTTTGTATATATTTGATTTTTAGAAATTACCCCTTAATCCCCTAAGTTTTAAAGTTTCTTATTTTGGTCCCAAAAGTTTCAATTATAAATGATCAGCCCCTGGATCTTGTTTTCTCCCAGTCAGCCCTAAATTTCAAAAAGGGTTAATTCAAGTCCTTAAACTTTTCAATTTTAGTTTCATAAATTTTCAATTAAGCTCCTAAACTTTATTTATATCATTTTTAGTTATTTATTTCAGTTCCAAAGTTTCAGTAATTAGTAAATCAGTCCCGGGAGTTCTTGTTTTCCCACAATTAACCCACTATTTTGAAAATATTATTTCCAGTCCTTAGACCTGTCAAATTTTAGTTTTAACATATATCCAATTAGGTCCCTCAACTTTATTTTATCACTTTAAAACTTTAAATTTTCGGAATACTAATTCAAAACTTATTTTCTATTTTGGCTAGACGAAACGTACGGGCGATTAGGAGATTGAGGTTACTTCCCGCTCTACTTTTTACGTGACTCGAGATAACTTGAGGTAGACTCGCCCCCATTAATTAGTTTAAATTATAATTACATGTATTATGTGACTTTATATGATTTATATGCTTTAATGTATAAGACGAGAATATCTCATATGTGATAAATGATGTGGTTATGCTTGGCATGATTTATATGCTTTAACGCATGAGATGAGACGAGACTATCTCTTATGAGATAATATGATGATGTTGTGCGAGACTACCCACACCCTACGATTTTAAAGGGCCTATGATTTTTAAAGAAAATGAGTCTATGATGATGATGTCACGGTATAAATTGCATGATTACGTGTTCAATTATTCTGTAAATTAATTATTGGCGATGAGTCTGCTGAGTATTTATTCGAAATATTCATTCCATTATTTTAATGAAAATTGCAGATTTTGGAGACGATTGGGTTTGATGGGCAGTGGTGGCAACGATTTAATGGATGAAGTTATTTACTTTTGAAATTTACGTATTTGAACGTTATTAACGTACTTTGTCATTTCAGTTATTTCAAAAAACCTTGAGATTTAAGGTTTAATCAATTTTTTTAAATTAATCAAATTATTTTTGTTGCCGAGGAGATTTTACAATTATAAATTTGATGTTTAAAATTTAGTTATTTCCGATAATCTTTTTAGTTAATTCAAGACAAATGAGGATAACGTGGCACTCCGGGTTCACGGAACTCAGAGCGTTACACATTTATAGTTTTAAGTATGTATGAACGAAAGAATTTCTTTGTACACGACATTTTTAGTACATCTAATGTGCATAATTTCAGTGGTTGATGGTTTGAGAAAAACTTTTAAACATTTGCTTGTTTTAGCTCTGACAATGCTTCGAGTAGATACAAACCAACAAATTCAAGTGTTTGACCTTGTGCTTTGTTTATTCTCATTGTAAAACATGGCCTAATTGGGAATTGAGTTCTTTTAAATGGAATTGAAGACTGATCACTTTTCAGAGGTACAAAAGGGATTCTCGGTAAAAAAACATGTTTTCCATAATATTCACCGGCTGTAATTTCAGCAAGAATTACATTCTTATCAAATTTCTTACAAGTAAGACGTGTCCCATTGCATAAGCCCTCAGCTGGATTGATATTTCGTAATAACATTACAAGATAGTTAAGCTTAAGTTTCAATTCATGTGGTGGTATTTCGTTTGTGGTCAAAGTATTTAAGAAATCTTCTTGCAAACTTTGTTCTGTTTTGTTAAGTGCCTCATCAAAGCTAAAATATGTATACATTTGACCAGGAATTTGATCAAGTAAAATTCTGTTAATATGATCAATACATTCATTTCGAGGCGAAAGAATAACTCGATTTGCCATCATTTGCAAATTATCAACATATGTTCCTACGTTTGGAAAAACATGATTTATCAAATTTTTTAGAGATGTAATTTCATCTTCAAATGGTAGAATTATATCCTTAGGAAGTTTAATGCAATTACAATTATGCTCTTGCTCTGTTGCATTTCCAATTCTAAGTAAATAATCACAAAATGCTGGATCAAATTTTGCTCTCATGTTCTCAACCAAGGGTAGGTGTGAATATAAAGGTCATAAATCAGAGAAAATTAAGCTAACTTTCATGATATCATCTTTTTGCCCCCCTTGGTACGATTGGTAAAACTTGCCGAAAATCTTCTCCTGATACTAGTACTTTTCCACCAAAAGGCAAATTACAGTCAGTAATATCTTTAAGCATTTTATCAACGGTTTCAATGGCACAACAATTTATCATAAGCACTTCATCCCAAAGAATTAATTTCGACATTTTTAACAAAGTTCATAAAGCTGATTGTTTACTAAAAGAATAACTTACTTGTCCAATTGTTTCCAAGTGAATTTTAAATTTTGAATGAGTTGTTCGTCTTCCAGGTAAAAGAAATGCAGATATTCCAGAAGATTAAGTAGCAAAAGCTATTAAATTTGTGACCTCGTGCCAGTTAAGAGTGCTTTATATGAAAAAGTTTTGCATATTCCTCGGACCATCAATGAAAGAAATTGCACTTGAATTACTATTTACTTTTTCAATGATGGTATCATATGCAATTTGTTGTCGATTATTTAAACTTATTGCTCAAGCATAACCCCCTTCAATATCCAAATTTGTTGTTTCCTCTGCAATCATTCTTGTTAACCTCTCATTTTCATTTACATTGACATTGAATTGCACTATTTCATAATCATTTATATTTTTACCCAATGATTCGAGAATAGAATTAATTTCTTCCAAAGCCCATAATTCAACAACATTCGGAGGTTTATTTTCATGTATGTAATCATCAGTCGTATAACTTCAAAATGTATTCCATAGTAGTTTAGGATGATCAGGATTGCAAATTATAAGAAGTGTAGCAAATAGAAATTTTAAAGAAGTAGGCATTTCGTAAACAATAGTTTTAGATAGACATTCTTCACAATGATTATCTCCGCTTAACAAACCACGTAAAAGCATTGCTTTTTGATATGTGCTTACAATTTCTCCATTTAAAGTTCGTAAATGATGAAATGATGTTGGACCTCGAACATGATTGAGAAGTATGCATAGGAAATATCGTTCTCCTTCAGATGGATTTACTGAAACAATTTGGCCTATGACAATATGTTTCTTTCTGGGAGTCCAAATCTTTTTAGATGAATTCCAAACAAAATATGATTGGAAATCTCGGTATAATAATGTACGACCAAATGCATTTGATTTATTTACTTTGAAAAATTCTATTAACATTGTTTGTCTTGTATTTTCATTTTCAACAATATAGTTAAATCATCTCTGTCGTTGTAGTGCACTTATTGATGATTTAGAAGATGAAGTTGTAAAGCATAGACCGTTGGATGAATTTCTGCTAAATAGAATGATAAAATTCGCCACATTGCTTCAGGTGGAGATATCCATTTAGCAGATTGATAAACATAAATTTCATCGATTTCTTTAATTGTTTCATATGGTGCAATTGAGAAATTAATACGATCATGGCCTTTGTACACGTATTTGTACAAATATTTTACATCTTTAATAGAAGAACATACTTCAACATTTAAGTGACAATCAAATTTTGCACTTAAATAACGATTATATAGCACAACTCATTGATTGTCCAACATATGACCTCTAACTTTAATACTGATACTAGTATTACGACGTTTGTAGAATATGAGTTTTCACCAAATATAGTCACATTACAATAGTCTCTGGAAAATTTATTTTTGCATTTTTTATTAGAGTCATACATACATTTTTGGAATTTAAACCCCCACAAGGGCCATGCATATTGTTTTTCACTATAACAGAGTGAAGATAAGAATATTTGTTTTGGTCAGGAATTTCACAACAAACTATTTTATCAACATCTACTGCTGAATAAATTTTGTGGTCGTGCTTGAAAATAATAGAAAATGTGCATGAGGAAGACTTCGTTTTTGAAATTCGATAACATATATGTGTGCAATGACAGTTCTTAAAATATTCTTTTTGTATAAATCATTTTTCAATTCTTATAATTTTTGCTCTAAATATACGTACAATAAGATCTAGGTGATTTTGAATCTCGTCATTGTGTTTTTGAATCTCGTCATTGTGTTTTAGTTCTTGTCTAATCTTTAATCAATTTGGATTACATGTGATAGTCAAAATATATCTGACTTTTCATAACGCTGCACAATAGTCATTGCATCCATATATCTCTTTAGCATATCTCTAGAGCCATATGTAAAAAACTGTGGCAAAATAAATTTTCTTCCAATGTTACAACCTCTCGTCTCTCCATGTTGAACGCTATGTACAATACCTTGGTAAAGTTCCGCCCTGATTTGTTTTTGGTTATTAAGAAAATAGTCTAACCTTGCAGTTCCAATCTTAACATACATATCTACAATATATTGTTGTAACAATCTACCACTATGGAACAAAACAGACTTACTCGAAGGCCAAATTTGTAGTTTGTATGAATAATATTCTCGGCAAGACACATGACATCGGTGCTTAGTTCCAAGAAGCACTACCAAAAACAAAATGAGTATTCATTTATAACATGTGCATCATAAAAATAAGTGAAATGTAGAACAAAATGTATTTACAAACCTTCATTCTTGTGTTCAATAAATTCAGCTACAGAAGTAACTGTTGAAGGTAAAGCAACAAACTGAGAAGTAGGTTGACCATGGCTCATCATCGATCTCCCAATGCCTTCATGCCAACCAGATTTCCCATACGAAAAAAGTTATGGTTACTGTAAAGGATCATAACAACCGTAATAGTAATGAACTTTATGTATATCATCAGAATGACCATATATAATAATATCACGGACGAGAGAATTAGTATTCTCATCATCTTTGACCCATACAACAACCACTTGAGATACTGTAGGAGTGTTAAAAACACATTGATCATGTCTTGAATCGCATCTTTTGTGTATTTTATGATCTTACAAGTTAGACATATTAGCTAAAGATCTGAAAAATCTACTATATGGATTTGTCTTCAAAATTTCAATTAAAACAAGGAAAGTATGTTGAACAAAATTTTCTGAAATTTCGATACGATTTTTAAGTTCATTATCTGTGTCATAGAAATATAACTGCATATAAGAAGGCTTATTGTCTTGTGGCACAAGTTTATTTAAATAATGATATATTTGGCCTTGAACCCTAAACGTGTAAATAATTTGTATGATTTGAAGAGATTTCTGTCGTATTTAATACCAAATGAAGTGAACGCAAAGTGGTTATTATATCCTCTTGCAAGCTTCTTAAATTCCATATTTTTTTTGTTCTTTGGACTTAAATAAGTTGTACAGTTCAACTGGGGAATCAGGCATAGAAAGATAAACTTTTCTATCAGAGCAACAGAAGTCTTTGCTTTTCCTGTGAAATTTGTTTGCACCACAATGTTTACAATTATCGCATGTTTAAAATCACTTTCAAATGCAGATGTACAAATATTACGTAAATCTCCATCTGAAGTAGAAGCCTCAAAATCTTGGAAATCATGATGTAATGTAGGATATTACATTCTCACAGGATTAGAGTTATTATGCACGGATGACATAACATCAACTTTAGATTGATTATGTCCAAATGACATAGGATGAGATATTCTTTTACGATGATCAATACATCCCGTGCGAAGCCCTTTCTGCCGCTCTCTTTGCCTTTGGGTTTGTTGTTGGCGATACGATATTGTTTCAAAATTTAAAGGAGTAGTAACTCCGTCGGAACATGTATTCGGAACATCCATGACAACAATACGATAAATCTTATGGAATAATTGAGGCTGCAAGCAACGAACATAAATTTAAAAAAAAGTTAACATATAATTCTCTTTATAAGTGGGAATAAGATTTCTTATGAAATATATTAACCTACTTAACTATTTCGCATATGTGGAAAACTAATAAGAATAAGTGAAACTGGCAAGCAAACTATATAGGTTAAACGAAATTTCTTTTTAATATTTTTTTGGGAATACACATACCTCAGGATGTCTACTCCAGCAGTTGCATACAAATTGGAATCAATATAATGTAATTTATCTTGCAATTTTCGACCGACTATATAACAACCAAGAACGCCTATGTTGGATGTAAACAGATTTCTTGAGTGCAACACAGATGTCAAAATCCTTATAGTATTCTTATATGTTTGAAGTTGAGGATTTGAAGAGCATGAAATGAAATAATTGTAATAGACTAAAATAGAGAAAGTGTAGGAGAAGTTGCAAATTGTAACGTATATCTCAATTCTGTACAAACAGTTAGGAAGAGGTGTATATAATATTTTGTAATTTCAATTTTCTTTCTGAGTTCAACGATTTTTTTTTTTTTGTCCCTTTTTTTTTATTTGTACAAAATATCCTAGTAGTCGGGAGGGAATTTACGTAACAAAGTTGGAATTGATGTTGTGGACAAAACGTGTACAAGTTGTTGTGGGCAACACGTATAAAAAGAAGTTGTCATTTGCCTTCAGGCATCCTTCAATAGCCAATGAGGATGCAAAGTGGGTTGTGAAGTCAATACTTGTCGCTATAGATGGGTAGAAATCCAAATCATCATCAATAATTAAATGAATAATAAAAGAGATATAGAAATGAACAGTAATCAGCGTGGTAACTTAGGTAGCAAGAAAAGGATAAAAACAGAATTGGGAAACAAATAATAGTAGGCATATAAACGGTGGATTCGCCAAGAGAAGAGAAGGGTAACAAGTTAACAATTGTAGGCATGTGTGGTAGGAAAAAATCCATTTCATGAGGAAAAATCCAAATCATGAGTAAAGTTGCATTGGCATTAAAAAAGCTTCATAATATATAAACAAGTTGAAAGTCAACAATTGTGGGCATGTGTGGTAGAAGAAATCCAAATCGTGGGTAGGGAAGAATTAGGGATAAAAAAGCTTCATCAATGAACAGCGATCTTTTTAATATAGTAGGAATTATAGTGTACATAATCTTTGTTGACAAAATTTGAAGGATGAAAAATCTCTCTCTTAAACTATCAAATGATAGCTACACACGTGATAGTGTAAAACTTAGTGTACACTATAATGTACATCAAGCATGATTGATGTGAATTGGCATTGGATCTAAACCACTACCATCATTGTGTCCAAAGTGAAGGGAAAAATTGAGGTGAGGATAGCAATTAGTCAAGTTGACTCGCTCGGCATGATCACTCAAGTTCAATTCGACTTGTTGAACGAGTCTTGTTCATCTCGTTGGTCAACGAGCAGTTCATCTTGACTTGTTGACCAAAAGGCTTGTGTAGGGTTCTTTTAAATTGGTTCACGAACTCTTGTAAATTTTTATAAATAAATATAATTTATTAACAGAAATTAAATATAACTTTAGAAACCTCTTCTTCTGGATTTGGGATCGACTCGTCAGACAGGACTCGATCTTGCCTAGCTAAACATGGAATTCGATTCGACTCGACTCTAGGCTATTTAAATGTGGGCCCAAGTCGTCACTGGTTGGAGCTCTCCCGAGCGGGCTAGGGCCCATTGCACCTAATTTGAGGTAATTTTTTAGAGTAATAGAAATTAGTAGTGCGTTAGTAGGCAAATTAGATATGTAATTAAAATTTAATTTTGATTTTCACATTGTAAAAAGTACTTATATCTCTCCTCTTCTAATTTCTCTTTTATCTTTCTTCGTTCCTCATATTTCTTTTCCTCTTTACTAGTTGAACAACGTCAATGAAGAATACAACTTTAAATCATTATTAAAGACATACATAGTTAATTACATAATAAATCACAAAAATTTGAATATAACTAAAATCCAACAAATACATGCTAACATCAAGAAAACATGTGTTGATCACGAAAATGTATACATTTTCTTTTTTCGTTGTGCAAACACATAATTTGACAGCTTAAGTTGTCAAGATTTGTTGGTAGTGGGGTTAACAAAATGGAAGCATGTTTTCGCAGCAACACTAGTCCTTTTCATTGACTACTTCTATTAGATAGGACGAGTTTTAAGTAGTCTCCTCCACCAACTTGCATAAAGATGATCTTGTTCAGATATTGATCGACTTACCAATTTTATGGCCGATTCAAGTTTTGAAGTGGAATCACTTTTGCCTTGTGTAGCGCTTGAAGCTTCTTCTAACCAATGACAAACATTTCTCCATTCGAGTTGTAATAATGGCATGTCATTTACTTGAGCCTAAAAATTTTATTGGCACAAAAGCCAAATGCACGCATTACACTAGGAGCCAATACACTTTTCCAATCCACAATGCTCATGTTCATCGAGGTTTCAACTCTTATATCACTACATACTTTCGCGGCTACTATCAACTATAGTCGAATTTAAAGAGCCATATGACTTCAAGGTTATTGCTCGCTTCCTTTACTTCCCCACAGAGGTTGCTCTCAATTATACATTCAAGAGCTTGGGAGACTAGGAAAAAGAAAGGAAGGATAGGTAGAGATGTCAATGAGTGGAACATGCAACAATAGCCATGAGAACAACGTAAAAAAAGTGATGTACAAAACAAGGGAGGAATTATGGAAGAGAATGTGTAGAACGAGGAAAGAATTACGAAATGAGAGAAGCAAAAAACGATTTAGGACGCACATAACACATATCAATGCACAAAGAATTAAGAAGAAACCTCTTTTCATTTCCACTCACAAACTTGGAAAACATACAATCGCTTTTAATTTTAAAACGGTGACTGGAATTGAGAAATAAAATCTAGTTTCGCAGGGTTATGAAGAATTTTTGTTGTAGAGAAGTGACTGTGCAAATATAATAAAAGATGGAGGACCAACTTGATCATTTCACAAACTATGGGTAAGATACCTTCAGAGCAATTTCCCGTTTGATTGCTACACAAAGAAGAGTAGAATGGAAGGGGGAAGCACGGAAAGAGCAGCCATGGCAGCAGTGGAAGAAGCAAAGAAAAGATGCAGTGCTCTTACACAGCGAATCATTCACTCGGAGAAACTCTCCAAATTATCATCGAAAACAACCCTTCTCAGATTAATCCAATCCGAGCTCTCTTTTCTTCGTCGCCTGTCTCATCCCTTTTCTTCTGCCCCTCTCAGGTATAACAATCTTTTTTTTTTTTTACATTCTAATGATTGCACATATGATGTGAAGATGTAAATATTTGCTTGAATTGGAACAATTTTTTCATGAGTTGAATTCGTGGCAGTGTCAATATTGGGCATCTGGAGGCCATTGCGCACGTTCTTCAGCAGCCATTCGTAACTGGGGTATCGCGCGTCTGCAAGCCAGTTGTTCTGTCGCCTTCGAAAAGGATCTATGTTGATATAGTATGTAGTTTGAATGGAAACCCTGTGTGGTTTATTGTCTCGGATAGGAACCCCAGATATATTTTTTGGGACAGAAACGAGGGTTTAAAGACACGAATTCGATTACTTCTTGATGCGGCAAACGAGTCCCCTGTAACGCTAAGGCCATCTTCTATCATCTTCTTCTTTGCTAATGGACTTGATGATGGTGATTGTCAGAAATTTAGGGATGAATTTGGAGCCACTGAATTAGAACTTGATTCATTTTCGTATGAAGAGTTACAATTAGAGGAAGACTGGACAAATGTGAATCTAATTGGAAGGTCATTCCCAAAGTCTTGTGTTCTTCAAATAAGGGTCGGAACAAATGGCTTTGGTATGAACGATAAACATCTTTTGCATTCTGCAGGGGAAGATACCCTATCATCTTGCAAGAAGAACATTGAGTCCTGTGACTTGAATTTAGGCATGTCTTTCTGTTCTCTTGTTTCTGGATTGAAATGCGGCTGCTGCTCTTTGGATTTGTATGCGGGACTTGACGATGGGTCATCAAAGGATTTGTTGGATGGGATTAGAGCCAAATTAGTTAATTTTGATACGACAGCAATGATAGCTATCGTGTCGGGAATCAGTAATGGAGGGACTGAGAAACTTTTGGCTAAACCAGAGAGCGAATTGAGGGGTCGATTTAAAAGCAACTATGAGTTCGTGATTGCACAGGTATGGTCTAAGGGAAACAAGGTTATATTATTTCGAAGAAATTGTTTCTCATCTTTATAAGAAGATCGTTCTATTATTGTACTGTTTGCTTCTTAGGCAAAACCATAATGTTTATCTACAGAGAATCCATCAATGGAAGCTGTTATTTGCAAACTCCTGCATTTAACATACTCTAGACTTCCTGTAAGGTGAATCTACAGCATGATGTGGCCTGTGTGGGAAAAATTCATCTTCTCAAATTCACTAGTGAACTATCTTTCTAATATTGACTAGACAATGCATTATGCTCGTTGTAGTTTCTAACTGTGTATAGACTATAGAGGAACATATGAAGTCCTTAGTCCTTCACATGCTGAATTTCAATTGGTGAGTGAGTTTATGAGAAGAGAACTCGCCAGTTGAAAATACTCGTAGCCTTTTCTTGCTAGGCGTTCCTTATATATTCACGACTCTACCATTATTTATAAGCCGGCCATAGCAAAATTGTAAACTAGAGCAATATCATGCAACAATTGTTGCTAAATGAATTTGAAAATAGAAATTAGCTTTTTATACCACCCACTTACAGATTCTCAGTTTTCTGGAGCAAAATGACTAAATGTGTGGGTATCTCTGCCAATGCCGTTACTCTCGTCTTTTACAGTTTTAAGCAGAGAATATATTGTGACGAATCAGTGACAAGCTATTTTAGTTTAATACGAGTGGCTTAATTAAATAACTCAAAAGACTAAAAAAACTCAAAACTGAAACATTACTTATAGAATACATATTCACTCTCTAGAGTGCTGCTACCTGTGGTATATGATTGTTATTTTGAGTTTACAATTGATTTTTCTCACTCTCTTCTGTTAAGTTAATGTTTCTTTTCTAGCGACTTAAAATAGTTCATTTGATATACTATTTTCAACAAAGATAAAGTTGAGGGAAATAATTTTTTTTTTAAAGTTGTTTTTATTGTATCCTTCAGTATTACTGACTTCTGCTGTTACAATGTAGTCTAAACTTGTGAGATGGAATTTGTGTTCTCTTATTCTTGTATGGTGATCATGTGTGCCACATAAATTTGATGAATGTATAAATCTTGATGTCTTGCTAGGTCAACTCCGAAATCCAGAACCCGATGCATGGGGAACTGGCAGGTGTAATATCAGGAAAGATAGGTATTATATGTGAAAGCGTTCATTCAGAATTTCAGGAGCTTATCTCAATGTGCGGTGGTCCTAATGAGATATCAAGAGCCAACCACTTTCTGAAGTTCCTCAAGTGAGTTCCAACACCACTTTAGTTTTTAGTTTCTTCCTTTTAGAAGACATGGTCATTCCCATCCTTCCCAAAAAGGGAAGATTAAGGAACGAAAATTTCATATTGAAACTTGCAAGTCTGAGAAGAAACACCCTTTCCCTGTATTGATGCGGGTAGAAAAATCGGAAAAGAAATAGTAATATCATTTCTTCACTCACTGCCCCCAAATTGGCATTAACAGTGATGGTATAGTTATTGTTCTTTTAATCTGTATTTGTTAATTAGTAGCTTATAACTGGGACAGGGTAGTGCCTGATTGTCCTTCAACACGATTGATGAACCTTCCGACGACCAGAAAAATGGCCTTGAAAAACAAGGTAGTTTTTGGTACTGGGGACTACTGGCATGCTCCTACTGTAACTGCAAATATGGCTTTTGTCAGAGCTGTTTCACAGACAGGGATGTCTCTGTTTGTAATAGAGCATAGACCACGGGCACTAGTTGGTGACTGAGTATGCAAACAGACATTCTTATATGTTGGAAGAGAGTAAACTGCGTCCCCATTGCTTCCTCCATTGTATATTTTGCAAGGAAATTATGGTCACTTGGTGCTAATGATTTACCATCCTCAAGGAATCATTTGTTTTTCTTGCTTCGTTGATTGGATATATCCTTCCATTGCCTGGGTTATAACATGTTGCATATTTCCAGAGAAGTATGCTATAATTTTGACCTGCATTACCTACCTTCATTTATTTGTAAGATAGACTTTGTACTTTTTTCATGGGTGATAGTTTGTGATTCGTTGAATAGTTTAGCTCTTCTGGAGTTGCAGCCAGAATGGAACTTGGTTTGTTACTGATTTTTATTGTTTTTAGTTTTTCCTTTGTTCTATGCAATAGAAGTACTCCTTGTACCCTTCTTTTATGTGGTACTAATAAAATTCCCCTTTTTTTCTTTAAACTATAAACGGATCCTCAAGTCTTTTTCCCTCCTGGCGAATTAACAGATTTAGTTATATTAGTTTCTTTTGAAATAGATTCAATGACAGGACTTAGTTTCAAGAATTTCAGGAAAACAAATTAGAAATGATACATTATTTATCTTCTCAACATGCAGATACTCTGTGCAAGTAAACTGTTTATACTGAAATCGAAAAATTTGTATGCGTAAAACATTAAAAAGAAAAGAAAAAAAGATGGTGGAAAGATGTTCAGAGCTTGAGTCCAAAACTGCAAGTACTGGCTTTGATGCTAATTATACTATTAGTCGACAGGCTATCAACGACCAACTTGCAGGTGCCAATGATCTTCACCTTCCTCAGTTTGAGAGTCTTAAGTTTGATGCTGACTGGCTCATTAATCTTGAGATCCAATGGAATTCTTCCAGTCTGTTGCTGCTCCTGTAATGCCTCCAGAAGAGTCCTCCCATATTGATTTTGGCCACTCAAGGCCACATTTAGCACTGTCTTATTCTGGTAACCTTGGTAGAATCTGGGAATTGATCCTTGGCACAGGTTTATGTTCTTGTACCATACACTTAAATGGCTCCCTTTCTCGTAGTATATTCCGATATTCTTATTCGGGTTATAGGCAGTGATCTTCACGTTGAACCTCGCGTAGAGGCTCAAGTCAAAATTGAGTGTCAGATCTGATATTCTGAGATTGTCAACTGAGTATTTGGGAAGCTTGGGTTGAAATACTAGGTAAAGAATGCCAATAGTAGCTCCAATAATGATGAGTAGGAGAATGAGTAAGCTAATTGTCCAGCAGATGCATTTGCACAAACAGCTTTTCTTCTTCTTAGGTGGTGGTGGCACGACTGGATAGGTAACATTGCGTCTCATTGGAACATGATGCTGCCCCTGCCCTCGTGGCTCGACTTTTTCTGATCGAAGAATAGAACCTAGAGGAGCCGGAGGGCGTGGAGGTGGAGCTTCGGGGCTGACCTCCACCGGATGAATTCTTTGATGGTCTGCCATTGTTCTACCTCCTTTTCTGTATTGTAATTCTTCAATTTGAGTAGTTAATAACTTGATGAAATGAACAAATCAAAGATTCCAACAATGTTGAATACAATACGTATTTATGTAAACGTGTATACTGTGAAATGGTTTGTTGTAACCATTCTGACCTAATAGCAACATAAATGCATGCAATGTGGAAGAAGTAGGTCAGCTGCACGTAATTAACTTATTATTGTGAAGTAATTATCTCCATCAAACACCGGACAAAAAAAATATAGATCAAGTAAAAGAACCAGTTTTTTTTCATTTAGACACGTGCATGAGGTCTTTTGATGTTCTTTTTGGACCTATGGTTTTCATTTGTTGACCTAACTCTAGTTTTTCTGTCAAATATGGTGGAAATGTTGTATTTGGTCACTCAAGTTGTGTGACATAGGATTGAAGAATAAATGGATGAAATTATTTTTTTGGTTCAAATGTGTCCCATCCCATGTGCTCAGTTTTCATTGGGTAGGCAATGACTTCAACTCGTCAAAATTTAAGGGCGAAGAGGCGTGCTTCTATCTATAATATAGTATGTCTTTTTGTCCCAAGCAAATAAGAACATACTTAGGCATAATTCCTTTCGGTAGATGAGATTTAAATGAGAGGACTTTCTTTAATTAAAATTTGTATAATAGATTAAAAAGAAAGTCGATAATGTCTAAGCCACACGAACAGCTACGGAGAGGATCCTTCTATGCACTTGTCATTGTTGTCAAGCAGCAGGAATGATGATAGGCAAGTTTAGGACGAGGATCCCGTTCCCCGAGGTCGGGACAGGGAGCTCCAAGTTCCCGTTTGTAGCCCTGTTTATAATTATTTGTTTTTATTTTAAATGTTAATTATATAAATTAAGCTTAACAACAATATAATTATATTATTGTTATAAATTATTTTAAAAGTTACTGTACTATTTTTAACATAAATATGATGATAAAAAATAATTTTATTAGTTGAGACAGATAAGGAAATGACTAAGCAAGGCATCTCCCGTCCCATCCAGTCCCGTCCCCCCGATTAAACGGGTAATTCCCGTCCTGTTCGGGATGGGTCCCCGCGAGAATCTGAGATTCCCCGCTCATTTTCCATCCATAAGAAGGGATCAACTCCAAAAGAAAAGGGGAAAAAACATCTTGAATATGAGATGGGAGAAAACTTCATTTTAACCCCAAAAGGGGGGGAAAAATTGAATAGCTAGGAATTTTTTCGTCTAAAACTTTTGGATGAAATGATTCCCATACCACGTCCTCATCAAAATTTAAGAAAGGTGGACGCATATACAACCTCTGTTCGGCCGACATTTTTTAAAACTCATTTTTTTCTCAAATTTATTTTCAACCACACACTCTCAATTAAAATAATTTCTTACGCCGTAACTTTTCCCTACTTTTAAACACATTCTCCAAAGGAAATTACTTTTCACAAAATCTATTATCAAAAAATCTCTACCAAACTGAGGCACAATAAACAACTAAACAGAGCTCCCTAAACACAACTATTTGGAAACTTAACAGTAACATTACAGCTGCAGTAATCATAAATTAAAACAGTTCCTGATAATTTAAGTCTGCCTTCACATACCAACGTCCAAGCTGCTAAATCAGACAAACCTACAAGCTGGTCTTGCATGATGCTTTGTTATGCCCGAGTTGCTTGCACTTTGAACAAGTGACTGTCCTCTTATCTGGATCCTCTATTTTGATCTTTGCCTTGTGTTGTTGATCTGGTGATCGAGGGGGAGGAGGAAGCACATGCGTGGCGTCAGAATCAGTCTCTTCGGTTCCCACTGGTGCACCAATTTCAGGAATATGGTTTATGGACTCTGAATATGTCGACTTGTAAGCATCAATGCTGAAGTGTCTTGGACAATAATCATACACACTCTTCCTAGCAATATTGAAGGAAGCGATAGCATGTCGACATGGTAATCCACATTCTTTCCATTCTAGGCAAGTACAATCCTGTTTCTCAATATTCACTACATGAGTAGATTCGTCATGAACCTCAAATAGAGTATCTGATGCCATAAACACTTGCAGATTTTCTGCTTTAAAAGCTTCGTCCTGGATCTTTTTCTCTTTGGATGGAGTGAGTTTTGTAGTCCATTTACTTGACTCTGTTTGACGAGTATTTATCAATTCACTCACCATGCATATTAGGCTTTCTATCTTCTGCATTATAGTTGATTCCCGTATTTCCTCCATCAGCTTAGCATATGGTTCTGCTACATGTTGTGTGATATGGTTATATGGCTCACCTTTGAATAGCGAACTTGTCCACTGCTCCGGCTCAATTTGAATAACCCAATCATAAGCATTTGGAGAAATCTCTCTAATCTGCTCGGTGAACTTTTTGAAAACATTGAGTCGAGCTGCATGTCCAGCAGCTAGAAACAGTCCAGGTAAGGCACCTCGTCCTTCCCCATTGAATGGCCCCTTCGAGTTTCTCCTGAAACTTTCTACAAGGTGGTACATGGAATAACCATGATGAGCATTCTCAAATACCTTTAGCACTGACTCCTTTAATCCCATCTCTCTATCTGAGACAAAAGTTATGGGTTGTGATGTTGATATTGCACATTTTAGTTGCTCCAGAAACAAATGCCAGTTATTGTCATTTTCAACATCGACTATTCCAAATGCAACAGGGAAGGAACCGTCATCTGCATCAACTGCAGTAGCTGTTAACAAACTTTCTTGGTGCTTTGATCTCAGAGAAGTGGCATCAAGAAAAAGAATGGGACGGCAACCATTCTGGAAACCATTTATACAGGAAAGAAATGAGATGAAAAGGCATTTAAGTCTTTTCTCATCATCAGTGATCAGCTTGGCAAAACTACCAGGATTTGTCTCCACCACCTTCTCGCAGATCCAAGGCAATCGATTGTATGACTCTTTATATGAACCCTGAAGTTGCTCCCTGGCATACTCAATTCCACGCCAAACTTGTGTGTAACTCAATTCAATTCCAAAGTCCCTTGAAATGCTCTTTGCAATTTCCCTGGGTTTCTGATGTGGGGAATTTCGTAATTTGTCCTTTATAACATTTGCCAACCAATTCTTGGATGGATGAGCATTCTTCCAAGATTCCCCTCCACATGTATGTGTATTGTCAAACTTTTTTATCCTAAACGACTCGTCAGCAGGAACCCAAGATGCATGAATTTTCCAAGAACAGCCCTCCGCAATACATATGCCACTCACACGATTAGCGTCATTCTTTTTCAATTTGTAAACAAAGCGGTGAGCAACAGCATACTTCTGCAGTGCCTCCCGAAATTCTTTCACACTTTTGAAATCCTGCCCCACACCAGTAATACGATCTTTCCATTCAGCAACTACTTTCTCTGGCAAATCATCATCATAGAAAGCAATAGCTGAGACACTATCATCACTTACAGCAACAGTACTTTTATTTTGGTTCTTCCTTTTCCGCGATCTTCTTTCTACATCATTATCACCAACTGCAACCACCATTGGACCGTGTGCACCACTCTTCCATGAGGCAGTGCGCCTCCGCTTTTTAACCGCATCTGCTGGGCTATTACTTGTATCAATGCCAGTTGGGCTTGGAGAATTTATGTCAAAAGCAACAGATACGCGCGGCTTATAATCAGAATCGTAATCGGAATCATGTTCAGAAGATGGAGATGAGGCAGTCGATGCATGACTGCCGCTTGAACCGTCAGCATCAGACGCTGCAGCAGAACCAGTAGGAGCATGAAGAGGAGCATAAGCATCAAGTTCAGCAATAGCATGGGCAGAGAGAGGTTCAACATCAAGGGCAACTGTATTGATAGAAGTTGAGGGTGCGCCAACATGATTTACGGTCTCTGCCAGTTTTATAACATTTTCCCTGCAAGTGGAATTCATGTATTTACATGCAGGCATGTCAAAAAATATTTTTCCCAGCCAAGTGCCACTAACCAATCACCACATCATGGAACAGAGAGTTTCAGAATTTCACTATCGAAAGTGTAGTATAATGTAGGGTTTGCCAACATTTTTCTACTGAAATCTTCTCTAAGGTGGTGTGCAGTGGCCGGCAAAAGGCTGGAATCACAAGAGAACTCACACTGGCAACAAAATAAATGTGTGGAAGTACTTGATAAACAAGATTGCACCTCAGATTTATACCTGCTAGCATGTATTTTGATGGCATCACGGTCAAATCCTTCTTTACCATTGACAAAAACATCGGCAGTCACTGAATGCCCATGAAAATCAATCATTCTTTTCAAGTCTTTGTTATTTCTCAAAGTGATGAGATTCCTCCTGTTTCCTGGGAGAAAGTACTTGATTGAAATTGTTCGGTGATCTAAATTAGACATTTCAGCCAATTTCATTATCAGATCTTCAAAAGAAGTATCTTGATTTATATTCACAGCATTTGCCTCTCCTCCCTCGTATGATAAGGTCCCATCATCATGGGTAATAAACTCACCACCAGACTGGCAAATCAATATAAGCTTCCCTTTTGTCATGGAAAGTATCTTCAGCAGATAAAGTCAAGAATCAGAAAAGGAAAAAAGATATCACCTCCAGTTTTTGTACTTCTAAAAGATCTGTTAAGGTTTTTATTTCTTTCCAATTCAAATAAGCAGTGATTTTTCCCGTTCATCCATTTTCGAGGTATGTGCAGACAAGAAGTTGGTGAAAGAAATTATAAACCTTAACAATTTCCCAAAACTATCAGAAGTAACATTAGAAGCAGATGTCCAATACAATGCCTATTTGTAGATCCCTAACGAAATTGTTTACTGTGACTAAAATGGTGAGTATGTAAAGATATCAATTAATCATTAAGAAGATATCAATAGTCATTCTATAGGTTGCCACCAAGTTCATTTCTCATTCCCAGTATAAAACTTTTGGATATTAAAAAAAATCAGAAACATATCTAAGGTGACAAAAGAACAATTACTTATCTCAACAGTATGCATGATACAATCGATAAGAAAAAACAAACAAATAAGGAAAGTCTCAGTTTCAGTTCGATATGGGGAAAGGAAAGGAAAAGGAAAGTGGTTAGGAGAGGAACCCATTTCCACATAATAAAGCAACAGCCATCTTTTAGATGTTATATCCAAAATAATTAATAAATAAACAATATCATTGTTCAAGAAAATAATATCTTTGCTCAAGCAAATTATTGGATATTTTAGTCTCTATCCAGAACACATTGAAAATAATATTTGTTTTCTGGCATATAATACACCTCTAGCAATAGGAAAGGCATTGAAACATTTCTGGGGGTAGAAAAGCATAATGTTATCTTAGAAGTCAATGATGTGAAGAGTCATTTCAGTGGTAAATAGATAAATATCATATATATTTGAGACACCCTGGAGTTTTTCTACCAAAAGTAACTGAAACTATACCCAGATGTTACCAGAAGCAAGGCAACCATACACCTTTTTCTCAAATATGAGAGCACGTGTCATAAAAGTACTTTCAGATGCTTTAAAAAAGACGCTTCGATAATATCCGTGTATGGCATGACACGTTAAACGATCACATAAGATATTCATAGGAATGATTGCCACCACATTTGTTGGTCATATTGTCATCATTCCAAATACCAAAATGGAGAGCATAATTCATTTTTAACTTGTCACTCCACTTTAGAAAAGTATTTTGTTATATCAGGCCTCAAATTACACAACTATTCTCATGTAAACATCCTTGGTGAAACTTTTAAACGGATAAGAACCGACTCATACAAACTAGCAGTCAGCCAATCACAGATATTTATAATGTCCCTGGCTATGGACTGCACTCCTAAAGCAAGGAACACATAGTATGTTGTCCATTCAAAATAACATCATATGAACAATAAAAACATTGATTCAAAACAAGAACACAAAATAGAAGTAGGAGCTAAACCAATGTTTTGAAAACCATAAAATTGCTATAAAAAAAATGGAGAGCACAACACAATCTCTCTGTGAAATAAAAATTCTTTATCTTTAATCTGATTTACATGCCAATTTCTAAGAGATAACCGAACAATAAATCATATGAAAGTAAAATGCCAACTTATTTATCTTTATACATAAAATTTCAAAAAAGAAAACAAAACGATTAATTTAATTGTTAGTTATAATAACACTCGATGAGAGTATTTTCAGGAGCTTGCTCCTTGAACCAGACGACCAGCAATTAAATTAGCAGTCCATTACACAAAATGTGAACACAAGGGGTCCTCCCACCACAGCTGCAAACTACTCTCCTTGGGTTTTATTCACAATCTCATTACACGTATAAATAATACATTTAAATTGTGGTTATCAACAAAAGTCATAAGAATTCTTCAAATAAAAAATATAGGATAGAAGTAAATTTTTTTTTTCACACGTTAAATAGAATAACAATCAAAAATTAAGATCAGCTTCAGGATGATGAAAAATCAGAAACGGTGACACGGAATCGTAACTCAACGAACAACATTACTATAACTGTCTATGGAAGCCGGAAAATTACCATTAAGCAATCAATTAAGTCAATTCAGAACATAAAAATTCCAAATATTGACTGTAAAAACACTGGTGACAGCAAAATATGACTATGAATGAAGAGTGCATGCAGATGAATGATAAGACAAATAAATAAACATTAAATAACCAACTACACATTCAAAAAAGCTACGAATCAGTCAGTAAAAGTGAAAAGTCGAGTTGAGAGAAATTACCGGAGTGAGTGGAGAAGGTGGGGGGAGATGGAGGAAAGCCCTAGAATCGGGGGCTGAAATAGAAATTGGGGATAAAAGTGAGACCGACGGGCTAAATGAAGGATAGGGGACCAAAACTAGCTAAAGTTGCAATTTTAAAGCATAAGTTGGGATTTTATTTTATTTTTTATAGAAGGTTTTTTTTTTCCCTTGAAACTAGGAGCCGTTTTTTTTTTTTTTTTTTACATAAATGTTTTAAAAATAAATTTTATAAAATAAAAAAAAAATTTTGGAGAATATATCGTTAAAAAGTAATAAAAATTTATGAATTCATTTAAAAAATATTTTATTAAAAAAAATGTATCGCCGAAAAATAAATTTTAAAGAATCTATCAAACATTAACTAATTAATATTTATGGTTGGAAATATCATCTATAATTGAGATAATAAAAACATAAAAAAATTATCGGTAATGAAATAATAGCTTAAAAAATAACTTAATCGACAATAAATTATGATTAAGGAAATAAAAAGAAAGTTTTTTTTTTTTTTTTAAGAAAAGTATAGTCTTTCATTGATTACACCAACAACTTCATTATCAACCATCAGCACACAAGAAGTGCCGTTGGTGATTCTAGATGACATTATCGATGACATTTTCGTAGAAAATCACTGACATTTTTGTATTTCTATTATAATTGATATTATACATGTTAGTAATTCCATGAAGCCACTAGCAAAATATTTAATTTTTTAGTAATAAAAGAACTTTGTTTTAGCTATCTAAATTGGTTGAGTCGCCTCTACAGTCTACTCTAGATATGTTCAAGAAAATTGAAAAAATATTTTTTAAAAAAATTGATTTATGCTTAAAGTTTTCAATAAGCACTATTGGAAATGATTTAAGCCCATGTTTGGTATGGGTTGAAATCAAAATTTTAGTAGATTTTGATAAAAGTTAATGAGATGTTAAAAAGTTGTGGGACCTATAAAATGTATGGTAGAAATAAATTGTTGAATTTCATTTAAATTCAAATCCAAATTTTAATCCGTATCAAACATGGGTTTAGAGTTTTGATTGAAAGAGATTTTTCCAAACAAATGATGATTTTTTAAGAATGCTTGACTAAAAGTAAGAAAAAGTTATGATCACACGGAATGTGAGATTGAAAATAATTTTGAGAAAAACGATTTAAAAAAATCTCTTCCAAACAAATCATTATTTGATGTGAATTATTGATGCATGTCTTATGTTTTGTTCAAATCTTGTGAGTTATTGGGATTTAAATTTGCAATAATTTATGATGCTATAATATTAGGGAAATTGTATCATATTGTGATTGATTATTGAGATGTGTCATAAAAAAGTATTTGTGATTTTAAAACTAATATGTTTTCATTAGTGAGGTTAAAAATAGGTTAGGTTGTCTAGGTACAAGATAACCTATCCCGTTAAAACTCGGATTGAAACAGGCTATTCCCAAAGGATGATTTCAATTTTTGAATATTCAAACTGATCCACACACATACAAGACTGATCTCCTAAATATAGGCGCATAGTTTATACTAAGTACTTGGGTAACATTCACACTACAATAGGTTGTGGGAGATAATGATGTGACACGTCACCTATTGCTTAATATAAGCTAAGCATCGATGACGTATAGTATAAATTCACGGATGGATTTTAAACTTAATTCAAATGTTAAGGTTCACCATAAGTTTATGGAAAATTCTATTTGTACAATCGAGGTTGACAACCTCGATTGACAATCTCTCACGTGTTCGGGTCCGCATGTTTAAAAAGAAAAAAAGTGGACCCTCCATGTGAGTCGGTGTCAACCTCGGTTGTATAACTAGTATGACTCTAAGTATATTTACCAATGAATTTATATGACATGTCATCGATATTTAATAAGAGATGAATATTGTTGCTCATTGAATCATTCATGTATGTGTGTGTGTGTGTATTTGAGAATCTATCGTATGGAATTTGAGAAGACAAGATACTAACATTAAGCCCTTGTTTGGTTTAATCAAAAAAATTAGATCAAAAAATTTATGTTAAAATCAATACTTAATTTTAGCTACACATTTCATTGAATCTACAACTTTTCAATTATACATTTCATAATTTTTTATCAAAATCTAATAAAAAATTGATTTTCATATAAACCAAACAAGAGATAAATTATAAAACATTTTAATAAAAATAATATTAATTAAATAATGAATCATAATTGAAGGATGAATAAGAACTTATAAAATATTAGAGATAACATAATCATCCTACAATATTTCTTCAACATTACAACTTTTGAGCATAATAAATATAACAGTCCATGTTTGGTGGAAAATAAAATCAAAATTTTAATTCAAGGAAAAGTCAAAAATTAATTTTAATTATACATTTTATGTGATCCATAAATTTTCAACCATACATTACATCAATTTAAATTTATTAAAAAATTTAATTTTAATCTCCACCAAACAAGGACATAATACAACATAAACTTTCCTTGGCTTTTCTGCTTTCGAGCTTTTAGATTATCCACAAGCCACAGGTCGACCTCTTTTCCAATAAAGTTACATGTACAATTTGTCTATAAAGGCACTTTTATGTAAAAGAAAAATACAGATATTTCATCTATCAAGTCGAACATTGTAGTACTTCAAAATTTTCATCTCACATATATACAAACAATTCATTGCTTTTGTCCCTTGGACTTGTAAATCCCTGAAATTTCACAAACAGCCCTGTAAAATGAAAAATACTATTCATCCACAGTGGAGATGCATCCCCAGTCTATGTGGATGTAAATGATTGGTTAAATGATAGGTGAAATTAAATGACTTATTTAATTTCACATATCATTTAATGCCAAATTAACGCCACATAGATTGAGGATGCATCCCCAGTGGAGATGAATAACATTTCTCCTGTAAAATATGAGATTCTAGCCTAAATCAATATATTATCCACTTCAAGTGGAAAATAACAAAAATGATTTATTGCTTCTCTTTCATACAAATTAAAATTGAAGAAGCATGTCACTTTTTAAATTGACATTTATAAAAATATCATATTTTAATAATTTTGACAAAAATATTACTTTTGGACATTTTGCCCTTCTAAAAATTTTAAATATCTTACATATCCTTCATTAATTTTTTATTTGACTAGTTGAAAAAATTGTATCAAAAAGTTGAAAACATCACGCCAAACTCATCCCCACTCCCACGTACTAAACCCACAACCCACCCCCATTGCTGAAATTTTCTATTTTTCTTCCTCACATCCTCCTCCTCCTCTTCTATTGCTTAAAAATAAACCATAAACCATGCCTTCTATGATCGATAAAACACTCCACTCTGAAGTAATCGCTCCTCATTTTCACTTCTTTCTCAAGTGGTTAATTTTTTGTTCCATAGTATGTATCAAAATTGACAGAGGGCGAGAAGTTTGTATTCCCACAAGAAATAGCAAGAAATTGGCTCGGTTTTCTTTTCATTTCTAACACAAGGTATGTTCATCTCCCATTGTTTCATTAACTAACGTTTAAGATTTTTAATTTTTTTTAATATTATTCGAAATATTGGGTTTTGGGCCAAATATGTATAATTTTTTTTAGGAAGTTGTATTTTTATCTCTAATGGGTAGCGGGTTTGCCTCAAAATTAGGATACACATGTCCATTGTGGTTTATTTTCTCATGAATTAACTTATTGTAAGGGATTTAGGGTGTGCTTGGATGTAGGTTGAATTTGCGGTTTATTAGCATATACATTTCCAATGTGGTTTATTAGTGTTTCGCGCGTTTACTCGCTAACAATTAAAAAATGATCAGACGATTGTGTAAGGGACAAATCTCTTAGAACAAAGTCCCAAAAATGGGTGTTTATTGAATATGAAGATTACAGTTTGGACGCGAACAAGATGCCTCCAATGGGCGCAAGCACACAAGTACAAGGGAATTGAAATAATTAAAATTAATTTAAGAAAAAGTAAATTACATATTCTCTGTTTGAGAGTGAATTTTGTCGATGTTATCTTCGTTGTCTTCTTCTTTCTTTTATACAGCTTGGGCAGTTTTTTAATCGTTTAGAAACTGCCTGAAACCACCCATTTTCTTTATCATGGCCAACATGTCAAAAACTGCCGTTTATAACTGTCACCACACGACTCCATACCATTGAGATTCTTAGATCGTGGATGTGGCATGAACTGCTTGAGACCACTGCCTTGGATAATGACAGGACGTTGTCTTCACTGGGACTTTGGGCGACTTAATCGTTTGGGCGATGATGGATTCATAGCTTTTGGGCGACTACAGGGTATTCTATTCGCTCAAGCTCTGGGCGTTCTGCAAGCTTGGGCGATAGCGTTACTTTGCTTATGGGCTTCCATGTCATTTGTCCACACTTTTATCTGGGCTTTCGTACTGGACCTTCAATTGGGATTCGCTCTTTGGCCCTTTTAATTGAACTGCACTTTTTATGTGTCAACAATTACCCCCTAATATGACAGAATTAATACCGATTATTAATCTTTGTCATATTTACTTTCGTGTTTCTCTAGCAATATTTGAAATTCCCAAGAATTCCAATCATCACTTCCTTTTGTTGTTTGAAAAGGTGCGACTTTACAAACCCTTAAACATTCCGAAGGACACGCCATTTCATAGTACCACTAGCCCACGTCTCTGTTTCTTCGCGCTTCTTCCCTGCTATTACCAATGTTCATCTTCTTTCTTCTCTGCTACGCTTCACAGGCAAACTTCAGCAGTCTTGTAATCTAATGGCCACTTCACGAACCCAGTCTGACACTCCTTTCAGTTTTGAGGATTTTCATAACCTTCTTGCCAAGCCGTATGAAAACCCCAACTTTCTTGCACAAACCAACATTGGCCCTGATGAATTCTACTTGGGGCCATCATTCAACAATGCTGAAGTTATTGAACAAATGGCGGCAGGCCAGCTTTTCCCTTGCACTCAGGGCCCTCCATTTTTGAATTCGCTGCCACTAAAGCCGATTAGCGAAAAAGGTATTCGCACTTGGCCCAAAGCTGATAATAATTTTTGTAGATGGCATGCACGTCTTGTAAAACATGGCCCCACCAAGACCCTTTTTGATCGTGCAAGGATTTCGGACTTATTGGAAATCACTCTCCAATAAATTGAATGAAATCTCTTCCGACATCATGGTTGAGGACTCTTTGATGACCAACTTGGCTGCAGAAATGAAGGATCTTCAAGCAAAAATGAACGACTGCAGGGCGAGGATGGTGGCAAAAAAATGCAATGCTGCCCAAGAAATTGAACATACCAAGTCTCTGGCCGAGCAGTGTAAAAAACTGGAAGTCGTCGATGATTCGGTGGCGGAATTAAACTTCATTTCTTCCCGACAGGGCGAAGATTGGGGAAGGATAAGGGAATTAATGCGATCAGCTTGGGAGGAGTTGTAATTGAGACATTTGATGTCCTTTTCTTTGTAATTTTATGAACTAATCATCATAGTTACTTTTCGACTATAACAGCAGGATTTGCCTTTAATAAACAATTATTCTGTATGTTCGTGTATTAATTGACGTTCCTCTTTTAAATCGTCAACCCCCAAGCACTTGATTATTTCTATACTAAGATTCATGCATATCAATTTCCTCACCCTTCAGATTTTGGGCCATTTAATGTACGTGGTCTTTCATATTCTGACTTTTCATATTCGTTCCCTTATAAATACGTTTGTGCCTTCAGCACTTATCATCCCCATTCGTAGTTCTTCTCCAAGAATTATCTTATTGCCATCGTCCAACATCTCGATATTTTCTCCAATTTCACTTTTCCGTAGAAATGGGTCAGTTGATCCATCCTGTGTGTCGTCCAATTTAACACGTCTGTTGGTATGGGAGATATAGGAAATGTTTCTTGGCCAGCAGCAAAATTCTTCCCATCCATCAATAGTGAGAGGGAATATTTCTAGGCCACTTTGCTTGCTGAGAATGCTTCTCAGCCCTTTTGCTCGCCATTGCAGCAATGCTTTTAAGGATGTGGTTGGTCCCAGTCCACAATTTTCACCGTTACAGTCAAAAGGACCATTATTGTTTATCCTCAGTTGTAACTTGTAGGAGATTTCATACTTTCGCTCATAGGAGGTTTTGCACTTTCATATTCCGTTGATGTAACCAATATTTACTTAATAAAAGTTTTGTTTGAATGTATTTCGTCCTTTATTTTATTTGGCTATCATCGCTCAGTAGAACTTACATGCTTAAGTTTTTATTTGTTCGTTTTCCCATAAGGAAGGAATATATTTCTTCAAATATTTGTCATTGATGAACCTCACGTGACTAGTCCCATCTAAATTTTCTAAATGGTAGGCTCCATTAGGCAACATACTTTTCACTTTGTATGGTCCTTCCCAATTTGGTGACCATTTACCATACTTTGGGTCTTTACTATCCAAAGGGAGTATTATTTTCCAAATTAAGTCGCCCAAACTAAAGGACTTGGCTATGACCTTTTTGTTGTAAAACTTAGTCATTTTCTGTTTCTGGACTTACAATCTATCCAGGACGTCCAACCTTAATTCGTCCAATTCCAACAAATTTTGGACGAGTAACTCTGCGCATTCCTTGTCGCCCAAGTTGTTTTGTGAACATACTCTCATTGACTGCACGTTGATTTCCATGGGTAGCACTGCGTCTTGCTCGTATGTTTGAAAATGTGTAACTTTAGTGCTTGTGCGTGGTGACATTCTATAGGCCCACAAAGCTTGATTTAAACACTCGTGTCAATCCCTGGAGTTTTCGCTTATCATCTTTCTTACAATGTTTTTCAGAATCTTGTTAGAGGATTCAGCCTGACCATTTGATTGAGCGTAATAAGGCGTGAAATTTACCAACTTGACCCCAAATTCGTTCAAAAATTCCTTCACTTGATCTCCATTTAAGGAAGTCCCATGATCTACCATCAGGGTTTGTAGGATCCCATACCTATAAATGATATGATCGCGAATGAACTCTATAACACTCTTCTGAGATATCTCTTTTAGAGGTATTGCCTCTACCCACTTGGTGAAGAAATCTGTTGCCACCATAAGGAACGTATGTCGCTTGGACGATGGTGGATAAATTTTTCCTATTAAGTCTATCGTCCAACCTCTAAACGGCCATGGGTTAATGATAGGTGCCATTTCTCTAGCTGGCGCTCTCTGAATTGGCACATGTTTTTGACATGCCAAACAACCTTTTGCATATTGGACACACATTTCTCCCATCTTAGGCCAAAAATATCAATTCCTAATAATTAACCATCTCATCATTTGGCCAGCTTGGTGGGCTCCACAAATTCCTTCATGTGTTTTAGTCATAATTACCTTAACTTCTTGTAAGCTTACACATTTCAACAACACCCCATTTGGGCCTTTTTTAAGTAATTCGCCTTCGATCAACGTGTAATTCAATGATCGTAACTTTATCTTTCTATTGTTCTTTTCACTTGGTTCTTTTAAGAACTCTTTTATCTATACGCTCCAATCCATTGCATCTCCTTCTTGTATGCAATGAACTCCAATCCTATTTGCCCTCCTTTGTATAACGGGCAAAATTGTTCCATATTCACAAGTGGGTTCTATATCTAATATTTTTAAGTAACCAGAGGCCATTTGAGCTAGTTCGTTTGCTATGTCATTGTATATTCTATTGACATATTGGAGTTCTACTTGGTCGAACTCCTCTAGTAATTCTCGAACGACTTCATACTGGCTTATGAGGAATTCGCTTTGACATTTAAAATCGCCAGTGAGTTGGTAAATCACCAACTGAGAATCGCCCCTAATAATCACGTTTTTTACTTCAATTTCAATTAGTAACTCTAGGCCGACAATCAATGCTTCATACTCGGCCTGGTTATTGGTGCACATTCTGTCCAACATGAAGGCGAATTTATAACAAACTCCTAGAGGATTTATCAAGGCTATTCCTACTCCTGCACTTTTGGAAGTTTTTGATCCATCAAAATATAGGATCCATGGTTTGAACTCGAATGAGTCTATTTCCAATTTAATTTCTTCAGGCATATCGAGGCACGGGTGATCGGCCAAAAAATTAGTCAATGCTTGATTTTTTACCGCCTTCTGTGGTACATATTGTATTTCAAACTCGGATAATGTTAAAGTCCAAAGGTCTATCCTTTGGTGTAAAACAGGGCGAGAAAACATGTACTTCACTAAATTTACTTTAGAAATTAGATAAACTGTTACAGGCCGTAAATAAGCCCTTAGCTTAGTACATGTGAAATATAAAGCGAGACATAGTTTCTCGATAGCAGAATAATTACATTCGTATTTTGTCAAACGTCTACTTAAATAATATATTGCCCTTTCTTCACCAAATTGGTCTTCTTGCGCGACCATTCCAGCTATCGATTCTTGTTCAGCCGATATATACACATTCATTGGCCGTCCTTGGATAGGTGACACCAACACTGGCGGATTTGACAAATACGTCTTTAGGCTATCAAAGGCCTTTTGATGTTCTTTTTTCCAGACGAGTTCGTCCTGATTTTTCAACTTTAGGAGAGGCGAAAAAGCTTTTGTTCGCCCTACACAATTAGAGATAAAACGCTTTAAGAAATTTACTTGGCCTAGAAATCGTTGCAATTCTTTTTTGTTGCCAGGCGGTTTGGCCTCTAAAATGGCATTTGCTTTATTCTTATCGAGTTCGATTCCTCTTTGGTGTACTAGAAAGCCAAGGAAATTACCTGCATTGACACCAAACTTACACTTCAAAGGATTCAATTAGCGTTTCAGTTGTTCGAAATGATCTTCCTCTTTAACAGATTTGACCACAATATCATCCACATACATATCAACAAACTTGCCTATCATATCATGAAAGATTAGATTCATTGCCCTTTGATAAGTCGCCCCCACATTTTTCAGGACGAAAGACATAACTATCCATTCGTAACACCCTAAGGCCCCTGGACATCTAAAGGCAGTTTTGTGTATGTCTTCTTCACCTATATATATTTGGTTATATCCTGAATACCCGTCCATAAAGGAATACATGACATGTCCGACAGTGGAATCAACTAAAGAATCTACCGTGAGCATTGGATACTCATCTTTAGGTGTCGCTAAATTCAGATTTCTAAAGTCTATGCACACCCTTAATTTACCTTTTTTTTTTTAACACTGGCACAATATTAGATAACCATTCAACATATCTAGCTGTCCTGATGAAGCCGCTCTTAATAATCGCTCAATTTCTTTCTTAATTTCAGGTAACACGTTAGGAGCAAAACGTCTAGAAGGCTGTTTATGGGGCTTAAAATTTAATTTAGTTGGCAGTCTATGTTCCACTAAATTTTTATCTAAACCAGGCATATGTTCATACTCCCACGCAAAGCAGTCTTTATATTCTTTTAATAAAGCGATTAATGTTGTACTAACCTCTTGACTAAACATCTGGCTAATAAATGTTGGGGGATCTTCTCCCACGTCGCCAATGTTTACTTTGACCAAAGGGTCTTGTGCTTGAGCGTTCCCAGGCTTGTTGATCCTCATTACTTCATCATCCATGTCCTTTGTAGGCACTTCTTCTTCTAGACAATCCACCTTGTTGACTTCTTGGTCAACACTTTGCTCCAATTTGAATACTGTCAATTTGTCTCCCAATGTTTTCAATGCTACTTCTTTTTTGATTTTCTCTTGACATTCTTTATTGAAAGCCACTAGTCTGGCTTTGAAGGCCTGGATCTTGGCCACATGCTCTTTTAGTTGTCAAGTCATCAATATTCTTTGATTGTCCTTTTGCCAATCACGGGCTCTTCTAGGGCCACTGTATTTGGCCTCATTTGATTGAACATTTCAGTGAGCGCTTCTACCGAAAATGGTTCTTCACTCTGTGCGACAACTTGAGTTTCTTCTCCATCTTGGATTATCTTGACAGGTCCATAGTTTCCCTCGTACATGAATCTTTCCACCGAGTTAGCTTATGCAACGCAAGGGCTATGATCTGCTTGTACCACTTCTGCTTTACCTTGGTCATTCCAGAAAACTAAGCACTGGTGGAGTGATGATGGTATACAGCGACTTCCGTGGATCCAATCTCACCCTAATAGTATGTTGTAACTAGTAGGACCATCAATGACAAAGAAGACTGTGGTCCTAGTAGTTGTTCCCACAGTTATATCTAGTGGCATTACTCTCTTGGCCGAAGTTGCTCCCCCATTAAAACTTGTGAGAATGACTTCCGTTGGGATCATGTCATCCTCTGTCTTTGCGAATTTCCTCATCATCCTTAATGCGATAGTGTTTATGGCTGCCCCATTATCAATAAACACCTTTATCACGGGTATGCAATTGACCAAGGCCTTCACATAAAGTGGCCTTAAATGCTTGGTCAGTATCATAATGGGTTTTTTGAAGACGACCTTTTTCTGCTGCATCAATTTCTACTTCCTGTTTGTCCTCTGTCGACTTATCTCTTTGTGATAAATCAACTTGCAATACCTCGAGCTGAGTACTTGTCTGTGGGGCACTATCTTCATCCTCCAATATTTCTTCAGTAGCTACCCATCCTATTGGGGGAGACAGTATCTTTGGAGGAGATCCGTATTTCTTAGAACGAGGTACCCTTTTCTTCCTCTTGGGTGTTCCATATAGTACGTAGAAATCGAAAGAACGCCCAAATGGTTTTCCCAATAAATCTACTTCACGAACTCCTTCCCGATGCCATTGTTTCGGCAAAGTGTTACTCGACACTCCTCTATTTCTCCTTTCTTCTTCTAAATCAATTTCTTTCTCAATATCAGTCATACCATCATCCTCTTCACCTTGTATTTCTTGAGACATCTGACCACCTTCGCATTCCAGCACACACGCTTCTTCTTCATCTCCTTCTTCTTCATTCTTCTTCTTGAATTCATTGGCCAACAGATAATTATTAGCCATGATGGGAGGTAAGGTGCCGAACTCGATAGTAAGGGGTGGTTCTGTATCTTCTTTGTCTCTTTTGCTTCGATCAAATTTCGACCTCCTAGAAGAACTTTCTGGCATTTCTCTCATTGATTCCCCAGTGCCAGTCTCTTTACTATCTTTGAAAGCATTTTGATTAACCATTTTCAGTACTCTGGTGCTTTAGGACGTGGCATTTCTTGTCGCTACCTCATCATTCATCCGTAATTCCGTTGAAATCGTCTTTGCTGAGTCCTAGTCATTTCATTAAAATGCACAACACGTCTTGCATTATACTAATATGAGTGCCATACATTAGGCTGGCGAGGCTGTGGTCTGAACGATCTCTCATGCCTTGTTAGCCTGAACTGTCTTTCCAGAGACGGTCATTTATAGAACGATGTGCCCTGCCTTCTGTTTGGAACGAACTCAGGGTGATGGCGATTCTGCCATACTTCTGGTTTCTCAGTATTTGCTCTCATTTCTCCTTTACATTTGGCACATAAGACTTCTTCATTTTTCATGGATTCTTTTCCTTTAATATGTTCAAACACGCTAGCATGTTTCTCAGGGTTTTCTTCATCATCGATGACCAACTTGAACCTTGGCAACTTATTTTGGAGATTGGTCGTTAACATATTTACTTCAAGTGGCTGTGGGAAATGATTTTCATCCACTGCCATCTTCTTTTTGTCTTCGAACGTGATTCGTCCTAACTTAATAGCGTCCTGTAAAACATGACGGAAAACCGGCAATAATTAGTCATATGTGACCATGCATTATGTCATTTACAATATTTTTTTACTCTTAATTTGCTCAGGGCTTGGCAATTTATGTTTATCGCTCAACTTTATATGTTTATCCTTATAAAGTTTGTCGAATATAAGGTCAGCCTTAGTTACATCGAACGAGAACGTTCTGCTCTTTTTGTTTTCTCCTTTCATAGGCTCATCTCTGGCTAAATCCCTAGACTTAGCCATTATGGGACAAGTATACCCATCCCCCTTGGTTAGTTCAGCTAAACATATTTTAGTTTGATCGTAAAATTCATCATTTATAGTATGAACGCCAAAGTTTGGGTCTTTGTAATAAGTCTCTTTATTAGAATTTTTTACTTGTTCTTCTTCTCTTATCAAACGTTCGTACCTAATTACGTTCGCACTAAGTTGAAACAGGTTAGGGAACTCCCTATCCTGGAACTTTTTCTTTAAGTCAAAACTTAAATAGCTTTGAGCAATTTTGACAAATTCTTTTTCAGGCAGGGGCACAAAACATTTACTTCTGGCTGTTTTGAACTTTTGAAGGAAACTTTCTGCCCATTCATTTGGCATTTGACGTAAGTTCGCCAAATCGACCAGTATAACCTCTGATTCTGTTTTATAAAACTGAGCATGGAAAAACTGTTCCATTTGTTGCCATGTCTGAATGGAATTTGGTGGCAAGTTAATAAACCCCGAAAAGGCTACTCCTGTTAATGAACTAGGAAATAGTCTCATTTTATGGTAGTCGGTTACCTCACCACTCTGTAATGTGAATCGTCCTATATGTTTCAGAGTAGATACTTCTCCTAAACCAGTGAACAATGAGAATTCGGGCACTTTATATCCTCTAGGCTATGGATATGCTTGATCTACCCAATTAGGATATGGTTTAGTGTAAGTCGGCCTGATAACAGGACGTACCCCAACAACCATTTGATCTTGTACTATTTCTGCAATTTGATTCCTCAGTAAAACATTTAGATCATATGGGACTCCTATGGGTTGGTTCACTTGTTGGTTTACTTGAGGTGGCCTGATATTTGGTCCTTGATTGGTAGGGCAAGTGCCATTGTTCAGACCATTATAACCATTATATTGAGTGTTTACTCCCTCATTAACACGGGATAAATTATGTCCGTTATTCGGAACATTATCTCTTATGTTTAGATTACCCTCCAGGTTGGTAGTCACATTATCACCACTCAAATTTGGTGCTCCATTAACCCCTTGATTTGAGGTGGAAGGGCCAAAAAATATTTTTAGACCTGGACCTGTATTCAAACCAGGGGAATTGTGTGGTGAAGTATGTACCACAATCGCCCTGGTCTGGAAATGACTTCCTATGGGCATGGTTGGTTGACATACTTGGCCTACTAATTTGCTCATAAGATCATTCAAAACACTTAATTGTTTGGCCATGTTATCATAGTGAACATTTCCACTATGGGTAAATTGTTCCATATTATGGACGTTTCGTAAATTTACCTGTTCGACGACATCTTGTGTGAGTTCTCCAAGCAATGCACGCATGATTCTAAGACTCAACTCTGTCATTGGTTCATAACAACTGTGACTGCTGGGAGTCTGTCCTTCTGTCTGAGGAGAATGTTGCTGCTCATCGTATCGCTCGATCACAGACTGGACTACTCCGTGACTTGCTGGTGCTTTATCAAAACTTTTATGAGGCATAATATTTTCCTTTTGTATCTTCAAACACCAAGTGTCCCACCGGGCGTGCCAAATTTTTTCGCGCATTTACTCGCTAACAATTAAAAAGGGATCAGATGATTGTGTAAGGGACAAATCTCTTGGAACAAAGTCCCAAAAGGGGGTATTTATTGAATATGAAGATTACAGTTTGGACGCGAACATGATGCCTCCAAGGGGCGCAAGCACACAAGTACAAGGGAATTGAAATAATTAAAGTTAATCTAAGAAAAGTAAATTACATATTCTCTGTTTGAGAGTGAATTTTGTCGGGGCTATCTTCGTTGTCTTCTTCTTTCTTTTATACGGTTTGGGCAGTTTTTTAATCGTTTAGAAACTGCCTGAAACCACCCATTTTCTTTATCATGGCCAACATGTCAAAAACTGCCGTTTATAACTGTCACCACACGACTCCATACCATTGAGATTCTTAAATCGTGGATGTGGCATGAACTGCTTGAGATTGCTGCCTTGGATAATGACAGGACGTTGTCTTCACTGGGACTTTTGGCGAGTTAATTGTTTGGGCGATGATGGATTCATAGCTCTTGGGCGACTGTAGGGTATTCTATTCGCTCAGGCTCTGGGCGTTCTGCAAGTTTGGACGATAGCGTTACTTTGCTTGTAGGCTTCCATGTCATTTGTCGACACTCTTATCTGGGCTTTCGCACTGGACCTTCAATTGGGCTTCGCTCTTTGGCCCTTTTAATTGAACTGCACTTTTTGTGTGTCAACAATTAGAATATACATGTTCATAGTAGTTTCAACAATGTATGTTGAATTTGTGGATTGATATATTCAGTATATTGCAATGTGGTTCAAGTTGTTGATTCATAGCTTAGGTAACGTGATTCATTTTCTAGTCACTATATGGTTCATTCTATGGTTGATTCAATTTGTTGCAACGTGGTTCATTCTATGGTCATTGTGAATTAGAAAGTCTAATTCATGTTTTCACTTGGGGAGTTTCTTTAAATTACAGACAAAACATCTGTCGAGAAAATCAGTCATTATCGACTGATGGTTACTGAATTTCTCGACAGCTATAATAAAATGAAAACGTGTTTGAATTGCTTCACTATGTGTCGTACGAATTCATTACATGTTAAATCATCCTCTAACATTAGAATTTGTTCATGTTGATGGGAGTTGCAGATGGATTTCGAACTTCCTACACTAAGAGTGGCTGGAAGAGATAGAAGAATAGTATGCAATAGGACTTTATTGACTCGGACAACTATGTGTTTGCTTTTGGACTTATAATTTATTTTATTATTTCGAAGTTATATCATGACATGTACATCAATCAAATTATTTTTATGTTTCTTTAGTTCATGTTCATGTGTGAAAAGACGTTTATATTGTGTAGCAAGTCGAACTATCCATATATCATGGGTAAGGATCGTTTATAAATATGTTAGATGATCAACAATACTATCACTAAATTCCTTTCTCGCAACTTGGATGATGTTTCTAACCAATCATCTCAATCACTGAACCATGAAATAAGTCGATCGCAATATTGTGTGTCTGATCAATCGTAAAAAGTAAAAAAAAAATTTGTACCCGAATAAAAGTTGCAACGATAATAACACAAAAATGACAATATAACATAAACAACAAATATTATCATTGTAATGTACAAAATACAACTTCAAGCCTTAAACATCATTCACTTTTACGAGCTTGGTGTTGGAACAAGGTTCGAATATATGGCCCGATTGTGCCCAACTCTCCCCCATGCAACATGATGAATCTTAGATTGTTACTTATATTGGAAAATTTGAGATATCGATGATAAGCATTCGGCACAATTCATATATCAGACTTTAATATCATGAAAGTGACACCTACGAATAAACTATACCAAACAGTAGCGAACTAGTGAGATTGATAGTTCAAATGTCTTTCTTGACATTTACAAGTGTCGAGTTCAACATTGTAACTATCGATCTTCACATTCTAGTTCGACAGTTGAATTGTCGATATTTACGGTTAGCACCTAACGGAAAGCATTTAATGGGTTTGATTAGAATACATTATTCATAGCATTAAGTGTGTATTTAAATGCTCAACTACCAAATGACAAAATATTCACAAAGAATTTACACAATACTTTATTAAATAGGAAATCCCCAACAAGATTATATGGAGGATATTGCTATTTTTATTCAAAAAAAAAATTGCAAAAACAATCCAAATGAATGAATAGTAATTCAAAAATTAATATGATCGTGTTGTATTTAACAATTCCAAACCAGTAAGTTATAAGATGAAATTATTAAACAATTTATAAAGGCTAACATCTCAAAATAGAATATGAATCCAAAATTACTTTCTTTTTCTTATTACAATGGAGAAGATGTCAAAAACTTGTGTGTGTGTGTGTGTGTATTTTTTTTTCAGAGAAATTTTTACTCCTCTGTATAGCCAAAGATTATGAAATAAATTTTATTATTTATTTTTTGGTTAAAAATTCTATTATCCATTATATATTAGATATATTCATAGGTTTTTCTTATATTTGTCAAATATCAAATCATGGCATTAATTCCAAAAAGGTATCTACAAGGGTAATTTGGACATTTCGTACCAAAAAAGATATTTTCGAGCACTTTTTTTTTTTTTCCAAAAAATGACAAATTACTTTGCAATTGATAATAGGGACATCTATGCAAAATTATCATTAAAATTCAGATTTTAATTTAAGTTAAACTCAATAATTAATTTGAATCACATATTTTATAAAACACATAACTTTTCAATTAAATATTTTATCAAGTTTTATCAAAATATGCTAATTTTTTTTATTTTAGTCCTCACAGAAACATGGGCAACATGTTCCTTAACTCTTGCCATTGAATTTCACATATTTCAGAATGTAATCGAGCTCTTATAATAATGGGGAGTATTCAAATGAGATTTTTTTAAGAATAGATTTTAATGAAACTAAACTCCAACTAAGAGTTTGTTTGGTTTGCTGTTTTTCAGTTTTCAGTTTTCCAAAATACTAAAAATGTGTTTGGTTTGGTATTTCTAAAAATATATTTTCGAAAGTAATGTTAAACTTAACATAAAACTCGAAACACATTTTTGACATTTTTAGTGTTTTCAGTAAAAAAAAAAATTTAAAACGTTCAAAACATGAAAAAAAAAAAGTGTTTAAATAAAATTATATAAGAGTGAAATGAACTCTTTTGTACTAAATAAGATTTATCTATGTATCATGATAAAACTATATAAATATCAATAATTATCTTATAATTTTGCAACACTCTCATTTGATGATTATTTGCACAATAACTACCTCGTTAAAAATCGTGTTCGATAAAAATCCAATGGAAAAAAATTAAACAAAGGAAAAAAGAGTACAATTGATCTCACGATTTCAAGAAATGAAAATTCTCGTTTTAAGTCATACACACCTTGTACGTTAATGTCTTTATTATCATAATTCTGATGAAGTATGTTTCATACTATCTTGTATAGTTTTCAAGCAATATCATCTTCATAAGATATTAATCAACTTTTGATTATTGTAATAATATAATGACTTGAAAAACAGCTATTGTTGTTCTCTCATTAGTCTCATACATATAAAAATATTATTTTGAGGGTAAGTATCTTGTAAGTTATGGACATCAATACACAAAGAATACGTCACGTTAAATTCTTATTAGAAAAACCATGTGTGAAAATTTTTAATAAAGGAAAAAGTGTACATTATTCTTTTGAGAGCATGTCTGGCTAGGCTTAAAATCCAATTAAAATTGAAAATATAGTCGTTATTAGGTCTCACTCGTCTAATAAAAGCAATATTCTAAAATGCGTAATGCGTTGCGATGCGTCGAGGCCGAGAATCAAGAATCACAAGTTTAGGCGTGTCAATGCGAAGAATAAGCGTCCTAATGCGTTTCTTATTTTTAAGGTATTAAATATATTTTTATATAAAAAAATAAAAAAAATTAGGCGGCATAATGCGCCGCCTAGGCGGGATTAGGCCCGCCTAGGCGGCGCATAGAACAAAAACGAATTTAGACACGTTTTCTCCGCGCGTCGCGCCTAGGCGGTGCATTTTAGAACATGGAATAAAAGTCAACAATAACGGCTAGTTTTTTCAATTTTAATCCAATTTTAATCTCTATCGAACACACCCTGAATACGCTATAAAAATTGTCTCATTAAAAATTTTGCAAATATCCCAATGAAACGAAACTTTGGTCAAGGAAAAAAAGAGTACAACTCATATTCCCTCCCTTTGTGATAAAATCACTTGAATTATATGCATCATGCGTAAAATCCTTCAAGAATAATATTAAAACCATACAAGATAAGTTGGCTATAATATCAAATTTCATGCATTGTCGGCTAACAAGATATAGGCTTGTGATTGCATACACAATAGTATAATTTATCTATTTATACAAGTTTTTGCGAAATTCATGATGCTAAGAGTCCTATATTACATATTACGACCTTACCCTTTTTATTTTATTTTGCATACGTGTATCGCCTTTAGATATTCGGATTGTAGATCCAGAAACTTCAGATTTCTCTAGTAAATTCAATTTAGTAGGACTAAGTCCATTTATTAGGCCAATCATTTTTTCGATTGATATACTTCATTAAATCTATTTCTTTATCCTCACTATTCATAATACGAAGCAGTGCATTATGTATAAAAATATTATCGACAACTTTTATTTTCAATTCTAATTATTTCTCATAACAGAATAACATATTGAGATATTCAATCTTTAGCTTATGATGATAAAGACCAATTTATAATATAGAGAACAAGTAATATAAAGAAATTCATTTGATTAAATAATCTTCTGATTCTTCAATAAATATTCATTTGAATTCTCATTTTTGCGTCATAATTGATCCACTGAAAGTCCAACTAATTATGTCAAACAATAATATATTCAATAATTGAACTTCTAATTTAATATAGTGCCACAAATATAATATATAATAGAAAATAGAAAGACTTTAAAAGAGTATACTTACTTGAATTTGAAAGCTCTAGAAAATCATGAATAGTTGAAAAATCTCATATTTGTCAAAAATGTAAACTTAAAAATTTTTATAGTACCTAAAAATTTGCTATTGTTCACGGAGTTATTTCTCACATATGAAACCATTGGTTTTGATAGGAAACATTGGAATTGAAGAAGAACGAGTTGTCAACGTCCTATCCGAATTTCTTGATGATCGGACCATGAAACATTGAGATATCAACATTTTTATTAAAGCTATGCCGACTCTCCAGATTCTATAAATTTCTGTACTATTGCTCGAAATAATAATAATACAATTCGTCCATATTACATAGATTCACTATAAGGTCAACAAATTTAAAGTTCGTGATAATGTTTGATTCAATTATATGATATATTTTTTGAAATATGTTTTACTTTGAGAGCATTTTGTATTTTATTATTGATTTTTCAAGAATGTGGGAAATTATAATTCATGCTTTTCAAGAGTAAGTAATAAGGATTAATCTATGTGTACATCTATGTACACATAGAGGTTGACATAATGTGAGTGGAGTGGGACATGGGATACTGTAGCATGGACCCCACCCCACCCCACTCACATTATGTCATCCCCTATGTGTACACCTATGTACACATAGCACTTCCCTTAATTAACGTTTAGTTTAGTACACGCCATAATTGATTTATGAAATAAACATTATCAAGCTGTTGCTATTTTTTTCTTCTGCTTTAATTCACACCATAATCTGTGAATTGGTTTTTGCATGCCATAATTATTAAAAAAAAAAAATCTTTCTTTTCCACTGATTCACGTGAATAATTCAAGGCAATATTTTATGCGTGTTTATAGATTAATTAATATTACCATTATGGTGTGCAATTGAATGTTTCATATTTGGAATAATATTTTGATGGAAAGTTTGTGGTTAAAGAATAAGAAAAAGTTTTGGGTTTGTGTATAATATTATTTTATTCAAGAATTTGTGGTTGAAAATAAGAGAGATAATTTTTTTATTTTTATTTTTTGAAATAATAGGGACCAAACAATGGCTGATTATTAAATTCATTCTTAATTATTGTTACTTTTGAAATAACACAGCATTATAATTAATATTTCAGAATAATATTACTTGGGAAGTGCTATGTGTACATAGGTGTACACATAGGGAATGACATAATGTAAATGAGGTGGGGCGCATGCTACAGTATCGCGTGTCCCACTCCACTCACATTATGTCAACCTCTATGTGTACACCTATGTACACATAGATTAATCCATCAATTAAAGCAGAAACAAGTTGATTGCGACAGAAAATTTGTATAGGTAGAATCTGTATGATTATATGAATAGAGCTACTCAAATAGGAGAAATTGACAGGATTTCGTGACGGTGACACGACCTATCTGGCTGCTTTTTTTTTTTAACTGTCGAATAAAAAAAATGACACAATTATTTGTGACATTAAAGAGGCAGAATTGATTACAAATAAACAATACTCGATTCGTGAATTGATTGCCACATAATCTAGAGGCAGAATATTATAATGCATATGTAAAAAAAAAAAAAAACAAATTCACACGTCACCAAATTAATTTTGGTACACGTGATAGATGATTATACTTATAAAAATTATTACATTCTAACTAATTCACGATTTTGAGAGGATTGTATTGATAACGTGTTTTAAAACTAAATGAACAAGATAGAAAATAAAGAGTCAAAATTCAAGTGCATATTTTATCGAGAACTAAAGCCTGTATTTCAAAAGTAAGAGTTACAATCGAAGTGAAATATACTCTTTTAGACTAGATAATACTTATCTATATATCAAGATAAGACTACACAATCATCAATAATTATTTTATAGTTTTACAACAAACATAAATTTGTTATATTTTTACTAAATAATCAAATTTCATAGAATAAGATATCATGAAATATTTTTTTCAAAATTTCAAACTAAACTTGTTTTTTAGTTCTTTATTTTGAGGAATAAATTTTCAAAATGACAAATCAAATACATTTTTAATAATTTTAAAACAGACACTCAAAATAGAAATTAGAAAATGAATTCAAAATTCAAAATTGGAACACAAACCAAATGGACCATAAGATTTTCTCGAATTTCAATGAAATCCTTTAAAATCTTGGTATCCTCATTAAGTCATGAATTTATAAGGATTTAATTAATAGAGATATTTTAAAAGATTTAGATGAATTTCAAGTTTAAAATACGTGTAACAAACTCTTTTGAGATTTCATCATTTGTAATGATATTCTTATAAATTTGGTAGAAATCTATTCAAATCATTAGAATTTATGCAACCATATTTAGTGAACGAATCAAAAACTGACACGTGTTGATTTAGAAATACCTGAGAATTAAAGAATTATGCATAATTTTTTAACAAACCAAGCAAAAGCCAAATGCGTTGGATGTTAAAATTACCTTCACATTCGTTGATTTGCAATTGACTGCTAATATATATATATATATATATATATATATATATATTTTTTTTTTTTTTTTTTTTTTTTTTTTTTTTAATTGTAAGTGCTAAAATAAATATGGTCCACTTCACGTCAGCTACAAAAGAGCCACATTGTATGCCCCCATGTTTCGTGATTTGCATTGACATTCGAGGCTCAGTTGAAGTGAAACATTAATTGGCCAACGAAGCATCGTTTAGCAATGAACGTGTATAGACATAACACTTGATTTAAAACACAATTTAAGATCTCGACTACCAAAAAGTCTAAATCCATCGCCCAATCCTCCAAAAGGGGCAAAACCCTGTAAAAAAACTATATTTCAATTTCGACCTAAAAAAAATAAAAATAAAAATAAAAATAAAATTATATTTAAATTAAGAACCATATGGTTAGCGACACCTTTTCATAACATAGACAATAAACTTTGATAAAAGTTGCAACTTAAGTCTCGATAATTTATAAGATTTCGAAAGCACTTCACGCACTAAAACCACAGTTATAGGTTTCCAAGTTAAGGATCGACTTGCTCTATCAGTGTCATAAAACCATCTTCCACGAGCTGTCTCAGTACTTCAAAATTCGATAAGGATGGTCGTGTCTCAATTGTGCACCACGAATTGAAACTACTCGCTCTCCGTCCATTCAAGGGTGGACTTTCTAATATGTTGTCTGGTCCCAACAATAGGTAGATATTTAACTAGATTAACAACTGAAGCAGACCCATAGATTTATTACACTAGCACCGCAATAAAAATCCAGATGCGGCAATGCAAATTCAATCTCCGCTAAAAATGTGTAGTCCACTTAAACAATCAATCTCATGAGATAATTCTCAATAAAATGAGTTTTGTTCTAATGTTCGAATGATGATGAACAACATATGTTTTCATTCATGTTTTGGAATAGCAAATACAGAGAATATATATAGGGATGAAACCCCAATTAACTACCCTAATTAACTCCCTAAAGATCTGTCCATGATTTGAAGACACCTAAGATATCTTCTAAACAAGGAAAATATCAATTGTCAATTTATACAGTATCGTTGATTATCCCAACACTCCCCCTCAAGTTGGTGCAGAGATGTCACACATGCCCAACTTGTCTAAGAATTTCGCAAACACTCGATTTGAGACTACTTTGGTGAGGATGTCGGCCAACTGATCTTCTGATCGAATCTTAGGCAATTCCACAATCTTTCCATCCAATTTTTCCTTAATGAAAAATCTGTCCACCTTGACCTACTTTGTCCGATCATGTTGTACTGGATTATGAGTAGTGTCACATGTTGCTTTATTGTCACAAAATAATCAGATCGGTTGTCTTGGTAGATAGCCCAAATCCTGTAAGAGGAGTCTTAGCCACAATACCTCACAAAGTCCAAGTGCCATACCTCTGAATTCAGCTTCTGCACTTGAGCGAGCTACAACATTTTGTTTCTTGCTTCTCCATGTCACAAGATTACCTCCTACGAAGGTAAAGTAACCTGAGGTAGATCGCCTATCATCTACAGCTCCAATCCAATCAACATCAGTATATGCTTCTATGCTTTGATAATCTGGAGTTTTTGCGAATAATACTCCTTTTCTTGGGGCAAACTTTAGATACCTCAGAATGCGTGTGACTGCGCTCATGTGCTGCTATCCAGGATTATGCATAAACTGGCTAACAATACTCAAAGCATAAGCCAAATCTGGTCTTGTATGTGACAAATACATCAATCTCCCTACAAGCCTTTGGTATCTTCCTTTATCAACGGGTACTTGGTTGGGCTCAACACATAACTTTAGGCCTTCTTCTACTGGTGTATCAACTAGTTGACTTGTTGACATACCAGTTTCTTGTAATAGATCTAAGGTATATTTTCTTTGAGACAAAAGTATTCGTTTGTTAGATCGGGATACTTCAATCCCAAGAAAATATTTCAGGGGTCCTAGATCTTTCATTTCAAACTCTTTTGACAAATAATTCTGTAATTCTTTCCTTTCTTCAGGATCATTCTCAGTAACCACCATGTCATCCACATATACAATGAGTGCAGTGATCTTACCCTGCTGTTTCTTGAGAAAAATGGTATGATCGGAATTTCTCTTATGGTATCCAAAAGCTACCATGGATTTTGTGAACCTTCAAAACCATGCTCTTGGGGACTGCTTCAAGCCATACAACGATTTTTTTAGCCTACATACCTTTTTACTGTGTTTTTCAGGTATTATGCACCCTGGTGGGAGGTCCATGTAGACTACTTTAGATAGTTCTCCATGTAGAAAAGCATTATTCACATTGAATTGTTGTAGTGGCCAATCCAAGTTTGCAGCTAAAGACAGTAGAACATGAACTATGTTAATTTTGGCTACATGCGCAAATGTCTCTATGTAGTCAATTCCATATGTTTCAGTATATCCCTTTGCTACCAGTCTCACCTTGAAGCATTCAATTGCGCCATTAGAATTGTACTTCACAGTGTAAATATACCGACATCCTACTGGCTTCTTTCTAGGAGGAAGATCAACAAGTTCCCAACTTTCATTTTTTTTTTCAGGGATCTCATTTCTTCGTTCATAGCTATTTTCCACGTAGGGTCAGCTAAGACTTCATGCACACTGTTAGGAATAGATACAATAGACAATTGATTCACGAATGACATGTTTGATTCTGACAAACAATGGTTAGACACATAATGACTCATAGAGTATTTGACTTTACTAGAAATCTCAGGTTCATATGTAGGTTTAGGGCTACCTCTTGTGTTACGTTGTGGTAATTTCCTTCTGTACGGTTCAGGAACATCTTCAATAAGCGATTGGTGTGGTATGTCGGATGCAGATGGAGCCACATTTTCAAGTAACCCAGCTTCAGGCTAAGTTGCCAGCTTCAGGTTGAGTTGGAGATGAAATCATTTCTTCTGTTATTTGGTGTGCATCACTCCCTTGTTTTAACGTCACATCACTTAACTCCAGTTCACAAACTTCCTGATTTTGACCAGTTTGTGAGTCGTCCCCACTAGAATCCAATATTTTTCCATTTATATCCAAATCGCCCACATCCTGGTTATCATTTTCACCATAATCTAGAGTTTGTAGAGTTTGAATTTCCCTCTGGTACTCCGCCTGAAGTTCAGGCTTAGAAAAATACATTGTATCTTCATGGAAAACAACATCCATAGAGATAAACAATCGACGTGTTGGAGGATGATAACATCGATATCCCTTTTGATAAATGCCATATCCAACAAAAACACATCGTAATGCTTGAGGAGTTAACTTGGTACGTTGATGTTTATGGAGGTGTACAAATGCTACACACCTAAAGAAGCAAGGAGCCAAATTTGGTATAGTTGGGGTAACCACCGCTTCAGTGAGGGCTTGGAAAGGTGTTTAGAAATTGATTGTACTGGAGGGTACCCAATTGATTGAATAGGCTGCAGAAGTAAGTGCCTCTTTCCAGTAGGGTAACGCCATGTGAGCTTCAATTAAGGACGCCCGAACGACCTCTAACAAATGTCGATTTTTTCATTCTACAACCCCATTTTGTTGAGGTGTATTGGAATAAGTAGTGTGATGAATTATTCCTTAAGTTTTCAAATATCGTTGAAGGCCAGTACTCAGATATTCTCTACCATTGTCACACGAAGAACTTGAACCTTTGCATTGTATTGAGTTTCAACCATTTTATGAAACCTTTGTAATACGGAATTTACTTCACTTTTGGATTTTATCAAGTAAAACCATGTCATCCAGGTACAATCATCAATAAATGTAACAAACTAACGTGATCCACCCAAAGTAGTGACTTTAGATGGACCCCAAACATCATAATGGACAAGCATAAAAGGATTTGGACTTTTATCCAATTGTAATGGAAATGAAACATGATGACTTTTGGCAAGTGCACAAACACCAAACTGAAAAACAGAAACATCAACTTGTGCAAATAAACTTGGAAATATTTTTTAAGGTATCCAAAGGAAACAAGCCCCCAAACGACGATGCATAACCATATGTCTGCTTTCTTTTTCTCCCCCTCAAAGGCACCCATTGTCAGAGCTTGTCGTAGACTTTCAATACTTTTTGATTCCAAGTCCAAGTAATAAAGCTTCCCCCACCTAATACCACAACCAATCGTCGTCCTGGTTTGGATGTTCTTAAACACACAAAAATTAGGCCAAAAATTACAACACAAGATAAAGTATTTGTTATTTGAGAAACTGACAAAAGATTATAATCTAAAGATGGAACACCTAAAACAGAATCCAAATTTAATGTATCAGTAAGAGTTAAAGGTCCTTCTCCAGTGATTGGGGTTGAAGTTCCTTTGGCAGTAAAGACAAATTTTTGTGTGGAGGGATTAATTTGTGAAACATGTCTAGAATCAAATGTCATGTGGTCCGTAGCACCAAAATCAATTTATCCATGCATTATTCAAAATAGGCGTAGAAATATTTAAAACCTTACCACCATTATCTGCAGTTATGACCAATGCTAAGGCTTTTGCAGCAGTGTCATTTTCTGTCTTTCTTTCAGTTACTGAATCGAAGGACCTTTTTGAATTTTTCTATGAGTGATTATGATCCCACCATTCCGGATATCCAACTAGTTTAAAACAACGACTCTTGGAATGACCAGTCTAATTGTAATGAATGCATTTGTAAGAAGACCTGTCAATGCCGTTCGTTGTTTTACTATTGCTGGGTTGTGCTTGATCTTGTGGATTCTGATTAGGTTTGTTTCGAGCCACCATGGCACTAGCTTCAGGTGCTTCAGAATCGTTTTTTAGGGTGCTACTTTTTACTGCTTCCCGTTGAATTAAGGAGTAACATTCATCCAGATTTGGCATTAAATCTCCACGCAAAATTTCTCATCGGATTTGATCAAAATCATCATCCAATCCAGTGAAAAATATGTGGACTCTTAATCGTTCAATGGACTGGCGGTATGCTTTAACATTAGCTAGGTCCTTCATAATCACCCTATCATGATGATCCAATTCTAGAAAAATTTCAGTAAGCTCTCCATAATATACAGAGAGAATTCTCCCATTTTGTTTTACAGAGAATGTCTTTTGATTTAGAGTGAAGACTTGCAATTCATCGTTTCATCATAGAATGCTTTTAACAGGGCATCCCAGATGTCATGGGCCATGGGTAAACGTAAGTAACGTCTCATAATGTCTGGAGACATGGACATTAATAGCCATCTTTAAACTTTTTAATCTCCGCATACCACTTTTCATATCCGTCATCAGATTCTGCAGGTGGCTTAGTCTTGCCACGAATATAAGAGATCATATCTCTTTCAGCAATCTGCATTTCCATCAACTGAGACCATATATCGTAATTGGACTCAGTAAGGGTGATTCCTGCATTATAAACTCATTCGGATTGAACTATAACAGGGACAGATTTGATCCCAGATGATTCTATGATCTTTTTACTCATTCTGGTCGCACAGGCGTAGTCGCGATCTGGGCAGATATGTCTATGTATTTGAACGTGTTTGGCTAATTTCTGGTATTTTGAATTTTAAAGGTTTTCAGAACCAATTGCTCTGATACCATGTTCTAATGTTCGAATGATGATGAACAACATATGTTTTCATTCATGTTTTGGAATAGCAAATACAGAGAATATATATAGGGATGAAACCCCAATTAACTGCCCTAATTAACTCCCTAAAGACCCGTCGATAATTTGTAGACACCTAAGATATCTTCTAAACAAGGAAAATATCAATTGTCAATTTATACAGTATCACTGATTATCTCAACAAGTTTTTCAACCAAATGAGAGAATAATACTCCACTTCGAAAAAGCAGATATTGATACGTTTGTTAAACCAAGAAATACAATCTGTGAACTTTGCCATCTGCTGATGAAGTGAAAGCAACACGTGAAGGGAACAAATGCTTAAGAGGTTTGCACCAAGTAAGCGAATCTTTTCCCTTATCCAAGTGGTCTGCAGGTTGGCCAGTAAGCACATGTGGGCTAATGAATAAAGCGTGATACTCCTAATGAAATTAGTTACAAAGTAGCCAATAAGAAGTCGACATCTGTTGTGTTTTCTAAGCAATTGAATTATCCCAAAACTCGGAGCAAAATCTATGAATATCACATCATTTGAAGAAAAATAGATGCAATTTAAATATCTCCCTCACAAATAGCCATCTCATATCTGGCTCCTGTTTGAATATCAAAACTAATGAGATTTGGAAGTGAAAGTCCTAGCTAGGTGAGAAGAATTATTAATCTGATTTTTATCATCGAAAAATTGGCATCATTTGTGGGAAACTTGAGTAAAGTAAACCACAAATTTCCACGCTCTAACTAAGAAATACGTAAGATCTAAGGAAATGATCGGGCATGGGAAAGTCAAACATTAGCTTGAGCGCCGAAATATGAGAATCTAAAGATCAGTGATGTTTAGACTAATTCACAAGTAACTTTAGCAACGGAGACTATCTAGAAGATAGCCGAAGATCTGAAACCACTAATGATAGAACACGCTTCTCTGATAAAAAGATATAGAACCTGAAAAGTAAACACCCGAGAAAAGGTAACCTTACAGGTTATACGCAACCTTTAACCTCTTAAATTACATCTATCGAACCAAGAATTGAAATTTCAGGAATTGAAGAAGTAATCATGTTCCAACCAGTAATAGAGGGATAATATTTTCACCAGATACTCTTGGAGAATGAAAGCACAAAAAACGTGCTATACGAAGAGGCATTTGATCGAATACAAAAACTTAACCCTTAGATCCCCGTGTCCGATCCTCACTGCTTCACCAGAGGATGCCCATTCCTTTGCGGACAGACCACTCTAATAGTAAAGATAGGAGATGACCCCCATGCATACCATGAGTATATGAATTTTGAAATCGTCAAGAGTAAATCCACATACGACGGAATCCTCAGACAACCTGTCCTAAAGTAGGCGCTCATAATAATCTCCATCCACAAGTCACATGTAAGGTATTCCACAAATAAAGGAGAATTTTCTTAGAAGTACAATCAATAAATCCTTCGCAAGAATTGTAAAAGCAAAAAAAAAAAAAAGGAGGCGTGAGAGCTCCTACGAATGTCGTTGCCATAATTGAAATGAGTTCCGGGGATAAATTAGAAATTGATGACTCTATCAACCCCAGTATAATTGAGTGCACATAAAAAACAACAGTGATTGAAGAACTAGAAAGCTTTTTGGTCAGCTCAAAAGATGCGAACAAAGCTCTAAAGATCGACAAGGAATTAAGTGAACCTATGAAAGGCTAGCTGAAAAACATCTTAGTTACGAACTTAGATGTGTTCTCCTGGAAATATGCGAACATGATAGAATTTGATTCCAAAGTTGTTGTCGCGCCATAAAATTCAACCCTAAATTCCAGCCTAAGATACAAAAGCGTCAACTAATGAACACCGAAAAGTACGAGGTACTAAAAAGTGAAGTAGATAAGCTATTAGGCCCTGTTTGATGGGGCTGGAATTCCATGAAAAATGGAAAAGTAATTCCATTTCCACCCTTTAGCCATGTTCGATAGCTTAAATATTGCCTAGAAAAAGTTTTCCCTCCCTCCACCCCACGCGCCCATTTTCCATCATTTTAGGATGGCCAATTTTTTTTATATATAGTAATGGAAACAAATTTTATAATCAATTGTAAAAAACAAAAAAAAAATTCACTATAATTGACAATTTCCATGTAAAACGAAGTCAAACGAACACTAAACTTTGATGAAAAAATAGCTTTCGAGCAAAATATATATATTTTTTTTTAACTTTTTGGGAATGGTAACAAATTCTATAACCAATTGTAAAAAAAAATATTCATTTTAATGGACAATTTTCATGCAAAATAAAGCCATTCATGAACAAAAAAATCCAAAATTTCAAAATTTTCCGTGATGAAAAATTATACCAATCAAACACACTTAATTAAGAATTCATTAGAAAACAATTTATAGGGAATTACTTTCCCTAAAATTCATTTTCTTTCCACCCATTTTCCACCCTTGCAATCAAATGGACCCTTAGAGAATGACTTCATCCGAGAAGCTCACTATCTCGTTTGAGCGTGTAATCCGTTCCTAGTACCAAAGAGCAACGAAAAATGGCGAACATGACAAGATTTTGCAGACTTGAGTAAAGCTTGTCCTAAATATAGCTTCCTACTCCAAGAATTTATCAGCTAGTGGATGCAATTGTAGGATATGAGCTATTAAACTTCTTGGATGCGTATTAGGGATACAATCAAATTCATAAGTATGGGCCTAATGAGGAACATACCGCATTCGTAATGATCGGAGACTTTACTTTTTCAAAGTAATGTCATTAGGGCTAAAAAATGTGGGGCCTACATACGAAAGGCTAGTGAAAAATGTTCGCGAATATAGAAAAAGCCCTAGGCTCGAGACCAATCGAAACACTTAGAAAAGGTTTTCAATGTATTACAAAAATACACGATGAAACTCAATCCGCTAAAATAGGCATTTGGAGTAAAATCCAGAAAGTTCCTTGATTATATGGTCAATCAACGAGGTTTTAAAGCGAATCTCGACAAAATTCAGGCCCTCATAAAAATGCGGTCTCCATCTTAACTAAAAGAGGTGTAAAGCCTCACAGGAAGGATCTTCGCCATAAGTAGGTTTGTATTTCGAGTAACAAACAAATGTTCCCCCTTATTCCAAGTGCTAAAAGGATGAAAGAAGATCAAATGAAGCAGCGAATAAGAACAGGCATTCCAGACTCTAAAAGACCACATGGGGAAAATACCTATATTAGCTAAACCCGAAAATGGGATAAAGCTACTGCTATCCAAGGTGGCGGTCAGCTCGGTACTATTAAAAAAAGAAGAGAAACAAAAATTATCAGTCTATTATATAAGTAAAGCCCGCAAGAAGTAGAGATAAGATATCCGAATATAGAAAAATCGACTTTTGCCAAAATTATAACGTCACGAAAACTGCGACCCTATTTCTAGAGCCATAGCATTGAAGCATTAACAAAATTTCCACTCAAGAAAGTACAAAGCCTAATGCATCAGGAAGATTAATGAAATGGGAAGTAGAATTAGGATAATTTGAGATAAGCTATGAAGGACGATTCGCAATTAAAGCACAATCGTTAGCAGACTTTATTGTAGAATTGCCAAATGTTCCCGTTCATGAGGAAGAGCGCGAACAGGAAACATGAAAATTGTCTGTGGATGGATTGTCGAGAGATACTAGCTATGGAGTAGGCATAACTTTGACGAGACCACACGTTGAGATGCGCATTAAGGTTCACGTTTATAGCAACCAACAATGTGGCTGAATAAAAAGCACTATTGTCGGGCCTACAATGGACAAAAGAAATGCAGGCAAAATAAAAACGACTTGCAATTGGTGGTAAGCCAAATAAACGGGACGTTCACGACCAAGGATAAAACAATGTCTTTGTACCTCGCAAAATCCATAAGATTATTTCAGTGCATCAACAAGTTTAAACTCATCCAAATTTCTAAAGAGAAAAATGGGCACATAGATGCCTCATCAAAATGGGCAAGTTCAAAAGACATGGAGCCATTTAAAACAGTCATGTAGAACTACTACCTGATAATAGAACATTTATTACATTTTTCACCCATTAATATTTGTGTTTCTATGATTATTTGACGCTTAAATGCACTAAGTACTTCTATATCTAAGTACTAACAATGGTGAAAACGGTGAAAAATTGAAGAGAAGAGCGAAAAATGATCAAAATGGAAGAAAATGAATGTTTAGGGACTAAAGTCCAAATGCTCAAAAATTGTGACAGAGCACACTATGAAGGTTCGAGAATTCTAAGGGTCGATTGAAAGCAATTAGAAGTCAAAAAGGAATGGAATATGATCAAAATCAATTTCCAATTCGCACAAGATATATTCCAGATTTTTAGTTGAAGATTGTGACCCATTTTTGGCATAGTAAACTTTCGAATTGGAAAAGAGATATTTCTAACAAAGTTGTAGCTCTTTGAGTTATCTTCATAAATCATTTTGAATCTTCTAAATCGGATATCAATAGACAATGTTATAATTAAATGACTGACTGCTGTGCAGAGACAAAAAATTCGCTCGTGAAGACAATTTTATTTATTCGATTAGAACTCTTTTGGAAACCAATTTGGACGTGATTTTCATCCAATTTTCGACTCTTACAAATACTTAACAGCATAATACATATGAAAGAAGGCCACCATGCACCATTCTTCTCCTCTTTGGCTCAAAAAACTCATGGAGAACTAAAACTCTTGGTGAAGTTACGATGGAACTCGGTTGGAATTGGTGATTTCATGTCTTTTATTCATTTAATTTGATCTTTCATTGTCAAACAATGCTAAAATTTAGATTTTCATTCTCTTGAATTTATATTGAAATCAATTTAATATTTACAAGATTTTTCATGGATTCAGTCATGCTTTTTTCCATTATTCAATCAAACTATTTATTGAGTTTCAATTTCAATTATTTGTTGTTGAGATTAGTTTAACAATTATTCTATCCTTCATAGATCCAATCATGCTTTTTTTATCATTAGATTAAACTAATTGTTAAATTTTAATCTCAATTTCACTTTATTGGGGGATTGATTACTGCCTTAAGCTTGATGTGTATGATCGATCTTTGATCTTGTTCCAATAAAATTGTGTGAATATGTCTTAAGTCTAAATTCTAGAATTACATTTGTAAATTAAATTGATTTTCATGATATATCTTCCGATTAGAGTGTCGGGATGAAAACCTCTAATTTTGTTATAAAAATGAATAATTGATATGATTTATCCAATCCAATTGAGGGAATTTCGATATTTCACTACTTCAAATTATTGATTTTAATTTCACCTTTCAACATTGAATTTTAGTACACATTTGAGAAAACAATTCAGTCTTTTTGATCCCATAAATATTCTTCCATCTCCCTGTGGATATGACACCCAAAACTGTGCTACAACTACCGCATTATTCTCTGAGCGTAATCACTGCTAAAACCATCAGTTGGAAGAAAAATAGAGAAAATCCTATGGATACAGGATAAAACTTTCTAGATGCAAGGCATCATTTTTTATTTGAAAGATGGAATACTCCCTGAAGATAAAAAGTCAGTACAGAAACTGTAAATTAGAGTCACAAGATACATAATGCAAGGTGCTATCTTAGTTAAGCAAAAGTACATACTTCCTCTACTTAATTACATAAGCGGGGACAAAACGTTGTATGTAATGAAGGAAATCCATGAAGGCATATGTGGTAACCTCACTAGTGGACACCCCCTAGTACAAAAAGCCTTAAAAAAAGAGAGGATATTTTGGGCCTAATACGAGAAATGATGCAATTAATTTCGTCGAGAAATGTTAAAAGTGTCAAATGTTCGCATCTATTCCACGATAGCCCGTACAAGAACTGGTAACCAGTAGTAGCCCTTGGCCAAATGGGGAATTGACTTTGTAGAACCACTGCCCTGGGAAGATCCAATATGAGATTTAAGATTGTGGTAGTGAATTATTTCACCAAATGGGTAGAATTCAAACCTCATGTAAATATCATTAAGGCTAACACTTGTAAATTCATTTGGAAAAGCACTATATGCCAATTCGAAGCACCCAACTTAATAATTTCAGATAACGGAACATAATTCCAAGGAAAAAAAAAAGAAGCTAAAATCAATGTGCAATGAGTTGGGTATCTGCAGACACTTCTCCAATCTCTATTATCCCAGGCAAACGGACAAGTGGAAGTCGTCAATGAAATATTAAGCCCTATTTGGGAGAGATTCTCAAAATTCTACAATAAATCAATTCTCATTTTCAACTACACATTTTTCAATAAAATAATATTTTCCATCATATCAATAATTTTTTCTTCTTTTTCAACCACACATTTCCCATCATATCACTATTCAAAATCAATTCTTCCTCCAAAAATCCCTCCCAAACAAGCACTAAAAAATATCCTAAAAATGAAGCTCGATTCGACGAAGGGACTATAAGTCGATGAATCACCACAGATCATGTGGTCATATTAAACCACCACAAAAATCGCTACTAGAGAAACTCCTTTCTCCCTAGCCTCTAGAATGGAGGCCATGGTACCAATAGAAATTGGTGTTAGTTCAACCAAAAAAATAAGATATGACAAGGAGCAAAATGAAGAATCTATAAATGCGAACCTAAATATCTTAGAGAAAAAGCGTGATAATTCTCAAGTTAAGCTCGCAGCATATTAGAAAAGGATGGAAATATACTTCAATTCAAATGTTTGCAAGAAAACCTTCAAAGCAAGGACTTAATCTTAAAGAAAGTATTTTTCACAGGCAAATAAATGAGTTTCAGCTCGCTTGGTCAAAAATGGGAAAGATCTTATACAATAGTTGAAGTTGTATGAGCAGGAACATATAAGCTCATAGGGAAAAATGGTGAACCCCTTGAACATCTTTGGAATGATACGTACTTGAGAAAATATTATCAATAATTGAGCAAACTCAATATAGCTAATTTACTATTATTCGCGAAAGTTCAATTATGAATTCCTGTTGCACAAAGCGAATCAAGTTGATTAATCATTTACTGTACAAGGCAAATGACACTTGCAAGTTATATCTATTACGTAGTCAAAAGGCATGTTATGCGAACTAAAACTATTACATAGTCGAAAGACATATTCCGCAAATTAAAATCCCTGCACATCGACAAAGGTTTCTTTAGTCAAAAGATAAGGGAAAGACCGAGAATAAAGTGATCCCTTTGCCAAAAGCAACCTTTAAAAGTTGACCGGGCATTTGTTCAAGAAGAAAATGCATAAAAGTTACATCACAATTTGTGAAATTGTGCCTTGTACAAGATGCATATATGAGGAAGATGCAAGAGGATGGCAGACTTACCAACTCCTGAACCATTCTTTGCCAGTTTTTGGATCAAATGTGCCAAAATCAGAATCGTAGATACGCGACTATAGCATGGTAGGTGAAATATTAAGGCAATTCTAAAACATTGTCCAGTCGCATAAGGTAATGGCATAAGGCCTAAGAGTGATTCATCAGGAAAATATAGTAGAATAAAAAATGAAGATAAAGAATTGATGACAACGTTTAAAAGAATTATGTGAGAGATAAAAGGCTTTCCTCCCAGGATCAACAACAAACAAAGTGTTAAAATACATCTTCAATGGTTCGGAAAAAATGAAGGCAAGCGACAACATGACACACATATATAGTGTCAAAGGAAGTCTACCACATCTATAGAATCGCAATGGGATTTTCAGCCGAAATGTCACACAATTTTAGACGTTATACGTTCTATCTAACTCGAACATTAATTACAAAATAAATAATCGGGCAAAGTCATCTAAGAGGCTCATGACCCCAAAATTTTAACAATAAAAGTCCTAAATTTCATATAAATAATAAATTCGAACTTTGGGGACTATTTGTTAAACCAAGAAATACAGTTGGCAAACTTTGCCCCTGCTAGCAAAATGAATGCAACATGCGGAAGGGAGAAAGGCCTAAGAGCTTCGCGCCACGTACGTGAACCTTTCCCCCATCCCAACTGTCTACAGGCTAGACAGCAATCACACGTGAGCTAATGAATAAAGCATGATACTCCTAATGTAATCAATTATAAAGTAGTCAATAAGGACCGCCATCTATTGTTTTCCAAAATGATTGAATTATCCTAAAACTCAGAGGGAAATTTATAAACACCCTCTCATTTGAAGAGAAAGTGGTGCAATTCAGATATCTCCCTTCCAAATAGTCATTTCATCTCTAACTCCAGTTTGAAGATCAAAACTAGTGAGATCTGAAGGTGAAAGTCCTGGCCAGGTGAGAGAATTTGTTGATCTGATTTTTATCGTCAACAAAGTTTATAATCAACACAATGAATCTAAAATTCACACGCATATCCTATTGAGCTGAGAATTTTACGAATCTCTAACAATGGTGGCCTACCATGTACTCTTAATAACTAGTAAGATAACAATAACTTCTTCCGTTATTCTTCGTAGAACACCGCTGTCGATTTTCTTTCATGGGACATTGTTTTAGCCTTCGTAGAAAAAAGTTATGCAAAGGGATTTTTTCCCAAGACCTTTTGGCATTCAAAGGTAAAGGGTCTGTGTAAGCTTGTTCATGGTGGTGTGGTGACGGATGGTAAAGATGGCCAAATTGTTTTGGCTATGGATTTCTCCACGGTCAGCCATGAACGAGTGTATTGAGAAAGTTTTCAGAGGCTAGCAATCATCAGTAGACGGATCTGTTGTATGGGTTGTTTTACTCACTCCATTACCAACACTTGCCATCTAACAACCAACTGTAGTGCTTTATGCAACATGGCACCACAATCGATTTGTCACCAAAACATCTCAATATGAGACAGGCATTTTGGGTTCTGTAGATCATAATGGTGCACCACACAAAAACAATAATTGCCAAGAAAGGTAATTTTTTGGTTCTTGCCCAAAATGGAACATCAACCAAAAGTCCATCAAAATGCAAAGACCAAATGATTAACTTTTCAATACTCATACAGATGCATCTCAATTCTCACACAATGTTCCCTTTATTACTCTAATAATCAACCAAACAAAAAAATTAAATAAATACAAAGGCATCTCAACTCTGAATGAAAAAAATAATGTACGCTGAATTCATCAATAGTAGCATCATAACTTGAAAATCAAGATGAAAATTCACAATAACATGCCAGGCCTTAAGTGAAATAAACAGAAATGCTTATGCACAACTAATGACTTAGCTTAAAAAATTCATAATGCAATATCAATTACCATCGTCTTCCCTTGGTTGTTCAGAAGATTGATGCGCGGATTGTCATGCAAGCAAATTGAGATGGTGTCCCTGTCCTTGAGCTATGAGTAAATAATTACCAACCCTTGCAGTTGATGCCTCTCCCACTCCCATTTGTTGTTGCTGCGACAGAAACCTCAAGGAAGCAGAAGGCTGCTGCTAGGCTAAGCTCCAAACTTGCCCAAAATTCGGCTGGCAAAGCCCAGAACCCTCCAGGAGCCACCCAGGAACCCATGTCTTCTTTGCTGAGGTGACGATGGTAATCTTCGTATTGAATGAATTGAGAAGAAATTGAATTGAATTATTATTGAATCTCAAAGTATTTTACAATGCACTGCTCTGACCTATAAATAGAGAAAATCTCTAACTTGTAACTATACAAACCACTACTAGACTGACGAATGGAATTAACTAACTAAATAACCAGCACAACTACTTCCGGTTAGCTCCGGCTATCTCCAGTTAAGTTCAGCTCCTATTCCAGCTTCAATTACAGCTTAGCTCCAGATCTGTTACCCCCCTCAAGATGGACAATGGAGGTTAACGACATCCATTTTGGATAGTAAAGGAAACAAGAGTGAGGCTGGTAAGGCCTTTGTGAAAATATCCGCAAGTTGGTGTTCTGTTCGAATGGGTAAGAGTTTAATAAATCCATCAGCGACTTTGTCTCTTACAAAATGGTAGTCGATTTCTTTGTGTTTAGTATGTTCATGGAAAATTGGATTGGAAGCAATGTGAATGGCTACTTGATTATCAAAAAAAATCAAGGCAGGAATGGCAGGTGAAATCTGGAAATCAAGATGCAAGTGATTAATCCAAACCAACTCACTAGAAGTAGATGCCAATGCTCGGTATTCTGCCTTAGCGGAAGATCTAGATAAGGTTGTCTGCTTTTTAGCTTTCCACGAGATTAAAGAATCTCCAAGGAATATATAAAATCATGTGACGGATTTCCTTGAATCAAGGCAGCTTCCCCAATTTGCATCTGCAAAGGCCCTCAGCTGAAAGGAACATTGTGATGAAAACAAGATGCCTTGCCCTGGAGTAAATTTTATGTACTACAATAAGTGATGTACTGCATCTAAATGTGGCTTTCTTGGTTGAGATACGAATTGACTCAACTTGTGAACCGCAAATGTGATAATAGGCCTTGTAATGGTTAAGTACAACAATCGCCTAATTAGCCATCTATACATTGAAGCATCAACCAAAACTTCACCTTTAAATGAACTGAGACGAATCTTTGGATCCATGGGCAATGAAGTAGGTTTGCTCGCTAGGAAAACTGTGTCTTCAAGCAGTTGAAGAGTATATTGTCGTTGGGATAGGAAAATGCCTTTAGATGATCGAGCAATTTCCCAACCCAAAAAATATTTTAACTGCCCCAGATCCTTTAGCTTGAACTGGCTATGCAAGAATTTCTTTAAGGATTCAATCTCCTGATGATTAGGTCCAGTGATGATTATATCATCAACATAAACTAGTAAAGCAACAAAACAACTGCCAGTGCCTTTAGTAAATAAGGAATAGTCAAATTTTGATTGAAGAAATCCACGACAGATCAAGGCATTCGAGAACTTTGAGAACCATTGCCTTGAGGCTTGCTTCAAGCCATATATTGATTTATGGAATCTGCAAACTAGATGCTCCCCTTGTTTGCTAGAATTAATTTGTTTATTATACTCCATTGGAAGGTCCATATAAATCTCCCCAAACAAATCACCATTGAGAAACACATTATTAACATCCAACTGGGTAATATGCCATTTACTTGATGCAGCTATGGCCAGAAGAACCTTGACTGTCACCAGCTTAGCCACGGGTGAAAAGATCTCAATGAAATCGAATCCCTCATATTGAGTATACCCTTTCGCCACTAGTCTCGCTTTGTATATGTCTATGCTTCCATCTGACTTATACTTGATTTTATATACCCACTTGCAGCCTATAGAGTGTTTACCCTTAGCCAAATTTGTAATGGACCAGGTGTTGTTTATTTCCATAGCCTTAAGTTCAGCTTCCATAGCCTTTCTCCAGTGATCAATCTTGACAACTTGATGGTAAAATTGAGGTATCGAATGAAGCTCAATCCTTTAAAGTGCGCTTTTGGGGTATCATCTGGCAAGTTCATTGGTTACATAGTTAATCAAAGAGGCATCGAAGTGAACCCTGAAAAGGTCAGAGCTTTGATTGAAATGAGGTCACCCCAAAAGCCAAAAGAAGTACAAAGCCTCACTGGGAGAGTAGCAGCTCTAAATCGCTTCATCTCTAAGGTGACAGACAAATGCCTCCCCTTCTTCAAAATTCTTAAGGGGGGAACAAGTTCCAATGGACAGAAGAATGTGAGGTGGCCCTGCAGAAATTAAAGAAGCATCTAGGACAGCTGCCTCTTCTTTCCAAACCAACAGATCACGAGGTATTGCACCTATATTTGGCGGTAACCTCCGAGGCAGTGAGCTCAATTCTGATAAGGGAAGAAGACAACCATCAACTACCAGTTTACTATGTCAGCAAAGCGCTCATTGCTGCTGAAACACGATATCCTGACATGGAAAAGCTGACCTTCTCCCTAATAATAGCCTCGAGGAAACTGAGGCCCTATTTCCAGGCTCACAGGATACACGTGCTAACCAATTACCCCCTTAAACAAGTACTTCAAAAGCCTGACGCTTCGGAAATATTGCTTAAATGGGCTGTGGAATTTAGTGAGTGCGACATCAGTTACAAACCAAGGACGGCTATTAAAGGGCAAGCCCTAGCTGATTTTGTGGCGGAATTCACCCCTGCACCAAATAATGAAAAAGAAATGGAACCCGCTGAACCTCAGATATGGAGGCTCTCTGTGGATGGGTCTTCTGGATACTCTGGTTCAGGGGCAGGAATCATATTGGTCAGCCCAAAAGGACACAAACTTACTTCTACAGTAAGGTTCAACTTTAAGGCAACCAATAACGCAGCTGAATACGAGGCTCTTCTGGCTGGCCTCCGACTGGTGAAGGAATTACAAGTAAAGAGGCTCATAATCAGCAGTAACTCCCAGTTGTTGGTCAGCCAAATCCATGGAAACTTTTCTGCCCGGGACAAATCTATGGCAGCCTACCTAAAGATGGTAATAAGCTTCGTCCCTTCATTTGAAAGGTTCAAACTGATGCAAATACCGAGGTCCCACAATGCTCACGCTGACATACTAGTAAAGTTAGCAAGTAGTAAAGACTAAGAACTACTCAATGTGGTTCCCATTGAGCACCTCCCTAGACCTTCGACCGAGGTCAGTAGAATGGTAATGTGGATAGAGAATACACCTCTCTGGATGAAACCCAACATATCCTATCTAAGGGATCAGACCCTACCTCATCAGAAAGAAGAAGCTCAAAAGCTACGAAGAAGGGCCGCCTACTTTGATATGAATGTAAAATGCATAGTTTTTCATATTCATTTAATACGCTCGTATGATTATTTTATGTCAAAATGTACTTATTAATCTCATATTTTGATTTGGGTGGCAATTTGATGGATATAGCGTAATTTGGGAGAAATAAGTGGAAAAAGACCAAAATGAAAGAAAGCGAAAGTTCGGGGACTAAAGTGAAAATACTAAAAAGCCATGTTGAACCTCACAATGAAGATTTGAGAGTGTTAGAGGTCAATTGGATGAAGAAATAAGTCAAATGGATGAAATACAATCAATGTATTATCAAATATAAACTTTCAGGCGAAAAAGTTATGCACCGATTTTCATCCTCATATTGAGACCCATTTTTGACATTGCAAATGATCGAATTGGAGGATGATATATAAAGCCAAGTTGTAGCTCTTTGAGTTATCTTTCTAATACATCTTGAATTGTCTCAATAAGATATCAAGAGAGAAAGATATGACCAAAATACTAAAAGCTGTCCGACAGAGGAAAATTAACACTATGCGGTCGCATAGTGTTAATTTCTTACGACCACATAGACCATTACCGCGAGTTTTAGGGCTGGATTTATTTGTTCTATACGACCACATGACCTATAACTATACGACCGCATAGTTCATTCCCGACACAAAAATTTTGATTTCCAAATTTAAGTCAATCACCTATGGAAACAACTATAAATACATGATTTCCAACCCTAGAACGCAACTAGAACGTACAGAACGCTTCCAAACTCCATTCTTCATTATTTCTCTCTTAAATTCATGAATTGTAAATAACTTTTACACTTGGTTGAAGGAAATTGAAGACTTGGAACCACATATTGTGAGATCTAAATATTTTTTCTTATTATTTAATTCTTATTTTGTGTATTGAATATTCTTCTACACTTATTTCTATGATTGTTATGTTTAATTGCTATGAGGCCTACTAGTTTGTTATTTGTTACAATCTACCGCTAAGTTAAATATCAAATCCGTAATTGTTTGATCCCTTTAACTTGTGAAGCACTAGGATTTGACAATTTTCTGCGATAGAGATTTTTGAATCTTAAGAAAAATGTTTAAATAGATTGAATGCACTGGTGTTTTTGTTATCTAGTTCATCGATTTCTCTATTGTGTAAAGCTGTTATTAAATTGAATTTTGAGCGTTGGTCTAAGATTATTTAATAATTAGGGTTAATTAGAACGCTGATTTCTAACTAACTAAAATTAAGGAGAAATAGAAAAATTATTCCAATGGTGAATATTCGAAATATGAATTGAATTATCCTTACATCTATGATCAGTTGTGGATTTTCGACGATGGATGTGGACTTAGACCAAGTTAGTCTTTTGATCGTTTTCGTTAATTTAATTTCATTGTTATTGATTACGTTATTTACAATTGTTTGCATACAAAAATCCTCAAATCATTGTACGAAGCATAAAATATAGAATTACACACTCTTCGTGGGATCGATCCTTACTTTCACTACTGCATTAGTTTTAGAAGTTAAGGTATTACTTTTGGGTGCCTACGACAGCACACACCAAATTTTGGCACCGTTGCCGGGGAGTGGTGTTAATTTACTTTTGTGTTTCTTGAGTTATTTTATTTTATTTTTGAAAAAAAATTTATAATTTTCTAGGTTTTTAAGTAATTTATTGTTTTTAAGAATTTTAGTATAGAATTTTATTTGCTTTCTTATTCTAGTTTTTTTAAACTTGTTTGTCATATATATATACTAGTCTTTGCCCGTGCAATGCACGGGCTGAGTTATTTTGGAGGTAATGTTAGTTTGTTAAATGTGTTGAATTCTTGTGAATTACATCATCAATCCAATGTTTGTTATGTACACAATTAAATAACAATTAACAGAATCTTTTAATTGCGCATAATACAGAGTGAAACAACGGAACCTTAGATTGGAGATTTAAGGACATCATAAAACTGAAATTTAAATATTTCAGGATTTAGGAGGTAGCTGAAACTTAACAACTACATACAGAGCAACAAGAATTGTAGAACTTTTTTATCAGTCAACTAATATATGCTTTAATCTAGTACGATTATTGCATTTAGAAGTTGTGGTGTTGACAAGAAATAAAAACGAAGATAATAAAGATTATAATTTAAGTAGCCAGCTCTTCCATGTAAATATAATCAATTATGCATTTGAACCCCATTTCATCATATTACAACACACGAACACCTTATCAGATTTACCAAATGAGTGTATCTATGCTTTTACATGTACCTCTCCATCACAATAAACATCAATTTTCATTTATTCATTTACTATAATCATGAATTTGGAACATAAGCAAGTACGAGATGGCATGACGAATCTGAAAATGTACATAGTATGAAGAGAAGCAGCGGAAACGCGAATGATATAAAGGTAGGAAATGGTGTTATCAGATAACGTCTTTAAAAACCTGGATGCTTCATCTGGTTGTGAAGCACCTGAAAATTCTGATTACCCCTCATTCTCTCGCCCTCTCCTCTCTCTCTCTCGACAATCAACAGATCTCCGCCCTTTCCCCCAAATCAACCCTATTTCATCTTCTCCCCATTCACTTCCCTCTCCTTGCGCCTTTTCTATCTTTCTCAATCGCCTGTACAGTAGATATTTCTTGTGAACTGAAGCTGAAACCGCAAACTAAAATGCAATTAGCCAATCCAGCACTCCATTCGGATACAAAGAGAAATCTTTAATCTCTAAATAGTAAATAACGATCATGGAAAATCGGCTCATGATATAGTACGCACACTTAAATACATGGAGATAAATAAATGTACAAAGAACACACCACTTACAATCCTGTTAGTGCTTACATTTATGTTGTTGAATTTCAAAAAAGGGGTCTTCCACATGTACATTTCTTGATAATCCTTCAAAATGAACATAAATTAAGAACTCCGAATTCTGCGGATACAATAGTCAGTGCTGAATTACCTGATGAGCAAAAGCATCTATCTTTATATTTTCTTGTAATAAAACATATGATGCACGGACCTTGTGGTGTTTTAAATCCTAAAAACGTTTGTATGAAACAAAATGATACTTGCAAGTTTGATTTCCCAAAAAAACTTTGTGACCGAACTATTATAGGCAACAATTCTTATCCAACCTATAGGCGTAGAAACAATTGTAGGTCTGAAATCGACATACCTTATGATTTGAGGGTATAAATATGAGAATGTACAACAGATTGCAGCAAGATGAAGGAACGCAGCAAATCGCCTGAAGATGAAGACTTGACCTCACTTATATTATAGATAAGTCATACATGATTGGACTTTTGGCTTATTTAAACTTGGGATCAAAATTAGCCAACTCACCATTTAAGCAGCATGTTTGGTTGAGCTTTCAGCTTATAAGATAGTTTGACCATATTTAGATGCTACCCAAACATGCTCCTGGACTTTTTATTCCACTCCATAATAGAAAAAGCAAATCAAGAAAGTGAGGTTAAGGATGTGTATTGCTTTAACTTCAGATTTGATTTCTCACACTGACAAAATATTCTTCAAAGCCATGACACCAGATGTCCAGTACAGTTAATATCGCATATCATTCACATAATTTTTCTTCCATAATATATGCAGCAACAAATAACTTCAGATACAAAGATGAACAGAAAATGCTAAAATAACTTTCATACTGAAAACTATAAACACATTTCATTTTATTTCTATAATTTGCTTTGATGTTAAGGTTTACCTTAAATTTACAGAATTTCCTGCTAAAAATATATATAACCTGCATATGTTTCCATGAGAGATTTAATAAATATATATGCACATTAAAAGCACGGCTGGTATAAATTATCTTACAAATTTTTTAGCATCGCTCGCAAGTCTATTCTTGGAATCAGTTTTACAATAACTTTCTTCCTTGCATCATTCACAGCTACAACCTAGAAGTACAAGCATAATTGAAACAATTAACAAAAATAAGCTAATAGGATCTTTGCCAAAAGAAAAAAAATCAAAGCAATTGATTAGCAAAGTGAAAATATACAAAAAATAAATATGGATTATAAAAAAATATTTTGATATGAGTAGTAAGATCATACTTGTGCAAGATCGCCCTTATATTTTCCATTCTTTACACGGGCCCACATACCCTCAGATATTGCATTGGACTTGCTCTTGATGGAGAGCAAATCCTTTTCTTCCCCTTTTGGAATGGACTAAACTAAGTATAATTTAGAAGCCTCTGGAAATGAAATAAGATACCGAAGGGAACATGATGACCTAAAATTCTTACAGTATCACAAAGTGGAATTGTCTACATGGTACCGTGAGAAGAGAATTGAAAACCAGAATCTGGCCCATCAGGAACAATTTCACTTTCCATGTCCTGTGTAGGGAAACAAAATTTCAGTTCAAACATTACCTACAGCATGAAGATGAATAAAAGTCGGTACATGGAATTTATCTACTTAGAATCAATTAGCTCTATTTCAAAATGACCACCATCAGAGAATGTGGTAACTATAACAATTTCACTATTTAGGTCCTATACAAAGGATAGTTCCAGCATTTTCATGCAAGTAAATGAACAGAAGTTGGAGTGTGTAATATTGTCAATAAACTGTTTTACCTTTGAGCCAATTAGCTTGATTTCTAAATCTTCGTCATCCTCTGAAAAGCTGGTAATTTTTTTTTTTGGATAAGTTGCTTCACCAGCATGTACCAGAAGTAGGAGTTGGATAACCCTGATTATGTGCAAAAGAAGACAGCAAAATGTAGCAGCGGAAAACAAAATATTCTTGATTTTTTGTGCCAACATCAATCAACATGTAGAGCTGACAAATGACAATGTTCAAACCTTAATAAGCTCTGGATCATTCCAGGGTTCCTTGTCAGATCCTAGACATGCACCTTCATTCTCTGAGAAGAATATTGATTTTTGCCATCTAAGATAGTTTCATAATGTTACTTTAGCTCCTGCCTCTATTAGGTGTCCTAGTGCCAAGGTGGAGAAAATCAGTTATTCATTTGGGTGCTTGAAACTTTTATATTAACATCTATCCGAGAGAGAGAGAGAGAGAAACTTGCAACAGATTTAAATAGGGGCTTCATTGAAATAGAAATCTAAGAAAAATCAGCCAATTTCAGTAAATTATTTCTAATTCGAATTCCAAACCACCAAATGCAGTATAGCTTACAACGTAAATTTATCTAATCAAATCCAGTTAGCATTCATAAGCTGATTCTATGTACAAATAGATATTGATGATAAATCTTATCAATATTCAAACACCATAAACTTGTAATCCCAAAAGTTAACCAACTGCCACCCCTTTCGTCTCGAAGAACAGAAACGGTAAAAAAGTTCACTTCTATTTACTTTCAAAAATGCATGTCCCATGACTTTCACTATCCAAATAAACAATCATGAATTTCAAAGGCCGAAGGTTTCAGGTATTAACTTTGGATAAAAATATGAAAACTGTTCTCAAAGTTTTTAAAGTAATGCTTGTTAGCTAGTGAGATATTGGGTTTGCAATAAAAACTCATACGGAAATCCCAAATTAAATTTGAAATGAATTTCGTCTAAGTTCAGCCCTAGATTGGTGGGAATGAATACAAGTCAAACATAATTACTCCTATCACAGAACCCTATTCAGTGAAATTAGAGCCAACTAAACAAATTTGTGATCAGTAAAATTCCACAGCTGAATTAACTCTGCAATCAAACTCCAACTTTCTCGAACCATGCAAAATAGATATCACAACGAAACAGGGCTTCTTCACCTTATTTCCTACACAAAAATAGAATAATTATAATATAATTCATGTATTCATGTGCATGTACACGATTGAATTCCACACTATTTCGAGGATCCAGAACAACGTCCCCATCTAAAATCATACATCTCTATTAGTGGGGAATTCAAATAAAGAACCGAGTCGCAAAATCTATATTAAAAGAGCATGATCGCAAGGATCATGAAAAAAGCTCACTTCCATCATCATCCATGCCGTCAACTTCCCAAATGGCAATAGAAGAAAGCAAGATAAGCAAATCTAAGTCAGTACATAAGCAGAAATGAAAATTGTACAAGTTTTGAGCCAAGAAAGGCAATTAAATATTACACATGTAACAGTTCCATTGAAGTAGGTGTAGCAAAAAAGGCTCTTTCGTCCATTGGAAGAGATGGAAGCCCTTCATTTTCTTCAAAAGAAGACGTTTTCATAGATTCTTTTGCAACTTCTGCAGCAGTAAAACAAAAGTAACACATTAATGCCCTGTTGAAAGTAAATAGTTAATCTTAAACACAGATAAACAACCTGTAATGGCCACCGCACCCTCCAACCCAACAAACACAGCTCCCCAATGTGCCAACAGTTGCACCAGATACCAAATCAACCGCCGATAGATCACCACCCAGCCCAACATCTACGACACAAACTAAACAATACAAGTACAACCTAACTACAACAAGCACACACAAACAAACAAACAAACCATCACAACAGTTGCGCAAAAATGCTACAACAACCGCCGGCAAGAGGCACGACGCCAGCACTTCCTCCCGCCGGCGACTACAGCATGACAGCAGTCGGAAGGGACCTAGCTCGCGAACAGAACCAAAACCCCCACAGTGGGGGCCAGCCGTACGGAGTCCAGCCATACCACGACCGACTCTTCAATCTGCACCGCCCCAGAGAAGAAGCCACCGCGCCAGTGACCCACCAAAATCGCCGAAAGGAACAACAACACACACACAAACACACCAACCAAAGGCAAAGAAGGAAAATGGAGAGGGGGGAGCCGAAGCTCCCACCCCCGACGTCGCTCACGGGTTAAGGGTTTTAGAGAGAGAAGAGAAATGGGTTTTAATTGGGCAGAAATTTCTGGTGCTCACAGGCGATGGAGGTGGGGACCGTGGGGTGTTTCTGGTGCTCGCAGGCGGCAGTGGCAGGCAACGGAGGTGGAAGAGAAGGATTCTATGGCAACTGAATCAAGATTGGAGAAAGAGAGCTGTAGTCTGTAAAAGTGATGGTGAGATTTCCCGTGTTGTTTTATTAGGGCAGAGATTTCATATGGAAAGACCAACTTCCCCGTGCGCGCATGGGGAGATGGGCTTCTCCCCGTGCGCACACGGGGAGAAATGTTTTTTCTTTATTTAAAATCGAGCAAAATAAAAGAATTCCAATGAAATATTCATGTAATTACGATACTTTCTTATTTCAATGAAATAAAATCACAATAAAATTAACTAAATATCATAAATTTGTTCATTTTTTTTATATTCTAACAATAATACAAATTCATTCTCTTGTAATTCCAATTTTTATACGATTTTACTTTACTGGTGGAAAAAAATACAACTGATATATATGGGGAAGAAGATATTTTACAAGCTTCAATTTTTTTTTTTGCACTCTCTTCATTTTTTAAGTGCTAAAAATAATCTATGACAAAATCATAAGAGATGCATATGGAAACCTAATTCTATTATATAAACTGAAGTAGGATATTCATAATCGAGCAACATAAACCAGAATCTAATAGAAACTTCAGGAACAAGCAAATCAAAGAAAGTGGGTGAACATGGGGAAGAAAATAATGGTGCTTCAGTTTCAGTTGGTTCAGAAGTGAAAGAAGAAACTCATTTACCTAACAGGCTTGTAAGTGTTCTTTATCTTTACTCGAAGTTGTAGTAGTAGACGTCGTGCAACGGTTGTAAACTGAAGTTTTAATACAAAAGAGAAGTTGTGCTGGAGAAGAAAGAAACTTGTGAAAAGGAAGAGAAATCGATCGAAAAATAGATATGCATTTGTGAAATAAAGGCTACGACTATTTATTTATTGATATTATTCAGAGTCGGTTGAAGAAAGCAAGCCGCGCCAAAAGAATACTGATGAATTGAGTCGGTTGAAGAAAGCCAGCTGTGACAAAAAAAATGTTGTAAGAGATTTACTGATGAATTGAGAGTTGGTTGAAGAAAGCCAGCTGTGCAAAAAAATAAGCTGCAAGAGATATTTGATTTTCATGAATAGTAGGAATCCAGTTTGTGAACAGTACAAAACCAGATTAGTGTGAAAGACAAGGTGCGAGAATGAACAGTGTATCCCTCATCCCCTCTTTTAATATGTAGTGAAAATATAGTATTGAACCGGTTTATGAATTGTACACAACCAGTTCAAGTGTGAAAACGGCTGTGACAAAAATGAATAGTGATCCTTGGATTCTCTCTTTTAAGAGAAGGAGTGATTCTTGAATTGTCTCATCCATTGAACAACAACTTGAGAGTCTAACTACTCTTATTTGTCGAATGGTTGCAGGTAATGTCCAAATAGCAAAAGCTTGTGAAATTTATTCATTGGTAGGCCATTCCACCGATATGTGCCCAACACTTCAAGAGGAATCCGTTGAACGCGTAAATGCATCTGGTAGCTTTCCTGGACAACCACAGAGGAATTATGATCCTTATTCAAACACGTACAACCAAGAATGGAGGGATCATCCAAATATTAGCTATGGGAATCGACAAGTGAATCAATCTATAAATCAAAATCGACAGAATTTCCAGCAATATAATCAGCCCTACCCTCCTAGACAACAACATGGCCAAACTTCTAACTCTGGTATGTTTTTAGAAGATATTGTTAAATCTCTGGCCACTAACGCTTTACAATTTCAACAGGAGAAAAGGGCTAGCATTCAATGTTTGGAGAATCAGATATGTTAAATGGTTAACGCGGTCAGTCGATTGGAGTCACAGAATGCGGGGAAACTACCATCTCAAATGGTAGTAAATCCAAGGGGAAATGTAAGTGCAATCATGTTGAGGACTGGCATGGAGGTTGAAGTTCCAATGAAGATAGCCCCTACATCATTGAAGGAAGAAAATGATGAATATATCACAACAGAAAAGAGTGCTCCCAACGATAATGAGGTAACTAAGCGTAAGTTTCCACCTCTTTTGGATTAGAAACATGTACCTTCTTTCCCTCAAACTTTAGTAGGATCTAGGAAATATGAACGAAATCATGATGAGTTGTATGAAATTTTTAGTAAATGCGAGGTAAATATTCCACTTTTAGCTATCATTAAACAAGTGCATCGTTATGCTAAATTTTTAAAACAATTGTGCACAAGTAAGAGGAAACAGAAACTAAAGGGAAATTGAAAAGGTTAATGTTGGAGAGACTGTATCTGCAATTATTCAAAAGAGACTTCCTGTAAAATGCACAGATTCTAGCATGTTCACTATCCCTTACACGATAGGTAACAGTAAGTTTCAAAATGCCATGATAGATTCAGGAGTTTCTATTAATGTCATGCCATATTTTGTATACGCTTCTTTGAAATTTGGGTCTTTAAATGACACTAGTGTCATAATTCAATTGGCAGACAAATCTAACGCCTATCCTATGGGTCTAGTTGAGGATGTTCTTGTAAAAATTGATGGTTTGATTTTCCATGCTGATTTTTATGTGCTTGACATGGGCAATAGTAATCATACTACCACTATCTTATTAGGAAGACCATTCTTAAGGATATCCAAAACTAAAATAGATTTTCATAATGACACATTGACCATGGAGTTTGATGATAAGATCATTGAACTTAATATCTATGATTCCATGAAATATCCGTGTAATAACAATTATGTTCATTTTATTGATGTAATTGATCAATTAGCACATGATGTTTTCAAATTTGCTGCTAAAAATGAATGAGAATCTGTCATTAATGAGCATCTTGGGGATAAAAAAGAGGAGTTGGTTTTAACCACCGAGTTACAAAGAACTGTGGTAGCATTAAATGATCTTCCAAAGCCATGTAATGGTTCTTATTTTGTATTACCAGTTTCTAATGAGAGGCCTTTATTTTCTGTTTTGCAAACTTCAATTTCAGATTTGAAGTTCCACCTCAGTCACTACGAGTATACATTCCATGGAGGTAGAGGAACACTGTCAGTTATCATTCTCAATGGACTTGATACACCACAACGAAGATCGAAGTCAACCATAATAGATCCAGGCTTAATAAGGGAACATTAAGTCGAGTCAAGGTGTTGCTTGGGAGGCAAACCAAGGAAAGTTCGTTCCTTTATCTTTTTAGTTTTTGTTTTTCACGTTCATATTTTAGTTATCATTGTCTTTTTCTTTGTATTGCACCTTACATTGGGGACAATGTAAGTTTTAAGTGTGGGGGAGAGGATTTGGATTTAGGTAGCATTTAGATTGAGTTTAAATTTTAAAAAAATTGAAAATTTTTGCATGATTTTTCAAGAAGAGGAATTGAGGTTAAATGATTTTTTTTGTTGTGTATGCTATTTACAAGAATTAATTAGACTTTCGAAGAACTCATAACATGATTGAATTAATAATCTTACAACTTAGAGCTACTTAGTTCAGTTATTTTCTTTGAGGATGGTAGTGACTAAATTTTGTAGACAAAAAATCGGTGAATTTTTGAGCCTTTAGACTGACATATCCATAACAGTCTCATTATTTCTTTCATGTGTGATATTCTTCCATGGTTTTGTTTATCTAGAATTTGCCTTGATTCTCTTCAAGATCACATTGACACATGCATGCACGAACATGATTAAGGTCATTTTTGTTACATAAATTAGCCACCTTAGCCAAATAGCTTACCCTGTAATCAAATTTTCCTTTGGTTAACCCCTTTGAGCCTTATTGTCTTTCCTTTGTGTAAACTCACGTTACAAGCTTTAAACAGAAGAAAAAAAAACGTTTTTACCCAAACCTTAGAGCTAGTGGAGTATTGTTCATCATCATGATATGTGTGGTGTGCAAGAAAATAAGTGTGGGGTTGTCAAAATTTTTGATAGTGCTATGATTGGTGGAAGGGAACATGCTTCAATTTCAATTCATAAGTCCCATTATGGTGTAACATGCGGAGTTTATATTTCAAAAAAGAGAAAAAAAAAAGTGAATGATAGAAGAAAAAGAAAATAAGTGATGGAGGAGAGTGATGTCAATGTTACAAAATATCTATGTTCATAATTCCTCCTACATTTCAAGACATGGTTCGGTTTGTGTGGGATGGATGCAAAGTAAATGAATCATTGTGTAGAGTAGTTGGTTTTACATATCTTATGAATATATTTGAGCTAAGTTTATTCATCTTTGCTCCACTAGTTCGATGGCTCTTGAGTCACATACCCAAATATTTCCCACCTTGACCATAAGCCATGTTACAACCATTGAAAAGTCCTTATGATTGTTGTAAAGCATGTGATCTAAGTGGTGACGAATGAAAAGATATGCAAGCATATGGTATAGTATCTCCATTGAAATGAATTTGAGCGAAACACTTACCTTTTAAACACATGAGAGTTGAGTGCTTTTATTCGTGAGGGTCTATATGTTTAGTTTACTCCATCTTCACATGAAAATGCTAGCTAATTGATTATAAGTTGTGTGAGAATAATTATTCATGATGTGTTATGTGTTATGAGGAAGTTTGATTATTTCATGTTCATGGAATTACGACCTGGTGTTTTTGGGGAATTAAATTTGAGTTTTGCCCGAGGACGAGCAAAAGTTAAGTGTGGTGAAATTTGATATGAATGTAAAATGTATAGTTTTTCATATTCATTTGATACTCTCGTATGATTATTTTATGCCAAAATGTACTTATTAAGCTCATATTTTGGTTTAGGTGGCAATTTGATAGATATAGCGTAATTTGGAAGAAATAAGTGGAAAAAGACCAAAATGAAAGAAAGCGAAAGTTCGGGGACTAAAGTATAAATACTTAAAAGCCACATTGAACATCACAATGAAGATTTGAGAGTGTTAGAGGTCAATTGGATGAAGAAAGAAGTCAAATGGATGAAAAACAATCAAAGTATTATCAAATACCAACTTTCAGGTGAAAAAGTTATACACCCATTTTCAGCCTCATATTGAGACCCATTTTTGACATTGAAAACGATCGAATTGGATGATGATATCTAAATTAAAGTTGTCCCTTTGAGTTAGATTTACAACGTATCTTGAATCGCCTCAATCGAATATCAAGACAGAAAGATATGACCAAAATACTAAAAGCTGTCCGGCAAAGAAAAATTAACACTATGCGGTCGCATAGTGTTAATTTCTTGCGACCACATAGACCATTACCGAGAGTTTCAGGCTGAATTTATTTATTCTATGCGACCACATGACCTATAACTATGCGACCTCATAGTTCATTCCCAACACGAAAATTCTGATTTTCGATTTTAAGTCAACCACCTATGGAAACAACTATAAATACATAATTTCCAATCCTAGAACGCAACCAGAACGTACAGAACGCCTCCAAACTCCATTCTTTATTATTTCTCTCTTAAATTCATGAATTGTAACTAAACTTTTACACTTGGTCGAAGGAAATTGAAGACTCAGAACCGCATATTGTGAGATCTAAATATTTTTTCTTATTGTTTAATTCTTATTTTGCGTATTGAATATTCTTTTGCACTTATTTCTATGATTGTTATGTTTAATTGCTAGGATGCCTACTAGTTTGTTATTCATTACAATCTATTGCTAAGTTAAATATCAAATCCATAATTATTTGATCCCTTTAACTTGTGAAGCACTAGGATTTGACGATTTTCTGCAATAGAGGTTATTGAATCTTAAGAAGAATGTTTAAATAGATTGAATGCAACCGCTGATGTTTGTGTTATCTACTTCATCGATTTCTCTATTGTGTAAAGCTGTTATTAAACTGAATCTTGAGCGCTGGTTTAGGATTATTTAATAATTAGGGTTAATTTCTAACTAACTAAAATTAAGGAGAAATAGAAAAATTAGTCCAACGGTGAATATTCGAAATATGAGTTGAATTATCATTGCATTTATGATCAGTTGTGGATTTTCAACGGTGGATATGGACTTAGACCAAGGTTAGTCTTTTGATTGTTTTCGTTAATTTAATTTTCATTGTTATTGATTACGTTATTTACAATTATTTGCATACAAAAGCCCCCGAATCATTGTACGAAGATAAAATATTGAATTACACACTATTCGTGGGATCGGCCCTTTCTTCTACAACTGCATTAGTTTTAGAGGTTAAGGTATTACATTTGGGTGCCTACGACAGCACACACTACACTTCATCCTCTAAGATGATGTATTATATAAATGCGGGTACTCACTACCCCTGCTGAGATGTATTTGAGAAGAACAAGCAAACTATGTACTCAGATAAATCCATGAGGGCATCTGCAGCAATCACACCGGAGGTTGGTCATTGGAACAAAAAGTACTTAGGCAAAGGTACTACTAGCCTACCTTGAAAAAGGATACACAGCAGTTAGTCTAGAATTGCGACTAGTGCCAACGTTTTGCCACTATCCAAAGGCAGCCTTCACAGGAATTGAATGTGGTCTCCAGTCCCTGGCCATTTGCAAAATGGGGGATTGACCTAATTGGACCTTTTCCCAAAGGAATAAGAAGTGACAGCTTCGCCATTGTCGCAATCGATTATTTCACAAAATGGGTGGAAGCTGAGCCACTTATGAAGATAACTGAAGCCAACACCTCCAAGTTCCTCTGGAAAAACCTCATTTGCAGGTTTGGTATCCCTCATTCAATTGTATCAAACAATGGCAGACAAATTGATAACAAAAAAGTCAGGGAGATGTGCGAGAAGTTGGGCATCAAGAAACATTTCTCTTCCCTACATCACCTTCAGGCAAATGGGCAGGTTGAGGCTGTAAACAAAAAAATCAAGTATACCCTGAAAAGGAAACTTGACACCTCGAAAGGGGCTTGGGTAGATGAACTACCCTAGGTTCTGTGGGCTATCAGAATCACCATTCGAACTGCCATCGGGGAAACCCCGTTTTCCATAGCATATGGGGCAGAGGCCATGAGCCCTGCTGAGGTGGGTCTTTCATCCCCCAGGAGGATACACTGCAACGAGATAGGTAATGATAAATCAAGAAGATGTGGATTGAATCTCTTTGAAGAAAGGAGGGATGATTCCCAAATCAAAATGACCATATACCAGAGAAAAATAACTCGGTATTACAATGCCAGGATAAAGAAGAGATCCTTCCGGGTAAACGATCTGGTGCTTTGAAGAGTTTTCTTGTCCTTCAAAGAGCCAGGGGTAGGAGCCTTGGGACCTAACTGGGAAGGGCCCTATCGTATCGAGAGAGAATTTCGACCTAGAACCTACTGGATCAAAGATGTGGATGGGAAGGTTCAGCCTCATCCATGGAATGTCGAACACTTGCGAATGTATTACCGTAAATTTTAACCACGGCTGGGGGTCTTTATCAATCCTTGTAAATAAATAAAAACCTTTTGTACAAATAAATTGCGTGGATGAACCATCCACCATAGAGATCACCTCGCTTGGATTCTGAGGTGGACACACATGCCTTCCTTTGACAACCAAACGTCAAGGAAAAAGCCTTTGCATGGATGAACCATCCACCATGCAAGAAACCGTTAGCTCCTCGGAGGAAAGGTTGACATTCCTAAATAGAGATCACCTCGCTTGGATTCTGAGGTGGACATACATGCCTTCCTTTGACAACCAAATGTCAAGGAAGAAGATTTTGCATGGATGAACCATCTACCATGCAAGAAAGTGTTGGCACCTCGGAAGAGAGGTTGAAGTTCCCAAACAGGGATCACCTCGCTTGGATTCTGAGATGGACACACATGCCTTCCTTTGACAACCAAACGTCAAGGAAGAAGCCTTTACATGGATAAACCATCCACCATGCAAGGAAGCGTTGGTGCCTTGGAAGAGAGGTTGGCAGTTCCAAATAGAAATCACCTTGCTTGGATTCTGAGATGGACACACCTGTCTTCCTTTGACAGCCAACGTTAAGGAAGAAGCATTTGCATGGATGAACCATCTACCATGGAAGGAAGTGTTGGCGCTTTGAAAGAGAGGTTCACATTCCCAAATAGGGATCACCTCGCTTGGATTCCGAGGCGGACACACATGCCTTCCTTTGACACCCAAACTTCAACGAAGAAGCCTTTGCATGACATTCCCAGGAAAGGGATCACCTAGCTCGGGTTCCAAGATGAGTCGAAATCCTCAAAGCAAAGAGACAATTTTCAACCAAAGTGGACATTGGAAATCCTTTCACAAAGGTTCAAATCATTCCAACTCAGGTCTACCGGGTTATGACTCAATGAGGGTCGACATTCGATTCAGTATATTAATATCAAGGCAAGACTAAAAAGCGCATATTCCCTAAAGTATGAAAGATTGAAATCGGTTGAGCACACAATCAAGTTATTGCTAATACACACCAACTTAAAAAAAAAACTGGGAACAATAAAAATGGAAAGTTGTATTCAATGACTATATGAGTACAATAGGAGGCTCGGAAGCTTTAAAAATGATAAAATCTATGTAAACCTATGCCTATTCTGGAGGAGTAGAAGGGACTTGATCGCCAGTTGTAGGGGAGGAGCCACTTCCTCCACTGGAGCCTCTTTCGGAATCACTTCGATACAGTCGTCATCAACGGGAGTTTGAAGCACTTCATCTTCAATAAACTCCCTCCTTAGCTCAGAAGTATCGAGGTCAGGGAATAGCTGCTCCACCCTGCTAACGACCTCGTTATAAGCATACTTTCTCCAATATGAGCCAAGGAGTTGATACTCTTCAATATTATGGAAATCGGCAATATAAGTCCTCACGACAATCTCACCTGCCTTGACAACATCTAACTGGTACTTTCTGGATTCATTAGCATACCATTTCATCCGTTTCTCCGCACGGTCTCGAGCTCTTCTGCTGGTAGTCAGCTGAACGTTCACCTACTCCAGAGCATCGGCAGTAAGTTTCTGGTGAGCGGCCACTTCGCATTGAGACTGATGGACTTCGTTCTTCATAACTTCGATCTCAGCTAGGGCAGAGGCTAACTTTGCCTCGTCTTCAACTTTCTGAGCCCTCAACTCATCAACTTCTGTTCTGACTCTCTTCAGTTCAGCCTCAGTAACGTTTAGCCTATCATACGAGGCCTTATTATTCTGATGAATATCGGCCAAGGCTCCTTGACATTCCAAGGCTACTCCAAAAGCCCTGGCACTCTGACTCACTAGAGTGGCAGTCAGATCCACTGCATCACAGGTGGCCACATGATCTTGCCACCTTTCAGTCCAGAAGACCTCAGTGGCACTATGAACCTCGCCAGGCAACATCTCTATCATAGCTTGGGCAATTTTACTATCACGCCCTCCCAAGAAATTTCCAGATTTTCCCGAAGTCCTTTCCAACTTCTTCTTGGGGGCCTCGACAGACACTGATGTAGTGTCCTCAACCTCATCAATGTCCTCCCGAAGCTGCTCCTCTATCGCAGCAGCGATAGAAGCCTACATCAGCTTTGGCTGATTAGGAGTCTTCTTTTTCCCACAGGACACGGGGGTCCCAACACTACCAGAACACTCACTAATATGGATCAATTTCCTTTTCTTAAGGGGCTCTTCAGTTACCCCTTGCCTTTATCAATTATGGGTTGATTTTCTTGGGAGACCCCTCACTCTACTCTCATGACTACATCTTGGACATGACGCTCCGATCTTCACCTGGTCCCTGAAGAGAATCTCCAGGAGGTAGCATTGATAATTGTAGCCACATCAGGTTGGGGATACTCTTTCTTGGGGGCCATCTATCCAATATCTATAAAATACTCTCTGAATTCGTTTACAAAGAAGAACAGAGGTTCAAAAATTGGTTGCTAGAAAGCTATCAAAGAACGGTGAAAATTCGTGACAAAAGGTTTACAAAGGTAAAGCATTGAAATGGCAATATTCTCACTTTTATAAAGGAGAGGAACGAGTCCCAACCGTCAGATGAGAACTAAGTAAATCACAGGCTTACAGATTTCTAAAGATCTGAACCGTAGAAATCAAACAGTTTCCCTTGTCAACGCATCACGCATCCCAATCACCGGCCATCATTGGGCATTCATTGCTAACGGCCAGACATATGTTGGAAGTTGTATTAATACCTTCATCTTGAAAACACGTGAAACTATCAAATCACGTACACAAATATGTGCATAAATTCAAAATAGACTCGTCTCAACTTCAGTGTGACTGACAGCCTCGGCCAGTCCTATTTACTCAGTTCGAAAATTCCTCAGTAACGTATTGTCGACCCCCCCTTTTTAGGCCCGAACTACTTGTTGAAATTCCATGCATAACATGAATGTTTATGCCTGGACTTGGGGGATTAGGACGTTGCATAATACCAATCTCAGCTTTAGTGGATTGATGCTTCAATTGCACATGTATAACTTCGCCCTGGGAGAATAAAACATTTACTCAACCAACAACAGGGATGACAAATTCCCTTTTTACACAGGCCAAGCAACCTCGGAGACTTCAGAGCCAGAATAGCCTCTGAGTGGGTAAAACTTTCCAACTTAAAGACATCTGAAAATACATAAGGAATTCAGCTTTATGAAAAATATTACTCCTTATTACCACCGGAAAGGCGTGCTAATTAAAAGATGCATAACCTTCAAACACTTGCTACAAGTGTGATTAATTATGAAGTCTGACGAGATAAGGGTTAATATCTATGTTGGTAAGTCCAGTTCGGAGTTAATGATGTTGGAATCTGTTGACAGACTACAAGTGTGATTAATTATGAAGTAGACCTAAGAAGTTGTTAAAGTATATTACATTTCAGAATTTGGTAAGTCGTTAAGTACCGAAAGTTATTAACAAGCCGCAGCATATTAAACTTCAGAAGTCGGTGAGTTGCTTCGAGGTCAAAAGTTATCAATGTGCGACAATAAAAGAACAACAGAAGCCTAATAAAGAAAAAGATCGAATTTCATTGAATATGAATTAAAATACAAAGATAAAGAAAACTTGGACCGAAGTCCTTACATATTAGCAAGAATAAAGCAATATTTAGGCCTTAGGAGACGGGGGTGGAAGGGGTTCGAATGGTACTATGGCTTCAGCTTCGGCAGGACTGGCCTCTTCAGCATCATCTTTGTTAAGCTCTGTAACCTCTACACCCTCAGCTGGAGTCTGAGGCTCACCGCACTCCTCTTCTTTAACTTCCAAAAACTCTGCCCTCAAGTCAGAAGTCCCGGCCTCCCGATTGTGTACCTCAAGCTAATCGATGACTTCGGCATAAACGTACCTCCTCCAATACGTGCCAATGCGTTTGTAATGTTCAGTAAGGTGCAAGTTGGCTAAGAAGTGATGTTCAGCGTTCTTGATAGCAATTTCAGCATCGCTACGTACGGTCTGAACTTCTTCAGTCAAACCAGGCACCTGGCGAGTCAGCTCCTCCACCGTCTTCTTCAAAGAAACATTTTCTTGATTGGCCTTCTCAAGGGCTTCAGTAGCCAGACGTTGGTGGGTATCAGAAGTCTCCACCTGCTTCGTAAGAGAGACCACTTCACTCTGAGATAAGTGCACCTCCTTCTTAAGTTTCCCAATCTCTTCCAGGGCTGAAGCGAGTTTCACAAACTCCTTTTTCTCCTTCTTGGCCAGAGCATCGGCCTCGGCCTTCGCCTTATTGGCAACCCCTTCTGCTTCAGAAGCCTTATCCACAAACTCCTTATTTTTCCTTTGGAGGGTCTTGAAAAGGGCATCCACCTGTACGGCCATCTTAAATGACCTCGTAGCCTGGGCCACCATTGTGGCGACGACGTCCACCACGTCGCTTGCCTCGACGAAGTTCTGCCACTTGGCTATCCAAAACTGATGGATCATCGTCGTAGCCATTTGTACCTCTAGGGGTAGAAGAGCAAGAGCTTCGGCTTCCAACTCATCAGGCCTCTTCGCCATAGCCGGCATACCTTGAAAGCTTGTGGTATCACTCGAGGTCCTCAACTGCTTGGCAGGATTTTATTTTTGGGGTTCCGAGGAAGCTGGCCACTTTTGCCCCCGGTGGTCGTAGTAAAAGATGCCGCCAGTAACTTCTGCCCTGCCGGCACCTCGGACCGATGACCTGGTTGGAGCTATCCATCCCGGTGGTGGAAACTCGAAATTTCTTCTTAGGCTCCTCAACCAACGCCTCCTTTTCTCGGTCTAGCAAAGGGGGCCGACCCTCCTCCTGAGAGGCAGCTTCCTTGCTGGCCCTTTCCAACTTCCCTTTGATCTGCATTTCCCTGGCAGATGTGCCCTTCACACCCCTGCGGACCCATCGTCGAAGTGGCTGCCAGAATAGTGGCCATATCAGGGATAGGCACCTTCATTTTTTTGAAGTTCTCTACAAGCAATGCTACGAAGTCAGACATGAATGAAAGGCGACAAATAGGCAGATGAGAACACGTTCGCAAAAGCTGAACATATATCTAGACTCCATGAGAGTTACGTCTTCATAAAATCGCTGTGGGGTGACCAAATTGTCGAAGTGACGAGTCGAGGAGGGTTGACGGTAGATGTCAGACAAGATCTCCTAATGAGAAGAATCAAGCTCAAAATGTTCGACAGTCCCTGAAAGTGATGAACATTGCATTAGTAAAAAGGTTCGGAAAGAAAGTCGGAAACAACGCTTAAAATTAGCACTCACTGGGCTTAGAGTAAGAGGTCAGGACTTTGACGAAGGGGACAGTGTCACCTTCACACTCTTGCTACTTCCCCAAAACCCAGAACTAGGTTTCCTTCCACCTTTTTATGGAGGAAGGAAGACCTGTCATGAAAGGAACATGCCCTCCCATGAGCACATGGAATACCAACCCCTAGAATTCCCTTTGCCTAACGACCTAAGCTGGTAGATGGTTTGGAAAACGTAAAGGGGCATGTCCTTGCCCAGGAAAGTTTTCTTCCAAAGAATATAGGAACCGATTAGCTGGACCCAGATGTTGGGAGAAAGTTGGGTGGGAGCCAGTCCATATAATCTAGGGACGACTCAAAAAAAAGGGTGAAGGGGTAGACGAAGTCCTGCCTTGAGAAGGTACTCGTTAATTGTGACACATCCTTGCCTCGGGTAGTAGGCTCGCTCATCAAGAGACGGGGGTAGTAATTCTATATTGTAGGGAATCCTAAATTTCCCCCTAAGGTCAGCTAGCTTGGTTGGATTGGCATTAGAAGGAATTTTGGCTGCCCCTAAGCTGTTCTTTCATCCTCACCCTCGGACCCTTCTCCCAAAGTGGCGTCTCTTCGCCAACTTTGACAGCCCTAATAGGGTCGGCAGTACTGGCCAGTTCACCCCTGTCCCAACAACTAACCTATCGATACCTACGCTATCTTCAGAAGAGGAAGAAGATGCCATTGAACCAGGAACCTGAAAGAATTTTTTTGTGAAACACAGTGGGGGTTCACAACACTTACAAGAATATCCTGGATAGGAGAGAAAGAAATCTCGAAGATTGGAGAACTTGAAGAAAGTTTGGAGAAGATGAAACTCGCGGGCAAAAATTCTCGTAGAGGTAGAGAAAAAAAGAATTTTTCTTGAAAGCAATCTCCTTTTATAGGCAGGAAAGCTCGACCCCAGCTGTCGGATCAAGGTTTAAGCCATCTAACCATACGTCTAGAGACTAAAATCTGAGCCACATCTCACTTCAGATGCTTCGGATTCAACGGTTCAGATCAAGGCGTGGGGCGCACGTGCCCTATCGCGCCTATAAATCAAATAGGGAACAGAAGAGAGCCATGATTACTCATTTAATGCGGCAGCTGTAGCATGCATTGTGAATTGTACCATCATAATTACCTTTTATTGGAAACAGCGAACATCGTCAAATCATTAAGGCGCCATCACCAAGGACTCCTCGTATTTCTGATAAATTATTTAAACAAACTCCTCGTAATTATCACTCCGATGTTGTCTTGTCAACGGCAGACACTCCTAACTTCTGAAAGGAAAACACTATGAACTTCGGTTACGTCACTCTCCTCGGATACTAGAGACAGAACTCACCAGGTGGATCACTTCGGAATATGCTAACAGGAAGGTATGCCAAGATTAGAGCCTCTTTCCTTCAAGAAATTACATGAGACGAAAAAGTCCATGCATTACATGAATGACCATGCATAGACTTGGGAGACTATTGTTACCCCCCGAAATCAGAGGCTCCAAGTCAACACTCCACGTGGACAGCCACGTACTCCCCGTAGCCAAGTGGACATAGAGTCAGTTAAAAAGTCATCACAGTCAAGGACAATAAAGGATGCAACTATCCGAGGTCGTGGGAGTGCCGAGGCTATATTTGTTTGATGTTCCTTCCAGCCCAAGTAACAAAGGTTTGCCTAAAGCCCCTCAATGCAAAGGCAGAAATTCTTCATGTACGAAGTATTAAGGCACCGAAGCTCAATCACACGAGATGCCCATAAGCCCAAAGCTGACCTCAACACATGCTAATGCCGACGCTGCCTCCCAACGGATTCGGAGATCTATTAGAACTAATTGATGGGATGTCTATAATAAAGTGTATGTAGTGTTAATGTGTCAGTGCCAGCCTACTAGTAGCGCGGCTGATCCGTTGTCAAACATCGAATGTAATGAATGAACAGTGATGTGAAGTCTCGGTCTAGGAGATGTTGCCACGTGGATCCGATCCAACGGTCCCCATGTCGCTAGATTAGTATAAATAGCATCTCTTTGTACTGAAAAAAGGATGGTGCGATCAATAGAGGAAATAACATACTTGCATGCTTGGCTTTGTCTGATAAAATACAAGTGAAGAAGATATATTGACACTCTCAACAATATATTATACATTCTCATATCTATCCTTCCACATATTTCATTACAAAAGAGCAATTTAGTTAGGGAAAACGGATCGAGCACTCGTTGATAGCGCGAGTGCTGTCTAAACCCAACCGTCGGAACCTGAACATCTGTCTTTCGTCGGAAAGTACCTCCCGCGTTCAAACCAACTAGCTTACCGCTCCTTTTCCGGTAAAAACGTACCGGATCAGTGCTTGTCGTGGCAAGAGTGGGCCGGACATCTGTTGAGTTCATTTTTTGGGGTCAACACTATCTATTAATTTAATAATTATTGGTATCCAATTTTCTCTAAAGACCCAATGAGGGAGTTGTGGTCTTGTTTAGTCCCTATTAACTCATTGAGGACTGTTGGTTCTGTGTTACATTCGAAGACCTCAATGAGAGAGTTGAGCTCCCTTCTCCATAAGCATATGGAGATATTTATATAAAGCCCTGGTAGGAAAGATATTTTAACAATCAATAGTGGAATTGTCTTCTTTTCGCCCTGCGCTAGTCAAAACTCTTGGATATTGAAAGAGTTTCTCCAACTGAAGGCAACTTATGGGATTGAAAGAGTACAATAAACAAAAACCTACAAGGAATATAAGCTAATAACCCCTTTAACGTGTATTGATAAATTATTTAGGAATTGAAAGAATATCCCCCCATTAACAAAATCCTATAAGAGAGAGAAGCAAAGAACCCTCCGTGGACTTACTCTTTTAGCCTGTATGAAAAAAATTATCTTGGGATTAAAAGAGCATCCTCTTAAAAATAAGTCGAGGATTGAAAAGGCCACCATTATACAAGTACTTGATTTCTATTGGATTTCTTTCATATATGAAACCTCATAATTTTTATAATGCTAGAATACTAGTTATATCTGCTTTGTGCCTTTTTTTTTTTTTTCACAAATGCCTCGTATAAGCGGAACCATTTATTTTGCTTCGGCATCCTCACCTTATAATGCAAAACGGCAAAGCCATGAGGTAAATGACAACCCAAAATTTCGGCACTAGCAATAGAAAAGGCGTCAAGCACTTTCGTTCCACATGAATATGAAATTCGGATTTGATGGAATAATGTTACGTGCTGAAATAATTATTACACACCGAGTTCCACATCAACCCCAAGATGATTCCATTACTTATCAACATGGGCTCCACGTCAGCCCCAAGAGAGTTCCATTACTTAACATTATGACCATTAGCATTTGCATCAAAGTCAGAGAGGTCAAACCAAAGCATAAAATGCCTCTATCGCCTAAGCCCCATCTAACAAGACTAAAGGACAGTTGGAAGCCTCGTCCAAAGGGCAGAAATAAAAGCCTCGGCTCAACCTCGGATATAGAAACCATTATTAGTGTGTATTATGACACATTCAAATCAACTATTATTCTATGCAAACCTATACATATACATATAAATTGCATGACAAGTGTTATGAAAGTACAAAACTCAATCAAAATATTAGAATAGGGACTTAATTATTACTTCCAGCATAAAGATGTGTGTCTACTCACTAAAACGTCCCTCACAACCATCTATTAAAAGGGTCATTAACACAACAACAAAGGTTTGAAAATCAAATGGTTAAAAAACTAAAGAAAGAAAAATATTAGAGATCCAATTTTCCACTCTGAAAATTCGTCTCAGATCAAGGTAAAAAGTACGGTCACTCTTAAAAATTTTAACATTCTCCAATTGAAGTGCCTTCCACCGGCTGAAAACAACCCAAAAATCCCAAAAGGTGAAAATTCCTGTCAAAATTCTGGCTAAAAAACTATGCTGTTGGCATTACTAAATAATCTGTTTTGGGGGGCAAATAATTCCACCGTTGACAAATAGCCTTACTCTTCTTGTCTAAAATGAAAAACCTTGTTTGACATATTTTGCACTTGGTAGTGAGACGGACTCAATAGTAAATGAGTATTAAAGAAAATCCTTTATAACGTACCCTCTAGTTGCATCTAACCTGTGCAACAAAGATGGCCTTCGGTGCAAAGAAGTACGTTGATTTAGACATAGGAATGTCAAAGAAAATAACAACAACAACAACAACAACAACAACAACAATAATAATAATAATAATAATAATAATAATAATAATAATAATAATAATAAATTAATTAATTAAATTGTATGGCTTCTGGATTGGAGAATAAAATGGCTGAATATAAATCACCTTCTCTCTTTCCCCGTCATTACACAAATTTACAGAAGCATCAGGTATAAACTCTACAGATGATAAAGATCAAGTCACCTAAAAATAGTATCTACTGCAAATAAAATCCAGTGTTACCATTCATTTTCTATGTTCCCTTCATCCTGTCAACAAAACTTCTTCCTTTCTCTTCAATGTGACGCCTCTTGACTTCGAGCTTTTCCCCCATCTTCTTACCCAACCCCAGCATTCGTTCTCTCCTCCCAATCCTCCTAGATCTACTAGAATCATCTTCTTCTGAAGTATCATTCTGTCCCTCTGAAATGATTATTGATTGAGATTGCAGTGGGTGTATATTCGATTTCTCCTCTGGGCTTCTAGGCGCAATTTCTTGTGGGGTTCCCTTGTCTAACAAAGGGGCTCTAAGTTGATCTTGGAAAGAATGGCTATTGGAAGTTGACGAATCCACGTGACTTGAGCCCAAGGATTGATTTGTTGATTCTGCAGCATGGCCAACACACTTTGATCTCTCATCCCCAGGTTGGAGACTGGGTGCTTCTTGTTTTGTGGTAGAGCTACTGGATTTATCTTGATTATACCACATAAATGGAGCGACATTCCTGGGGACCCAGTCATCCTTCTCCGCTAACATCCAAGGAATGCAAACACTTTCACAGTTTGGAAGTACCAAAGTTTCACGAATTGCTGTCTGCAAGAAATGTTACAGAATCAATATCTTCAAACTTGTACCAATCTGTACTTCCAAGTCGCCCTTAATAATATTATAGCCAACAACAGCTTAGGCTTCTAAACAGTTTTTGAACCATTGATAGAAAAAACTACCCATAGCTAAGTCTGAAGCAACCAGGTTCCTTTTCAAAGACGAATCTAGTAAATGAACAGGTGTCTGCTGGACACTTTCATAGCAACATACAGGTTAAATGTAGAAAATGTGTATATGTTATATATCACTGATCTCACCTTAAATCGACCGATCAAGAACAAAGCAACACGCCCACTTGTAATTTTGTTGTCCCCAACAAAAGACTCCAAATTAAATTCAATATTGGGCATGGATGTGAATCCAAACCATATCTGATCAGAAGGTGGACCCTTTACATAGATCCTCATCGTTCCATGAAGAGAAGAAACCCTCACCCCCAAAGAGATAGGAACCTTCAATAATTAAAGAATAATCAGGTTAGAAGAAAGACAATCATTTCAACAATATCCTGCACTTTAATCGCTGCTAAATACAAGCTGCATATTTACATATGATAACTGTATATATGGAGTTCTAGACAACTCACTTACCAAAGTATCTTATCCTATATCATCATCAATCGATCGATCTCTGTCTCTCAACTCCTCTCCTCTCCTATCCTCTCCTTCCCATCCCCAGCTATGTGTACGAACGCGTGTTCCCGATTACCATTTCCACTTGTGTTACATTTGGAATTCTAGTGCAGAAATAACTGTTCAACTTTCACATTTCAATCCCGCCCATAGGTTTTATAAACTTGCCTAATAGTCGTTTGATTTGATGTTAAACTTCCAAGTGTTTAGCTGTTTTAACTTCAACAAATCCAAAATATCCTTATCTAATTCCAAACCACATCATATTTCACAACTAATTCATAAAAATTTAACCAGATTTTCTGATACTATTTTTTATCTCTTTCCATACATCTATCTAAAAATGTGACTGCTGAGATACTTGCCCATCAAAAATAGGGCCACACCCAGTTTAGATTTGAAAACATGAGGTTGAGTCGTCGAAGTTTAGAGAGGAAGTTCAAAAATGGTGATGCGAGGTAGTTAAAGGCTGATGACCAGGTTTTAAATTTATGGGGAAATTGAAGATGGTGAAAAATTAATTCGAGATTTGGAACAAGTCTTTGGAGATCTAAGAATAGGAAGAGACAGAATTTTGGTTAGATTGAAGAATTTGATAAGTTAGAGGAGGAGGTGATTCAGGAGAGACCCTAAGATCAGAATGGATTCATTTAGAAAATAAATTTGAAGTGGTTTTTACTTGTGAAATTACATATCAGTGCAAAAGAAACTGGTTAGATTCCCAGCTGAATATTAAAGCACTTCCAAAATAACATAAAATCAAAGAACACTCAAAGGAAAACTAAAAAATAAACAAAGATGCTGACTAGGGTACATCATGAAAATGTCCTGACCAGTAAACTTCTGGTTGAGAATCCTACAGTCTTGGAAATTCAATATACCTCAGCAGAAATAGCTAATAGTAAGAATGGAGTTACAAACCTGTTGAACCTGTTTGGTTATAGAATGTATTACAGACTTCCACCTAGACACTTGAGATGATGCAGGTGTAGTGCTTTTGGAGTCTCTAATCTCATCTGCAGAGAGTTGAGGTTATGGAACTACATTACAAGGGAGATTAATATATTATCGTTGGATGAAACACAAGTTTCTAGTGTATACAGAAATCAAAAATAAATGAAACATTAGAATCAAGTCAACGGATCTAATCAGAGTAGATATGCATAGGAAAGTAGGAAACTTCTTTTTTGATAACAATAGTAGTATTTAATTTTCTGAATCAAATAAAATTCGAAAAACAGAATAGTAAGATTATAAAGCACCAACACTCCCTTAGGCCTAACATATTAGGGATCTGACAATTGTTGCCATTTATTTTGAGAATCTCAGTTGTGCCAACTTGCAAGGACTCATTTGTGACATGCTTTCTCACAACTTCTGAGACATTCCAACATGCTTCCACAGGCATCTTCTTTTGTTTCTAATTATTTTCCCGCAGATTTTATTAATGAACTACTACATTACTTCATTAAGATACTGAGGAATTTGTTTTCATTCATAGAAACCTTAGTTTCACACTTTCATGTCAAGAACAGCTCCTTTATACAAGGCAGGCCAAAGTAAGAGGCACAATTTTGCAGAAGCTATTGGTTTGCATAAAGGTGTAGGAGATATTGAGATCACACAACTTTCACTTTATGAACCATACTTCCAAATGAGTTCTCTTCAGCGGTGATAGTATAAATGAAGGTGAAGTTAGTGATGATGAGGCAGATGAAATCGAGTCAAGTGGCGGATGAAGTTCTTGGTTGGCATAGGGAATCATTTTTTATGTGGGCAATTAAAGCAGCATAAGATGATGTTTACGTTGGGTATAAAGTCAATTTTTATTTATTTATTTAATATTATTATTATTATTATTATTTTTTTTTTTTTTTCATTTTTGGTATATGGTGAGAGGGGTATCTTTAAACATGAAGCACACGGAAAATAAAGTCAGCTCTGAGCTCACTTTGCCATGCTAAAATGAGTTTAGATATTTAGCCCTTGTTTGGTAAAATAAATTGCATGTCACTACTTTTTAATCATACATTCTTCAAAAAATCACTTCACATTTTTTTTTTTTCAAAAAATCTACATCAATCAGGCAACTAGTTTCATGATTATGTATCTTTGACGAAGTGTTGGCATTCAAATATAAATTTTGACTATCAAATGCAATCGAATTTGTGTTATCACGTTATGTTTAGTTTAGACTTTAGTGCTTAAATTTTTAATCTTAAAGATGTATATATGTTGATTATTTTATATGAAAATAATGTTATATCTTGTTTATATGAATAAGTACGAAAATTTTTAATTTTAGGTGTCTCCGTCTTGACGTGTCCTAGGTGGTGGAAAATTGGTTGGTGTCATGGTGTCCTAGGTTTTGGAAAATTGGTTGGTGTCATGGTGTCCTAGGTTTTGGAAAATTGGTTGGTGTCATGTAGTATTCATTCAAATCTCCGTATTAATTCTTCTTAGGTAAAGATGCAGGGGAATTTTGGTTTAAATCATTGTACAAAGATAAGTTTAAGTTTGACAAAGATATGTCCTCCGAACTTCCAAAATATCAAGAGAGGCTTGATGGATTTGTATTTATGTATTTGATATGCACATATAATATATTTTTCATTGTGTTTGTGTTGACAGTTTTTTGAAACTTAGGCATGAAATCTTGATCTACAAAGGGATATATATGTCTGGAGTTTAGTTTTAATTTAATAGACAAAGAATAAGTAGAAGCTTATTATGAACTTAAGAATGTATTGAGAAATTAAAGTTCTCCATCTGTACCAACTCCAATCACAAATCACACAAATTGTTTTGATCACTTCATGTCACCTTTGAATTAAGAAGACGGTTACAAACAGATTTCACAATTCAGAGTGCAGAGTTTTGATATACATGACGTCGAACCCTAATGCATATATGAGGCAAATGATATTAATCAAATAAGTATGTTTTTAAGACCAAACCCCTAAATCCAAGATATCACTCTGCACTTTCTCCATTTTTTGATGCAGTAAACTTGGCTTCTTCCGCACTCTGACCAGCTTGATTCATAAATGAACTAACATTGATAGACTTGAGCTAGAATAATTTCTGTGTTAATTGAAGCTCTTGAAAACTAGGTCCATAACAAATTACGAAGTCCAACATCCTAAAAAGTTCACTGTTCTCCTTTATAAACAGATTTGGGAAAAGCATTTGGTTGAAATAAAGAGAGGCCACCATCCTTCACACTATTCTTTTCTCTCCTTCATCCACTTCAACAAAATTTATGTGAGTCGTCCCTTTGTGCATCCTCTTAGACTCCATCCCTCTCTCCTAATAAAGAAATTGTGCAGTAGAGAACTAGCCTTTACTAAACATGCCTATATATACTATACAAACTAGAATTGCAGACCAATGAGGGTCTCAAAGGCCCTAATACTCAATTCTATGCAGCAGTCCAGCAACATGGAGGTTGATCTGATTATTTCGTTCACATGAGAAAAGAATTCACCACAGTGGGTTGCCCGTCTTAGTAAATGAAGAGATAAAAAGGTAGTTAGGTCATATGCTGTCTACTCCATAGACATCAATTACCTAAGTAATTTATCTCCAAGAAAAATGTTAGCATCATACAAGCAAGCACTCTTTCTCAAACATATACTTCAGAAATTTATGGAAAGCTGAGAAAGAAGGAATTTTACAGCTGCATTTAATCACTTGCATCGGATGCTTGACCAACCAATCATGTCTAACACAGGTGTCTGGAATTCTGGACCAAGCATATACCTAAGCAAGCATATAAATGGTTTAATCGTCTCACAACTTATTCAAACATAGTTAAGTTCTTTCTAGATTAGTTGCTATTCTACCAGAGAATTCAGGGGAAGTTTTTGTGCCCCCAAAACTCAGATCCCACGCACTGTTTCCAATACAGTGACGTAAAATGACAAAGGAGCATTTTTATTTCATGATAAAAGACCAACCATTCTAAATCAAATCTTCAGATTATTAACTTCCATTGCTGCTGGCTTCATCAGAGACTATATGGGTCCAAACTCCAAACACAAATTGTTCCTTACTAGTCAAAGTTTCTCCAAAGAAGCAAGTTTTCGAAACAATGGATGGTTCAAACATTGATTTCGTGGAAGATTTCAATTTACAGAGAAGGCAATCAAAATTCAAACCAATTCTTAACCTCAAGGATAGATGCAGCTCTATAAATACGGGAGCACTGGATTACTTTATATGGACTGCATTACTACATGGCTCTTGGACTTTATGACAATAGCTTCATCATGCATGGGTAAGAAATGTTAAGCACTGTATTTTTAAGGAAATGCATCCAAACATGGTTCACAAAACATGCTATTAGGAAATGCATGGGTAAGAAACATGGTTCACAAAACATGCTATTAGGAATATGTGTAAATTGACCTACAAGAGAAGCAAAATAAAAAATCAAGAAATATGCTTAACTACTTGATAGACCACATGTTAATGCTTTGGTTGGTAACTTCTCTATGCCCTAAGTTACACAATAGCGCAGGTCAAATGGTCAAAGCTAAAAACTTAGGGCATGCCAAAAACGAATTATTACAGTACTCTAGTTATACTTCTATAGAAATTCTAGGAATTATTTCATCCAGTTTTAGCCCATCCATAGTGAATTATATGCCAAAATGAGTTAGACTAGAATTATTATTTATTGCTATTATATATTGTGCAAGTATGCAAGTGACATTTTATTGTTTCCCTGTGTCCATTTCAATTAGATTTGTATTGCTATTTAAGAAAGATCATAGAGCATGGTTTTCAAACCCGCAAACATCCTATAAGAAAATTATTCAAATTGGTCAAATTCAAATCAGTATGCCATAGGAAATCTCAAATCCTGTTGCCTCATGTGATAAGCGAATCCTTTTTCTGTTTTGTTCCAAGTCAACGTTAATAAACATCAGTTCTAATATGATCAACCATTTTTCCGATTTACCATATTGTGATGCCAAACCATCATTCAAGCAAAACCTTCAAACACATAAAACTTATGCTACATAGTGTGACTATCTGGAAGGGCTGGAGATTCAGGTAACTAAAGTAATGTATAAAAGCTAAGCTACTGCAAAACTATTCCACACATCATATCTAATGTTTTATTTAATAGATGAATTGATTTCGCCAAAATTTAGAGTAATTACTGGTTCAGTCTCAAAACAAAAGCTCTTATATCAAGGCGATATTTGTAGAGCACATCAAAATGCAACTAAATTGAGTAAACTTGGATGAAGAATTAATGAATGGTTTGATTACATACCCATGATGTGATCTCCTTCATCTTTTTGCTCTACTCCATCAGTTGTCTCTTCAGAAAGCTTCGATTGTTTCCCAAAATATTCAATACCTTCCAGTAGATCAGAGGTGACCTCACCAACAGTGCTCGAGTTCGAGCTAGTTTGCTCTCCTTCAAGTTCCAGCTCTCGAATTTTGAGCCTTGTTTCAATTTCCAAAATCATGCCACCAGAATACTCTACATCAACTTCCAAGGCCAACAGCTCATTCGTATCGCAGGGAATGACCCTCATTGCAAGAATATGTAGAGGCAGACTACCAGGATCTACAGAAGTACACGTGACTTCACCGAGGTAATTAGGTCTTCGCATGTTGGATAATGTTATCTATTACAGTGCAGAATATACAGGTTAGTTGTGCCACAAACAACAATATACCCCTACAACATCTTCTGGTGAACTGCATTACTATGTCACTACATGAGAGCCATATGTTGTAGATTTTTTATACAAAAAAAAATAATGAAAAACACTTGTCATTTATGTCACAATAGTACGTTGCACAAATAGAGAAAATATTTCACTATTCCAGATATTACATTATTAAGACAAGCCTGACAATGCCTTCTAGTTGACTTAGCTTTAGAGAAAGCTGATATGTACATCGAAATTATCGCAAGATTTTATACATTGCAATACCAATACCAATACCAATACCAATATCAATATGCATATAAAGACCCTCAATGATCAGATATCTAAGTAGTAATTGAAATGAATAGACAATACCCTTTACCTGAAAAAGCATTAGTATGGCAATGGACCAAAAAAATCTTCCAGGCTGACTCAGAGAGAAATTTCAACTATGAAACGGGTATTTGATATTGCCAAACATTGAGCCTGAATGGAACTCAAGGTACTAGGTCGGTCAGGAAAATCACAGTAGGCACCGTCACTGGGCTTCAGTAACATCTATGGACCAATTTAAAACCAACCTAAGTTAAGAACCTGGGTGCCACACTCTTCAAATGCCACCAAACTGTCATTTTGCACTATTTGTTTCTTCTTTTTTTTCTCTCTATTGGTTTTTCTTTTAATATAAGTATTTGTTTATATATTTTTACTTTAAAACCCATCGACATGAGCAAGTCAGATGTTATTTTAAGAATTTTTTTGGCAGATTTTGTTCACGAGGACTAAAGGTGCGTCTATATTGAAAGATTGAAGACCAACTTGCTTCCTTTTGTAGGATGGGGACCAACTAGCAACTCAGTCAATAGGTTGGATATCAAAAGTTACAATTTCCAGAAATTATTATATTAACAAGGGAAAATCTTCTATTCTTCAAATCGCTAGCAATATTTATAATCTGGACACAGTTTTTGATAAGATTTTCTGACTATCATAATTTAGTTAGTCTGCAGCAAATTATATTGAAGAAAGCCTACAAAAACATAAAAGTAATGTATAGAAAACTTAAGAAATATTGTCTGAATTCAAAATTTTAATTGAAAGGTTATTTAATAAATCATGTATGAGAAAAAAATAAAAACATGCCAAACTTTTTGTGCATTTACATGTACAAAAACTTACTTCAATAAAATATCAGCGGTTCAAATATATAAGACAAACCTGAATTCGATTTTTGATGGAGTTCCTAATCTGCAAATTTCTTTTGGTGTCAAAGAACAATCGTGATATTAACAAATTCAAACAAAGTGTTCCATCATCACTAGAATTCCTGAGATTAGGTTCCACATCAGATATTCCAGAAATATGAACTCTGCTTCCTGGCTCAGTAGAAGATGATGTTGATGATGCCCCCCTAGAGTTCTCAGAAGAAACACTAGAAAGCTTTCCTGTTGGGGCCAATTTCACTAAGCCAGGAGCCAGAACTGAGTCTTGGAATGAACGAGACTTCTCACCCAACTTTCTTTCATCACGGCCTGAAGTTGAATTTCCACTTGCTATATAATCTACTCCACTTACAGAAGCCTTCTTTGCAATTTTCTTGAGGAACTGGCGAACCTTTGATGAACCATCAATCTTAATAGGCTTATCAAGTGGTTCAGCACTGAAAACCCTGGAGGGTTTCATAAAAGAAGGATATCCTGCATTCAGTGAAGTCAGGTAATTGTGAAACTCTATTTTCAACTTGGTGAACCACTTGAGCTTTTCTTCATCGCAGGAAGCAAGGCGGAGGGCTTTACACCAGGACTCCTTCTCCCAAGACGTCTCAAGATATATGTAAATTGTTTTACTTCCCTTATATATTACTGAACCTTCACTCTCCACTATTATAGGATATCTTTTCGCCCTATTATAAGAAAAAGAAAGAATCATATGTTACTGTTCTTCCAGGATCATTACACAGTACTCATGGAGAAATAAGAACTCTATCAAATCCAAACAGAAATCACGAAATAATCAACAAGTTTAAAACAGAAAATCCTGACATGGATTAGAACTGTATAAAGTGGATTGGAACAATCTAAAGGGATTTCTGGGAATGCATGGCATGCAATATACTGCAGGGTAAAAAATTCTAATCACAGAAATATATTTTTATTTCATTTTACTTTGTTATTGCTGCTAGTGCATCAATATTTCTTGGTCATGAATTTAATGAGATCTGTCAGTCCAAATCAACTCAACCAAAAAGGATGTATCATTCTCACTTGTCGGAACCAAAATCCAATAAAAGATTGAAAAAGCTGCTAAGTGCCAAATAGTGTTTATTAGAGTAAATCAAGCCACCTTGAACCAATAAGAACAAGAACTTTGCAATTAAGTTCAGTTGAAATAACTCTATTTCTCAAATGTAAGCCTCGAACAGCATATTCACTGAAGTACATGATTTGAGAAAGTGGATTTAGAAATCCATCATTAAACAGTTAATTCTCGACCAGAAATCACAGCTTACAAAGTCTGTCTGTCAGGAGTTTATGAAATGGTCCATAAACACAAGTACAAGTGCATCTAAGTAATCTGAAATTCAAACTTCTAAAAGACTTTCTAGAAAATGTCAAATCACCATTTTCTTGAGGACAAGCTTGTTGCTGATACAGCTGCTATTGTGCATCCCTTGAGTGAAATCTCTATATGTGAACCATCTGTCTCAGTTAGGATAAGACGGTGATCCTTAATTTTTGCATATCTCTGGACAGGTATAACCTCCAAAAATTCATTTTTCCTCTTTTGCTCCTTAGGCGCCTTGTCCAAAAGCCCGGGTTTCGGAACCTTTTCCGGTTCTAGAACCCATATATCCCCCTGAAACACCGACAAAAACAAAACGATAAATTTGAGAACAAAATGATAAGTTTGAGGATAAGACAGGTGGATAGATGATATTTAATTAAATATATGATGAGCATGTAGGCAAGAGGTCATCATAAAAATGATACTTCATATATGTTCCAGAAAATCTTCCCCTCAATTCCCTACCAGAAAAAGAAAATACATATGATAGGGAGCAACAAAAAGAATTAAATATACTACAATAATGATGTAGTTTTTTTCAGAAATAATAATCATGTATCAAAATTTTGCAGTCATATGCAATAATGGGAAGTAATTTAAAGTTTCTAATTTTTGTATACTAGTTTGATTTTATGCATAGACATCAAAAGGCAACTGTTGAAGACTGGTTGGTAACGTTCTCAAAGAAACTAGATACTAACTCGTAGTATTATAAGATATATGCTCTGACCTGAAGCAGCTATGTTTCTGGTATTCGGACATTTGAGAGACACGAGATTCAGGAGATGTTGAAAACTTATAAAAGAAATTATTAATTTCATGGTACTTGAGAGGAAAGAAGGGAACAAAAAGTACTGAAATAGAGAAGTGTCATACATTCAATCTCTATTTGTCCAAACACAGAAGTTGAAATTCTCCGTGTCCCTCAAAACAAAAGGGGACTTGGTGTATAATATTCTTCAAATGAAGAACGGTTCACACAGAAAAGTAATATATAATAATAATAAATAAATAAAAAGGCCGAGGTGCCAACATTTGAACATATGATGCTAGTCTATATGCTTTTAAGTAATTATCAATAGAAAAAAAACGATATCTTATATTGTTGAATTTCAGATATGGCATATCCATGTTAAAAGGTTGAACCAGAATAATAATTTCTAGTAATAAAAACAGAAATGATTTAAATTGATAAAACCCAGTTTATGCATACAATGAGTTATTTGGATCTGAGCAATTACAACTCTTTATCCATTTTGGTATTTATGTTTTCTCCATTAAAAATATTTGTCTCAAGCACGATAACTGAAAAAGAATCTTGCAAGTTCTAGAAAAATTGTGATTATATTTAAAGAAAGACCAAAATTCAAGAGATGAACAATTATAAAAGCAGTAGACAAAAAGTTTTCAACTACATAAAAATATATAGTTGCAAAAGAAAATTATTGCAAAAACTATAGTAAGAGGTATTGGACAAATTTCCATCTATTCATGTTCCAGCCTTGTTTGAGGCAAAAGACAAGTTAACACCAGACAAGTTAACATCAATGTCAAAATATAAAAGATAAACACAGATCATAGGATGCAACACTTCTCAACATAGTATTCTGAAAGAAATGTCTATTCTAGTTAGGCTTAGTTTTTATTTTTTTCACCTCCAGAAGCAATATAAACAGGTGTGGTTTCATATCTTCTGTTCTAATATCAGTTTTAAACCAAGAAATACGTGGAGGAACTTCCCATATAGCTGTAAAAGCAAGACATGGAAGTGGATTAACTCATCAAATACCTTATTCGTACATATAATCCTTGACAAACATAAATACGTAAAGAATTCATATCCCAAAAAAATTCGTAGACATTGTACGCGCGTATCAGAGCTAAATTACCTGAATGTTGTGTAAAGTCGGATTGAGGTCGCCCGCCGAAGCTGAATCCTTCTCTTTCCCTTGTTCTTTCGCAACTCTCTGATTTATTAGACGAATCAAAATCCACAGTCCCGCTGCTTCCATTGCAATTACTGTAAAAGCCCCAAGAAGATATACTGACAACAAAAGCAACACCATTATTACCCCCTTTCAATTTCAATTGCTACTGCCCATTTCCTGTTACCATTAATATATGCAAATTCGCATATCAATCATACAACGACACAATACATTTAAAGATTTTCCAACTCTTGAATAAAGTAGAATGAAGAAGAAAAAGAAATCAATTAACGAATTCTTGATTATGTGGGAATTCAAGTCTGGAGGAGAGATAGTTGAGTTGAAAACGGGTGGCGTGGAAAGTTGACCCTTGAGGGGTTACATATTGACCGGAACGATTACTTGTAGAAAGAGTATCAAATTAATTGACACCGTCACTCCCCCATCAATTTCAAAATATCCAAAATAACACACCCTGTGTCATTTTCAAAAAAGTTTGAAAACTACCTTAAAAAAATAAATAATAATAATAATAATAATAATAATAATAATAAATAAATAAATAAATAATGAAATATACCCCATTTTCAGATTTTGGATTTTTACTCATACCTACCTAACATTTTTTTTATTTTATAAAAATATATCATGTTACTTATGTTACTTTTATAGTACAAAAATCGAGCTATATGTTCATAACACATAAAGCGAATTAGTATTATTTGTGGTAATTATATTTTCATTTAAGTGTCACTCAAGTAACTATGTTATAATTTTATTTTATCGAGTAATTACGCTTTAATGTAATTTTAATTAAGATCACTTGCTCCAATTTCGCTGACAGAAATTGATGACGTGATAGTCAATAAGTGACGATCATCACATTTAGACGTTAGTTGTTGACGTGGAATAAGTACAACTTTAGTAAAATAAACGATGTGCATAATGTATTGAATATAAAGTCAATGGTTTCCATACGTCCAAGCGATAGAATTAGATGAAATTGCTCGATTGGACCTGTTAGCCCGTAATTCGTTTCTCTGACTCGTATGATTTGTCATCCTAACTTACCTTTGTCAAACCTCCTAGCAGTAGCTTGACTTTAAATTGACTTTTCTCGATGCCGCATCAACACCTGAAACTTGAGTTACAAATAGTTATAACGAGAATAGTCCAATCACACCTATATCAACCTCAAGTGTAAGTGTACAAGGCTAAAAATTCATATAATTTGACATTAAAAACATGACCATCTTTATCTGTCCTGACTAAAACATAGAGATAACAAGTAATACATTCAGAAGCAAATGGAATGTTGTTACAGAGTAATCTCATTGATTAATAACTTTTACTTATACAGAAAAAATGCCTTGAGGCTGAAAGTTTGGGTGAGCATCCTAATCTCTACATGAATTCTGCCTACTACCTCGATGAATCTCTAACTCGAACTATCGATGTTGTTGTTTGGCTTCACCAGTCCAATAACTTTTCGTAGCTAGAAGAATCTTCTCAGGGTTAAATGGTCCGCTTTCATGATCCATAATTCGACTTTCCCATCTCATTCCATCTGTTATACTTTTAATCTTCACCAGGACTTCCACCACATCTCTGAATATAACAATCCCTTCTGGTCGTAGAATTCTATCCATCTCGAGGAGAATGTACGTAATGTCACACCTAGCAGAATAAGCGAAGCACAAGTTACACGCGTTAACAATTGAGAAACACAGATATATAGCATTTTACCTGTCCTGATATATGCTGAAGACACCTCCTGCGTGGATGAGATCATAAGTCCGTGGATAAGTCGAGAATGCTTCACACCAATCTTGATACGAACCAATGAAACCGCGCTCATATATCAGTCCTAATGTGTCAATATCTGAATTTACAGGGACCACATTCATAACCCATACTGGGTATTTCATCAAGGCTGCAGCGAATCCACCGAAATAAGCATTCATGTCCATTACATTTCGATATTGTCCTTGATGTAATTGACTAACAATATGTTTGTAATGTGCCACACGACCCTTCCACAGTTCATTATCCGCTTGAAATTTCTCAACGGTGACACCTGGGATTGATCCGCTACTAATTCTTGGCGGAACAGCAAATGCACGCTCTGGCCATTTCTCTAATTTGCCTCCCGCAACCTCATCAGGGCTGCTTACTTCTGGCAGTTGGGTTATGCATTTTTCCATGTCAGTGTACCTTGTTAATACAGGTGAAGTTTAGTGTAATTTAACATTTTTAAGTCAAGTTATATGGTTACATAATGATTCAGAAAGTACCAAGCTGCATCTGCATTGTCCGATTTGCAGATATGCGGTGTACGATATATCTGTTTGTTCTTTATACACTGGATGTGGTTGAAAGGTTTTTGCCAAACAGAAAGATCGTCCTTTTCAATCACTTTCTTCCAGCAGAGTCGTTTAGCAACATCCTCAATCGAATCTTGCTCCTGCTTCAAGTCTTCTTGGGTCCTCTCCCAACCTCTCCAGTATTGCTTCCAACGAATAGGAGGGCCAGAGAGTATCCAATAACCACCGGGCCTCAAAATCCTATCGACTTCAATCAGATACAATCCATCTGCAAGCATTCGAATAAAAATATTTATTGTGGATTCGTCTCTTTTCTCTTGTAGAAATATTTAAGAAAATCCGGTAACGCCTTACCATTGCTGAACCACGGGATGAGGCACCGAGAACAGTGAGCCATATCGAAAGCCCGTGCAGGGTATGGAAGTCTCTGTGAACCCATGACGCCAATCATTGCTGGAACGCCTCTTTCTAATGCAAACCAAACCTGTGCTTCATGTGTATCTCTTGGAGCAAAAGACATAGCTACAATGTCCCTCTTTAACAAGTAAGCACCCCAACTTGCAACCTTAAAAGTTCAAAACGAGCAACGTACTATAGTTGTGTTTTTTTTATACCTATAAGCAATGAAATGTTGTTAGAGATGTACTTACTCCACAACCTGTATCAACAGCAGTTCGAATGGCTCCATTATTAAGGGGGATAAGTTCATTAATATCATCAATGTAAGCATCAGCACCACGTGGAAACATCGTGCCACCCCCGGGAAATCTGAAGCGATCTCCTTCAACTTGGATCCAATTCTGAACCGCTTTCTCGATACTAAGCTCTTTGTGGGGGATGTTGGCATACCATGCATAATCCCGGCTCTGTGGCCATTTGAAAGGCGTCTTGTAGTCCGGTGGAGCAGGTATGAGGCAGCGGAGTAACTCTTCCTTTTTAGGGCAATGTCTCTCTCTATACTTCAACATTTTGCGATCAAATTTCCGACCCCTTTGCCAATCTTGGCACGGGGTGTATTCGCTGAATGACATATCACAGGGCGGGAATTTTTGCGATTCCTCAGAACTGTTGACTATTAACTGATGATGGCTTTCAAAGTCCAGCGGGTCTGACACCGGTTGTGGATCCGAGGATGATGTTGGAAGCTGGTCAGTGCTCGTTTTCTCAGTCGATCCAACCTCACATCCAACTCTAGAGTAGAGTTCAGACTGATTGGTTGGACCCTGCCAAGCCCCGAGAACATAGAAAAACACACACAGACCGCTAACAACTAACACCCACGTGAGACGTTTTCTCTTTATTTCCAGCAATTGAAGCTTTGGGGATCCACTATAGTCCTTTCCCATTTAGAACTGAAAACAAATTTCTCAGATTAAGGAATTGCAATCAAAGCATAAGTAAAGAGGATGATAGCTGCATTTTGTAACATAGCAATAGTATGTGCCAGACTAAGAAAGTCGCCCCGCCTTAAAGGAAAACGAACCTATAATCAATTTTTATAGTGGAAACTTGATTTGGAGTTTGTGCCTGCAGGCATATTTTTGAACCACGTAAATCTTCGCAATTCCTCATTTTTCACACAAAACGAAAAAAGTATACAAGTTTTCTCAACACAATATAGAGCACAAACAAGCTTTCGGATCCAAGATTGGTATCAAACAAACCACCATCTTATACGGGTATCTTAACAGTAAAAATTCAACTAGCGGGATAGCTATCCTTTGTCCTGGCCATTGCAATATGTGTGTCGCCCAAGGTATAAGCGGGCGCTTAAACTACCCCTCTTACTAAGATTGATATTTTAAAATGGAATTAAGTGTTAGACTAAAGATTTACGTTATCGCGATGAGACATAAACATATGTATAAGTAAAATAAGTAAATTATGAGAATAAAGGACTACAAGGTGATCTTATCACTCCTATTGCTCTCGATAATTGGCATTATTGAAGTTATGTGCAACGAGTGAGTCCATAGCCAAGATTCAATAATTGCCCTCACCCAAAACATTAAAAAGAAAGAATATCCAAAATAAAAATATGCATAAAAACAGCAAATGGAGAGAATCACTGTACCTGATCTCTAATAAAAAATAATAACTATACTGCATCAATCAACGAAGGCTCAAATCTTCTGCAAAACCCAGAAAAAAGTTGAAATCATTAATCATTTTTAACCAGAGAAATCCATAATAAAAGCTTATACCAACCAATGAAATGGAGACATGACAATCAGTGGGGGATTTGGATTTTGTAGCTCATTACTCGCAACAAATCATCCTTTTTATACATATTTGGAGAAAGGGGACAGTGAGTGAGGGGAGGAAGAACGTGGAGTATTGGACTTGGTCGGTTTTTGAGTGAGAGAGTGAATTGCTTTTTCTATCCACATCTTAGGCCCTCAGATGTGCCTCAATTTGCTCATTGCCCCGCGTTGGACCCACTTCTCTGGGGGTGCCATATTCAAACACCCTCAATTTGCTCTCCTGATTGGTTTCCGTGTGTAAGTTTTGCATGCATGCATGATTAGTGCATGACAATAGTTCAACTCTAATGTCTCCATTGACTAAAGAATTAATCTACTTGTACAATTGTCCTTGACAATGATGGATGACAATATTAATGTTGTCAAAATCCGGACCATTAATTTTAAAAACATTGTTTGAAATAGATGAATGTGATTTTGACAAATATGATTGTCAACCAACATTGTAAAAAAAATGTTGTACGCCAACATGATTCTTGACTAAATGCTATTTAGCAGACCATGCTAAGTGGCAGCATTAGTGATATTAAATTACAGATTCAAATTATTGGAATTGGTTAAATATAAATCATGAAAAAAAGACTCTTGTCTCAATTTTGACCAAATATTCAGACTTGATCCGACGGTCAAATTATGGAAATAAATAGACTAACTTGTTCTACTAGTCAAGTAGATCATCGTGGTATATTTGAAATTTCCAAACCAATTCCGCATGAATAAGAAATTACAGTCTAAAGTTGGAAAGAAAGAGAGGAAATTGGCTAGAAATTTGTCCAACTCCGTCGCTCGCCTAGCGCTCGAGCGACAGAGTCTCTATTTCTAATGCAAGGGCAATAGATAGTCAAAGCTACGACCCTTGGCAAATGTTGCTAAGTTTGGGACGCGACACTTCACTCTCAACATTTCCTCCTCTATAAATTAGATCATTGTGGACGTCCTTTTGTTCATCCCAATGATATGCAATTATAGCATAACATTAAATTCATCTTTTCCTATCCTAAATTCTGTATTAAAAGTTGTTTTCTCCATTTTCATTTAAGGAGTACAAAAACCAAATTTCATTCGTTGTTCTTGTATTTTGAAGTGCTACTAACACAAGAAGATTGTCGTTGTATCTTAGAAGTTGATTGTCACCATTTGTTAGTACCGTTACGGGGCAAATTAGACTTAAGGACAAAGAGTTTAACTCTTGCCTTGCCTTTGGATACATTTCTTCTTTGCGTTGTTTTGACATTCATTTTCATTTGGTATCCTTATCGTTACTCTGTCAAATTTTTGGTAAGGTTTGTAAGTTGTTTTGGTTTAAAGTTATCACTCAAATCCATCAATTTGGTCAACATTCTTAAATTGAATTTTTCGTTTGAGTGATAACTTTATTCAAGTATTATATTCGATTAAACTGATCTCAATTTCCATTTTACTTCTTCTACTCATTCTCAAATTTTGATTTTAGTTTATCTTATGTTTTGTGTAAATAGAAATGAATACGATTAACAATACTCATACATCTTCGGATGATACTTTGAATATGGGAACTTCGGAGAGGATGTTACCTAACTTGGCCCTACCGTTGTGATTCCTCAGGTTGCGGTGGCCCCTACCACTGTTCGTACTAATTCCATTCCACATAGAGAGAAATCTGAGAAGTTTTGCGAGATTGATTTTAAGAGATGGCAGCGGAGAATGTTGTTCTATCTTACGACCCTAAACTTGGGTAAACTTTTGAAAGAAGATGCTTCGTCGTACAAAAAGGGAAAATAATAGAGCATCATTAATTGCATTGGATGCTTGGAAACAGTTTGACTTCTTATGCAAAAACTATATTTTGAATGGGTTGGACAACACATTATATAGTGTATATAGTTCAATAAAATTTACAAAGGAACTCTGAGAATCCTTGAAAAAGAAATACAAGACTAAAGACACCAGAACTAAGAAGTTCATTGTAAGAAAATTCTTAGACTACAAAATGGTAGATTCTAGAATGGTCATCAATCAAGTTCAAGAATTGCAAGTTATACTCCATGACATTCATACCGAGAATATGTCTCTAAATGAATCATTTCAAGTGGTTGCAATTATCGAGAAACTTCCACCCATGTGGAAGGACTTTAAAAATTATCTCAAGCATAAATGCAATGAGATCAATATTGAAGAACTCATTGTCCGATTGAGAATTGAAGAAAAATTCGGACAAACATGTTTGAAGTCATGTACCACAAGTTAAGGCTAATGTGGTGGAATCCTATAACAAAAGCAAGAAAAGAAGGCATTCCATCAAACCATCCAATAAGGATGCAAAGAAATTCAAGGGCAATTGCTATAATTGTGGAAAGGCCGGACATCAATTTGTTGATTGTCATAAACCTAAGAGGCAAGCCCAAGTGAATATCACCGAATTTAGTGCTACGTCTAATGGTATATCAGATATATTTTGTAGGTTGTTATTTCATAATGCAACAATGTTGGAAATTCCATGGAATTGTGGGTGGATATAGGTGCTACCCGTCATATTTGTGCCGACAAAGGAATGTTCTCATCCTACACTCCGACCGATGGTGACAAATTGTTCATAGGAAACTTTTCAAGTTCAAAGTTTGAAGGACAAAACAAAGTTATTTTGAAGATGACATCGGGTAAGGAACTTAGCCTTAATAATGTTCTTTATGTGCCGGATATTCGCAAGAACTTAGTGTCGGGTTCTTTGTTAAGTAAAAATGGGTTTAAACTAGTTTTTGTATCGGATAAGTTTATACTTACCAAGAATATGTATGTAGGGAAAGGTTATGTAAAAGATGGACTATTCGAGATGAATGTCCTTACCATTGTATCGAATAACTCAAGGAATAATATATCTTTTTTTGCTTATATTCTTGAGTCGTCTAATTTATGGCATCATAGATTAGGACAAGTAAACTTTAATTCTATACGCAAACTAATGAATTTAAGTTTACTACCGAGTATGCATTTTAATATAAATGGAAAATGCGAAATTTGTGTAGAGACTAAGTTAGCCAAAGTGTCGCTTCATTCGGTCGAATGTAGCACAATACCTTTGAAACTTATTCACACCGATAAATGTGACTTAAAGTACATACAAACAAAATGTCATAAAAAGTATTTCATTACGTTCATAAATGATTGTACAAGATATTGTTATGTATACTTGTTGAAAAGTAAAGATGAAGTTTTGAAAGTGTTTAAACACTATAAAACTGAAGTTGAAAATCAACTTGGAAAAGGGATAAATGCGATTTTTTAGTATCGAGGTGGAGAATATGTTTCACCGTTTGAAGAATTTTGTTCAGAATCTAAAATTATTCATCAAGCAATTTCGACATACTCATCTCAATCTAATAGTGTTGCTGAACGCAAGAATCGAACACTTAAGGAAATGATGAATGTAATGTTGATTAATTTAGGCTTAATTCAAAATTTGTGGGAGGAAGTTATAATTTCGGCAAACCATATTCTTAATAAAATACGACACAAAAGTAAGAATGAATCACCTTATGAGTTCGATTTTTAGTTCATAAATCTGAAATACTTGATATACATATAGGTACTATCATTGAATTAAGGAATAATGTATTCTTTGAAGATATCTTTCCTTATAAAGAGAAAGAAGTAAGCTCACACAAACAAACTTACGATACTGCAATTGAAAATTATTAAGAAAATGGTAATCATCAAGTAGATGAAGAACCAATGCGCAGTAAAAGGCAAAAAATCATAAGACCTTTGGTCCGAATTTTCTAACATATCTACTAGAAAATGATCTAAAGATGTTTAACGAAGCAATGTCCTCACTCGAAGCTCCTTTTTTTAAAGAAGCGGTTAATAATGAAATTGAATCCATCATGAATAACCATACTTGGGAATTGGTTGAACTTTCTATGAGAAACAAAGCTTTAGAAAGCAAGTGAATTTTCAAAAAGAAATTGAAATTTGATGGATCAATAGATAAGTATAAGGCTAGACTAGTAGTCAAAGGATATAACTCGATACATATTCACCGGTTACAATGATCACTTCTATACGTGTCTGATTGCAATTGATGCGTTGCATAATCTTGAAATGCATCAAGTGGATGTTAAGACTGCATTTTTGAATGGTGAATTAGAAGAAGAAATATAGCCCCCGTTTGGCCCCCATTTTAGGATGTTGAGAATTTTTGAAATAGTGATTGATGGGAGAATGTGTGGTAGAAAAGTAATGAAAAATTTTAGATTTGTGTGTAATATTATTTTATTTGATGAATGTGTGGTTGAAATGAAGAGAAAAAAAAAATTAATGTAATGTAATGGAAAAAAATGGGGGCCAAACGGGAGCATATATAGAACAACCTGAATGTTCTATTACTCTGGGAAATGAAAATAAGGTGTGTAAACTTGTAAAATCATTGTATGGATTAAAACAAGCACCGAATCAACGACATGAAAAAATTGACAAAGTTATACTGTCAAATGGTTTCAAAATTAATGAATGTGACAAATATGTTTACATCAAAAGCGCACCTAATGGATATGTGATCATATGTCTATATGTTAATGATATGCTAATCGTGAAAAATAATTCGAACATTATTACCTCGACTAAGAAAATGTTGATAAAACATTTTTACATGAAAGATATGGGAGTAATTGAAGTGATATTAGGGATTAAAATCTCTAAAACTTTTGACGGTTTATCATTATCTCAATCACACTATATTGAGACTATACTTAAAAATTTTAAGGCATATAACGATGAATCAGTTAAAATACCAATGGACTTAAGTTTACACTTAGCAAAAAATGACTTTTGTGTCAATTTCGACAAAATATTCAGACTTGATCCAATAGTCAAAATACGAAAAATAAATAGACTAACTTATTCTACTCGTCAAGTAGATTATCTTGGTATATTTGGAATCTCCAAATCAATTTCGGGAGAATGAGAAATTACGATCTAAAGTTGGAAGAAAAGAGAGAAAACTGACTGAAAATTTGTCCAACTTCATCGCTCGCCTAGCACTCGAGCGAGGAGGCTATCTCTCGAGCAACAAACGAGCGATAGAGTCTCTGTTTCTGACACTCGAGCGACGCAACGACAACAGGCTAAAGACAACAAAAGTTGCGACCCTTGACAAAGGTTGCTGAGTTTTGGGCACAACACTTCACTTACAACATTTTCTTCTCTATAAATTAGACACTTGAGATGTCATTTTATTCATCCTAATGATATGCATTCATAGCATAACATTAAATTCATCTTTTCTAGCCTAAATTCTGCATTAAAAACTATTTTTTCCATTTTCATTAAGGAGTACAAAAACCAAACTTCGATTCGTTGTTCTTATGTTTTGAAGTGGTACTAATACAAGAAAATTGTCATTGTTGAGAGTTGATTTCTATCATTAGTAGGCATCATTGCGGGGCAAATTCAATTTAAGGACAAAGAGTTCAACTCTTGCATCGACTTTGCATACATTTCTTTTTTGCGTTACTTTGACATTAATTTTCATTTGGTAAGGTTGTTAAGTTGTTTTGGTTTAAAGTCATTACTCAAATCCATTATTTTGGTCAACACTAAATACAAGAAATTATGTCATATTTAATTGGACTTATAAAATGTTGACACATAAACTGATGTTCAACACCACTGATACTAGATAGTATTATTCATGTATTGACCTCAACCTAGTCAATGTTTTATCCCGTAAAAAATTGATAAAAAAAAATCTCACCACTAACCTTATAAAGTTAATTGTTAACAAATAGTTTTCGAAGTTTGATTCTAATCATTCATGTTTGATTGAGGACTTGCATTCAGGTTGTCCGCAGTGTGCGATCCCAAAATATTCTTTAATTTCCTAAGATTACTTTGACGATATATGCATGGATAATTCGTTACAATATGTGAGCTCAAAAACATTTTAGGAGACGATCTACCGAGGGTGAATGCTATATGTGGTGTAGAGTGAAAACTACATTTGATAACCAAAGAAAAGATTCGAAAACAGAAGAAGGGACACAATGAAAAAAACACAAAAAATGTATTGAGACAGTGACAAAATAATTATAAGCTTTCTTTTTGTCTAGTTAACCCCTGGATACTTAAGTTGGATTTTAGACTTCTAGTGAAGATTAATATCCTAGTTGAAATTTGGATGTTGAGACACTCAAACTTAAGAATAATTAACAGATATAGAGGTAGTGATTTTATTAGTGAAACTCAACCAAACATGAGCGTGAAAGGAAAGAATTCAGTGTAAGTCACCGTAGAATAAATATTGGAGTATCGAAAAATAAGCAACTTAAAGTTCTTAATAATTAGATTAACTATGCGCGCACACACAAATCGATTAAGCATAGAATAAGTAAAGAATTAGTTGTAGTTGTTGTCATAAATAATCAAATAATTTCAATACTTGATGTGAGTTCAGCAGACTTACCTAACACATTTATTTCGTTTGTTTCCTTGTTTGTTTAAAAAAAACCCCTACTTGAATACAATTGGTGTGAAAATGGCTAATTGGAGTTTAATTGGAGTTGATTCGTAGCAATTAAAAATTAATCGGATTTCAATTGATCAATTGAAAGTATTAGTTGGAGTATTTGGTAAAAAATCATAAATTTTGGGAGTTAAATTTGAAATGTGGAAAGTTTGGAGACTAAATTACAAACTTTCAAAACTTGCATTGGATCGATTATTAATAATTTTGGGATGAAGATGACTTAATTGCAAAGATTAGAAAATGAAGGATTAAACTCGTATGAGAAATGAGTTTAATTGAAAGAAGGAACTCTTTGTAGAGACTAATTGGACCAAGGATTCTGATATATATATATATATATATATATATATATATATATATATATATATATATATATATATATATATATATATATATATATATATCTTTCTATATAAAAAGTGCATATCTAATGGAATTTGTTGGTTTAACGGAAAAACTAACGGAATTTTTTGGTTTAACGGAAAAACTAAGGAAATTTCTTGTTTTAAACAGGCAGCTGCACCTTCTTTCAGTATTTTTATCATAACTTTGTATTCTGATATCAGATTGAAGCGATTCAAAATGCGTTGGAAAGCTAACTCATATGGCTACAACTCTGATTCAGACATCATTCTCCAATTCGATCACTTTCTATGCCAAAAATAGGTCTCAATATGAGACTAAAATATCGGAGCATAACTTTTCAGTTGGAAATTGATTTGTGATCATCTTTTGACTAAATTTGATTCCATTGACGTCTTCCTTTATCCAATTGACTCTGAGCACTCTCAAATCTTCATCGTGAGGTTCGGCACAAATTTTAAGTATTTACATTTTAGCTCCCGAACTTTGGATCCCTTACAATTTAGCATTTTCCTCCAAATTTGTCAACTTTTACTTATTTTCTTTGATCTCACCAACTTACATCACAACATCAAAATCACACATCTAATTATTTATCAATTACATAAACATTACATCATTAATTATTTAATTAACCAAAAAAATTACATCTTTATTAATAACAAATTAATTCTTAAACAAAACTAAGCAGTGAAACAGAATATATTACATCATTAATTATATATATCTTCTATATATTAAAAGTGCCAATGAAACGGAATATCCTGCTTGGACGGAAAATCTAATGGAATTTCTTATTTTAAGCAGTGGGTCCCACTCCTATGTGAGGGGGTGTAGCCCATTGTGTACAAAAGTTGATGTGCAAATAAAATTTTCCTTTTTGTTTTGAGTGGAGATTTGAGATGGATCCGGTTGTGGGGTGGAGATTGGAAGATTTGGTGCCCAAGTATGGAATAGGGCTGCAACTCATGGTTAAAAAGATGGAGGCTTCCATTTCTGATTCTTCTTGACATATATCTTACACGAATCATTTTTCTTCATCGTCCTAATTTCATTCTTTACATTTTGAAAATCGATTGAAGGCTTGTCGAAAATGATTGGTTAGAAATCAAGAATGGCTTATATTTTTCATGAAATTAATATTTTCTGTATCTTAGTTAACAATCAAGAAATGGTAGTATTTTACATATTTTTCAAGTTCAAGAATCATGATAATATGAAAAATTCATGTTGAAAAAAAAGAGGTTTTTGGATTTCCCGATTGAATTTGAATATAGATTTTACATTTTAAATATTATTTTTTTATTATTTTTCTTCGCGTTTGTGAAACATAGCGTATGATCTGTAGTCGGGGAGGCATTATATTAATTTGGATATGAATAAGATTTTTTATTCTCAAAATGAACAATATAAATAAAAGATTCTACAACGTTTTTTACAGTTTCATCACTTTGATAAAAAAAATTAAAAAATAATCAAAATCAAGTTAAATTTATTTCGATTATAAAAAAGGCCATATTCTAAGATAGATGGGCATAGTGATACGATAGGGTCTTTGAAAAAGAGGATAGCATGAAAATAAAAAATGCATTTTGCAAGACCAAACACCATTTTCGAAAGCCTTTGCCCTCCTATTCAACGAGGCTAATTTACATTTATTTCGCTTATAAAAAATCAATATAATACTAAGCCCATGTTTTATTGAGATTAAGATCGAAATTTTAGTGAATTCTGACAAAAGTTGATAAAATGTATCATTGAAAAGTTGTAGATTTCATAAAATATGTTGTTAAAATTAATTGTTAATTTTGATTTAAATTTTACTGCTATAGATTTGGTGAAATAGCAAAACATGCACTTGATTGTTCAACAGTTGAATTGATGGGACATACTGGAGAGGTATCTCTTAAATTTTTCTTCAAACTTGATTTTTATTATAATAAGTTATTTAAAAAATAACTGTATTTTTTATTAATTGTGTAAACCTTATTCAATATTTATTTTGTAGAAAAATCGACCATATGTTAAAAGCGTTGCAGAGAAATTATAAAAATTTTTTTTGGAAGATTCAAGTTTATGTAGATCCGGAGAAACTAAATGAGAAAAAATATAGACAGTTTAATGTCCTCTATATTGAAGCAGTGCAAGATGATGAAAACACTGAATCGTCATCTTAGAATCAAAATTATCTCAAACGGTTTTCATAAAATTGTGAGCGATGTTTATTTATAGGACAATGCTATAGATTCTATTAATACTCTTTTTTTAATATATCACAATGTGTAATTATTTATCAATTATATAAACATTACATCATGAGTTATTTAATTAACCAAAAAATTATATCTTTATTAATAAAAATGTAATTCTTAACCAAAAAAATTATATATAAACTAAACAAACGTGCATTGCACGTTGCTTAAACCTAGTATATATATATATATATATATATATCTTATTCTATAAACACATATATTAGTCCAACAATTGAATGAAACTTGTAGAGTTTCACTATACGCCTATCTTCAAGACAATGCTGTGGAGATTCATCGTACACATTATACAAGTCAAATGAGCCTCTTGGTATACAAAAGTCATATCAATTACAAGATAAGAGAGTCCAGGAGGAGTAAAAATCAAGAAATCAATCAAGAAAGTAGGGTTCCAAGGTTTTTACAAGAATAATGCATATTCTTTGTGCAAAATCTTCATCTTTTTCCTCTTTTTTTCCCTTTAAATTCGGTGATGTACTTTAAATTAAATCCTTCTTATATTTTTTCTTCTTCCATAATATTTAATTAAGTAAATAGTTATGAGAAACGATTGTAACTAGTTTAATTTTGGATTGATGTTGTAAATTATTATTTTTCTTTAAATCTTAACGCTTTGGATTAATTGCACCAATTCACTGATTTAAGAGCAATAATTGTACCAATAGGTGTGTTATTTTTTAGACCGTGTAGTAGAAATCTACCATTTTTATTAAAGGTAGAGATACATTTTTACGGTTGTCGGGTTGTTAATTATATCGATTATTAGAAATTGAATGTTCTTGATTAAAACTTATTCGGATTCATATAGAGATGCAGTGGGTTGACTTAATTGAATATGATTAATTTGAACTCAAAATAGGTAAATCAATTAAATTAAAGGAATTCGACCAAGTATATATATATATATATTGTGCCAAATCCGTTAACTTTGTTACGATCCGTACACTTGTAGGATATAAGATTAACAACACTTGTCAACGCAAAAAATAAAAAAACTCCATAGACGACCCCTAAAAACTAAGCCCTCGTTTGATATAGACTTTTTTTTAATTGATTTTGTGAAGAATAACTTTTTGGAGAATATATGGTTAAGTAGGGAAAAATTATAAATCCAAAGTGAAAAATATTTTATTGGGAAATGAGTGAATAAAAATGAATTTTAAAGAAAGTGATTTTGTAAAATTCTAATTCGAACAAGAGCCAAAATAACACTTACCATCTTCTTGGAGTTTCATACACTAAGAGCCAAGAGACTCTCTAAACAAAATAAATTTTTAAAATAAAGAATCGATTTTGAAGAGCCCAACCCACTCTCTATTTTTAATTAATAGTGATCTCATTTAATAAGTTATAAATTTCAATATTCTACAATTTAAATTATTCAAATCACATTTGATTTAATTGGTCATTAGCAGTGTTCTAAAATGCGTAATACGTTGCGAAGCGTTGAGGCTGAGAATCAAGAATCATAAGTTTAGGCGTGTCAATGCGAAGAATAAGCGTCATAATACGTTTCGTATTTTTAAGGCATTAAATATATTTTTATATTAAAAAATAAATTTTTTAATATATAAAAAAAACAGATTTTTTATTAAAAAAAGGGGGGGATTAGACGGACTAAAGCGCGCCTAGGCGCGCATTGGCGCGCATTAGTCGCGCCTAGGCGCGCCTTTTAGTTGGAAAACGCATTTTTCCCACATTTCCCGAATTCGACGCGTTTTGGTCGCGCGTCGCGCCTAGGCGGTGCATTTTCCCCTTTTTTAGAACAATGGTCATTAGTATATACAAAATATTTGAAATAAGAGATGAGGAGAAATCAATAAATGTTTTTTTGGAAAAACTGATAAATAGTCAAAATAGATAGCATTATTGGAGTGCATAAATAAAAAAATTTCTCTAAATTTAATAGTGTGCTCTCTATTATGTGTAAAATACACTTTATAAATAATCTCTTGGAAGAGAAATACTTGGATATGAAGGTTGTACCCTACAGTTCTACGTGGTGCAATCATCTAATGAGGAGTTGCCGCTTCATCGAATAACCCAGCCTCACCCAATGACGTGAGGCCACCTTAGGTGAGGCTGTGCCATCCGATGAGATAGCGGCTCCTCATCACGCGATCACACCACGTAGGACGGTCCCTATGCAAGTGTTTCTCCTCTCGGAGATGCTCTAAAATAAATATAGCTAAAATTTGATGAATGCCTGAAAGTAGACATTTAGATAGAGTTTTGGCATGCCAGTTTTGATGCTTTAGTGCATTAATCACTGTGCAAAATTCTCAATTGAATCTATCATTCAAGCTATAGATATTCTCAACAGTTTCTCGTCATATTGTGCGAACTTGATCTTCTCATCTGATGTGCTCAAAATGATCTTATTCGATTACATTAGTCTGATTTATTTATTCTTAGTAGTGTGTGAGACATGCCGGTATCACATATTCCTTTCTAGAAAGAGGTTATAATTTTAGACATGTTCTCCTCAAGTAGACGAGAAAGGAATAATAGTCCACCAATCTTTTTCTCATGAAATGCAAGAGAATAATTAAAATTGAACTAATAAAAGTCAATCAATCTGATTTTGCATTGCCAAAAAAAAAAAAGATCCATTTTTCAAAATTCACAAAAAAATTGTAGCTTGTAATAAATTCTAAAATCTCATTAAAATTCCTCAAACTCTGCATTCACAATCAGCCATCCACAATACATTAAAACAAGAGTCAAAAGTGACTGCGTATTTTTAGAAATTAGAACATACACTAAATCAGGTATTTGTATGTGGGGTAAATAAGTCTTTTTGGTTGGTAACACGTGACAGTTATTAATTGGTTGACTTCTAATTACATTTATTATTTTATTATTGATACATGTTTTATTCATTAGCATGCATGTCCCTCGTTGATTGACTGTGAAGCCACACTTTACACTCATTCACGTGTACGTTGATAACAACTTTTACTGATGTGGAATAACTAATGAAACCAGACTAAGTTATATTTGCGCTGCCCCTATAAATGCTTGCTTATTTCATTGGGCTCACGCGGATTTTATTGATCTTGATAAAGTTCACATTGAAGGAATAAGGATTCACGGTTGATCCTCACAATTTTTTACTCGTTAACACATGTGATGGAAACTCCAACCCAAAAAGGGACATTGAAAAAGCCCACTAAAATAAGAAAAATATAGATTCATTTATACAACAAATATGCATTTATAGAGTGTGAATACATGATAATATTGCACATATCTCCTTAGCATATTTTTTCCGGCAGATGAACACCTCATTCAGTCCCTGCTTGATCTCCATGGCAAGAAAGAATGTCATCAGACCAAGATCAGTCATCTTGAAAGCCTCCATCATTTCTTTTTTGAATTTTTCGACCAAATTCATATTACTTCTTGTGACAAGAAGATCATCAACATACAATGAGATAACCAGAATCTCCATACCAGCAAATTTGACATAAAGCGTGGATTCAGACAAGCTTTTGACAAATCCAAGACTCATCAAGTGCTCATCAATTCTGCTATACCAAGCTCTTGGAGCTTGCTTCAAACCATAGAGAGTCTTCTTAAGAAGATAAACCTTATCTTCTTCACCTTCCTTCACAAAGCCTTCAGGTTGCTCAACGTATATGTCTTCTTGTAGAACTCCATTCAAGAAAGCAGATTTGACATCTAGCTGATATACCCTCCAATTTCTTTGTGCTGCAACTGCAAGTAGCAATCTGATGGTGTCTAGTCTGGCCACTGGTGAAAATGTGTCTGAGTAGTCTACTCCAAAAATCTCAGCATAGCCTTTAACTACGAGCCTTGCCTTGTGCTTGTTGATGGAGCCATCAGCATTGAGCTTAGTTCTAAACACCCATTTAACCCCAATGACTTTTCTATCTTGAGGTCTGTCAACAAGCTACCATGTCTTGTTTTTCTCAATCATATACAACTCCTTCTTCATTACAACCATCCAATTTGATCAAGTTTTGCTTCTTCAAAACCTGCAGGTTCACAAATTGTAATATTGCATCTCTGATAGACATCAGAAAGCAATCTAGTACCCCTGACTAGAGTGTCATCTACCATCTCATTTTAGCAATCTTCAGAGCTTTGTTCAATCATATTTCGAAGAGGAAAACTGAGCTTCGGATCATTTGAAGCTTGATTAGTTTTCCTTGCTTCATCCTAGTTCCATTCTTCATCTTCTACAAAATGCACATCCCTGCTGATGACAATTTTTCCAGTTTGTGGCTGGAAAACTTTGTAAGCTTTGGTGACATTGTTGTAACCAATGAAGATGCATGGTGATGCTCTCTTGTCTAATTTATCACGCTTTGTCTGTGGAATGTGAGTGAAATATAAACAACCAAATATTTTAAGAAAGTTTAGAGATGGTTTGAGTCCAAACCAAGCCTCAAACGGTGTCTGATTCTTTACAGCTTTTGTTGGGAGTCGATTTTGCAAAAAAACAACAGTGTTTGCTGCTTCTGCCCAGAATTGCTTTGGTAAGTTCATTTCATGTAGCATGCATCGAGTCATCTCCAATATGAATCTATTTCTTCTCTCACAAACACCATTTTGTTGTAGAGTGTATGGGGTTGTTAGCTGATGTTGAATGCCTGCTTCCTCACAAAACTGGTTGAATACTTCAGATGTATATTCCTTGCCATTGTCTAATCTGAGAATCTGAATTGTACAACCACTCTCATTCTCAACTCTGGCTTTGAAGCTCTAGAAAACCCGTGCTACCTCCGATTTGTGCTTTAGAAAGAATATCCAACACATCCTTGTGAAATCATCAATAAATGCAACGTAGTAAAGACTGCCCTTCAAAGAATGTGTTCTTTAAGGGCCTGCAATGTCTGTATGAACCAATTGCAACTTTCTTGAAGCTCTCCAAACCACCTTAGGAAAAGGTTTTCTGTTTTGCTTACTAAACTGACATGCCTTGCAGTTTGGTAAGTGATCATCAAACTCGGGTAGATCACATTCCATTTGTTTTGCTTTCATTTGCAATAAGCCTTTATGGTGATAATGCCCGAGTCTCTTGTGCTAAACCTCTGTGACATTTTCTTTGATTAAAAAAACAGCTTGTTCATCCTCCATTGGATTAAGTGTGAAGCTTTTCCCTTTCATTTTTACCTTAAACATATCTTGACCTGCTGCATCCTTAATTAGGCAGTATTTTTCTTTGAAAGTAACTTTGAAGCCTCTCTCAATTAGTTGACCAACACTTAACAGATTTTGATCAATTTCAGGAACATAAAGTACATCAGTGATAAATTTTTTACCCGAACAGCTTGGTATTGCAACAGTGCCTCGTCCTTTCACCACTATGAGTTCTCCATTTCCAATTCTGACTTTGGAGGTGTCAGCAGGTTTCAGGTCCATGAAAAGCTCCTTGTCGTGAGTCATGTGATTTGTATCGCCATTGTCAATTAGCCAACATTCACTTGAGCCACTGCTTGAGAAACATGTTGCAACAAAAAGCTGATCTTCCTCCTCTTCTCCAACAACTTGAGCTTCTACTTCTTGTTGCTAATTTTTACTCTTACAAATTACAGCTTCATGCCTAAGTTGATTGCATTTACTGCACCTTGCATCAGGTCTACTCCAACATTTGAAGGGTGGATGACCTTTCTTGCCACAATGCTTACATGGAGGATAATTTTCCTTCAAGTTTCCTGCCTTGCCTTTGTTGTAGCTGTTTGTGGTATTTTCTCCATATGTTGGCTGATTCTTCTTGTATTTCTTCTTCTTGTTCTTTCCATAATCATTATGTTTGGCTGGCAGTGCACCTTCAGCTATTCCATCTTCTCTCATGATTCTTTGTTGCTCTTGTGCCTGCAAGGCATTCAATAATTCTGCCAAGGTAATCTTAGACAGATCCTTAGTATTTTCTAAGGTGGTTATTGTTGCCTCAAATCTCTCAGGCATAGTTACAAGAATTTTTTCAACAATTCTTGAGTCAGTAAACTCAGAGCCAAGCAATCTTGCCCTGTTTGCTATGCTTAGAAGCCTGTCAGAGTAGTCCTTGATAGACTCTGATTCTTTCATCCTTTGCAACTCGAAATCTCTTATGAGATTCATCACCTGCATGCCTCTGATTCATTCATCTCCTTCATATTCTGTCTTAAGATAGTCCCAAATAGCTTTGGCTGACTTTAATGACATAATTCGAGTGAATATTCTCGAAGAGACAGCAGCAAACAAGCAGGCCTTTGCCTTTGATTTCTTTGTTTTTCTATCCTTGTGATTTTTAATCTAAGCCATCGTGGGATTGTTTGGTAGAGGAGTAATTTCATAGTCCTCTTCCACTACTTCCCAGATATCTAAGGCTTCCAGATAAGTTTCCATCCTTACAGCCCAGATTTGTTAATTTTCACAGTCAAAAACCGGAGGCGCAATCGATAAAAAACTGGTTTCTGCGTCCATGGCAACCACTTGGATTCAATCTTAAACAATTACAGGTCCCTTAAGAAAAGAGCTCTGATACCAATTGTTGTCTCTTGAATCTAAAAATAGAGAAAGAAGTTGTCTGTTGATGAAAGAACAGCAATAATTTTAAGAATAACAATGAAAGAATGAAGAACCTTTTGATGGAATAATCTTTTATTTCTCAGAACTTCAATTTAAACATGAAAACATAACTAACCACTAATATCATGGACCTAGAATTAAGTCACGAAATTCAACACACCACTGCTGAAAACAATCAACTCCTAAAAACTAGGAAACAAAGTTTGAAACATTCAAATTAAATAAATAATAGCTTCAGAACGTGGCAGCCATCCTAAACATCTGTTCTAACACTTGTCCATTCAAAGTACCAAATCGAATTAGCAATAAAATACTCCATGTGAAGCAGAGCCAGCAGCCATCCTAAACATCTCTTCTAACACTTGTCCATTCAAAGTACCAAATCGAATTAGCAACAAAATACTCCATGTGAAGCAGAGCCAGACCCCACCCGAGACATATTCTCCTTCCAACACCAAATGGAATCATCTTGATTTCTCTACTCCCCATTATGTTAAACTCCTCCCCACCATTGGCTAAGAACCTATCAGACTTGAATTCTATTAGATCATTCCACACTTTTGGATCCCAAACCAGGTCTGCAACCATGAAATTCACAAGCCCGTTCTTTGGGATCATATAACCATCCAATTCAACTTTCTTTGTTACTCGATGCGGCAACACGAAGTGCCCTAGCAGGTGGCGCTTTAAGGCTTCTAACAGGGTTGCCCTCAAGTACCACGCACGCCATTTTCCAGTTATCTCACTGTAAAGCTTGGATTGAATATTTGGGTGTTTAACCAAGTTAGCCACGATCCACTACAAAGTTGTGGCAGTGGTATCGGTGCCTGAGAAATTCACTACATAAAGTCACCATTTCCTATTCATCCAGCTTTCTGTTCTTGTCTGGAAGCTTCAAGTCCGCTAGCGCGTCTACATAGGCAACTAGTTTTGCATCTTATTTCTCATCTATGACTCTTTCTTTGGAGTGGAGACGAGTTCAACTCAAAGGTATAAACACATTTTCCTGTTCTTGGCTCAGTCTAATCAATTCATTCCAGCTATCACGAAACAAAAAAAATTCCAATCAAGGGCAGAAGTTGAGCACAATAAAACGATGGAAATTCAAAAGCAACTGGCGCTGCATTTCTCATCGATTTTTTCCCTAAAGCACGTGAACACCAACAAAGAGAACATAGCGAAATAAGTGTTCAATTACAGTTACAAACAATTCAGATGATTGAGCCACTACAAACAACTGAATAAGACTACTGAGTACGACTTCACATGAGGCAAATGTAGAATCTCATAGGTTAGGTTACGGTAGAGGATCCTCTAAGTGGTGTATGCTGGTTACTCATTATGATCTTACTCGTCGGAGAGCTGTCGTGTGGTCAGAGAAGATGGCACCTTTTTGGACAAGAGCATGGTGAGCCAGGAAGTGACTATTGATGAATATTAACCTAATACGAGGGCCAATTCTAATGTCGATTGATGTGTACCATTTTTTGTACAACCTAATCACCCGCGACCTCTTGCTTGAGGTCAAGATAACCTTAAGCACTCTCCTTAGGCTAGAACATCATCGAGTTTTTATGGTCGGGCTCAAGGTTATAATGGCCTCGAGTCTTCCCCTTAGGCCAAAACATTCTTGAGCTCATGTGGTTGGGCTCGACCTCGGGATTGAAGTCCTTGGACATCTAGTGACCTTTTAATATCATTTTCCATATCTTTCTATCAGGTCCCCTAACCTAAAAGGACTTAACCTTTGTAATTTTATTGTCACCAAACTATGATTGATCTTACAATTATAGTAAAACTTCAATGTCCACCTTATGTAGGACTCCTAAATAAGATAAGACATCCAAGTGACCCAATTTTATTAGGATTTCACTGCTTATCTTTATAAATACAATGCATTTGTTCATTATCTAGGTATACTTTTATATATAATTTCAGTATATAGGTTTTTGCATATTCTCTTCTCTCTAACTTAAGCATCGGGAGGGCGATAAGCACACACCCCATCGCTTTTTTGTTTCAGGTATTGGAGATCCTCGTTCGTGCCGTCAACAGTCGTAAAGCTCAGGTTTTTACAGGTGCAAACTTTGGTAACATCACTGGCATTGTCTATAGGAATTACTACCAAAAGCCATGATTAACACACGTTTATGACACCTCATAGTAAACTCACCCGCTCTTAATCAAACCCCCCACTGAAGATCCTCCGGTGTCGCTAAAAGAATCATCAAGGTATCAACACCCCAACCAGTAGTTGTCGCTTCTAAAGCATTTGAAAAGCTTCACCAACAAATTGTCACGCTAACTCAATAGCTAAGTTAAAGAAATCTGCATCCAGCACTAGCACCCTAAGATGGCTTTATGGTCGCTACTCGAGCTCAAGCTTTTCGCCCCGTTTCTGATATTGGCGGTGCTAAAACCTCGGGCATACCTCCTCAAGGTCAGTTACCATGGACTCAAACAAACTTATAAGAATCATCTAAGATGGGATTATTACAAGTCTACTTCAGAATACCCAGGAGTCAACAGGTTCAACCCTAACACTCCATTGATTCTAGAGATTTTGTCATATCTTCTACCAAACAGATTTAAATTCTCCTGAATAAAGAAATACGATGGAACCACTGACCCAATCAACTACCTTAATGTGTACACAAACGTCATGAACTAACAAGTTACACCAGACCCGGTTATGTGGAAAGCTTTACCACAAACCCTAACTAACACTACTAGGGATGGGTTCTCTACCCTAAAGCCCAATTTCATTGCCTCATTCTCAAATTTTGCCAACAAGTTCTCTACATTCTTTGCAAGTAGTAAACGCATCAAGAAGACTGTCGTATCCTTTATGTAGCTTTTTCAATGGCAAAATGAATCCCTACGTGATTTCATGACACGGTTTAATGCAGAAAGGCTCCAAATACCCAACCTATACATTACAGCCACCATCTTAGCCCTCATCTATGTCGTAAGATGTGAATTATTTAAAATGTCCTTGTTAAAATGAATCCCTACGTGATTTCATGACGCAGTTTAATGCAGAAAAGCTCCAAATACCCGACCGATACATTACAGCCACCATCTTAGCCCTCCTGTATGTCGTAAGATGTGAATTATTTAAAATGTCCTTGTTAAAAACCCTACCAAAGTTCGTGACTGAGCTACTTACCCGATGTGAAAAATATATCAATATGGAGGAAACTATGTATCCAATGAGGGTTAGCCCGACCTCTGACAAACCTGAACACAAGAGGCAGCATGAGTCCAATACGTGACAAGATAGTGCTCACGCTAAATTGAAGCAGGAAGCACAACCGACGTCATTTAATCATCTGTGCACCTCCAGGTCTGACATTCTGATGGAGATCAAGGACCTTAAGGAACTTAAATGGTCCTCGAGGATACGTCCCTTCCTAACACCAAAGATAAAAGCAAGCATTGTGAATTTTATCGGGACCATGGGTGTACCGCAGAAACATACAAAGCCTTGCAACGCAAGATTGAGTCTCTGATCAAGAGGGGACTCCTAAGAGTTTATGTCGGTCAAACAAGCATCTGAGGAATGCTCAAAATAAGAAGAATACCTTAGAGGCCAGGGAGAGTAATCGACCAATAATAGACACGATCAATGCCATTGTTTAGTTGGTCAATGTCATAAATCTAAAGTATTAATTTATTTATTTTTGGGCGTTTATGCCCCACTTATTTTTATTATTTGATTGGTCAGGCCTGCGCTCCAATATTTAATTTATAGGTAAGTCAAGTACGTCCAATAAAGTAGTCGTCGGGATCTTATCCCAATAAAGTCAATTTTTCCAATTTGTAATGTTGCTAAAATCTTGACCTGCGCAAGCACATAAAGCCTTCATCTCGCAAACACATCAAACCTTGTCCCAAGCAAGCACATAAAAGTCTCGTTTTGTGCGATCACATAAAGCCTTATCTCGAACAAGTACCTGAAGTTTTGCCCCGAGCAAGTATCTTGAGCATTGCCATGTACAAGTACCTAAAATCCCATGGAAGCACCTCAAGCCTTGTCCTGCGCAAACACCTAAAAGTCTTTCCCCGAAAAAGCACCTCAAGCCTTATCCCATACAAACACCTCAAACATTGCCCTGCGCAAGCACCTAAATGTCTTGTCCCGTACAAACACCTAAAATTCTTGTCTCGTGCAAGCATCTAAAAGCCTTGTCCCGTGCAAGTATCTAAAAATTTCTTCCCATGCAAACACCTCAGACATATTTTACAATGTGCACCATTTTTATGCGACCTGACCACCCATGACCTCATGCTCGAGGTCATGATAACAACGAGCACTCTCCTTGGGCCAGAACATCATCGAGTTCTTGTGGTCGGGCTCGACCTCAGGCTCGAGGTCATAATGGCCTCGTGCCCTCTCCTTGGGCCAGAACATCCTTAAGCTCGTGTGGTTGGGCTCGATCTCAAGCTTGAAGCCCTTAGCCTTCTCATGCCACTTACTATCCTTTCTCCTCTTTTTCTATCAGGTTCCCTAACTTAAAAGGATTCTACTTCTGTAATTCTATTGTCATCAAACTATAATTGATCTTACAATTATAGTAGAACTCCAATGTCCACCTTATATAGGACTCTTAAATAAGACAAGACTTCCAAGTAACCAAATTTTACTAGGATTGCACTGCCCATCTCTATAAATACAAGGCCTTTGTTCATTATCAATGTATACTTTTACGTATAATTTCAGCATATAGCTTTTCGCATATTTTCTTGCTAACTTAAACAATCGCCTCGTTGCCTTTGTTTCAGGTATTGGAGATCCCGTTTGTGAAGTCCACAGTCATCAATCTCGAGGTATTCACAGGTGTGAACTTTGGTAGCATTAGTGATGAAGGGGCCATACTTGGCCTCCAGCTCGTGGAGGATGAATTCCAGTTGAGAAAGAGACAAGTGTAGCCATATAAAGTTCTCGATCAAACGGAACTCATACTGATCCCGACAGAGGGTTCTTATGATTCTTATTGTCGGCGTCTATGATTGGGGAAAAGAGGGATTTGAGAATTGGAGGGATGCATAATAGGGAGATGATGAAGATAAACCAGGAGTTTATTGCTACTTTCTTTGGCAGTTTGGGCGTCGAAGTAGGTAAGTTTAAGAAATTATAAGTAATTTTAAAATGGATAAATCCTTGTTTGAATAGTATTCTCTACGAGCTCTTTTTTTTTCTTTTTTTTTTTTCAAATTCTGTTTTAACGGTAAATTTTTTTAGTAAAATAATTTTATACATAAATATAAAAAAAAATTCTACTTTGTAACTACGTATTCTCAAATAACTACTATTACAAAACTTATTTCATAAAAAAATAGAGCTCTAACTGAGCCTCAATTGAACGTACTCCAACATTTGAGGTTAATTGTACATTTTTCTCTATCGTAATCTCAATCTTCAAAAAATTAGTGGCACTGCAACCAAACCCGTACACTTCACCAGCGTAAAAATGATTTATAAGACATTCTTAGAATGAAATTGAAATTTTCGACATCTTGGTGAAGTTTGACTTGTGTAAAATAAACATATTATAAGGAGTCGATGTTCAATAATTTTGTTGCTTAAGAGAAAATTTGTACCTGCAATTCAGTGGGATTCTTATTGAACAAATTATAATAAACTATAGATGGTTTTGATCATGTACATACTCTACAGACCTTTTTTTAATGGCATTCGACAAAAAGCCATATCCTGCCGCATCAAACCGGTGAAGATTTTATACTTTGAATCTTCAGCCTTTATAATACTTATAATACTTCTATTATCCAATAACTCTCTCCTATAATCTTCAATTTTCTTCATATAGTGCTGCGTGGCCTGCGCCATGAATGGCCTCTAACCTATCCACTTTTTCAACAAAAAATAAAAAAACATGGTATTAAAATTTGGGGTTTCATCTTAAAAAGTTAAATCATGTTAAGAGAAGTAGTCCAATCATTTGTAAGTTGGTCTATATTCGGTAATAAGCCGATATGAGATTTATCCATTAACATACCCCCACAAGATGATGGCTCTTTTGAGCAAACTAACCTTAAAATCTATGTGTTCATTTTTTAGTCTTAATCAGATCGAATTTTTCGTTGAAATTTAATGGATTCTAATACTATATTAAAACTTGAGGTTTCATATTAAAAGGTCGGCTTTCTTAAGAGGTGTAGTTTAATCATTTATAAATTGGTCTATATTTCGGTATTTAACCGATGTGTGATTTATGTCTTAGCACATAGTTGCCTCCTAACTAAATGCTCACGGGAGTAGAATCAATAATCTTAATGATGCGGTCTTGCTTTGATTACTTGTTCCTTTTGACATACATATATTTGTTGCTGGATTGATCTGTGCTTGGTAATACTATTCAACACCATTAGTGTCAAGTATCAGTTTAGGTAACAATTGTATGGTATTAAATGATAGATTCGCCAAAATGCAATATCACATTATTCATTTAGGGTGTGTTTGAGCCACATTATTTTGGAAAAATGTATTCTGGAATAGTATATTGGTGGAGAATTTGTGGTTGAAAAAGAAGGAAAAGTTATTGATGTGATGAAAAATATTCTTTTATTGAAGAATGTGTGGTTGAAAATGAGTAGAAGAATGAGAATAAAAATTTTAATGTGTACCAAACAGGGACTTAATTGAACATCAAATGTAAACACCTAAATTGATATTCTAACACCATTGGTGCTGATAGAATTATCATCTGTGCCGCAGTATCAATAACTGCTTGTTTATTGTTATGCATTGAGTTCTCAAAGCAGCAGGGTCCTCAGGCTTTTTAGAACCTTGGCACTGTTGGGTCATTAAGATCGACTTTTGTCTCTTCTCAACAGGTAAGACATTCACATAATCGATGTCATTTCTAGTTTCTTTCTATTCATCTTTTATTAAAAAATCATTTGAGCAATGCATGATGCTCCTGCACAAGTTATCGCAATATTTCCATACATCTAGATTTTGTTTTAGTGCATGAGATTTCAAATTCATATGGCCCTCAGTTCAATTCTTTCATGATGATTTCATTATTCAAATATTACAAATAATAACAAAATGCCATTACCAAAACCCACATCAAAGTTCCATAGATTTTTGGAGAAAGTGGAGTTTATTTAGGCTCTAGATGACTGACTGGGCAAACTGCTAATTTTGGGAATTATTAAGCAACACGTTCAGTTTCCAACAAGCAGGAGTCTACATCACCAAATTCGTTTCCATAAATCCCAACAAGAAAACACGAAAAAAAAAGGGTGATTCTACATTCATACAACACAGTTCAGAAAACCCAGTTTAGAGACGAAGCTTATCTACTTCTAGCTTGGGGAAAGAAAATGTGCCCGAGCTAGATTGTATTCTTTCCCAGCAATCCAAACCCCGGTTTGAGACCATAAAATGTCCTCCCACTCTATATTCTCCTCCAAAACCTGTCCACAACACCGCACAGGAAAAAAATATTAATCAGCAAAGAAAAAAGAAACATACAGTAAAATCAAGTAGTTTACCCGAAATGAACAAGAAAACAATATTAAGATTCTCTTTTGTTTCCTGATGTTTGTCGGTTTGTCTTCTAAATAGTTCAATGCAATGAGTTCACCTTTGAATCCATATAGCTAAAATAGCAATCGTAAATAAACATGGAAAAACGTGTCAAAGGCGAGTTGATTATAATGCAAATTGAGAAATCGAGTCCCTAAGTCATCGAGTGACAGACATCCGGCTATACTAACTCCAGGTTTTTGTGCGCCAAACAATTTTTAAGCAATACATAGAAACAAAGCTAAAACACTCGATAGTGTCTCGCAAGACCTAAGAAGACATAGGTTTAACTAGTTTCATCATCAATAGGAAAACATTTTCAAAGCAAACACAATTCACTGTGACATTTCCAATGTTCTTATGGTCATGCTCGCCAAAGCTCTCATTCATATTTTCCCAACAATTTGAGGGCACAGTAAACTTAAATTCTTTTGGTTGTTTTGCATTTGGCTTCAATCCAAAACAAAGCAAGGGAAAAAGAGCAGTCAAAAATGTAAGTTATATCTTATCCAAATAAGAAACCACCAGGGAAGGATTACCTCCACATGTTCAAGGGGGAGTGGGATTCCAATGGAGAGCATGAATTTTTGTGGAAGGGGTCTCTTACAACGAGCCCATCGAAATATATCCACAGTGCTTTCACCATCCACCACACTTCTTTCACCATTGCTAAGATGCGAGCTGGAATGAGTTCTCCCATTCTCTGCTCCAAGTGCTTGAGACGCTGCTGCAGCCTTCACCATCTTTTCTCCATTGAAGCAAAGCTCATACCTTAAGTTAATAACTTTAGTAAGTACTAATAAGTAAAAGATACATACAGCAAATAGTTGATGATTTTTCATGTCGTTGGTCCTACCAGTTACTTTACTAAAAGGATACAGCCTGAACAAAATTATTAATATTGCAGAGAAGCTTAAAAATGTATTTAAGAAGAGAAGTGAAACCCTGTATCTGATCCCCCCATGTAACCTATGACAACTATCTTTAAATACATATTGATATTATTATGAAACATTACAGCACTGAGCTATCAAAGCGTCAATGGAGATAGCTTCTAAAAATTTAAAAATTTACATATAATGACACTAGGACAATAAGAAAATAGAGAAATTTATAGAGAAATGTAAAAAGGGAAAAGCCTATGCGTGAATAAAATTTTGTTTTATCTATTTTCCTATCATGTAATTTCAATAATCTCAACTTAAAGATAAGAATAATGCTATGTAAAGTTATGTGTTTAGCACAAGTCTACGTGGCATTAATGATAAGTCCAATTAAATGTAGAGATATGGAACCCACTTAATTAGACCTATCATTTAATGTCACTACATTGCAATGTAGGCGGGTGCTAAGCATCAGTTCACAGCATCACTCGATAGATAATTCATAGAGCTAGTCAGCATATGCATGTACGTTGTTTGAAAGAAAACAGGGAAACAATTACATATACTTTTTCCCTTCAAGATATGATGTTGGAACGACTTCTTTGACAGCAGTGTAAAAGAAAACATTGCAAACATTCCCATAACTGAAGAAAACATATTTCAGTCCAGTCATTACCTGCGGGAATGAGTTTCTAAGTATAGAACTTCTCCCTTCTTCAAACGTGAAGATGTAAAGAACGGCTTTTTTAGACCTTTGTCAGCAACAGCACTAATGCTGTATTTAAGCCTGGAAAACACCAGAAACCAAAGAGGGGTAAAGAATAAGGAACAAAAATAATGTACATAATAATAACGAGAATAGTAATAGTAATAATAATAACAGCAAAAAATCAACACTACTCTTACGGGGTAAAGGTAAATTATCAAGCATTATTTAACAGGAACCAACTAGTAACAATTTAGTCCAAAGCAACCCAACCCCACACTCGAGATAGAGAACTTTCTGTTAGGAGAGATTACTTGGTGAAATTACGATGAACACATTGTAAACAGCAACTCGATAAATATACTTTGAAGAGAGATGTAAGAGATAACTTGAGGGCAGAGAGCACCCCAAAAGGAAATTTAAGTCCTTTAATCCCTGCTCTTGCAAGTAATATATATATATATATATATATATATATATATATATATATATATATATGACCAACATTACAAGAAACTTGCCCCAAGGCCCCTTTTCATATTGAAAAATAAAATAAAAAACACTGCAAAGAACAGGAAATAAAGAAGCAGCATCAAGAAATGGCCTCTCTTACTTATTTGACAATAATTGGGAGGTTTGAAAGGTGAATAGCAGAACTGCAGCTTATAACTTGTCAGAATTTACACAATCTAAATAAAGTGTACAAAAAGTTTAGAAACATTAATCTGGGTATTATTTTAATATTATGGTCTATACTTCCAGAGAAACTTTCCCGTATATGGGTGTGTACAGCTACAGCAGATAATGTGTGCTCCTCTACCCAAAGTTGAATTTAAGTATACAACCCAAGAGTATTACTACATAACTAATAAGATTCTTACCCCACCTTCATCTGTTATACATTTAGGATAATAATGATTTGTTCACAATGATGATGTAACAGATGTAAATACGTATGATTTATGAAATAATTGTAAACCAAATAACAAAGATATAGGTCATTCTTTACAAAATGAAGAATCCATGTTCATGTAGAAGGGAAGCTAATAAAAATTACTGCATCATACTTCAAAACAATAATGATTAAATATGCATTTAGTATCCAGTCATTGCAAATTTTTCTCAGTACATTAGGATATGAATCCAATTAAGTGATTGGTCTACATCCAGAAAAACAGAACTCATTTGCCATTTAAACAAGCATCTGAACAGAGACAAAAAAGAACAATCATAATTAGGATAAAGAAGCTATGTTGAATTGCCTTTACATGAAATACTAGAAAAAGCAAATTAGTTTACATTATTTCTTTGCTAATAATGCACAGAACGTTGCATTGTAACACAAAGATGAATCATGCTAATTTTGGGTATAATACTGGAGGTCATAAACTTTGCCACGTGTGTGATGATGTGCACACGTGTCATTACGTGTCAAAAGCATTGTTACTAACTAGACCAGCACATCACTACATAGTGACCCAAATGTAAGAAATGTTCAAGAAGTGTAACCCAATAGTAACAAAATTAGTCTGATGACCAGATTGAAGTCTTTCTAATAGTTTTGATAACCTCCAATGTTCTTTACCCTCCTAATTGAACATAATTACTAATTGCAACGAACAAACAGTAGAAACATATTCAACGAAGACACTTTCATTTGTTAGGAAAACAAGAGTTCCGACAAATAACCATAGTAAACTTTGGATTAAATTACAAATTAGGACAAACGTATATTTAGCAGGTAACAAAGCTAGTCCAAAAAAAGTACAAGACATACCAAGGTTCCATGCAAAGGTTGAACTGTATAGTGACTTCACGTACAAACCTTTGCTGACGCAAGGCATTCTACAGAGAGAGAGAAAATATAAGATGAAACGTCCCTAATCATTCCAACACTGAATAATGAACAACACAAACTAAAGCAAAAATATCAATCGTATCTGACATTTGTACTTGTTAATATGGCTCCCTATGTCTACCCTTGAGCCATATTATTGAAAAAGTGAACCAAGTTGGGGAAGATGGAGAATGAACACAAAAACTTTCACATTTCAACAGCTGCTTGGCTAATATGAAAAGCAAAATGACCTTAAAATTTTGTTCAGTAAAAATCGAAAATATATTCCAAAGCAAAATTGAAACGTAGCATACAAATTTCCTTTCCCAAAAAAGTCCCACCCTGGTAGGAAAAACACATGAAAAGAATATGAAAATCTAAACATCTATATCACCAGAAACATTGCCTTGGAAGTTTTGAAAGGACTTAGAGTAATGGGCTTCTGGTTTCAATAATGGACAACAGTATCACTATATAATAGAGAAGATACAAGTTGCTACAGAGTTGGAAAATTAGTTTAGGAAAAATCGCAGGAAATGTGATTAGCAAATATACTTGGCCACTGTTTGGTTAAGCTAAAATATTTTATTAAAATCTAAGTCAAAGACAACAATTAATTTTGACCACACATTTCATGGGACCCAAAACTTTTCAACCACACGTTCCACCAACTTTTATCAAAATCAACTAAAAATCTGATTTTTATCTAAACCAAATAGGGGCTTGAGATCCTACATCTAATCGGAGAATAATTTAAGTTACTGCAATGAACCTGGGAAGGATATAGAGTTGAGACAAATTTTAGGAGCGTGTGATTTAGCAACAGACACATAAGCCCAAGTATCAACAACTTAAAATCCTCTATCAGTATAACTCAAAAGTTTTGTATCTGATTATAAACCTAATATAAAATAGTAGAGTATAGAAATTTATGGATGATTTAGAGGGAGTTTGCATCTATGTGCTGGTACGTAAGTGTGTACGCATGCACAAGAACTAAATTTCAGCATCAGTAATGAAAATACCGAAGCTGCAGCCCTTGTAGTCATTGTGCGTTCCACAGCCACCGGAGCAAGAGTAGGCTCCAAAGTAGAAGAATGCGTGAGACAAGGTTTAAGATCTATGATTCCACCTCCTTTCTGTACAAGTAAAGATAAAAAGACTCCATATTAAAAAGAGATCCGCCGATAATCAATCCACATGTAAAAGGGTAAATAAAGACAACAAAGCATGCAGAAAATAATACTTAATGGTAAAGCACAAGTCAGCAATCATGAAGTAGATCAAATCATCCTCTATCTATAGATATGAAAGTACAGATGAATTCCAACTGACAACATTTCATATAACAGATAAACAGAAAAAGGGGGAAAAACAAAAAGTAAATTGAAAATATTCCTCACCTTCACAATGCAACATCGCTCAACACGATAACTGCAACCAATGGCAGCTCCCCATGCACGTGAGCGGACATTATTTCTCAGTGTAGAAACATAACCTTAAGAATACACAATAAAAATATAAATTAAAACAAGAAGCAAAGAATAACAATGTGCATCAAAATATAATATATATCAAAATTATGCAATGGTGTCCTACATATGACATTTTTCCCTAGAATACAAATAATAGGATGTAATGCATTTAGTTAAAAGTGGTATGAATGTACTTTATAAGCACAATAACAGGCACCACAAAGGGGGAAAGACATATATACCCATGTAAAATAACAGTTGATTCACCGCCCATTACTTGATATAGTTTAGATGTAGAGGTTTTATGACGAGATAAATTAGCATTTATATCTATATATACAGACACAGATACCATGAAAAGTTAAAAAAGCCCTCAAAACTAATCTAAGTCTAGAACCCAAATTAAATCCACAGAAATTTTTTTTTTTTGATAAGTAATTAAAACATATATTAAAAAGGTCCCAGTATACTAGAAGTATACAAAAGGACAAAAGAGTCACAGATTACAATGGTTCAACAACTCCACAAGAGAGCTGATGGATTGAAAACCCAAACCCTTAACCCACTCGAACAATAAATGAAAGAAACGACTCTTCAACTCGGGATGGATCGTCTCGGTGTCCTCGAAATGTCGAGCATTTCTTTCCCCTCCAAATACACCAAAAGATACAAACAGGAACAACTCTCCACACCAAGGTAGTCCTACTACGCCCCAAGGCCCCTTCCAACATGTGAGAAGATCAAAAACCGTTCTTGGCATGACCCACCGGACACCAAACAAAGTAAACGCCAAATCCCACAACTCTCGAGCAAGCTTACAAGGCGAAGAATATGGCCAGACTCTCCCCACTCTCCCTACATAAACAACACCAATCAACCAAGAAAAGGCCACGTTTTCAAGATTATCAATAGTCAAGATCTTCCCCAATGCCGCACCCACGAGAAGAAGGCCACTCGAGGAGGGACCTTAGATTTCCACACACACTTCCAAGGGAAAGTTCTAAGATAATGGGAACTCAAATAACGGTAACAACTCTTAACCGCGAAAGTCTTAGAACCCGGAGAACCCCAAAGAATCAAATCCTCCCCTCTACCTTGCACCGATTAGAGTATAGGAGTTCCATGAAGGAGTAGATTGATTCCAACTCCCAATCTCGCACACTCCGAGTGAAGAGTACATCCCATCAAGCATACCATTAGTGCGAGACATGAGATCGCCATCGACACATTCTCGCAATAGCGATGGAGAAAAGCTCCTGGATAAGACTCCTTCAATGCCACTCCACCACACCACTGTGATGCCGTAATTTCACCCGAGATCCGTCCCCCACCCAATAAAACAGCTGTCTCGAGAACGAAGACCACCCTCTGTGAATAGACTTCCATAAACTCACCCCATGAGATCCCCTTACTTCCTTGCGCACCAACCCCCGCTTGTCGCCATATTTAGCCACCACCACTTCGACGCCACGTAGCATCCCTTTCCATACCAAAATGCCATAACCACTTACTTAAAAGAGCCCTATTGAAACGTTGGAGATTCTTCACCCCAACCCACCATATCACAGCTCACAAACCCGGGACCACGAGACCAAGTGGAATTTTGTCTCCTCCCGTACTGCACCAAAGAAAATGCCTCTCGTATCCTCTCTAAGCGGTGTGCCACCCCAGGAATAGGGAAGAGCGATAAGAAGTAAGTGGGTAAACTAGAGAGAGTGCTCTTAATCAAGGTTACCTTCCCCCTTTTGATAAATAAAGGCGTTTCCATCCTCGCTAGACGTCTTTCTATACGCTCAACGATGATTGGATTCCAAATCGATTTACCTTAAAGGAGGCACCCAAAGGCAGCCCTAGATATTTCATAGGGAGGGACCACTGACACAACAATATTTGGGCTAAGACCTCCAAATTAGGGGACCTCGCCCACAGAACCATCTCGTACACGCCCAAATTAATCTTCACTCGAAACCGCCTCAAACCACAAAAACACTGATCGCAAATGCTCGAGTTTAATCGGATCAAGATCACAAAAAATCAAAGTATCATCGGCAAAAGCAAATGAGAGACCCAAACTTGTTGATCATGAGGGGAACCCACCATGAAACCCGAAAGAAGACCTCCACGAATAGCCCGATCCATAATTCGACCAAGAGCCTCCATAACAATAACAAAAAGTAAAGGGGATAACGGATCTCCTTGCCTCGAGGCCCCCTCGAACTCTCAAAAAAACCACTTGGCCGCCATTAATAAGGATAGAGAACCTAACCGTAGAAATGCGTAAACGTATCCACGAAATCCATAATCGAAAAACCGCATCTCCGAAGCAAGTAGAGGAGAAATTCCCAATTCACGTGATCGTATGCTTTTTCCACATCAAGTTTCGCATAAAACACCCGCTCCTCCTTCGCCTACTATCCAAGCATTCATTAGCTCTAAGAACCGAATCCAAAATCTGTCTCCCCGGACAAAAAGCGTTTCCGAGACGTGGAAATTATCTTTGGCAACACCACCCTCAACCTATTAGCTAAAATTTTTGCCAAGATCTTATAAAGCCCACTCACAAGCATCGATAGGACGAAATCTTTCACCTCAATCCGCCACCAACTTTTTTTTGGAATAAGTGGCTAGAAATGTAGCATTAAGACTTTTTTCAAAAGTTCCGGACACATGAAAAGCCCTCAACACAAACCCATGATATCCGATTGAACAACACCCCATCAGTACTCGAAAGAATGCCATAGAGAAACCATCCTGACCCGAGCTTTATCTCCATCAAACTCGAATAACTCCCAACGCTTCCTCCTCCTCCTCAAAGCGGTCTCTCTAACCATGTCGAATCCTCCGAGATCATAGAAAAATCAAGTGCCATCAAGCATTGGTCTCCTAGTCCCTCCTTCCCGGTATAAATCTCGATAGAATTGAATGATGCTCGTCGAAATCGCCTCTTGATCATTAGTCAAAGCACACCATTAATCATCAGGGAAGATATGGAGTTATACCTGCGATGAGAGTTAGCTATGCGATGAAAAAACTTAGTATTTTTATCACCTTCTTGTAACCAAAGGGCTCGAGATTTCTGACGCCAACTGATCTCCTCTTTAAAAGACCTTTCTAATTCCTCTATCGCTAAATTTCGAGCTTTCTTCACTAGATAGCGGACGTATTTCCGCCTCCCCATCCAAAGACACTTAGTTCGCACATAGCCTCGCCGCCTCCTATTCCGAACATTACCAAAAAACCTCTTCATTCCATTTTTTCAAATCTAGTTTAAGAGCTCTCAATTTCCTAGCCGTAAATGAAGCTCGGGATCCTTCAAAGTGATAAGACTCCCACCACCCCTTCACCGATCCACAAAATCATCTCGATTTCAACCACATATTTTCAAAACGAAAGTGGTCTCTCACCCCGGAAAAGTCCCCACACTCCAACATAACGGGATAATGATCGACAAGAGTCTGGGATACGCTTTTGATGAATAGTCGGAAAATGATCTTCCCAATCATTGAGAATAAAAATCTATCTATACGAGTACATAGAGACATCCATACGGTTATCGGACCATGTAAAATTTCCTCCAATGGAATATCCGAGAAGCCCAAAGTGAGAAATGAAATCCGAAAAGTCCCGTGCATGGCCGGAGGTGAACACGTCCCCCTCATTCTCTCCGCGGGAAAGCGGATAACATTAAAGTCCCCTCCAATACACCACGGGATGCCCCCACCAACTCGCCAAGCTTGCCCAACTCATCCCACATCAAAGACCTCTCTGTCGCCATGGGGCCATAAACCCTAAAAATGCCCATTCAAACCGATCAATAACACCTTTGAATCTGCATGAAACCGAAAAATATCCCACGCCTTCATCAATTTTTTCCACCACCCTACGATCCCACATCAACAAAACACCCCTGCAGGCACCAACAACCAAGAAACATCCAATCCACCCGAGGAATACCCCACAAACCGCGAACCGTACGTTCGGAAACCAGCTTCAATCTTAGTCTCGTGGAGACGTATAATATCTCGTCTCCCATCGTTTAATATAACTTTTAACCCGGAGACATTTATCCCTATCATTAAGCCCACGAACATTCCAGGATAGAATTTTTACATTCATTGGGTAATCATCAGACCCTATCCCTGTAACTAGCTCTACTACGTGTTGACCCCGCATCATAATTGATTGTGCTCACCAGGGCTTTTAACTCCCTGTTTCCCTTCCTCTCTGATCTGCCAGACTGAACAGACAATTCACCCCCACTTGCAATGGTAGTGCGGCAAGAATCAATGGATTTCAAGAGAGCAAGAACTTCCTCTTCATAACCCTCATAAGAAGCCCCCACAAATTCTCTAAAAAGATGATATTTGCCGAGCACCCATTCCGACATCGGATCAGCCTTTCCTTCCTTACCCATTTCGGATTCCCCAGCCACCTCACAGCTCACTTCACCTGGAGCTACTAACCCTTTCATCACTTCCCCTTCTTGTTGAACCACTGATGCCAACGGCAGGACCTCCAAAGGACCTTCCTCCCCCTCCCAACATGCCACAGCACTGTCCCCTACAGAAAATTCCGATTCAGCCCCCTCTACAAACTCCCCCTCATCGTCGCCTACTTCCCCACTAAACCCATCCGAATTCACATCAGCCTTTTCCACATCCCCCAACTCACCTGGAATTACCTACTCGGACTTCTCAGGTTCACCCACATATGGGCGAAGAAGAGAGACGGGAATGGATAACCGTCGCCCATCACGGAGTTCGAGAACCCAATCAGATGACGAACCCCACGCACGCGTCACAGGCTCGCCAGGATGTGGGATCAAGGCCTTAACGCCCATATCGGAGCCCGTCGCTTTCTTTGTAACTGCGGAACTAATTGTCGGATCCATAATTGTAGATGTCAACGCAGTCCCCTTTGAAATACCAAGCTTAGACACTGTTGATGGAGGGTCAAATTGTGATTGTAACATATTGGGCTTGGATCCGAATTTGGCCCGCCAAAAAGCTTTGGACTTTTTTGGATTATGAGTGTGTATAAGTTTGTGTGGTCCATTGGGCTTCATGCAATTGTAATCGAATTATTAAGGCACACCCCAGGGCCTTGTTTGGGTCCAACGACTTGGGCTTGCTTCACTCCCCAAACCCCATCCAGCCTACGTTCAATATGGATATTCAAACATAATTTTAGCAAACCTAAATCTGTCCGTCCCTGAGCTGTCTGGAATAAAATTTGCCGTATTAAGATTCACCTTATCAATTTTTGGCTGAAAATCTTGCACAATCTTAGGAAAATCTTCCGCCTTATTTGTCTCCTGCTTTCTTCTTTCCGCTCTCCGCCCAATAGCGGCGTGGAGGACGCCGCCGCCGCAGCGAATGACTTTTTTCCCTTCACAGTTCCGGCCACATAATTCTGTTTTTCCACCTTTGCAGATTTCGACCCCCTATCGATATCAAGGGAAAAAATCCGACGTAACTCCAATCCGAATCCACGCCAACCATCGCTATTTCTTCCCTCTGGAATGATAACGTTCCCCCGCCGGCCACCCCTATGGATCTCCTGGATAGAGATATACTTGCCTTTAGGATTAGAGCAACGTTGCAAGAGGATAACAATGTCCCCCACCCGAAAAGATCGAACAAATGACTCAATGTAAGGTTTAGAAATCAGATCGTCGATGGCACCAGCCACTCTTATTGCACATGCTCGACCCATAACAACAGAACGAACCATGCCCCTGCTCATCTCATTAATGCGCACTCTAGGAACACCGCCTCCTTCAATAACGAGTTCGAAAGTTTTAAATTCAATGAACAAAAAACGGGATTGTCCCATTTTTGATTAACACCCACTGAAAACCACTCTACATCGTCTGATTCTGATTAGGCCAAGAGAAATTTTTTTTTTTTCTCTCTCCTTGTCCCAGATGCCAAGATGCCCTCTGAATACTAGAAACAAACAATCCACAGAAATGGCTCTGCAGCTTTCAAATATCAACTTTAGAATAAACTAATCTATCCAGAGAATCAAACAGAAGAAGAAATATGGCCGCAAAGGATCATTTAAAACATATAGATAGTTTTGGTTTTGCATCAAGGATAGCATACTAGTTATCTGATCTAATCCATGTGTGTATGCCATCAATCTCTCATTCTTTTTTTTCTTTTTAATTAACTACCATTTACCAGGGCAGAGGAAATGGGAAGTAATGCATGAAATCTACCAGTACAATCTTGAAACCTATTGCAGAACATCTGTTTCTTAAAGTATGAAGCATTTCTTTAAAGAATGAATATCATGTGGACATACAATCTTGTGGAGGTAACACTCTGATGGTAGCACGCAGCTCCTGAGCTGCAGATGGAGGAGGAGAAGCAGTTGGGCGACAGTAACCTGTATGCATAAGAACTGAACAGGGAACCATGTTACATTCCACCACTACTTTCGGGTCATGTATGCAATGAAAGTAATAATTTCACCAAAAAATATACCAGCCACCAGATCAGAGTCAACAGTGTATATATCTGTTCCCCATAGTTGTCCACCCCTCACCTGTAAAGGAAGCACTCAAAGAACTCAACATGTTGGGTACAGCAAAATATGGAAATAAGCTGCAGATTCAGAAATAAAAGTACATGGAGATAAAGGGAGAGGGAGAGGGAGAGGGAGAGGGAGAGTGGGAGAGACCGAAGCAAGAAAAGAAGTTTAAGAGTTCTGATTATCTTCGTTTGTAAATATGAAATTCAGACACAAACCAAATTGGTAGTCCTCTACAACTATACCTTCAATGATAATTTAGTATGGATACCTCAACATGTACTTGACATGTGAACACCTAACAAATTACATAGATCCCTCAAATAGTATATATAGATTCTTCTGATGCAATATACATATGAAGGGAACCAACTGGCTTATGCCCCTTTCGTCCTCTTACAGGACATCCAGATAAATATTAGGACTAAGTCATATTCAAACTACAGAGACAGTATTGAAAAAACTTATAGAATATGTGTGCATTCACAGAACTAAATGGGCAGCTTAGACTACCATCACATACAACATACTTCTATAATTAAGCCAGTGACAACTTTACATTCTTCTAGAATCTTTGACCAAGCTCTGTAATAAATTTTGTATTTGTTTCATCAACATATGATATCCAGCAATAGAATACGTGTGCATTCACAGAACTAAATGGGCAGCTTAGACTACCATTACATACAACATACTTCTTTAATTAACCCAGTGACAACTTTACATTCTTCTAGAATCTTTGACCAAGCTCTGTAATAAATTTTGTAATTGTTTCATCAATATATGATATCCAGCAAATACTGGCCAACAATTTTGAAACTAACTTTTTTTTACTACAACGACAGAGTATTTGAAGGAGCAATTGTTCCACTATCTTCATCCTTTCGAAAATAGGTTACTCAATTCATAATCAGTTGATTCATGATTGAACTTCTTAACTATGTGACAATGCAATCAATTCACAAAATAATTATATACAAATATACACAACCTTTACGAGACCTAGTGTTTACAAAGAAATATTTTTGTTTGACCCTTAAAGAAGTAATCATTGTCACCCAAAATATGCAGAAGACATTAATTCGTGCAAGGGTGACAATTCAACTCGGCTCTTGAGATCCTATGATCCCATGATCCAGAAGCACGACTCAAAAATACAACAAGTGGATCACCAAAATAGCTGCAATATTTTTTTTGATAGGTACCAAAATAGCTGCAATATTAAACCAATGATCATCGATAATGTTGTCAAAACTGGACTAGACTGGCCAGTTCAAGCAGGAAAATTGGGAACAGGACCCAAATCCAGTCTGGTTATAGGGTAAAAAACTAATATATAAGAACAGGTACACAATCTGGTAAATCGGCCAGTTCACCTGGAAACCGGTGACATGGACACGGTTTTATTGGGTTCAACGGTTGTGAGTTTTTAGAAAAATAAAATAAAATAAGACGGTTGAATCTGCCATCCGCCATTTTCCCTCTAGGTCACTTCACATACTTCACCAAAACATGAAAAGCTTCATCTATTTGACTTCAGCAGATCAACTTTTTTGAATTTCTCATGGTTCACTTTAGTAGATCAAGTTAAAGACTGCAGAGATCAAAAGGCACAATAAAATATAGGTAGTTTTTGACATAGTACGCACATAATAATAACTATAGTCCAATAAGGGGGAAAAAAGAAGAAGAAATAAGAAAGAAGGGAGAAGAAATTAGAGGAAGGGGGAGAGAGAGTAGAAAGAAGGGAAGAGAGGGAGAAGAGAAAGAGATAGAGAAATGAGAGAGGAAGGAGAGAGAGAACTGGAAGAAATTAGAGAGAATATCTGTTTGTATTCAATTATCAGGGCTAATTAAATCAAAACATACCCTTCTCCAATTTAAGTAGCAAGTAAAATAAAATACAAAAGAATTCTTCAAAATAAAAATATAATTTCTTTTCCTAAAATAAGCATCCATTCTTGACAAGTCTTCAACAGATCATTTGTTAAATTTTACTTTTAACATTAACAACATTCATCAAAAACTTATAATGCCATTACTTCAACTGCACGGAGCCACCTCCCCCCGTTGAATGTCCTTGTGCCCATTTCAGAACATTCACAAATCCATCCTCTTATGCCCATTTAATGGTATAGAATGAGGAAGACCAAAACTAGCATAAATGAAGTAGACGAAAAAGAACTCAATTATTTTTGGTTCATTGGAGTTTTCCAGATCAAGAGGAACTCAGAAAACAAATTTGTGTAGCAAAAAGATACTTCTAAAATTAAGAAGCTAGATGGGTGGGTAGCCAGAATCAAACCATGAAAAATCAATTACTTCTGCCCAAGGAAAACTATCCAATTAAATAAATGCAAAGAAACTTTTTGAATTAGTTTCTCGAAACTGCATGCACAAGTGGGGGATAAATGCATTTACTACGTTCTTTTTGATAAATCATGTAATTTAGAGGGAAGGAATAGCTGGAAACTTAACTGAATGTAATAGCAAACGCAATAAATAATTTATGATCTTACTTGGCGATTTGTAGCAGTAACATGTTCAGCTGGTATCCGGATTTCTAGGGTAGGAGCAGTTTGAGAGATTTCACATGTTTTATCAGCTTGTGATGATTGAAATTCCTTCCACAACTTTAACAATTCTTGCATGCATCCACCAATTTTGTAAACGACACAAGACATATCAGCCTTACCTGTATAGCAACACCACAGCGTCTATAAAAAAAATTTTTTTTTTTTTTGATAGATAATCGTAAAATTTTATTAATCAAAGAAGAATACACAGGAAGTGTATTATCAGTTCAAACAAGAAAAAAAAGATAAAAAGTTAGGCAGTCCCTCTATAGGATTGCTAGTCACTGCATTAAATCAAGTATACAAAGTCAGATGAAAAAATTCTCTAAATTGCTCTGTGGTCCGTATTTGGTCTTCAAAGCATCGGTTGTTCCCTTCCCTCCACACACACCAAACAATGCATCCCGGGATAAGATTCCATGCGAGCTTGCTATCCTTATCCCGAAATTTCCTCCTCCATGCCCGCAACACATCCTCTATACGTCTAGGCAACACCCAATCTATATGTTGAGAAGCCAGAATACTATTCCACAGCCAACGAACACCGTCACAGTGAATGAACAAGTGGTCATGCGCCTCCCCATCGCTCCTACACATATAGCACCATTCGGTAACATAAAACCCTTTTTTTCCGAGATTGTCCATCGTTAATGCCTGTCCCCTCACCACCGTCCACAGTAAAAATGTCACCCGTGGAGGCAATTTACAATGCCACACCACATCCAGGGGAATGAACTCTCCACAGCTCCCAGTAGAAATCTAAAATATGAGCGAACTGAGAAAGTATCATTCCGTTGTGTTAATATCATGTTAGGAGAGGCCCCGGATTGAGGAGACTTACTTTGTTTAATAAAACATTATTAGGCATATGGCTGTGGCGGTTTGGTGTGGAGAGAGAAAGTTTCTGGAGAAAAATCATTGGGCCGAAGTATGATGTGATGGAGGGGGATGGTGTTCGGGTAAAGGTCGTGGGTCTTACGGGGTGAGTCTATGGAAGTATATTAGACGAGGATGGAACGACTTTCGGAATAGCTTGACTTTTACGGTGGGGAATGGTAATAATATCAGATTTTGGGATGATTGTTGGTGTGGAGATCTACCGCTAAAGTTGGATTTTCCTTCCTTGCATCGCATTACTATGATGCCTTCTGCTATGGTGAATGACGTTTTAGCCATCAACAATGGGACTTACAGTTGGAATATCACTTTTCAGAGGGGTTTGCAGGATTGGGAGTTGGATAACTATGCATTGTTTCTAACGAATTTCCGTTGTGTTAATATCATTTAGGAAATATAAAAATTTATTATGATGAAGATTGCCCAATTAGCCCCTGTTTGACCATCATTATTTGGGTAAAATGAAGTTTTGAATGGTGATTTTTTGGAGAATGTGTGGTTAAAAGTAGGGAAAAGTTTTGAGTCTACGTGTAGAACATTTTACTGCATGAATGTGTAGTTGAAAAATAAGTACGAAAAAAAAAAATTTGAAATAATGGTTGTCAAACAAGAGCTTAGTAACTAAATCATTTGTGAAAACCAGTAGCTCTATCTATATCATGAGAATGATTTTTGATTTAGCTTCAAAGACCAGTTTTACAAAATTTGGGTGTTTTTTTTTTCTTGAAGAAAATCTAATATTTAAATATATGTTCTCAGAATTAAGGCAATCAATGAGATGAGATTTATGTCTGGCCTTAAAGCACATATTCCAGACTGGAAAGCTATTAAAATCCTTATCACGGCCACATATAGTAAATGCTGTTGCTTACTTGAGACCATATGTCCCAAAAATGTCCACTAGAAATTGATAAATAGTCATCAAATAAATCATAAACTTCTTAAGCATTTGGGACTCGATATGCCACCAAATTTAATCCCATTGGACATTTGCTCTTTCTTGTCCGAAGAGTGTGATGTCAGAAATTATATTTCCTAACATTATATTAACACAACGGAAACTCTCCTCAGAAAGATTTTACCCTTCTATGCTAAATCCAAACCTGGAAATTCATTAACTTTTGCATGAGGTTAGACTGATTCTATAGGAAAAGACACAATAACTGGAGCTATTGACTTTTCAGGTCCAGTCCGCTAGACAGACAAGTAATCAATTCAAGAAGTCCCCCAAGAGATAACAAGGCAAAAGGAGCAATTACAAAATAAGCTAACAGTTTTGCTTAGACAGCTTATTAAATACTAGTGAAGCTAAAAACGTATGGAGTCAGCAGCTTCAGTGAATTGTTTAAACATGGTATGAATAGTTAATTTCAACTTTTTTTTTTCGACACAAGTTACAACAAAATACTAGCAGTTGTTGATATTCAAATTTCATAATACATGAATGATAACATCAAGCTGAATCTAAAAAATAAGGAATTAGAAAATAACATTTTAAAATGTTTTACAACCTGCAAACAACTTTTGCTGACAAAATTAATACATCATATATTTTCACATGATGGGGTTAAACCAACCAAACTAAATTTTTTACCCAAAAATGTACTCATTATAGTATGGTAAACCTTCTTATATACTTTTTGACACAGAAATTAAGATTTCTGATAACATGAATGATTTACTCTAGACACAAGTCCAGCGAAAAAAACAAATGCAACTAAAAAAAGGGGACACAGCATCCAGCAAAGTGATTTTACACAGCTTAAACAAAATGCACATGAAATCAAAGTTCTTGTCAAGAAGAGGCGGCAATGTTTAAATGAGGACACTAGGTATGGAGAAATTCCATATAAAGTAGTGGTTAGATCGGAAACAAACCATGTGAGTGAAATGACTTCTATCCCCACAAGAAGTAATCATTCACAAAGTCAAAACATATAATCAAGTCATTTGAAACTAATAAAGTCCAAGAAAAAGTAAACATAGAATGAACAAATGCATAACCATAGGGCAAAGCAAACAGAAAGGGCATGTTCTGGATAACTAAACCAGAAGACAACAAGCAGCATTTTGCAAGACCAGTTGTAAATGTAGAATGAAATACAATTACATGTCCCTAGAGCAAAGCAAACTGGAAAACCATATTCCGGACAGCTGATAGAAGGCAACAAGCAGCATTTTGTAAGTCCATTTGTCAATGTAGAATGAAATATCAATTACACGTCCCAAGGGAAAACTGAAAAGGCAAGTTCCACATAACTAATTCAAAAGGCAACAAGAAGCATTTTGCAAGGCCAATAACATTAACAATTACCACTTACCAGGAACCATATAGCTAGTTGCACAGAATTAAAAGGCGGATGAAGTATATGCATTAGAGAGCTACATCTTAACAAACATTTTCATACAGAACCTTTGGATCCAGCATCCTTCCAGATTACATTTATCTCATTTGAGAAAGATCCTATTCTAATTTCAAAATAATATTGCCAAAATGACAACTTCGTCAAATATCATGTCCCTGATAAAGAACAACAGTTTATTCAGTATCACAAACATTAGATTTACGTCACAGCCAATGAATATTGTGAATTGTTTAATAATAATGTTCAGTAATTGTAAATTCAGTTAATACCAAACAGGCGAAGAGAAAGAACTTCCTGTCTAATAATAACCAAATAAGAGTTCCGGCTGGACATGAATTGAGAGCATACCTTGTGACCTGCATAAAATTGAAACATAAAAAGGTTAAGCCCATCGTTTCAACCCCAATCAAGGAAAGTTCTAATAAATCATAGTACCCAACTTTGCACCGAAGTGATGAAGAATAAAATCCAAAAATGTAGCCAGCCATTATTTTTCCCAACATCAAAATAACAGAATATAGCAATTAATATGCACTACTCAAGACTCAGAATATATTAAGTGCTCTTATTAGATAATAAAATATCAGGGCATAATTATAAAGATATGCAGAGTTATCCAGATCATAACAACAATATATGAATCTTATGCAAGAAGAAAGGAAAGCTACAACTTAACAGAATGTGAAGAGGAACAAAGTACACAAGGACTTGTCCATGTTTTGCCATTTGGGGTGGACATGTGTGGCATAAAAATGTAATAACCATTCCTTCTCCAGTGAATGGTTACATGACACTGCTATTTGTGAAAAGGGAAAACTCAAAATTATTTACACGTGCTAATAAGATAAATCACACATTACCAATCGCCAATTATCATTACCCTTCATTTTTATTAACTGTGATACCTATACTTCAATGAAAACAAGAAAAATAAAAATAGTATTAAAAAAACTAAGCTTCTTTCAGATTAAACATTAAACATTTTTTTCATTCGAATTAGCAACTCCTAATTATGCAAAACACACACATTCATTGAACTAAAGAAGGAAGAGTAAAAATCATTTAATAAATCTAAGAATTCGTTGATGAGTATGAGAAACTACAACAATTGGAGGCAGATCATTGTAATTTATAATCAGACTTACTACTGCACCCCGCTCCTCCTGATCAACAATTCACAGATTAAAAAAATGGCAAAAAAGTCCAAATCGAAGACTCGAATGTTTCTATTGTGCATATCAATTTTTTGACAAATATTTTTTGATAGGTAATTTTTTTGACAAATTTTAAAGAGCAAAATGAAGAATCATGAAGAGCATAACTATTACACACCAAAAATCACAACTATTTAAACATTCCATGGGGGTGGAGAATATGAACTTGCCCGTGCATAATGTCGCTGAGAGAAACAAGGAGTTTAGTCACAATATGCAAAAGACCCTAAGCCCCTTTGAGTAGTTCAGACTATGACTCTCACTCCGCAAACAGCTGTCTTAAGGAGCCTCAGTCTGAGCTAATGTTACGTGTCCTTATTCAATGAGGGAAAGAAAAGGACCCCACTCATTTAATGCATACTGCAACTTTTTCCCGAGACATTTAATTTTGTTGCCAAGTCATAATGTGTCCGTTACAATATTGATGGCAAACAGTAATGGACATCATAATTTTAGTGCTCTTATAATGATTTTCGCTCTTTTATTTTCAACATCTACAATTTCTTCAAGCTTTTGATGAGTGCCAAAAAAGTTCAAGCAAAGTCCTAGAGAGAGAACATTATGACTACATCCAATTTCATAGCATGAAACACCTCAACTTTAGGAATCAAATCTATGTTTATGTGAAGTGCCTTGTGTAGTATCAGATTAAGTAAATACTGAGTTTGTGCAAGTTTTACTTCAAAAGTTAAGGTAAGTTCAGATCATCTCAACACCTTGGCTTATATCTCTAACTATTTAACGGCTTCATTTAGTATGGCATAGTTTAGTTTCCAAAAGGCATTGTTTTTGGGCCTCAACAACAAGTACCTGAGGTCTTTGTTCAATAGTAAAAGGAATGAAGCTAAAACAAAAGGTCTCAAGTTTGATTCCCACCAAAAAAAAAGTATTTTTGATGTCAGAATATGGTAACTTGATAAGTTTCTCCAATGGAGATAAACTCCAATGTGCATGAGATCTTAGATTTTTTTGGAAGGTTATGGTGTATAAACAAAACAGTGATTCATGCCCTATTTACTGCTTGATGACATATTTACCAGTGTACCAATGAAATATAGTACATTTGACACATGAATAAATGGAATCCCTATCTTAAGACTCAAACATCATCAGTCAAAGATCAAAGAAATATGAAGTACAAAAATCAGTTAAATAGCCATTCATTATTTTTTGAGATTTTTGGAAAGAAATTGGAGGCAAGATAAAAGTTCCTAATTTTAACTTTAAATGGCAAATGGAAAATTTGTATTAAAATCACAGGTTGATAGATCTCATCTGTTTTATGTACATCTTATATGCTATGTTCCCCCTTCGCATTGCGCAATGAAATGGGCATGTCAAAAAAATGCAAAAAAGTGCACATGATCATGCTTTCCCAAATCACGAAATACAAAAAACAAAAAATGACCCCAAGAGTAAGCTTAAACCAATAAAATCTGAAAGAGTTTCAACATACTTTTGCTATAACCGAGCATCACTTATTTTGGACAAAGCAAAACTTCAAATTTAAAGTACACTTACATATCACTAACAGCTACTTAGATACGAAATTCGGAAACAATATGGGCCTAATTGGCAAGATAGTAAATGCATAAACCCAATTAAATATAAAAGCATATGAAGAAATCATGAAAAGATCTTATCATAATAACTAAACCCCTTCAAACTCAATTCTTCATTCAATAAATGGAAAGTCATACCCTTCAATATCTTGAGTGCGGGACCTAAAACGAGGTTCACGATTTCCCATTTGAGGGCTGCCCCTTGGCCGAAGCATCCTCTTTCGCTGCTGGATACCACTATTAAAAGCCTCTATTTCCCTTTCTGTACTCCCTTCATCATCAATACCTCCTTCCTCTGATTCTTTTTCATGATACCTACTGCGTTTATCAGGTCTCTCGGCTTCTATGTCAACATCCCTTTCCTTCTTCCTGTCTCTTGTGCCCCTGTCAATGTTCTTCCAGCTATCATGATCTTTCTGTTTCTTCTGTTCCAGTGTCAAATTTTCCTGTTCCGTTGATCTTCCAGAAATGTCCATCGGTTCTTTCTCATTGTGGGAAGCCTCTTTCTCGCCTCCATTCCATACTTCCCTCTTCACATAATCCTTTGCCCTGTCATTCAGTTTTTCTTTGTCTTTCACAGGATCTTTCTTTTCATTCCCCCACCTCTCAGACTCTCTATCTTCCCTTACTACCTCTTTGCTCTCGCTACTGCTATTTTCCAGTTGCAAGTTGTTCCGACGATCGCCTCTTTCTCTTTCCCTTTCCACCCAGTCCCGGTGTTTCACTTCTTTCCTCTTTCTATCTTTGTCTTTGATCTTATCATCCCCTTTCAAATCAACCTTGTTCTCTCCAACAGCTTCATGAGCTTCAGCAAAGTCCCTGTCCTCAACATTTGAGACTTCCTTCCTAGCTTCAATTGGGCCATGCACATTTGTACGAGAGGAATGCCAGGGGTCCACACTTCCTCCAGGGGCATCAGGATACTGTTTTCCATGGTGTTCTTTAGAATCTTTCCAATTCAAGCGACTATTAGATCCATTCAAACCCTCCTTATCCAGATTAATGTCACCTTTGTGTTCCGGAAAAGCATCCCCCCTTTCATGCTTTGCATCTTTACTGTCATCAACTCGGCTTTCATGTTTCACATTGTTATCACCTTTACCACTCTGGTTCAAATCCCTTGGTTCAGCTATAACATCACGGTTCTCAACCTTGATATCCTTGTCACAGTCTTTGGAATCCCTCCATTCCAGCCTGCTTTCTGAACCAACAACATGATCAGAAAGTGATTCATTTGATGACGATGATACCCTGAACAACATATTTGGAGGCAAAGGCAATCTCCTGTCCACATCACGCGACTCATTTCGTGGCATAATCTTAGGCATTCGAGCATCCTGACCCATATCATACGGAGCATGGTACTCCTGCCTAGCTGATGCTGCCACCTTCCCGCCAACACTAGAGAATGTGCCATGGTCTTCATGTTGGTATTTCAAAGCAGAGGAGTGACTATGAGTGCCGCTACCGCCCACATTGCCACTACCATTGCCACTATCCTCGTGTGACCTTCTGTTAGGAGTAGTATTCATATTCTTGCAGATTAAATAATTTAATCTCCTCTTAGGACATAGAGTCAAAAACACCAATTAGTGGATCCTACATTATATAAAAAGGAAAAATGAACACGGGCATAAAAAAAATTTAAAATGTTTCTTGAGATTAAAGAAACTAATTTTATCCGTCCAGAGATATCAAAAGAGAAAAAGGAAATTTTTGTATTCTATCCAAAAAAACGAGGGGAATACACATGTTCTTGAAACAATTCCCAAATAACTTTTAATGCCTTTGAGAAGGCATAAAAACCTTTAATTATGCCTTTGAGAACGTATAAAAACCTTTAATTATGGCTCTCCGAAAATCTTATTGTTGTGAGAAGCTAATCAAACCCACTTCGTATGTTTGATCAAGAGTGGGTGAACCTACCCGTAGTGAAAATAATGTTCACACGGAAATGAAAGGTTTTGGAGTGATTAATGAAGAAAATATTGTACAATCAAAAGTGACTCTAATTTGATAAAAAGAGCAACTTCTTTTCACGAAAACTCGGCCATAAACCCAAACTGATCAAGGTAAGAAATTGACTTGCACTAACTCAGTAACTCATTACCCTACCACGATATAAATTCATATACTTGCCACTTTAGTTGTTGGTGATGTTATCACATTTTCGTTGTCTTAACCACAAATTGATCCGGGTCGAAACCCACAAAATACAATTTCATTAAAATAATTAAAATCAAAAAAGAAAACCAATTATGAGCGACAAGAATTTGATTAACAAAAAAAATAAAAAATTATTTTAATAACCCACTGAGGAAAACTGACGTGCAGAAGTAACAAAATAAAGTATAAAGCTTTACATCTCATACCAGTTTTTGACCTAAACATATATACCTACGGGCAGATTAAATTAAAAATACAGGTTCTATAGAAGTATAATTAGGGAAGAACAAAAAATAGCCTTCAGTTAGATGAATGGGCACCAAAGACACGGTTAGAATTGTCACTAAGAACATCAAAAATAGTCTTAGAAAATCGAACAATGATTAAAAACTGACTCGCTTTTTTTGATATTAAATGAGAAATTTACAATTCCGAGATAAGATCCACTCGTACATATGTTACATATATTGATTAAGAAATTAGTATAGGTTTTGCACAGAATATGAGCAATTTTTACCTCTTCGCGCAGTTTCTGGTGTGCTCTGAGAAGCCAAACTGGGGCGCGCAGCGATTTGATAGGCCTGAAGAATTGAGTGAGGCTGTTTCGGTTTGGGAATATTTAAAAGCGTACAACCATATATGTGCATGCCGGTAATGGGAAAAGTAACTATTTTATTTTGGTGTTTTTAAATTAAAATTATATTTTAAAATATATAAATATATAAGTCAGTGGAAAATAAAGATATTTTAATTCCCATTCTGCCATGGCTCGCTTCTTGAAAATCCACGTCGAGGACAAGAAGGGCCTCCCTCGAACATAGGGACGGGCTCAGGAAGGAAGTTCAATGGTGGCAAAACCAACAAACTTTGAAAAAAATCTGAACAAAAAAAAAAACTAAAAAAATCTGAAAATTGAGCGGGGCAACTAGGGATGACAAAAAAAACCGCCCCGCCCCGCCCCGACGGTGCCCCGCCCCGAATGGGACGAAAAAAACCGCCCCGAACGGGTTGGCGGGACGGGGCGGGGCAAGGAGGGCCGCCCCGTCTCGGGTCGTGGGGCGGGGCGGGACGGAGATGCCCCGCCCCGAACTCGCCCCGTGAACCGTTTAAAAAAAAGTATTCATGTATTCTCTGGTAGAATATATGATGAACAAATATTTTTTGGAAGTAGAGTTATGGATTTATGTTCTTAAATTTGATGAACAATTTTTTTTGGAAGCAGAGTTATATTTTTCCTTAACCGTATAACTGGAAATTTTTTATAGCAAAAAAAAAAATTATAAAAAAAATAAACGGGGCAGGGAAATGGTCCTACAACGCGCCCTGCCCGCCCGCGCCCCGCACTCGCCCCGCCCGCCCGCCCGTCTTAGACGGGGCGGGGCACGGGGCGGGGCGAAGTGGGGGAGTGGCGGGACGGGGCGGGATAGGGGTGCCCCGCCCCGAACCCGCCCCGTTGCCATCCCTAGGGGCAACGGCCCTCATTGGCCCCATGTAGGTCTGCCCCTGCTCGAACATGATTCTTCTCATTCCAACTCATTGTCTTATCGATATTTAATTTTATATTTAGCCAATATTTGAGCCAAATTAAAATTTTCATTTTCATTTTTTCAAAACTCATTTTCAACCACACATTCTTTAACAAAATAATATTTTTCATCACATTAATAACTTTTTTTCCAACCACATTCTCCATCAATCTACTATTCCAAAATACATTCTTTCAAAATAATATGGCTCAATCACACCCTTACGGTAGATTGTAATGCAATCAGCTTTAACAATACTTGAGAAGTAATGAGTTAAAAGAAGACTTCTCAAGTCAAGTATTCTATGAGTGTGTTTGGTAGAGATTTTTAGGGAAAAAAATTGATTTTTGAATAGTGATATGATGGGAAATGTGTGGTTGAAAAAGAAGAAAAAAATATTGATGTAATGGAAAATATTATTTTATTGAAGAATGTGTGGTTGAAAATAAAAATTGATTTACTGTAAAAAAAATGAAAATCTGTACCAAACAGGCCCTATATATTTTTATTCTAGAATTGTTAAAAAGTTTCAAAATCAACGTAGGAGTGTTAAGTAAACAAAAGAATTATGCATGTTTATTGTTATTAAATTGAATAATGATTATAATGATGATCTAACGTTCACTTAATTATTTTAAAAGAAAGTTTTAATCTCTACTCTATTAAAAGAGGGGATGGGGCGTGTACTATTCATTTCCGCACCTTCGTTTTCACACTTACTGTTCATTAACTGGTTCTATGATAAATATCTTGTATATCACTCTTGCCACTTTTTACGTTCAAGCTTTGGCGGTGAAATTTGCCGCCTTAATTAATTAAAAAAAAATATCTGCAACCGACTTACCCACTGTATGTATTTTGCCACTTTTTAGCCGACTTACATTTCCCGCCGTATTTTCTGTTGATATTTTATGACCGACTAACATATTATTAGTCAATAAAAAACACACAAAATCCAAAAAAAACATAAAGTTGCCGACTTACATTTTGTGCCCTATATATACATGCATGCAAATACATTTTCTACACAGTTTCCTCTTTCTCAAAGAAAAGATTTAACAAAAAAAAAAAATTTCTCGATTACTCTGTAGTTGATTTAGTTCTAGACTAACCATCTTGAGGTCCGTCGCGCCAAGAAGAAGATTTCCGCTCTACCTTCTCGGGAAAAAAACTCCGGTGTAAATGTCAGTGCATCGAAGTAAGTAGAATTACTCTTTTACCTATGTTAATTGGGATATTACTGCAATTAATGTTCAGTTTTCTTAATGAAAATTAGTGATTATAGTTATGTGATATATGGGGTTATGTAACAGCAGATTTGTAAGTTGCAATGTAAAAAGAAATGAAGGAAATAGGATGACACTAATTCTTTATTGATAACCAAAGTGCAAGAAGTCCTGCAAATTTTAAATTTTCATAAAGTCAGTTCATTAATTGTAGTTTCTGGCTATGCATTCTTTGTCATATTTTTCTTTCGATTTGATTTCGTAAATATTTGAGTTAGTGCCTTAAATGTTTATATTACTACTGAAATGTAATGAAGCAGCATCGTCAATATCTGAATTCCCTACCTATATGTTGTTGGATGATTTTGGTATCATATTTTATTTTTTTTTAGATACAAAATCAAAAAAATTTGAAATTATCCCTCGCACTGTTCACTCTCCGTTCGTGCACGGAAAGTTAGTCCGAGGTGGACAGGTTTGGGTGGGTACGAATTACTCTTCGTTTGTGTAAGGTATATTTTTCCCTTTTTTATTAAAGTGTTTTTTTCCGTTAACAGGAACAACAAATTTTTCCCCGTTTACCAAATTTACAAATACAATACATTAAATTTATTACATTTTGAACATAAACTTATTAATTGTACAAACGGCTAAATAATATTCTCATTTCACCTACCAAATATTCTTAATTCATTTACCAAATTTACACCTACAATATATTCAATATGTTACATTTTCAACATAAAATCTTATTTCCATTTTTTAAGTTCTATATATAAATATATAGTTATAATAGAGTAGTGATATATGTAATTTATCGTTTTGAAAAATATAAATTTACAATCTCCCCGTGAGTCTCCCCGTGCGCGCACGGGGAGATATGAAGTCCCCGTGCGCGCACGGGGAGTTCGAAACTCCCCGTGCGCGCACGGGGACAGCGAAATTTTGTTTTTTTAATATTTTTTTACGTTTTTTTGTTTCTTCTTTTTTTTAGCTAAAAATTCTATTGATTTACATTTTACAAAAACTATAAATGTAATTTCACTTATTACAAATTTAAATAAAAAATATTAGAAAATATTTCATTTCATACATATATGAAATCTAAATTCCTTTCGGGGGCGTTGCCCCCGAGCCCCCACGAGGGGCGCTGCCCCCTCAACCCCTGCGACCTGACCGGTCGGAGTCGATCCTCGATGGGGCGTTGCCCCCAAACCCCCACGAGGGCGCCCCCTCGACCCCCGCGACCCGACCGGGCGTGTCGATCCCGTCGGGCGTTGCCCCGAACCCCACGAGGGCCCTGCTTTTGACTTTTCATTTGTGTTATTTCGCATTACATATAACAAGTTTATTTCTAATTGTATTTTCTGGTGGTTGTGATTAACTACAGTAGTACACTTTATAATATTGTGTCCAAATCTTTTTACATATTTTTACTTTAATAATCTAATTTCCATTTGTTAACATTGTGCGAGTCTCGATTGCTATTCATCTCTCGAATTTTTCCCTCTTCGTTTTGCTTAAGTGAAAATGTAAGAATTTCTTCTCTTCTAGAAATTTAGCTTCATTTAATAATATTCAATTAGTCTACTTGTAGATATAATAGTATAAAAAAAATGTTTATAATTTTCTAGCATTTCATTTCATCAAATATTTGAGGCAGCGACTTCAATGTTTATTACTATTGCATTAAATTTTACAATTTCATTACTTTATAACTTTAAATGTATACATTTTATTAATGTTATACTATAGTTTTAGGACTTTTATCCATCAATTTTATTCCACAACTTTAATGTTGCTCGATCGTTTTTTCCCAGCCTGTATACACGTTTTCCGCATTGTGTCTCTGCGCCTTTTTTTTCCTTTTCTGTTAAATAACATATTTAATTTATTAACTTTTTCCACTTCCTTAAAACGCCTACGCGCCTTTATTTCCCTTTTATGTTAAATAACATGTTAATTCATTAGTTTTTTTTCACTCCTTTAAACTTTTTCCTCTCATTTAGTTCATATATTGTTTAATTTATACTCCAACTATTTGATAATTTATCTTATTTTCTTTTATAGATAATTCAAAAATGTCTGCTGATGGAGAGCCTAATCTTCATAACCTCGAAACTATTTTCCAAAGTACAAATGAGTCCTACAATAGCTTCGTTCGCCAACAACAAAATCAAAGACATAAGGATCGGCGAAATCGAGTTAGAACTGGGTGCATTGATCAACGCAAAAGGATAGTTAACCCTATGTTAACTGAGAATGCTAATTTAGATGTCGCCAATGTGTATACATCTACAATACATCATCATTTTGAAACTTCTACTTCAAATGAAGCAATTGCCAATATTTCCAATTTGGAATTACAAGAAAGTTCTACCTTATTGAATGTACCAATTACTTCATATGTATTACCAACGTGTACTTATTGTGAACATTGTGGTGCACAAAAATTTTATAAAGAAAGTAAAAGTTTTTGTTGCTCGGACGGAAAAGTTAAGCTTTATATGTGTGATTCACCAACTGAACTATTCAATTTGTTTACTTCTACAGAACCTAAATGTATGGAATTTAAAAAAATTGCAAGGGGATATAATAACCATTTTGCATTCACTTCATTTGGTGTCAAATATGATAAAGAACTGTTTAAAACATATAGATGTATATACACATTTAGAGTTCAGGGGCAAGTATATCATTATGTAAATCAACTTATACCAAAGAATAATACGCCTTATTATATGCAGTTATATTTTTATGATACAGAAAATGAACTTGAAAATCGTATGAAAATTTCAGAAAACTTTATTGAATCTACTTTAATGACTTTAATTGAAATTCTTGAAATAAATCCATATAGTAGATTTTTTAGATCTTTAAGTGATATAACTAACTTACATAACTATCAAATACATATAAGATGTGACCCAGGACTTGATCAAAGAGTTTTTAATACTCCCACGTCGTCTCAAGTAGCTGCTGTATGGATTGAAGATGATGGAAATGCAAATGCTCACATTCGTGATATTACTATATACGGGCATTCTGGTGATTCACATAAGGTTCATTATTATTATGGTTGTTATGATCCTTTGCAATATCCTTTACTTTTTCCATATGGGGAATCTGGGTGGCATGAAGTATTGATAGATGCAAAAGTCAGTCTCGAGATTTGCCCAATTTTGATGCTTTTCCTATCACAATTAATTCTGCATCTCAAATTATCGAAAAAGAAAATCAAGGTTTGCGAATATTCCTTTTAGTATATTTCCTAACATTTTCAATGTAAATGTTATAAATGAATACTAAAATTGGTTTTCTATCATACAGTACTTAATGGAACTAAGAAAACGGTCTCAGGTTTCTTGCCGAGAATACTATTCGTACAAGTTACAAATCAGGCCTCCAGGTAAGTCTATATTGCTTCATAGTGGTAGACTATTTCAACAATATGTTGTAGATATGTATGTTAACATTGAAACTACTAGATTAGACTATTTTCGTAATAATCAAAAACAAATTCGTGCTGAACTTTATCAAGGCATTGTAGACAGTGTTGAAAATGGAGAAACAAGAGGGTACAAAATTGGAAGAAAATTCGTTTTACCACAATCTTTTACATGTGGGCCTAGAGATATGTTAAGGAGATATATGGATGCAATAGCTATTGTACAACGTTATGGAAAACCAGATATATTTTTAACTATAACATGTAATCCAAATTGGCCAGAGATTAGACAACAACTAAGACATAATAACGAAGTTCAAAATCGACCCGATCTAATTGTACGAGTATTCAGAGCAAAATTAGAAGAGTTAAAAATTGATTTATACAAAAAAAATGTCTTAGGCCTTGTTATTGCACATATATATGTGATTGAATTTCAAAAAAGAGGACTTCCTCATGCACATCTATTGTTAATTTTCAACTGTGGCCACAAAATCTCTTGTGCTGCGGACGTTGATAAGATAGTGTCCTGTGAAATTCCTGACAAAAATAAATGCTCTCATCTTCATTACGTTATTATTAAACACAATATACATGGTCCTTGTGGAAATCTAAATCCAAAGAATATATGTATGGAGACAAATAGAGGTTGTAAAAATAAATATCATAAAAATTATTGTAACACTACTATATTCGGTCATAACTCATACTCGTTGTATAAACGTTGTAATAATGGCATTTCTGTTAAAGTTAGAGGTCAAATCTTAAACAATCAATGGGTCATACCATATAATCCTTATTTAAGTGCAAAATTTGATTTGTCACATTAATGTTGAAGTATGTTCTTCCTCACAAAGCTGTAAAATATTTATACAAATATGTATACAAAGGATATGATCGTATTAATTTCTTAATTGACACAAATGAAACAGAGAAAGAAATTGACGAAATCTCAGCTTACCAATCTGCTAGATGGATATCTCCACCTGAAGCTATGTGGAGGATTTTTTCTTTCCATTTGGCAGAAATTTGTCCTACTGTTTATTCTTTACAGCTTCATATTGAAGACCATCAACAAGTAACATACAATGGGAATGATGATTTATCTACTGTTGTTGACAATGAAAATATGCGGAGAACAATGTTGACAGAATTTTTTCGAATCAATGAAGTAAATGAGTTTGCTCGAACATTGTTATATTGGGATTTCCCTACACATTTTGTTTGGAATACAAATACAAAGATTTGGATTCCAAGAAAGAAACAAGTTGTTATAGGACGAATTGTCACAGCAAATCCTTCTGAAGGAGAACGTTATTTTCTTCGCGTTCTTCTTAATCATATTCGAGGACCAACATCATTTCAATCTTTAAGAACTTCAAATGGGGTGACGACTACAACTTATCGAGAAGCTGCATTGCTACATGGTCTATTAAGTGGAGATAACCATTGTGAAGAATGTTTGTCAGAAGCTATTGTTTACGAAATGCCATATTCTTTAAGACGTCTTTTTGCTACACTCCTTATGCTTTGCAACCCTAATCATCCAAAGTTGTTGTGGGATAAATTCAAGACTTATATGATTGATGATTATGTACATGAAAATATACCCGTGGAAGTTGCTGAAGTACGTGCTTTAGAGTATCTCAACTCTTTTTTATAATCATCGGTTAAAAACATAAACGACTATGAAATAGTATCATTCAATATAAATATAGATGAGAATGAAAGGTTAAGAAGAATGATTGTAGAAGAGACAACTAATTTGAATGTTCATTGTGCCCATGATGATACAAAGAACCTTAAATGACAAACAACATCCGCGTATGATACAATTATGGAAAGAGTAAAGTCGAGAATCAAGTGGTGCTTTCTTTATCGACGGTCTGTGGGACGGGTAAAACTTTTATATAAAGCACTCCTAGCGGTGTGAGATCTCAAAATTTAATTGCTTTGGCAACCGCATCTTCCGGAGTATCTCGCATCTCTATTACCTGGAGGTAGAATGTACCCATTCAAGATTTAAAATTCCTTTGGAAACAATTGGTGAAATTAGTTGTAATGTTAGCAAGCAATCGCCTTTAGGGACTTTATTTAAAATGTCTAGATTAATAATTTGGGATGAAGCAACTATGGTAAATCGTTGTGCCATTGAAGCCGTAGATAAGATGTTAAGAGATATTACAGTATTGTAATTTGCCTTTTGGCGGTAAAGTGGTGGTTTTCGGAGGCGATTTTCGACAAGTTCTTCCAGTCGTACAAAAAGGAAAAAAGAAGACATAATGAGAGCTACCTTAGTATTCTCTGATCTTTGGCCTTTATATTTACATCTACCATTAGTTGAGAATATGAGGGCAAAGTTAGATCCCAAATTTTGCGAATACTTGCTTGAAATTGGAAATGGAACAGAGCAAGAACATACTTGTAAATGCATTAAGCTTCCAAACAATATAATTTTACCATTTGAGGATGAAATTACATCTTTAAAAAATCTAATACATCATGTTTTTCCAAACATAGAATCATATGCTGATAATTTACATCTTATGGCAAATCGAGTTATTCTTACGGCTACAAACGAATGTGTTGATCGTATTAACAAAATTTTGCTCGAAGATATTCCTGGTGAATTTTACACATATTATAGTTTTGATGAATCAATTGACAAATCAGAACAAATCCTACAAGAAGATTTCTTGAATAGTTTGACCTCAAATGGTATTCCACCACATGAATTAAAGCTCAAAGTAAATTGTCTGTAATGTTATTACGAAATATCAATCCTTACGAAGGGTTATGCAATGGGACACGTATTATTTGTCGAAAATTTGAAAAGAACGTAATTCTTGCTGAAATCACTACTGGCGAATATTGTGGAAAGCATGTTTTCTTACCGAGGATCCCTTTTATACCTCTAAAAAGTGATCGAAACTCAATTCCATTTAAAAGAACTCAATTTCCAATTAGACCATGTTTTGCAATGACAATAAACAAAGCACGGGTCAAACACTTGATTTCGTTGGTTTATATCTTCGAGAATCGGTTTTACGTCATGGTCAATCGTATGTAGCATTATCAAGAGCAAAAACAAGCACATCTATAAAAGTTTTACTTAAACCATCAAACACCGACACTTTACACAACACATGTACTAAGAATATTGTGTACAAGGAAATTCTTTCATTCATACATCCGTAGAACTACAATCTTCATGACTATTTTTGACATTTGACATCTTCTCGAGATTAAATTGAATGCTTCGTCGGTGCTATATACTCGACAAAGGTTTTACTCTTTCTTGATCAATTTAGATATACTTTCATTCATCATTTTTAACTTTAGCTAGATAAACGCATATTAAATATTGTTCAAATAAATTTCTCAATTATTATAAAATATATCATGTCTTAAATTCGGAGTCCGCTAATACCGATTCAGACATTACATTTCTCTTTTCTGATTTTTCTTCCATCTATGTTAATGCAGAATTTTGTCATTTATGATTATGCTCGGACTAAGATACGACAAGGAACCGAAAAACATGATAAGCAAAACCTTAACTTGAGTAACTAATGAAAGGTATGACTTTCTGTTAAAGAATTTGAATTATTAGATAGTTCTATCATTTTTTATTTATTTATTTTGTTGATGGCTTACAGAGAGAATGGAAAATTTTTCAAAGAGATGTTTTTATTACTCGGGTCAATGTAATTATTAAGAACATTTTTTGGAACTGAACTGTAAACTTTTAAAACAAAAGGTAATGTCATGTCTGTAGTTTCCTTCGACTACAAACTGCAAACTCTATAATTTGCTACTTTTCCACATCTCTGTCATATTATTGTAACTACTTTTAACATGTTTCAGATGCTCAACTAGATGGTAGTGGATAGAGTTAATGAAGAAAAAGAAGTTAGACACATTTTTACTATACCATAAGTACTATTCAATATTGTGTTCCAATTACTTTATTTATGTTATTCCTTTCCAATCTAATGGTGCCTTATTTATTCATTGCAGCTCAAAGGTTTATCCAATTGTCATTGCTGATCATCCCTCCAAGCTTAATTAGTTTGCATTAGGATTTACTCATGGTGGAGTTCACGTGGTAGAACTCTAGAAACGGAAGGAAAATGAAGTGTAGCGCCTCCACAAGAAAATGGTGCAAGCTATCAGGCCCATTGCATTTGTACCGGACCAATCTTCATAGTATAATAAACATGTATTAGATGACTTAACTTATAAGATTCGACAGTGATAGGTTGAGGGAATGATTACAATGTTAATAGACATAACATGGATAGAAATAGTTCAAAATATGTAAGATAAACTCAGAATCTTGGAACTTCTTTTTGCCTTTCTTTTCTTTTCCCTTGGACCAAATATTGTATCTACATACACACTTACATGTTTGTAAAGATGATGCCCTGTGTGCTGAAATTTTTTCTCTTCCTATTATGGCAACTTCCTTTTCTATTGGGAGCATTTGCTTTATTTTTATATTAGTTTAATAAACGAGAAACCCAACGAAAGTCTCATTTTCAAATAAATTGTTGTATTCCACGTTGAAACATGCATTGTTCCCCTCTTGTAAATTTGAATTTCCCAATTGGAGGCAATTCCTATACAGTATTTATTGCTATTCCTTTGTTCAAATTTTTGATTGCCCTTATATTTCTATAAAACATTATTTCTTTTATACAAATGTGTGATGAAATTTTATAATACAATTTTCCATCTACTCTTAACGTTCAAACCGTTAATATTACCTTAAAAATTACACAACCCGTGCATTGCACGGGTGTTAAACTAGTTTATTCAAAAGAACGAAAAATTAAGTTTACTAATGACTCGTTTGTCATGACTTTTACTTTTGTTTTTACTTACCGTAAAAGAATTTTTTGAGAAAGTTACCTTAATTTTTGTTTGAAAATTAATTTCTAAAAAACTTCATATTCAGAAAGTATTTTTAGAGGACACTAAAAATTCCTCTAACTAAAAGAAACACTTTCATGGAATTATTCAAACTGTTTAGAAGTAATTTCTGGATCCCAAAAGCTCATTTTGACTTTTTCAAAGTCATGTCAAATGAACCTTAAGATGGGATTTACTGGCAGGAGTAAAATCCATGTAATCTTTACCACTTCATATATTAACTAGTGTACGCACGTGCGATGCACGTGCTGTGGTTTAGTTGGGTATTTAATAGCGTGGAGTGATTTTAAGTTATTTTTTCGCTCTAATGTTTGTATAATTGTATGAATTGAGTTTAAATAGCAAAATTGTACCTGAAAAATTAGTACTCTAATAATAATAGCTTCAATTAAAAATGTATTTGGTGCAAGTGAAAAGTAATATACGTGAAAGCTTCAAGATGGTTATAGTCAATTGATTAATCAAGTTATGGCTTATACAACTTGGGAGCTTTTGTAGCAAAGCATCAAGATTTCTTTCTCCAACATCTTTAACTTTTTCTTTTTCATTTTTTCTTTTTCTTTCACTATTTTTTTGTTTTCCTTTCTTTAGGTTGTTTGGACCTTTTTTTTTGTCTTTTTTATTTTTTGTTTCACCTAAAATTCAAACTTCAGCACAACAACGTTCTCCGTCCTTATCATACTTCCAATCAATACTTCTGACAAAGTCAAGGCTTGTATTTTCAATCAAGCCTTGATATCTCAAGTTAAGATCATGTTCCAATATTTTGTTAAAGAAGATGATATTCTTCTGAAAGAATCTAAAAGGCTGGAAGCACCAAATTATATACCTATTCTCCAAATTCAAATTTCTTATTGGTAGAATAGGAATTTGTAGTACACTATTTTTTTCGAAGTCTATGCATCACATTTTTGCACAATAAAGAAAATCGGGTTTCCCTCGAGTTGGTCCTTTCCCATTCTGAGAAGTGGCTAATCCTGAAGAAGCTAGATCGGCATTCAAGTGTGCCCGTAGCTTCTCAATCCTTCTGTAATGCAACTGCCACAAAGCATACTCTACATCTATTGCCATGCATTTGGGTTTGATGGTAATCTGGCTTGTGCTTCTTTCATACGCTTATTCTCCAACTCATTCTATAGTGAAACAAAAACTCAGGAGAAAAGAACATAATTGATTGAAGAGTATTGTGCAATCATGACAATGACATTTTTTAAACCACCAGATTGGACAAGAAAAAGTGGCAATCATTCAGTTAATGTTCTGGAAAAAAGAAGAATTATTACGGTGTTTTCACCTGTTTTTGTATGTTACATGGATTTGCGTACACGTGAATAACAATGAAAATGTACAATACCAGATGAACATCTAGCTTATAATAATAAGACTTAAATGAGTAATGCATATGCATACCTTGTTGAAGAGACGTTGAACATGCTCCTTTGTTGAATTTTCTTTATCGTCATCCATCAGAATGAAATGGTCATAATTCATCAGAAGCAAAAATGTGTCACTTCAGAAGTAACATATAACATTTAATCCACAAGAAACTACCTGCAGTATAGCCTTTAAATCACTAATGTGCAAGAAGTATTAGGCAAGATTTCAACATCCATTATTAGTAAGCACACTAAGGTAGGAAAAAAAATTAAGTTATTTGATATACATCTGGAATTCAAGTAAGAAAAGCAACTTTGTAGTCAAGAAGTAATAAATTCTAACCAATAGTAAATCGAACCACAATAATCTTCCGTGGCATTATTATGCATTTATAAGGTAATGTCAACAACTATAGGCTTAAGTAGTATAAAAAGTCATAACATCACCAGAATAAGCAGCCAGAAAACTGATAATCTTGATAACATTGAGAGGAAATGTTAATATTAGGAGTGACATTGTGCCTCGTGTAAAATACTTCTCAATTAAACTGTTGCAAAGGTTAAGAGATACGAATAGGTCACATCGTTGAAGCAAAGGATAACTTTATTGCAATGAACACACAATTCTATCCTAATTCAACAAAATCAAAACACAGGAGGAGGTTTTGCAGTCCAGGTAGCTAATTGAAACAAAGTTACATTTGAATAAGATCTTCCTTGGTTACAGGAGGAGGTTGGCTTTTTCCCATAGTCGTCTCTGAATAAGATCTTCCTTGGTTTATTCATCTAGAGGACACAATTGAAAGAATTAGATTGAAGAACCAAAATCGTACAATCAGAAATTCTCACTGAACAGATAATAAAAGCTACATGTGAACTTTACCAAAATTATGGCTTGAAAATTTGTTATCAGAAACTATCCCCTTCACGACAAGAGAGCCTACAGGTCAAGGAGGCAAGACTGCAAGTGATAGGCATGGGAAGTTCACTAAGGGCCTTTTGAAAATTAGGTTCCTAGGACGTAAAATTAGTGTGATGACCTAAGGGCCTTTTGATGTCAGCTTAAATTCATATTTTGTAAGTACGACTTCAGGTACTCCCTCTTTTGGATGATGGCTGGGAGTCCTTCACAATAGAATCTGTAGACAATAATAATACGAAACCAAGGGAGGGTAAGTTAATGAACAACACGAATGAGGTTTCAGTTGACATTCATAGCGCAGCCTGAAACAAGCATACAGACCTTTTCTAAGGAGATAATATGACTTTTGGCAAACATCTGAAAGCTTAGACCCAACACCTAAACTTATCTTGACAAACTTTTTCTGAAGAGATAATAACATAGCTGCCTATAAAATGACTGACGAAGAAGCTACTAATTTATATTTAAAATCCTGTTGAACATGGATTAGGACATGGAAGAAGGTTTATTAACCAAGATTGCATTTTAACTCTATAGATGTTTCACAAAACCGGTTAATTCAGTCTGAATACTTCAAATTAATGTACATGATAGATGATGTTAAAATCTAATCGAAGTTAGTGATCAAATAAGAAATCAGCAAATTGGACTCAAAATGCATATCATTAGAAAGGCAATAAATCCACAAAGTAGCAGCATATTTCGGATGAATGTAACACTGAAATAAATTTGATCTTTCAGACAAATCATCAAACAGCAGACGAGCATCAAAATCGCTCATTCCACTCTCAATTGTAGAAGAAGCGTGAAGGTATGCATCAAGAGGCGGTAGATGCCGGTTGTCTCAATCTTCGGAGCAGATCGATCTACCGATCCTCGGGAACTGCACCCACCCATCCAGGAGTCAACCCGCCAAACGAAACTCTCCTCATGGCCTCCATCACTCTGGCAACACACAACACCAATTAAACTCCTCTTTCTCCCTACCCAATAAACAATCTTGAAAACAAAATTAAAACCTAGATCCATAAACTATAGTCATAAATACAAGCCATACACATAAGTCAATTGATTACAAAGAATCCCTAAATTAAAATTTAGGGATTTAAGATATTATCGTGTCCTTCTCTTGTTCTAGAATATGAGATAAAGAACATGCAATAGTTAAGTAAAACGATATTGAAATTGATGAGCATGATCATCCAAGTAACAATGTTAAAAACCGCTATAGAAGTGGGAAAAAATCGGATAAAAAGGACAAATATATAAGAAATGAGAAAAACAATTTCGAAAATAATACACAAATATGTTGCTAAGCTAAAGAACAACTATGAAACACAACCTCTTAGACTCTTCCTCAATTTTATCAGACAATGTTTTCTCTAACTTTAGAAGACAATAAATATCAAGGTTTTAGATTAAAGGTAAAATAGTATGTGCATGAAAAATTGGACCAGACAAAGAAAGCAAGGAGGAGATTTTGAAAGCAGAAGAGTTCACTTCTTCAGCCCATAATATATTCTCCATTGATCATTTATATTCTCAATCTTCTCATCAAGAGGGAAGATTTGCACAAATTGAGAAACATAACATTTTTACATCGTGTAATGAATTACTTGTTTCAAGAAAAGAATGCAATCCATTCAATAATCACAAATGGGGTTGAGGATGACAATTCTGTGGTCCATAAACAAACAAATAAATGAAATCGTAACCAAAGTTGTAAAACACTTAGTAAATAATATTTAGTGCATATTTGAGCCCCATTTTATCCACAAAATACATTTTGGAATAATATTTTGATGGAGAATCTGTGATTAAAAAATTAAAAAAAAAGTTTCAGGTTTGCGAGTAATATTATTTTATTCAAGAATATGTAGTTGAAAAGAAGAGAAAAAAATGTATTTGAAAATAATGGAGACCACACAAGGGCTTAATTTGGGTAGTGTGATGGTCCCTCACTTTCTGAAAGGCATGTAAAGTCATTGTAGCAGAGTAGAAAAAATACCTTTGATGGGTTGGATGCCATCTTAAATTTCAAACCATTCATAACAGAAAGAATGTGTACACACCACCAATTTAAATCATAACCTAAGGTATTTTCTTTAATTCTACTCTTATTATTCACAATCCATGAACTTCCATAAATAGATGAGAATAAGCATTTTAAATAGAAGAACCAATTGTTTATCATTTATTCCCACAAAAATATTGCTAAATATTAACTTAAAGTATGAAGCTTTTCGAAATTTGTCTTACAGCAGTTGAGGACTAATCAGTAAGAACAATGAAAGAAAATCACAACATGATCCATAACTAAATAAATAATGCCAACAAAAGGAAATAAAAAACAAAATGAGTACATCCATGGTGGATTCACTTTTATGTTCTTCACAGAATCGTCGACTTCAGTTTGGGGACTTTCTTCCTTCCTCATGTTCTTTTTGGCAAAAAATGAATCAGTAAACCTATATAGCTTGTAACGTCCACAAGCTTGGATACTTCATAACGCCAATAATCTTCATCCCTTATTATTTATACTTTCGTTTCAATCAAATCACCCTTCAAACTCGTTAACTAATAATGAACACAAATCAATAATTGAAACATCAACGTTTACCGTTTATTGGGCTAAGAACTTGACAAAGAGTTTGACAATTTCCAAAAGTTCTTACCCAAAGGGAAATTATCACACGTGGAAGATTGGAGAAAAGTACCTCAGTGGTGACCTCTTATTTGGATTAATTAAGACTTCAGAGACAACAGCGACATCACTGCACATGTTATGCACCCTATATAGAAGGCATCCATCATTAGCATAGATATTGAAAGACCACAGAAATAATAACAAAGAACCAAAACTAATATATCGAAATCTTGAAAGTAATCGCACCTTATGGCCAAAATAATAACTTTTTGAATAAGAAAAGGTAACACATTTGAGCATGTTTTGAATAAAAATTCACTTAAAAGTAAGTTCAACTTATAAGTTTAGCCAAAAATACCTTTTCTTGAAGCTGCCTTTAGCTTCTCTCTGCAATTTTGAAGCTTTCCCCATTTTTCTGTCTTTTTGTCTATTCAATAACTTGTCGAGTTTAACTCATAAATTCCAGGGGAAAAGAGAAAAGAAAAATTCCTAATTGTTGAAAAATACAAAATAGAGGAAATTAAATATATATCAGGAACCTCGTTTGCTGCATATTTATTGGAAATTCCAGAGGTACATCTGCAATGGGAGAATGTGTTCTTCCACTACAAATGGGGTTGGGATTGAAAAAATACATAAATAGTCACGACTTTACGTTTTACAATTAATGTAAAATTATTTTTGATATTTAGAATTTATTATATATTTATCATGACCGCATTTCAACATTTCCAACAAATTTTAAATTGCAAAAAAAGGGCTGAGCTGAGCCGAGCCAGAAAGCCATTCGGCTTTAAAAAAAATCCAAAAAAGGCTTAGATGGCTTAGCTGAACCGAGCCAAAAAATATGCACATAGAATAACCAATGCAGATGGATCCAAAAGTTACATATCTAGTTCCTTCATATAATGCATATAAAATAACTTACCAACCCATTGTTTTCTTCAACATTAGCTTTTGACAGGGAACCAGATTGTGGTTGTGAAAACCTGCAAAATAATGTTTGGACCAATTCATCAGCCTCTTCGGAGTCGATTGTGTGTGTATATATAGTTTTCACTTTTCTATTTAATAAAAGATAATAATTTGAACAAAACATCATCTAGATGTAGTATTTGTTCTCTATTAAGAACAAAAAAATATTCTAGCTGATTTTTTACAATAAAAAACTGAATTGATGAAGTCAGATTTTGTTTGACATTAACTACAGGTTAGAAAAATTTACAACATGCAAAGATTTTTCAAGATGAGAAAATGAAAATTGCAAACAATTTTTCGAAAACAATATCAAACACAGCCTAGACTAAAATAACAAGTTGTCTTGTGAATCTACTTTGCCATAGTTTAAAGAATTCCCCACACTAATAGTTGCACACAATCATATGTGTTATGTTAAACCCTATCAAAACACAAGGAAAAGATGATAAATATGTGGCAACAACAACTTTATTTCTCTTGCTTTCTTTTTCTCTTCCTCAGCCGAATCAGCCTTTGCAACATATCCAAACCTAGCACCTCTAGCCTTCTTCTTTGCTTCCTCGTCAGTAGGTGCAGACTGTGCAATCCCAAACCTGAGGAACAACCATAAAATGTCAAAGCAAACACATCGACATAAATCATGAGTCAGTGTCAGGTGCGCAAAGACAAAAACCTCTCTGCTCGAGCCTTCCTCTTCAGATCCTCTGATTGCTTTGATGAATCTGATCCATGCGAGGCACTACCAGTGCCAAACCTGGAGTCAACTGATGCAATTAGAGAGGTGGACCCACTAAATAGGTCAAAATCTTTGCGGGATGAGTAGCAGAATCTGTAATTGACAGTGTCCAAAAGGCCTGGTGAACATGCTGAGTAGTAGTAAGCAATAAGCATAGTAGAAGGATATAACCATCAGCTGACAATGTAAGGGAAAAAAAAGATGCAGTGGCAAAATAGCCATTTCATCAGCTGAGATAAAAGTATTCTAGACTGACGGAAAGCCTATGAATGACATTCATCAAAGCAAACAAAATTCAAGACCTAATCACTTTAGTAATAAATAGCACCAGAAATGAATCAATTACATGACCATCGCTGCCTAGACAGGCAGGATTGACATAGTTAAGTTATAGACTTATAGTTATATGGCCAGACGATATCTAGAAGAAATGCTAGTAAATCAAGTACCGTTGCAATCCTATGCAGCAGATTAGGATTTCTGAAAACCAAATTCTAAAACAGCAGCTATTTCTACAAGGAAACTCGGAAATGAACACTGCAATCGAATTGAAAAGAACGTGCACATAATCCCTTCAAATTATAACATATAAAAACAATTAAGGGGGAGAGGGCAAATTACGGGTCGTGAATCATGGCTAAGACCCGTGTACGAGAGTTCAAAATCATAACGAAGCAGTTATTTAATAGGAAATTAGAACACCCCTCTGCACGAGAATCGCGCTTATCTTCTACAGAGAGCTGGACAGGCATCCCAAAGCGCTCGGCTCTCTTCATCGTCTTCTGAACATCAGTAGCCGCTGGAGCGCCGTCAACACCATCAGCTTCCACAGCCTCCATAGTCAGTTTTACCTTCGATTTGTCTTCACTGTCGGCGGACGAACGATGGTGAAGACAAATTGAAATGATTCTCAGAACGAAGAAAAAGGAATATGTTTAAACGAGGTCAGCGTCTCTGTGAGACACGGAGGGGTTCCTCTCGTTGCCGGAAAAGTTACCTTTTAGGCAGCAGCGTTGTCGTGGATGAGGAAATTGAGGGATTTGAGAAGGAAGATTTGAGGAAATTGAGGGATTGAAAACGGGCAAAATGAGAAGAAATGGAGAAAACGATTTTTTTTGGGAAGTGAAACGACGTCGTCTAATAGGACGAAATTGGGAACAGTGATTTCAAAAGTGGCTCTTTTATTGTATAGGGAAATTAATTCCTCATTTGAACTTCATCAACAGCATAGGAGATATTTGAAAGTTTAAGGAAGTTCAAAAATGTATTTTCTGAACTTTTATGAGTACATAAAATAGGACAAAGGAGCACTTAATAAGAATGCAACATTGATATGTCATTTGTTGTAGTAGTAGACTCAAGTTTAACCCTCATGTTTCATTTCAGTTTATGCTTTGATTTCAATCCACAAACAATGTTTGTTGCATAATTTCAAAAGATCTAACGGCCGCTCGGCATGACTTTTGAAATGTCAAAATGAGCTTTTTGGACCCACAAGCTGTTTTTAGACTCGTTTGATTAATTTTATGAAAGTGCTTGTGGTAGTTAGAAGAGCTTTCAGATGAAACTAGTCTAATGTGGCTTCCTTAAAAAGTACTTCCGAAAGTGTTTATGAAAGTTATTTTTCAGATATAAATTAAGTTAACTTCTTCCAAAAGTTCTTGTGCAAAAAGCAAAAGTAAAAGTCATATCAGACTGATTCTAAGCCTTCCCACTTCTAATTTTTCACATTTCCCCTGTTTCGTACCTTTCTGCCTAAACTTTACCTTTTATGTCCAATTTCTATTAACTACTCTGCCCAATATTATCCAAGTCTCTCTTCATTGGCTCTCTGAAACAACCGAAGTAGTCCATTTATGCTCCTTTCTGGGATAAAGTCAAATTGAAAATCTGTGCCTAGATTAGAGGTGTCAATCCGGGTGGTTCAGATCGGGTCGGCCTGCCTCCATATGAGCCCGGTAACGGCCTGTGTGAAAAAAAGTCCACCTGCTACGGGTTCCGGCAGGTTCCGGGTCGGCCCACAAATTTTGGACTACAACACAGGTCCGCCCGCTGACCCATCCGGGTCGAGCCCATGCGGGTCAAGGGTCGCACGGGTCGCGATTTGTTTCGATTTGACCCGTATTATTGTATAAATAAAATTATAAAAATATAGAATTTTTCATATTTATAACAAAAAATATTTTTTTTGTTAAATGTAAACTAAGAATTGAACAAAATGATAAATTCATATTTATACCAAGAAATATTTACATAGAATTCAAATTTAATATTACATGAATTATTTATAACTTTGAAAAATTAAATTTAACTTAAACAAATAACAATTAAAAGCATTTCTAATTACTATTATCAAATATTTATAGCATATGTACATCCCAACTAGGTTGACACTTAGTTTTATTATAATTTATAATTTAGGTACATCCCAACTGAGTTGGCACTTACTTAAGTCTTAACTATAATTTAGTTGTTCAAAAATTATATATTTTAATATTTGTATATCCTCATTTCAATTATTTACTTTTATATATTTGTTCAAAAATTATATATTTCAAATTAAATTTTTTTTTCACTGGCCAGGGAGTTAATCGTGGCCCGTGAAGGTGCAACCCGTGAAACCCGCGGTCACACCTCCTTAACCCATGAACCGCCCGCTCGGGTCACGGGTCGGCCCGCGGTCCCGGGTCGATCCGGGCCGATTTTCATGGGTCTGGTCGGCCAATCCGTCTTGACACCTCTAGCCTAGACCAATGTAATGCATACAAAATTCAGTGATTTCAAGATATTTGGTAGAACTTTTAACATGAATTATTATGCATCAAATGGGTGTTACTTCAGATAATGCTTTTTCTTTTTTCTTTTTGTTTTCTTGTTATACTATAGATGCTAAATTTTTCATTGTGTTTACAAAGAGTATTGTATAGTAATGGACAATATTAAGGAAGCAAAATAAGCTAAAATCTTTATCATTATTGTGTCTAGACTAGTCCAGAATTGAGTACCAAACAAGCAGTCTGTGCTTAAATCACCAAGGTTGAGTAATTGTCAGAAGCGTCACCATTCAATAATGAGTAGTTTTCTGTTAAGCAATAATAAATGGGTGCTCTTGAATGAGCAAACACCTGGTTGTGATAGCATTTGCAAGTTCATCATGCCGATGCCCTTTCAAATCTTCTGTAATTTGAGTTGAAGACTTCTATTTCTGTTTTTCCTACTTTTACAGTTTGCAAATATGAAAATTTAAAAAGGGGTTTGGAAAGAAACCGTGGATACTGAGTCTGGAGCACAACATCAACTCTAGTTCCCCCTCATTCACATGAATCCCTGTGCTGTTATCATGACCAGTCTTCTACTGAATCGTAGTGGATTATTTGCGTGTAAAGGCATATATAGTAGATTAACTGTTGCTATTTATTTTGTGAATCAACCATCTAGAATTACACGTCATTTACGCAAGTACAGGAATAACCATTGATGTTATATGACTCTTTTTATTAAAAAAATGTTGTTGGCAGTGTAGCTTCTCCACCAGAAGCGAATGGAGAGGGGGGGCAAGGATGGGCTATAGCACAGCCCAGCCCAGCCCAGCCCCAGCTCAGAAACAAATTGGCTTCTATAAAAATGGAAAAATTAGTCCAAATTCATGGTGAAAATGAAAAGGAATAAAAATTTAGTCCAATCCAAAAATTAATTTTAATCCAACTAACTTCATTTCCAACAAAAGTCCAATGCTCAATTTTTCAAATTTAGTTTAAGACTCTGCTACAATTACATATTTATTTTATTCATATTCATGATACACAAATAATTCGTTACCAAATTAGATATTTTATTTTACACACACATATAACTAAGTTTAAAGAGTTCACTTATAATCAAACTAGTCTATTATATAACAAATAATTTTTTTAGGATTAAAGATAAATGACTTATTTGAATAGTATGAAATGCCACATATTTGACTAAGCTTAAAAGTAATTAAATTTTTTATAATATATTTTTTCATATATTACTTATTTAGACTTGTGAGTTAAAAAATTTATGTATTTCGATTATGAAATGGATGTTATTATCAAAAAAAGTAATATGCTATATCTCTTTCTATATAAAAAGTGTCTATCTAACGGAATTTGTTGGTTCAACGGAAAAACTAACGGAATTTCTTGGTTTAACGGAAAAACTAACGGAATTTCTTGTTTTAAACAGGTAGTTGCACCTTTTTTCAGTATTTTTATCATAACTCTGTATTCCGATATCCGATTGAGGCGATTCAAAATGCGTTGGAAAGATAATTCATCTGGCTACAACTTTGATTCAGACATCATTCTCCAATTCGATCACTTTCTATGTCAAAAATAGGTCTCAATATGAGACTAAAACATCGGAGCATAACTTTTCGATTGGAAATTGATTTGTGATCATCTTATGACTAAATTTGATTCCATTGACGTCTTTCTTTATCCAATTGACTCCGACCACTCTCAAATCTTCATCGTGAGGTTCGGCACAATTTTTAAGTATTTACATTTTAGCCCCCGAACTTTGGATCCCTTACAATTTAGCATTTTTCTATAAATTTGTCAACTTTTACTTATTTTCTTCGATCTCACCAACTTACATCACAACATCAAAATCACACATCTAATTATTTATCAATTACATAAACATTACATCATTAATTATTTAATTAACCAAAAAAATTATATCTTTATTAATAACAAATTAATTCTTAAACAAAACTATTAAATATAAATTAGGCACACACACACACACACACACACACACACACACACACACACACACACACACACACACACACACACACACATATATATATATATATATATATATATATATATATTAAAAGGCATAGCTTGGTGCCCACGACGTGCGTGCCGAAACAAGCTTTCCGAATTGGGGTTACGGGCGTGATTCTGACAACCGTAGCCAAAGTTATGGTCAAAATACCAAAACGTGTTCAAAATTGACCCCAATTAGGAAATGTAGTCGATTACTTTCTATTCTTACGCCGATCCGCCAACTCATGGTACGTTAGCGCCATCAACGAGTTATCTGACAACTCAACTTCGTCTGACTCGGACCCTCCTGCATCAAGATTGGAAGATTTGGTGCCCAAGTATGGAATATGGCTGCAACTCATGGTTAAAAAGATGGAGGCTTCCATTTCTGATTCTTCTTGACATATATCTTACACGAATCATTTTTCTTCATCGTCCTAATTTCATTCTTTACATTTTGAAAATCGAGTGAAGGCTTGTCGAAAATGATTGGTTAGAAATCAAGAATGGCTTATATTTTTCATGAAATTAATATTTTCTGTATCTTAGTTAGCAATCAAGAAATGTTAGTATTTTACATATTTTTCAAGTTCAAGAATCATGATAATATGAAAAATTCATGTTGAAAAAAAAAGGGTTTTTGGATTTCCCGATTGAATTTGAATATAGATTTTACATTTTAAATATTAATTTTTTATTATTTTTCTTCACGTTTGTGAAACATGACGTATGATCTGTAGTCGGGGAGGCATTATAGTAATTTGGATATGAATAAGATTTTTTATTCTCAAAATGAACAATATAAATAAAAGATTCTACAACGTTTTTTACATTTTCATCACTTTGATAAAAAAAATTAAAAAATAATCAAAATCAAGTTAAATTTATTTCGATTATAAAAAAAGACAATATTCTAAGATAGATGGGCATGGTGATACGATAAGGTCTTTGAAAAAGAGGATAGCATGAAAATAAAAAATGCATTTTGTAAAACCAAACACCATTTTCGAAAGCCTTTGCCATCCTATTCAACGAGGCTAATTTACATTTATTTGATAAAAAATCAATATAATACTAAGCTCATGTTTTATTGAGATTAAGATCGAAATTTTAGTGAATTCACTAAAATTCTGACAAAAGTTGATAAAATGTATCGTTGAAAAGTTGTAGATTTCATAAAATATGTTGTTAAAATTAATTGTTAATTTTGATTTAAATTTTACTGCTATAGGTTTGGTGAAATAGCAAAACATGCACTTGGTGTTCAACAGTTGAATTGATGGGACATACTGGAGAGGTACCTCTTAAATTTTTCTTCAAACTTGATTTTTATTATAATAAGTTATTTAAAAAATAATTGTATTTTTTATTAATTGTGTAAACCTATTCAATATTTATTTTGTAGAAAAATCGACCATATGTTAAAAGCGTTGCAGAGAAATTATCAAAAAAAATTTGAAAAATTCAAGTTTATGTAGATCCGGAGAAACTAAATGAGAAAAAATATAGACAGTTTAATGTCCTCTCTATTGAAGCAGTGCAAGATGATGAAAACATTGAATCGTCATCTTAGAATCAAAATTATCTCAAACGGCTTTCATAAAACTATGAGCGGTGTTTATTTATAGGACAATACTATAGATTCTATTAATACTCTTTTTTTAATATATCGCAATGTGTAATTATTTATCAATTACATAAACATTACATCATCAGTTATTTAATTAACCAAAAAAATTATATCTTTATTAATAAAAATGTAATTCTTAACCAAAAAAATTATATATAAACTAAGCAAACGTGCATTGCACGTTGCCTAAACCTAGTGTGTATATATATATATATATATATATAATTTTATTAGTTAAAAATATATTTGTTATAACTTTGTTATGAGTGTCCAAAAATATAATGTGATCCACATTATTATGAGTGTCATGAATTTAACATTTTAAACTAAATCTCGTGTGGTATAGAGTATCTTTTATGGTACAAGTTCATTGGAAAAAAATATTTCAGCCTACCCTAACATATGTTTCTGGCTCCGCCCCTGTTCTCCAAGTCACCATCCACTGGCCAGGTGGATACATGCTGAGGTGATGTGACACCTCATCCGTTGCGCCTTGGAGGATGTCCTTCTAGGTTAGTTTCGAGGTTAGTTTGAAGTGATGCCTCTGCACAAGAGATGCCTGAAGTGATGAGTTGCTTAACTATTGAAAATCATCTCTTGTTTCACATCTCCTAAAGAGACCTTTTTGAACAAATATTCTTATGATTGATGTGACGTCTATACAATAGACGCCTAAAGATCAAGTCGTCAGTCCACTTTTTCAGAGCATTAAATGCTCATCAACCACCAAGGCCACATCACCATCACCGTCGAGGTAGTAGAATAGCGATACGCCTAACTGCAGAAGTAGCTCAAATGGTCGCCACATGAGAAGTATTGTGGCACAAAATGTCGCCATGCAAGAGGTCCTCGTGCAAATCGAGGTCAAAGAGGTTATCAGATACCTCAAAATGTACCCCAACCAGGCCTCTTCGATCAATAAAAGGGAGAAAAAAATGCAAAGTCAAAGGGCACATTCTAGCAGGCATATGGGAGATGCTAGCCCTGATGAAAGAGAAGTATGAGTGGATGTGTCATCAAATTATGCATTTGGCCGACTTGCAAATGAGACGCTCTTTGGAGAAGGCAATTTTCTTCCTGATTATGAGCAAGAGCAAAGACCTCAAAGGTCTACTAGCGTTTTTAATAGAATCGACCCCAATGTACCTAGAAATAGGTCTCGCCCACCATCTCCTATAGCTAGGTCTCATGAGCAAATGCAAGGCCAAGATCAGCAACAAGTCTCCCCACCTAGAAATAGGCGCAAAAGAAGGGACAAGGCGAACTTAAGGAACCAAACATGTCCATCACAATAGCTACCTTGATATGAGGCTGATGGTGATGATTTTGATGGGACCGTGTAGGTCTTATAAACTTGACGACGATGATGATGATGATGACCTCCCCTTCTCCAAAGAGCTCTGAATTGCCTGCATGCCAAGTCTCCTAATGTATGAATTGAGAGGTAATCCAGAGAAGTACCTTAACAACTACAAAATGTACATGAGCATAAGAGGTGCCTCACCATCATTGAAATACATAGACTTCCACTTAACTCTAAGTGGAGTGACTGAAATTTTGTATAGTAAAATACCAACAGGAAGCATTAAGAGCTGACCTAACCTCAAAAAAGCTTTCCTAAATCAATACTTGGCCAAGAAGTAAAGGGAAGCTTCTATTCAATGCCTCTAGAACATGATGCAGACGGTTGGTGAAACATTGAAAAGCTACTTGGCTCGTTTCACCAACATGATGACCTACTATGAAAAGGTCACTGACAGAGAAGCCCTATCCGCCCTTAAAGGAGACCTCAACATGAACATCTTGTTCTGTAGAGATGTTCAAAACAAAAATCCAACCACTTATGACAAATTGGTGGACATGATGAGGGTTGAAATCATTAGAAGGAAATGAGTGATCATCGAAATAGGGCAGCTCAAGGACTCCTAACTTGTCAAAGGAAAATGGGAAGATGTCCCACCTCTCACTTGGTAAACCAACATTAGATCCAACCTGGACATGTAATTTTCCCTACTTTGGGCCAAACCTTAGCCACAGATACAATAAATATTGTGCCGACCTTAGCTTATAAAGAGGTCGGACCGAGTAGCCATACAGAACCAGAGTTGTCCCAAGTAGGCACTCACACCAAAGACATAATGAAAGAGGTGTTGAACCTAAAAATAGGCCCTATGGTGAGGTTCGACCTTGCTGAACTTTCCATATATTTCACGATCATAATACTAGTAAGTGCAGAGACATACCTCGACTCATGGAGCGAGACACTCCCCTTGAACCAAGGAGAGAGAATTGTCCCTAAGGAAATCCCCCCCACCAAGGCAAGTCCAACCGTCTACACGAGATGAGGAAAGGTGATCTCCTAGAGACCACTCACCTCATCACAGAAAGATGAGGATAGAGAAAGCCCGGACAAAGACAAAAGAAAAACCCCTATCTGAAGTGGATAATGCACCTATTCGTGAAATAGATTCAATCATTGGAGGTCCACATGTGGGAAGTGAGTCTCGAAATGTACAAAGAAATTATGTTAGAGAAGCCAAATATTTACTCATAGCTAGTTATATAGTCAACCATACCCAAAAGACGAGGCAAATAGAGCCTATCACTTTCACCTAGGAAGATGCAACAGACCTACACTACCTTCATTGTGATATAGCTTGCAATGGGTTGAAATGCATGTTGGCAGATAATTAGAGCTCAGTTAACATAATGTTTGGCTCCACCTATGATAAGATGTTAGTAGATTGTAAGTTAACTCCATAACCTTCCTATTATATGATTTTACTGGTGATAACATTATCTCGAGGGAAAAAATCACTCTGATAGTGGAGATGAGGTCACATCCTCAAGTAGCTCGCCACTTCATGGAATTTCTTGTGATGGATAACATGTCAGCTTACCATGAGTCCTAGGTAGGCCAGCATTGAAGGAATTATAGTTCATCTTTGTCACTTATGTCTATCACCCATGTATGAAGTTCAATACTGAACATGGTAGTGCTACTATTAGAGGTGATCAAATGGGGTCAAGGGAGTGTTACCTAAACTCCCTAAGGAAGGTTGAACCATATAATGTTAACATAGTGTTATTAGACACTGAAATACTTGATGCACCTGAAGAAGGGCCGATTCCTACATGAGGAAAAGACGTCGAAATGATGGGTGTCCATGAGTGGATTAAATAAAGGCATTTTGTCATCATAATATAACTTTGACCTTTTTAACGAGGTAATTATATTCACACCATAATTTTTATTTATTGCATCACATTTTAATTGAAGTTAAAGTCCTTAATCTTTGCTCATTATAGTACTTATGTCCCTAATAGTTTTTAGTGTCATTCTTATTATCAAACTTTTCATTAGTTAACACATGTAATTCATAATAGTTTTATGTTCAAAAATTCTTCAAAATGGCATAAAACAACTTATTTTTTCATCGAATTTGAAAAAAATACGAAAAAAAATATTTTTTCTTCATTTTAAAGTATAAAAACATAATATTTTGATATAAATTATTATCAAGAACGAGACATACTAATTAATCAAAAGTTGAAGCATGGGCCGATGGAGAGTGGGGCTTGATGGGTCAAGTGACTCAACAAGTTAAAAATGCGATTTTTTAAAGTGAAAATTACACAATCTAGTTTTTTTAAGTTTCAACTTCAAAATTAAGTCCCGTTTGGAGCACATTTTTGGAAAAAAATACGTTTTTACTATTCATGTGATGGGGAATATGTTATTGAAAAAGAAGGAAAAGTTATTGATGTAATGAAAAATATTATTTTATTGAAGAATGTGTGATTAAAAATGAGTAGAAGAATGAGAATGAAAACATAACGTGGCTCAAACATGACCTAAGATTTAAAGTTTTTTTTATATAAAAATCAGATGATAATATAATTTTTAAATAATAATATTAATAATATAAAATTAAATAAATCTACAAACCCACCACCCACCAAAACAGTCACCCCACCCAATTTCAAACCCTAAGACATTTTAATCTACTCTCACTCACTTTCCTTTCACTGTTCTCTCCCCACCTTCTCCATTCTCTGTCGACATGTTGACGACGCCGTGTAGCGCACCACCACCACCACACAAAGCTGATTGTGACTGTCGCTCAAGTGCAAATGCTCAACTGTAACGGGATGCGACGTCATTCAACTATAATGGGGATGCATCGACGATATGACTGGACGGTGCTCCTTCTTCGTTTCTCCTTCGATTATGTCACTTTTATTTGCTCCTTCGTTGCAGATCATTATTTTTAATTTCTGATTTTGATTTGTTCCATGACAAAAGGAGTTGTGGGTTGTAGTGGCTGATAGTTTTTGTGCAGTGTGTTGGTGGTGCAATGTAGGTATGGTAGTGTGTTGTGTGGTGGTGAGGTGTCGTGGGTGCGGTGTGTGTTGGTGGTGTACTACGGGTGTGATGGTGCATTTGTGCCATGGCGGTGTGGTGGTTCTGCGGGTGCCGTGGTGATGCTTGTAAGGTAGTAATGGTTCTAGAGGCGGTGGTGCTCAGGTGGTACGGTGGGATGAGAAGAGTGTTAGAAATCAATTATTCGGGTATTGCGACTAATAAATTGTTCTTTGGGACCAGTAAATAATATATGAGTTAGAAGAATGTATGATTGTAACTAAATTTGTAATTGTGACTCAAAATTTGATAAATTGTGGTCAATTAATTTGAAAATTTGTAATCGTGAAATAAATAGTAACATATAACATATGTGATTTGTGACTGATAAATAAATTATGACCTATAAGTCAAAGAATTGGGAGTCGACCGCGTCTAATTTGGGCACTATAAAAAGTGTTACGATTATGTTCAAAATTTTAAGACACTTTAATCAACAAAATATGGAACTGTAAAACACAAAACTGAAAGAAATGCATAAAGAACACGATGATTTTTGCTCTAAGTTAAGAGATTCAGAACCGTAGTTCCTAATCCCCTTTCGAGCTTTCGCCACAAAAAAAAATCACTATATTAATCGGAATCAATGAAACTGTCCATAATACACTTCCACGGCACTCAGAAAAAATCACTCAAGATTACATCAACACAAGTCTCTCTAATCGATACAGTCATTCACTCAAGAATAACATCTATGGACACTATACTAATCACTCAAGATCTATACAAAGTTGGAATTATTTTAGATCAAAAAGGTCTATCTGTTCAGAGTGCAAGAGAGGAAGTGAAGAACACATAGAGGGAGTTCGAATGAAGAGAATGAAAAGTCATCCCAATCCAAACCCTAAACTGAGAGTATTATGGAAGGTCATCCAATCCAACGACTATTGTGGTGACACTTGGCGAAGTATGAGCTGTTTATTCCCATTAAAAGAAAAATGCATTCCAAATACACTTAGGGTCAGTTTGATTGTAATGATGGAAAATGGGTGGAAAGAAAATGAATTCCAGGAAAAATAATTGCTTAGAAATTATTTTGTAGGGAATTGTTAATTAAGTGTGTTTGATTGATATAATTTTCTACCTGGAAAATTTTAAAATTTTATGTTCGTCTGATTTTATTTTACATGAAAATTGTCCATTAAAGTGATATTTTTTCTACAATTGGTTATAAAATTTATTTCCATTGTCAAAAAGTAAAAAAAAAATGAAAAAAATTGTTTCCTAAAAAATCATTTTTTTAATCAAAATTTAGTGTTCGTTTGACTTCATTTTATTTGAAAATTGTCCATTAAAATGAAATTTTTTTTAACAATTGGTTATGAAATTTGTTTCTATTGTCCAAAAAAAAAAAAAATGGAACCAGCCACCTGAAAAATCATTTTTTCACAAAAAGATGGGAAAATGAGCCTCTCCCCAATAAAGTGCTTGTTTGGTAGGGATTGGGGGGGGGGAATTGATTTTTGAATAGTGATATGATGAGAAATGTGTGGTTGAAAAAGAAAAAAATTATTGATGTGATGGAAAATATTATTTTATTAAAGAATGTGTGGTTGAAAATGAGAATTGATTTACTGTAGAATTTGAGAATAAAAAACAAACATTCCCAAAATGTTTTGCCAGCAAAATTTTACACATCAAACACCTCATTTAGTAGAATTTTACACATGGAACGCCTCATTTGGCTGGTAAAGAAAGGGATTCTTTGTTAAAAGACCCAGTCAAACAAAGTAGTTGGAAAAAAGACCCCTTCTCATTGTTTATTGGTCAAATGGCCTCAATTAAAAAATACAATAAATAAACATGGCAAATTGTCTAAAATATCCCCATCAAGTAAAAGACTCATACACCCTTTTCATTCCATCAAATTCACCATTTTCTCTCGTCTGAAAACCAACGTGTTCTTTGACCCAAAAAAAAAAAAAATCCAACGTGCTCTTCATCTCCAATGTTTGCCGTCTCCTAAAATCTTTTTATTGATTATATTTCTCACCTATCTTCTCCAACATTTTGAGCATTGGAACAAGGATTTTAGCTTCTATATTACCTACATTGAAATCTCCATTATTTGAAGAAAAGAAAATAGTATTTTTATAAATCTCATGTACATTTGGTCCTTTTATTGTTGAATATAGTATGAAATGATATTTTAGCTGATTTGTTTTTACTGTTGGTGTATTTCCGCGACTACTGGACGATTTGTAGTTCAGAACGACAGTCCAGCCATTTTACGTAGTGCAGAACGACACTACAGTCGTTATCGTAGAAAGAGAGATGTGAGCAATCGAAATGAAGTTGAGCAATACGATGGCGATTATGGGAATGATATAGAAAGAAACTATGTGGATTGGGATAATTTGACCATAATTCAAGGCAGTTCCGAAAAATAAGTTTTCCAAGATGAATCTCCTCTTAGAGATGAAAACAATGTTAATTTCTCCGTGCAAGAGGACATTATTGGTACTTCAACAGAAGTTGTCTGTTCAATTCCATATAGATCATCGGCATAATCGTATCACTTGTACAGATCGTATACCACTCAGCGAGATACATGAACAATGAAGACAACATGACACATATGAGGCTTTTGTGGTGTTGTGATGTACAGCTTTTGTAATATAGAAAATGGATGGTGGTGTTATGTTACGATGTACTACTTTTGTCGTTTTGAAAAGCAAACTACTTATAATGTTTGGAACGAGTGATTGTGTCCTTGTCTTAGACTTGATGAAGCCAGAACGGCAGTTATGATGCACATATGTTTTTTTTGTTACACTAAAACATCGCTTGTGCTTTTTCAGAACAGGATGCGCAGTTGTGTCGTTTTCTTTTTCATGTCCATCAAGTATTGAGCATATCTCACCTACATTCTAAGAGGGGTGTCCATCTTAAAACGTAAATGAGTTTATCTAATCGAATATTGTGTCTCGAATGAGTCATAGTGCTCTGTATAGGTGTTTCTGTGCAGAACGACACAAGTGTCGTTTTACAGACGATAACATTTCTTGGTGGCGTTCTCGTTGAATTTTTTTCACACGGCATCACGACACTTGTGACGTTCTAGTAGACATTATATGATCAGTAACGGCACAAGTCTTTCTCATTATCATTATACTTGTAAATATAACGATACTCATACCATTCTAATAAATAATCTCTTTCCATTCAGAACGACAGTTGTGCCGTTTTAATGAACAGTAACGGCGGTTGTGTCGTTTTGTTTGTCATTTCGATTAAGCATTGAGCATATCTCCCATACAAAATAAGAGGCATATCCATCCTACAACTCAAATGAGTACATATAACGAGTTCATCGTGCGTCGGACGGGTCGTGGAGCTCTGTGCGTGTGTTTCCAGGCAGAACGACACTTGTGCCGTTACAAGACAGTTCTGCCGTTCTGTTGATTTCTTCAATATTTTTCAACTTTTCGAGTCGAACGACCTCGACAACTGGACCCCCTAACTTGATGAAGGCTGGACTTGTTGATTAGGAGATGTGTAACGGTGGAATTGATGTTTGAACATGTGAAAACCATCAAGTCTACATTGATTTCGTTTGAAAGTGTAGACGTTGTGCATATCTCCCATACAAAATAAGAGCCATGTCCATCCTACAACTTAAATGAGTACATATAACGAGTTCATTGTCCCTCAGACGGGTCGTGGAGCTCTGTACATCTGTTTCCAAGTAGAACGACACTTGTGCCGTTACAAGACAGTTCTGCCGTTCTGTTGATTTTTTCAATACTTTTCAACTTTTCGAGTAGAACGACCTCGACAACTGGACCCCCTAACTTGATGAAGGCTGGACTTGTTGATTAGGAGATGTGTAACGATGGAATTGATGTGTGAACATGTGAAAACCATCAAGTTTACATTGATTTTGTTTGAAAGTGTAGACGTTGTGCATATCTCCCCTACAAAATAAGCGGCATGTTCATCCTACAACTCAAATGAGTACATATAACGAGTTCTCGTGCCTCGGTCGGGTCGTGGAGCTCTGTGCGTGTGTTTCCAGGCAGAACGACACTTGTGCTGTTACAAGACAGTTCTGCCGTTCTGTTGATTTTTTCAATATTTTTCAACTTTTCGAGTCGAACGACCTCGACAACTGGACCCCCTAACTTTGTTAGGTTGGACGTGTTGATTAGGAGATGTGTAACGGTGGAATTGATGTAGCATATATGGTATTGAACATGTGAAAACCATCAAGTCTACATTGATTTCGTTTGAAAGTGTAGATGTTGTGCATATCTCCCCTACAAAATAAGAGGCATGTCCATCCTACAACTCAAATGAGTACATATAACGAGTTCATCGTCCCTCGGACGGGTTGTGGAGCTCTGTACATCTGTTTCCAGGCAGAACGACACTTGTGCCGTTACAAGACAGTTCTGCCGTTCTGTTGATTTCTTCAATATTTTTCAACTTTTCGAGTCGAACGACCTCGACAACTGGACCCCCTAACTTGATGAAGGCTGGACTTGTTGATTAGGAGATGTGTAACGATGGAATTGATGTGTGAACATGTGAAAACCATCAAGTTTACATTGATTTTGTTTGAAAGTGTAGACGTTGTGCATATCTCCCCTACAAAATAAGCGGCATGTTCATCCTACAACTCAAATGAGTACATATAACGAGTTCTCGTGCCTCGGTCGGGTGGTGGAGCTCTGTGCGCGTGTTTCCAGACAGAACGACACTTGTGCCGTTACAAGACAGTTCTGCCGTTTTATAAATTGCTTCATCTTTTATCTTTTATTTTTCACTGTTTAATATTTCATCAAGTGTTTCTCTCATTATCAACAAATAAATTTTCTCTTCTCAAGCAGAACGACACAAGTGTCGTTTTGTGGACAGTAACGGCACTAGTGCCGTTCTCGTTGGATTTCATCCCGGCAGCAAAACGACTCTTGTGCCGTTCTGAAATCAGTAACGGCACAAGTGTCGTTTTGCTAATTTGTTTCATCAATTTGCCTTTATTTTCGAAACCCAAGATTTCATCAAGTGTCTCTCTGATTATCGTTATATTTAAACACGTAAATTTTCTCTTCCTAGGCAGAACGACACAAGTGTCGTTTTGTGGACAGTAACGGCACTAGTGCCGTTCTCGTTGGATTTCATCAGTATTTTTTAACTTTTCCAGCCGATCGACCACGAGAATTGGACCCCTTAACTTGGGAAGGCTGGACGTGTTGATTAGGTGACAACTAACGGTGGAATACATGAGTTCCCTTTCAGAATGACACAAGTGTCGTTTTCTGGACAGTAACGACACTAGTGCCGTTCTCATTGAATTTTATTCACTCAGCATAACGACACTTGTGCCGTTTTGATATCAGTAACGACACTTGTGTCGTTATGTAGATTTTTTTCAATATTTTGCTACTTTTCAATGCAAGGACTTCAAGGATTGGACCCCCAACCTAAGAAGGACGAAAATATTGATTGTGTGACAACTAACGGTGGAATTGATATACAATATAAGGCATGAAACGGTGAAAACACAAATCTTAGTCTAAATTCGTTTGAAAGTACAAGAAATTGGCATATCTCAAGAATTTTGTAAGTGGCGTGTTGAGCCTACAACTTAAATGTGTTAATTTTGTCGATTATCGTGGTTCGGACTGGTCGTGGCTCTTCAAAATCGATTTTAAAGTCAGAACGACACTTGTGTCGTTTTCAAAATAGTAACTACAGTTTTGTCGTTTTCTTTTTTTCTCTTGATTAAGTAATGAGCATAAATTTTGAATGTTGTAAGTGGCGTGTTCAGTCTGCAACTTAAATGAGTTCAACTCATCATCATCGTAGCTCGGACGGATCGCGGCTTTTCAAAATCAATTTTAGATACAGAACGACAGTTCTGTCGTTCTAGTAGACGTTCTCAAAGCAGTAACGACACTTTTGTCGTTATGTTAATTTCTCCAATTTTTTTTCTACTTTTACTGCGGAACGACGTCAAGCATTGGACCCCCTAACTTAAAAAGGTCGACAAACTGATTGTCTTTTTGGTCAGTCAATCTAATTTGCCTATTTTGGTACTCAAAATCATTGTTTCCAATCCTCTTAGTTAAAAAAAATTTCGGGGGCCCTCGGGAGGGGGGCCCGCCCCCCTCCACCCTCCGTATTTTCGCCAATACTTTTTGTTGATTTATTCAATATTTTTTGCTTCTTTTCCACCGCAAATGACACTTGTGTATCGTCGTAATGTCATTTGTACAATCACCTCATATCTTTTCATTACTTTCTATATTACATACTTTAGGGAGTTCACTAAAAAATTGTTTGTTGAAAAAATCGGATGTTGGTGAAATTTTCGGAACGACACCAGTGTCGTTACTGGACATAAAAATGACACTTTTCGTATTACATATCTATATACGAGTATAAGCAATTACGGCCCCATTCATCCCATGAAAAATAATAAGTGAAACTTATTTATATTGTAATATGCACGTAACACGTATAATGTTGAAAAAATCAAATTACAGCAGATAACGACTGTAGTGTCGTTTTACGTTGCAGATAACGACTGAAGTGTCGTTTTACATCGCGACACAGACCTTTTTGAGCAACAGCACATCGAATTGGTGCATTATTGGTCGATGTTAAGTCATGGTGTTCGTTGTCTGGGTGAGTGCTATCCACTGGTGGTGTGCACAACCATGGGTGTCGTCGGAGACAAGTTTTTCGGCAGAAGAAGAGTGCGTCGAAGCTATTTACAATTGATTTCAGTATTCCTTTTCTTGATTTTTCTCAATACTAATTCAAAGCCAATAATTTTGTCATTGAAGAAAACGTTGATGCACAAATTTCGAATCTTTAAAGTTTTTGGTGAGTTGAAGATGATGAGAAGAGGAAGAAGAAAACCTTAATTTCAAAAATGGAGAATAAGGTTTTACAAAGAAGTTGAAGTAGAAATGACGATATGAAATGAGGGAATTGAGTTAATAATTGAAGGATAATTTTGTCATTTTATCAATTAAAACATTTTGATTTATTTCTTTATTTTTTATTCATGGTCAAAGGCCATTTCACCAATATCATTGTCCACTTGGGTCAAATGGCCAAATTCCCCGTAAAGAAATTGAAATTCCAAGTTTCAAGAAAACTAAAGCAAATCAAACAGAACCGTCAACAAGTCAACACGCACCTTATCAAAGCCTCCAAATAATAAACCAGTCAGCAGATTGGGAATCGTCATTGTGCCATTACTGCACAAAAAAAAATCCGTAGAAAAGGAAAAGCCCACTCCAATCCAGCGCGTTGCAATTCCTCTTGTTCTCGTAAATTTTGCTTTTTCATCTATCCAATTAGGTCTCTATTTTAACTTTTTAGCTTGATTTTTATCGTGGGCTTGATTGTACAGGAAGGACTCCCGTTTTCCCCTTAGGCCTTCTGCAAAGTCCTCCATTTGAAGAACCTTTGGAATTTGAAAAACCATTCTGCAAAAAGCCCTCCAGCCTGCGTTTCCGCTGCCTGCGATTCAACCTTGTTCGATTCAGCCGGGTCCGCTCCTGCCGCCAGTCCGCCGCGCGGCCACCGCCAGACCAGTCCGTACAAAGCCAGAGGTCTGTTTTGCTTTACTTTGCTTTGCCTAAAGCTCAATCAATATCTGATTCTGGAATTTCAATTTCGAAATATATTTGTTATACTTATTTCTGATTTGTGAGTGGTATGGATGAATTGTGATTTGTGAACCATATTTTAGAACTTCATCCAAAATCCAAAATAGGTGTAGCATTATTAGGCAATTGTGAAATCTTTATGCTTAATTTTGTAGCACTTCTAATCTGCTCAATTGGTCAGTTTTGGATTTGTTCCCCAATGGTCACCGGTTCGAATCCCTCGGGGCCACTGAGGTGAGCACCGACTGTAAATTTCAGGGCCGTGGAATTAGTCGAAGTGCGCGCAAGCTGCCCGGACATCCACGGTTATTAAAAAAAAAAAAAATTTCGAGCACTTCCATAGACTCTTGTTTACCTCTTTCTGTTAGCTCATCCAACTGGCTTTTATCTGACTGTAGTGAGTCTATTTGCTGATGCAAATGGTTAGCCTGTTTTGTGAATGCAGTAATCTCAGTGGACGCTTCATTTCGCAGATCCTCCATTTTTTTCTGACAGAAATTACTTCATCGACTCTCTCTTTCAGCGTTTTCTCCAATTCAGAAATATTTCTTTCCAGGCCCTTCTTTTCTTCCAGTATTCTCTGTCCATCAATAGTTTTGCTTGATAATTCCTCTTTTAGCCTTTCTATCTGAATAGGGAGAGATTTATGTATTTGGCCCGGTCAATTATGCTTTTTAAGTTATCCATCAAAAAGTCTATGTTACCTTTAATGAAATGAATCCTTATAAATTGCAAAAGATATCTTCACTTTTTAAAATGGTTCTAAAACTAGTTTTATCTTATATTTCTTCTACTTTGAATTTCAATTTATAAATCCATTCTATGATCTAATAAATTAGAATAGTCTATAACATATTGTTCATATTTTTCTTTGAGTTTATTATATTCTTCAGATAATATATTTATATTTTCTAGTTGAGAAGTAATATTTCTTATTTCTTCTAACAGTCTTTCTAATAGATTATCTAATCCTTTAATCGTATATCTTGACATATTAAATATCAAAGTATTAATAATGATGCAAATATCATGATAAAGAATCCCTGCGATTCTCTAAGATCTTAGGATAATACTTTTTAGATTTAGCAAAAATTAATAGTTTTACCTTATTTTCGATCTGAATCTTTATTCTTAGAATCGAGTGACCTTCGAGTTCTGAATATGCAAACCACTCCCTTCAGCGGCCTCTTGCCTACACGGGATCTTTGCTGTTTCATCTTCTTGCTCTCACTGTATCTTTTCTAAAGAATAAATCTCTAGACTTTGATTAAAGAAAAACTCTCTTTATTGCTAAAGTAAGAAAACAATTTCATATTAGATCTTTTAAGAATCTATGGGAAAAGGAATTTAGAAATTCATGTTTTTATAAAAGAATTGGAATATTATTTATCTATTGAAGATTAATACAAGATTGAAAAATAGAAGAGTTTGGCTATCTCACAAACTGAGTGCTCAATGCATTCTGTTTTTTCTTCTAGCCCGAATGTCTCTATTTATACATCTATCTGATGCTCAATTATTAAATCTCTTTCATTCTTTCATCTCAGTGAAATGGTCAATAATTAACCATTTTTATGTCGCTGCTTACATCACAACTCTATTATTGTAGACAGCCATCTTCTTTATATCACATCTTTTATGTTACTGCAAAAAATGCAGACCCCTTGATGGTTAAAATGGTAGCAGATTATGGATTTTTAGATCTTATATATCTAGGAAAAGATCTAAAAGAAATTGAAAATTTTGATGATATATTTAAATCTAAAGTTTCCAAATTTGCCCAAGGAAGGTCAATATATATAAAATTTTACTCAATCAATCCAGAAGTTGATGGAAGGATGTTATATCCTGCAGAACATATGATCACCATAGAATATGTTGGAAGAGATTTCCAGATTGAAGTCGGTCGTAACAATAAAACATTACCAAGAATTACAAAGTCATGGGTAAAATCCCAAAGAGTTTTGGGAATGAAAGTTTTGTATAATATTGCCAAAAACTTATATGATAAAAAGTTCAAATGCTTGTGCCAATATGAAGGATGGACCCTCTTGACCTATAATGGAAGAGAAAAATCAACAATTTTAAAAGAATACATTGAAAAATTTGATACTCATCAAATCAATGGAAGTCCATCCACAATATAGGAAGCTTGTCGACTAAGGGAATGCCCTACTTGTCGACAATAATAAAGAAGAAGATGTGGAGATAAAGAAGATGACCGTCTACAATAATAGAGCTATGATTTAAGTAATGACATAAAAGAAGATGTGATATAAAGAAGATAGCTGTCTATAATAATAGATCTGTGATGTAAGCAGTGACATAAAAAGGGTTAATTATTGACCCTTTCACTGGGATGAAAGAATGAAAGAGGCTTAATAATTGAGCCTCAGGTAGATGTATAAATAGAGGCATTCGGGCTAGAAGAAAAAAAAGAATGAATTGAGCACTCAGTTTGGGAGATAGCCAAACTCTTCTGTTTTTCAATCTTGTATCAATCTTCAATGGATCAATAATATTCCAATTCTTTTATAAAAATATGAATTTCTAAACTCCTTTTCCCATAGATTCTTAAAAGATCTAATATGAAATTTATTTCTTACTTTAGCTTCTTTAATCAAAGTTTAGAGATTTATTTTTTAGAAAAGATACAGTGAGAGCAAGAAGCTGAAACAGTAAAGATCCCGTGTAGGCAAGAGGCCGTTGAAGGGAGTGGTTTGCATATTCAAAGCTCGAAGGTCACTCGGTTCTAAGAATAAAGATCTAGATCAAAACTAAGGTAAAACTATTAATTTTTGCTAAATCTAGAAAGTATTCTCCTAAGATCTTAGAGAATCGCAGGGATTATTTATCATGATATTTGCATCATTATTAATACTTTGATATTTAGAGCCTGCCTGGTATTGATTTTCCACCTGATTAAAAGCAATTTTCCAGCCGTTATGAGAGAGTCAAGCCGCAAAATTTGAATTTGTCTCACACTGGGACCCACGTGGTTGAAAAAAGGTCCAAAAAGCAATTTTTTGGAGGAAGAAATCAGTACCACGCAGACTCTTAATATGTTAGGATATACGATTAAAGGATTAGATAATCTATTAGAAAGATTGTTAGAAGAAATAAGAAATATTACTTCTCAACTGGAAAATATAAATATATTATCTGAAGAATATAATAGACTCAAAGAAAAATATGAACAATATGCTACAGACTATTCTAATTTATTAGATCATAGAATGGATTTATATATTGAAATTCAAAGTAGAAGAAATATAAGATAAAACTAGTTTTAGAACCATTTTAAAACGTGAAGATATCTTTTGCAACTTATAAGGATTCATTTCATTAAGAGTAACATAGACTTTTTGATAGATAACTTAAAAAACATAATTGACCAGGCCAAATACATAGATCTCCCAGAATGGAATCTCCTTCACTTTTCCTTGCTTTCAAAAGACCCAATTGCCCTTGGAAATTTCTTATTTTTGCAGTCAAAGCCATGATTTGAGCAGATGCTTCACTCTTTCTATCTTCGGATTGCTTTCGTACAGTAGAGAGTTCATCCTCTTTCTCCTTTAAGTCTCTCTCCATCTCTGAAGTTTTAACTTGCGGACTTTCTGTTTCCAGTTGCAACTGAACAAAATCCTCGGTTTTGCTTTTCAGCTGCTCTTCTAATTCATTTTTCAGGTTGCTCTGCAGTTTTGTATTTGAGAAAAATGATGTAGTTATAGAACGTTATTAAAGTATGAGAATGTGTAGAGAATAATTGTAATAATATATCGAATGCTTAAATTTTTTTACTACTTTTTTGCAAGTTTGATCGTGTCTACCTAACTCTAAATGTCTGCGCCCGCCACTGTTGATGAAAAAAAGTTAAAGGAAATAATTACTACAATTAGTGAAGATTGATGAGCTTAATTATCAAATAAAAATTGTGGTGGTATATAATCGTCTTTTTTAACAGTCGGAGAAACTATCCAAAATGACCAATTACACACATTAAGCTCATGTTTGGTTTAGAGAACAATAAGATTTTTAGTGGATTTTGATAAAAGTTGATGGAATGAATGGTTGAAAAGTTGTGAGTCCTATAAAATGTGTGGCTAAAATTATGTATTGACTTTGAATTGGATTTTAATCCACTTTTTTTAGTGGAACAAAACAGGGGCTAAGTAAAATGTTAAGAACATTTGTGCTAACATTCGAGGGATTATTTGCATAACAATCCCATAGATTAGGGACAATTTGGGCCAAATTTATTTTCCATTTAGAATATGAATAAGAAAAATTATCAAATTAATGCCATTTGTACACAATTATTTAATAAAAATAAATATTTTTGAGCTATTTTATTAATCACATGTAGGATTTATCTAATTGTACACTAGTTGTAGCACTGAATAAGTTTGTCTTTTAATATTCCGGAGAATAGATACTGCTAACTCCTCAAATTTTAGCGGTAATTTGTCCTTTTTTTCTAACCCTTATTTGCTCTATTTCATGTATGTAGGTATGTTTATGAGTATCAATTTTCTGAGTATTATTCACAAGTTGTTCTTTGTGCCCATATTAATTAATAAAAAAGTTGGTTTCCCTTCCCCTTCCATTTATATATGACCTGCATCTTGCAGAAAGAATCTAAATGATTTTTCTTTTATAAATAATTAAGAAAAATGGAGGAATCTGAGAAAAGAAGGGAAAGGCTGAAAGCAATGCGAATGGAAGCGAATCGAGGAGGGAACGATGGCATTCCTGAGAGTTCGGGAATGGTCAGTCATGACCTTTCCAATCCTTTGATTGAAGGCGAAACGGAAAGCCCAGCTAATTATGCTTCTTCGAGATTCGATTATTACACGAATCCTATGGCAGCATTCTCTTCAAACAAGAAGAGTAGCCAGGTCTCTCATCAGGTTCCACAACAATATTACAATACCCCTCCAAGTAACCAATTGATTATTCTTCTCTTGTATTTCTGTTGTTTGTATTGTAATCAATGTCTTTTCCTGTCGTTAAAATGTAGCCTGCTTCAATATGTGCTAGGCAAAATTTCACAATGACTATTTGATTCACAGAACATAGATTCTGAGTGGCTAACACTCGTACAACAGAGAAAATGCAAGCAATTGCCAAGGCCATTAATTCTCTGTCCTTTGAGAAGATATTTTACATAAAACTTTGTAATGTCTGGTTCTGTAATGTCTGGTTCACTAATAAAACTTTCACTTAGAATGTTACCATGACTCTGCCTGCAACACATGCACATTAATCTCTGAAATGATTAACATTTTTTCTTCTAGAAAGCTTACAGCTCAACTATTGTTCTTCCAAAACCTATTTGGGCATATTATATTTTATGGAGACCTGAAATTTTGGCATTTTAACAGGACCAGGGCATCCAGATTTGTCTCTCTCTCCAGCTTATCAAGATCAATCTATAAACTCTCCTGGTCAGAGAATATTCCAAGCACCCGCAGCCTATTACAACTATGGTCCTGTTAGGAGCATATCATCCAGTCCTTCAGGTAGAAATCCTCAGAGCACATGGGGTGCACCAATTGGTGATTTTAATTATAGCAATTCATCTAATTTACCAAGAGGCAGTAACTTTACGAGACCTGGCTTTGGACAAGGAGGTACTCCTAAGTTTGGTTATGGCCGGGGCAGAGGTCAAAGATACAACAGCAATCCCTTGTATGGTTCAGGATGTGGAGTGAGTCCATATCCTGATTCAGGAAGAAGCAGGGGTAGATCATCAGGTAATAACAGCATGAGTCCTGGTTCAGGACAGAGAGGAAGGAGAGGAGTGAGTTCGCATAGTCCTGTCTCAGCAGAGCTAAGACCTGATCTGTATTACAACCATGAAATGGTTGAAGACCCTTGGAAGGAGTTGAACCCTGTTATCTGGAAGGGTCAATATGTTAACCCAAATTCTGAGACATCACCCCTTCCGAAATCCGTTAGCATTAAAAAACCTAGAGTTTCATCAGAAGTTTCGAATAAATCAACTTCTGAGCCAAGCCTCGCTGAATACCTGGCTGCCTCGTTCAGTGAAGCAGTCAAGGCTAGAGATGATTAGCCCAGTCGGCATATGAAGATTGTACTTTCCTGGCTAGCTCGCTTCCTACAAATGCATCTGGTGGGCTGGCATCTGCTGTAATGGATGCCCAATTGTGCCTGAAGTTTACTACATCTCGGAAACATCAACAAATAAACACAGGTTGAGATCAGTGTGCTTTTGGTATATTTCTATCTGTAGAATGTCTGGTTGTGGAACATGTTATCTAGTAGCCAACTTTTTTTCTAGCTAAACTGTGTTGAACAAGCGTAGCAATGAAGTTCTTTCCGAAAAATAAAAGTTTAAAGAATCTTTGAAAGTGATAATTGTGGTTGTGTTGCTGCCTAATGTCTCATTGTGGAGTTCTTTCTAGCTATTGACTAGTTCAATGAAATGTGAAGAATAAAGTCCTGCTTTTTTATTGGCAATGTTCTACAATTTCATAAATAAAATGCAGTGGCATAAAGTTTTAGGTCATTCCGACAGCTGTGTTCTTGGTGTCTCTCCCCATCTTCAACCATTGTTGTACATGTTGATTTTATTTTCACACTTCCTGTGCTATTTATTTTATCAGTACAATCTGTGCTTGTCCATTGATTTTAACAGTATGTTTGACGTAGATTTTTAAAAATAGACTTCGTGCAAATTGAATTTTATTATTATTATTATTTTTTTTTTGTGGAGAATTTGTGATTTAAAGTTGAAAAAAGTTATTGACATATGATGCAATCAATTATATGAGAAGGGGAAATGGGAATAAAGAAGAGAGAGAAGGGGAAAAAGAGAAGAAGAGGGGAAAATAGAAGCAGGGAGATTAAAAAAAAAAGGAAGAAGAATTAGACTAACGAAAGCATGATTTAAGAGGGAAGGTATTTTATTTCATTATCGAAGTTGTTTATTACAATGCTAAAATTCAGTGTGTTTAAACTATTCCTAATTTAAGTACGAAAATCTAAGAAATCAAAAACTACTTATGTTTCTAAAATAATCATCTAATTAGGAAACCAAGCTTTGTTAGGTAGGGATTAAAATTTTGATTTTTATAAATTTTGATAAACATTTATGAAATGTATGGTTGAAAAGTTATGAGTCTCATCAAATATGTGGTTAAAATAAATTATTAACTTTTATTTAGGCTCAGTTTTGACTAGATTAAAATTTGATTTTAATTTGAGTCAAAGTCAAATAATCAATATTAATCATATCTTTCATGTGTTTCACATCTTTTCAATCATACATTTCAAAAACTTTTATCACAATCCACTAAAAATGTAACACCCCAAAAATTTCACAAACAATGGAGCGTTACCAAAAATCTAATTTTCGCGGAACAATAAAATTCTTTTATAACAAAATACTAGAGCATCCATAAATTTAAATTTGAATTAATAAATAGTGTCTTTTAAAAAACTTAAACATTCTCAACTAATAAGCTCGATAATAACGTTATTAAACAAAACAAACTAAAGAATTTAAAGGCATTAAAATTTATTATTTTCGTATGACGACATCCCATGGCAGTCCGCTGCACTCTCCCGCCACAGTTCCAATTGACACGAACTAGCCCGTAAAATTTTGTAAAAGTGAGTATTTAAAAAAAAAAAATACCCAGTAAGATACTCGCAATTTCCATATGCAATTATCAATAACATAGACAATTCATACCACAATCTCTCTTTATGGAGTATATCGGTGACCAAGCGAGATACCAATCATTTCTCATTTTGAATTCTCGAAAGATTTCATATTTCATTATAAAGAACTCAAAAGAGTTCACATTCCGTTAGGTCAAACCCTAAGGTCCATTGGTAATTCATGCATGAATTACTGAACATAAAAGTATATGGAAACATACCACTTGCACAAAACGTATCTCACCTCGATAGATCAAATGAATTTTTGAAACAAAATAATATGATTGCACGTCCAAATCTTTTTCTAACTTGGCTGCTGATTTTTAAAAACTTCTTTCTGCCGTATGTGCATATATATATTTTTGTGATGAAATAATGGGACTATAAAATTTATAGTTGAAATCAATATTCAGAGGGTGTTTGTTGTGAATTAAATTATGATAGAAGATTTTGAAATGTGTAGTTGAAAAGTTATGGAACTCATGAAAGATGTGATTCATATTGATTGTTTGACTTTGACTTAAAGAGGGACTGAGTTTTGGTTCAATGTGATTTTACTTCAGACCAAACGGGGGCTGAGTTTTGGTTCAATTGGAGTAGAGAAGCCGTGTACCACAAGTTGTTTTGGATAAGATTGAGAGCTTGTTTGAGAGGGATTAAAAGCGGATTAAAATTGAAAAATTAGTCGTTATTGTTGACTTTTATTAGACGAGTGAGACCCAATAACGGCTATATTTTTTAATTTTAATTGGATTAAAATCCCTCCCAAATAAGCTCTGAGTTTAATTAGTGGGATTTGGATTTTGTGAAAATAATGATTTCCTAGTTAAACACATACACGGTCACTGCTGTGGAAAGAAAGGAATTGGCTTACTAGTGATAACCTCGAATCGTTTATACAATTACATTAGGATTTAAGTCACCAAAATTTAGCCTAATCATAACTATGGTTTGAAAACAAAAAAAAAAAAAAACACTTATACTAAACTAAACTACTAAGCCCCTGTTTGGTGCAATAATAATGGAAGAGCCGTTTGAGGCACCGGTTTTGGGTGGTTCAAGATATAGTTTGGTGTAAGTTGAGAAACCTGGGTATCAAAAAAAAAAAAAATAATGGAAGAGCCGTGCACCACTGAATTAATTAGATAAGAAAGAGTTGCAGCAGTAGATTTAGTCTCAAATAAATGGAAGTAGGATTAATATTAAACTAATAAAAAATAGGATTAATATCTGAATTACATGTTGCTGCATAATTCTTAAATCCTAAACCAACTAAATGTAAAGCCAAGATAAGCTAATCAAGAGGGGGTGAATTGATTTTTAAAATTTTTTCGTTAATTACTATTAAATGATAACACAAATGATACAGAAATAAACTAAATGAAAGTAACCACGTGGATGATATGATATATGCTTACACAAAGTAAAGAGTTAAGTAGAGAATTAGAGAGTGCAAATAGCCAAACCAACGATCTATGTCCCCCGTTATCAAACTCTTCATCACGAGCAAGGCTTTTTTCACTATGTTGATTGGCTTGTAGTGCAATCCAACCCTTTACAACGTTTTCGGTGACTTACAATCAAGGAACATCGATCATTTACAATGTTGAGCTTTCTGAGATCTCAACACGACCTACAATTCAAAATAAATTTACAAGTGAAATCTTCTTTTCTTATGAAATGATAGAATCAAGATTGACAACAAGAAGAGAAAAGGCAAAACACTTCAATAGATGGTAATGAGTTTAGCTCAAAGTGTTGAAATAAAAAACTTCTTGAAGAACAAAAGATTTTCACAAAAATAAATCACTCAAAAGTTTTTCAAAGGTTTTGATGATTTTGATCTTTTTGAAGATGGAAAATAAGGTAGTTGTAATCAATAATAGCCTCACTTTAATGCTCAATAATTGTTAATGCAAGTGAAGGAATAGTGAGGTATTTATAACACTTAAATGGTCAAAAACTCTGTCGTACCGAACGCACTTTACCGGACGTCCGGTATGACCAATTTTGGCCCAGAACGCCATCTTTTTAATATTTAACAAATGATGGTATTGGAGGAACGTTTTAAAATATTTTTCAAGGTATTTGTCATATTTAAAATATGTGTTAAGATTTTTACTATTTGAAAAACACATTTTTAAAGTAAAAATATTTTTGTCGTGAATATTGTAAAATCAAAATTTTGAGCTTGTCAGGATGCATTACCACATAAAAAAGTGTTACCTTTACATATGATCACGAAACATCTAAGTACTTAGTTTGAATAACTTGACGTGCATTTGCTCGATTGGTACTTGACTTGTGTCTCGATTTTTGTAGAGGCAACTTTTACGTGATTTTCAACATCATTCTTGAAAGCCTCGATTAATTGATCTTGTTTCTATTTGAGCTATTTTGCAAGTTTCTTGATCTCGAATTTTGTGCCATCGAATATACTTATGTGCAATAGTCACTATGGCCACTCAAAATCAAATTGTTAGTAATAAACAGGATTTGTTTGTGATAATTAAAACGAGAAGTCAACCATATGTCTACAATAAACTATTTACTAACTAATGATAAATTCTTTGAACTTCAATATCTTGGACTTAATTTATTCGAAATAACCTTTTCTCGAATCGAAAACATCTAATTAATTACAAACTTCAAAAAGACTCCAATATTGATATACTTATCTTTGTCATATCAAAAACTAATTATTTGGCTCAAATAAAATAAGAAATCAATATCGATATCATTTTAGTCCCTCAACTACAAGCTACCATACAAAATAATTAATTTTTTTAAAAATTTTCAGGTCATTACAAAAAATCTAATTTTAATCCCCACCAAACACCCTTTTAGATTAAAATTTGAATTTGAATTTCTATCAAAATGGGTTAAAGTTTAAAAAAAATATCTCTACTAATTCTCATAATTTTTTTCTCAATTGAGAGAATTCGACTTCAACAAAATAGATTGAAACATCTTAACCATTGAGGATGATCTTTCGCACTGATCAAATAGAGATACAATCCATATGTCGACAACTAAATTCGAACATTCCCAAGCATCTAATTTGACGAATAGAGACGATCTTTCCTTTTAACTAATTAGCAACATGGAATTCCAAGAACCAACAACTTGCGCAACCCATTCCTAAAAACTATCACAAAATCCACACGAGGAGCACGATGCATTAACACAATAGACTGACGTGCAAAAACAAATGATTGCAACGATGGTGGCTTGAATGTGCTTTGATATGGAAACAATTCTACTATATTGAAAACAAAACTTTCATGTAAGTGTAATGCGATTGATTCCATTTTTTCTTTACGATGTTTAGGAAATCATGAAAAAATAGTATCAATACATAAATATCACCGTGAAAGCATATGTGCTTAAACTGTGCATCAAATGCATACCCAGAAGTTTCATGACTGAAACTAATTTGCTTTTAATCTCGACATGAAATCAATAAAGTATGGAACTAAAACATGATGATGCTAATTAGCAGGCAACAATTGAATGTCGATAGGAAGTGTGTAAACGATTGTGACCTTGAAAAATGCGATTGGGAAAATGTGTGGTTGAAAATAAGTTTGAAGAAAAATGAGTTATGAAGAATCTCCACCAAATGGAAATAAACATTTCAATTGAATTAGTAATTAATATTTATTGTTTGGATTGGACTAGATTGGATTTTGGGGTTGGAAGGGGGAGATGGGGGAGAATACATTGTGCTAAAGTAATGGAGATCTATTTGATGTATGGGTCAAATACAATATTTTCCTTGTACTCATCGTTTAGTTCATTTGCCTCAAAGGTAATGATGCAAAATATGCACCTTAAGACGAACGGGAAGGCTACTATAGTATTGCTCTTTTGCATGTTTGAGATGTTGTGATTTCTTCCTTTTTTTTTTTTGATTTCTTAAGCTTCGTAATGGAGTTAATATTTCATGTTTACGGCTTTTGTGTTCTTTTTAAGGTTTCGTGGTTGAAGCTATATCTTTTTAATTTTATCTCAATTCTTTTTATCTACTACATGTATGGGTCTGTTGAGAGGAGTATCAGTAAGATATGTACGCTTAATGATGTCATTTGCATACTTAGATTGTGATAAACGATAAACCTTAGGAGAATATCGCAATTCAACATCATGGTGAGCTTGAATAACATAATATACGAGGTATTGTATCTCGGGCCCCTCCCTTATGAGTACGACACAAGTAGCTTGCTCTGAGATAGCTAGGTATAGTGAGAAAGTTTTATCTACCTTTGGATTTAAAAGGATTGTGGCTTGGCATTCCTTTATCCATTCAAACTTCTTTCCACCTTGAAGTACGCAAAGAAGGGTTTGCATCAATCCGTATCTTCGGAGACAAAACAATTAAGAGCGGTTGTTCTTCCAGTGAGGCTTTTCAAATGACTTAGTTCACGCTTTTCCTCCGCCCCTTCAGGGAGCTTGTTTTGAGTTGTACTAGGACGATCATCCCTTTGAGGGGGCAAGTTTTGTTTTTCTAATCAATACAAAAAATGCTTCTGATCTCTTTACAGTCACTTGGGAAATTCTGGTCTCGTTAAAATTATACCCACATAGAAGTTTCTGGGAATGCTAATGTCATCAAAATTTATGTAAGAATCATTTTTTAATACAATATTGCGATCATCTTTGTCGGACGAGTTGGTTCTGAGTGCTTGAGAATATTAAAAACATGAGTAATTTTTTTGAGGGCCTTCTATGGCCAAATCGTTGATGACTAAAATTGACATGACAATAATATATCAACTTAAAAGAAATTTAGCAAGGTACTAATGTTTAATTTGCTGGAATATTTAAAAGAAAAAAGATGAATATTCTATTAAGAAATATTTTTGTCGTGTATTTAAGGAACTACGTAGATTGGCCTTCTGAATGGTCCCATTTACAAGTTTTTTCAATAGGAGCTTGTCGCCTTCTATTTCATCAAGCTATAATGTCTGACCTCGATTCGTGTGCTATCACAATGCTTGAAGAGACTTGATTGGACGCTGAGTCCTAGCCTTCGTTTTGTAAGTAATTTATAAATAATTTATAAATTTAGTCAAACTTAAAAATTAATTTCAATGAATTAAAAATCTTCTCTTTATTTGGAATTATACTTCAAGTATGTACGTTTGAGTCCAATTTTGAATAAATTTTTACAAATTTATTCAAAAATCTGAGATTAAAAGTTAGAATTTTTTTTACTCACAAAATATTTTATAAAAAATGTGTAATTAAATATGAATTTTAAAAAAATGAGACTACTACGTAACCAAAAAAAAAAAAAAAGAAAATAATAATAATAATAGAAGATAATTATCAAATAGAAAATTTTACTTGTACATCAACTTTTGTGCATAAGGATCTACACCCCACTCGCTTGGACGATGGGACTCGCTGCATAAAATATTTTTTTATTTAAACGGGTCCTACCCCCATGTGAGAGAGGTGCACACCCCTACGTACATTGTGATGTACAAGTAACAAATCCCTTCTCAAATTAGCATCTTACCACCGAAACCGAAAAGTAGAAGTCAAAGAGAGAAAATACATAGCAATATCGTCTCACCACTCCAATCCTCAATCCCCCCTCTTATCTCTCTCACACACGCACAGAAACGCGCAGAAGCAAGGAGGTGCCTGACTGCATATCGCCATGGTATAGTAACAACTAACAAAACACTTTTTCCTTTTTCTGTTTTCTGTCAGAAATTTTGATTAATTTCTCATCTATTTCTTTTTTTCCTCCATGATTTTTCACCAACGTATCTGAGATTTATTAATTCTTTTTTTTATAATTCCTTTGCTTTGTTCAATTTTCTGCTAATTATCTTAAATTACGCTTCCATTCACAAGTGAGAAACAATTAAACGTTGATTTTTTCTTTTTTTTTTTTTGAGGGAAAACCAACGTTGAAATTTTTAATTAATTTGAGGGAAAACCTAGAAAAGAGTAAGAAACTTGAATTTTCTAGTTTTATTTGTGCTTTGATGAGATGGGCATGGTGCAAAAGTTGCTTCGAAAGTCCCAAAACTAGTAGTCCTGTGAATTCCTTACCTATCTATTTATATCCACGATTGACATAGGAGGCCTGTCTGTAGAATTTCAAGAGGTTTGCATACAGAGTCATTTACTTTTGTAATTCACATTCGAGTTCATTGACGTGTATTATTTTATTTGCTGTTTGTTTTGAACCTTCTTGCAGACGAATCTCTACTCAGGAGGACCCCGGAAAGATAAAACCAGAGGGCGTCATCATGGGTTGACTACTCAGAAAAAGCAGGAAATAAGAGAAGCATTCGAGCTGTTTGATACTGATGGATCTGGTATTGGAATATCTTTAATTTGATTGTGATTGACATACATCTACAGACTACTTAGCGGTTGCTCTCTCTCTTGATTTACCCTGTGCAGGTACCATCGATGCCAAAGAATTAAATGTTGCAATGAGGTAGTGTGTCTATTTAAAGTATTTTACAGTGTCGTCAATGATTGCAAGGGTATTGAATCTGACATGGTTCCTTTACAGGGCTCTTGGTTTTGAATTGACTGAAGAGGTAATCAATGGTGAATAAGTCTATCCATACTATAAATTTTTCTGATGCATGTGAGAATGTTTTTATATTCTGAAATATAGAGGATAATCATTAATTATATCTATAATTATTGTCTCAAAGTAATAATTGCATCCAAGCATCTTCCTTTTTGAAGGAAACACAGGATTCTCTCCCTGTGGTGACGACTGGTGAACAATCCTATGGAGGGCTTGTATGAGAAGCACGTTTCAGAGTCATCACTTATCATCTTAAAATTTCCAGTACTTTATAACAGTTGCATATTTAAATTGCCTCGATGCATGTTTAAGTTGCTTCAACTTATCAACTACCGATATTTAAATTGTCTCAGCAACTTAGTAACAACTGATATAGAATTGCATCGATGCTAGTGTGAGGATATTAAGTATATGAAGGCCTTGATAAACCAACTTCAATTTTTTCATTACTCTTCTAACAGGCGCATATTTAAATTGTTTAAACTTAGCTACGTAAACTGATTTATCATTTTGCATTTGTACTAGAATGTCTATTTTTGTTTGCGTTAGATGAAATTTGAGTTGCTATATTATATAATGTAAGAGGATAAAATCTAGATTATGATTCTTGACGTCAAGATAATCATGTTGCTAAACAGGGACTCACTACTTGCCACATCAGAATTGGCATGTTTTTCTTAGATTTCTTTGGCATGCATGACATAACTCTTCTTTTGATGGTCATAATTTATACATTTTGTTGCTACAGGAAATCAATCGAATGATTGCTGATGTGGACAAAGATGGAAGTGGTGCAATTGACTTTGATGAATTTTGTTACATGATGACAACTAAATTTGGAGAAAGGGACACCAAGGTGGAGCTCATGAAAGCTTTTCACATTATTGACCAAGATAAAAGTGTGAGTTATAGTCATTATTTGTATTTTGCTTTGATGCTCGGATTCTTCGAAATAGTTGGAGTACCTGTGTCGGACAAGACAAGATATGGGTATGAGTATGAGATATGTGTCGGATCCTCTAAGTTTCAACCGGACATTTCGTCGTTTTTGCTTCTTCTTCATTCCTTTTCTTCTTTCATTCTTTTTTTCTTTTCCTATTCTTTCCCTTTTCTTCTTTCCCACTTTTACTCTCTATAAACCTAGTGTCGTTTCCGAGAGGATCAAGAAAGGTGGCGACACTAGGTTTTTTCTTCTTTTCCTTCTTCTTTCTTTTTTCTTCCCTTTTTTTTTCCTTCTCTCTCTCTCTGTATCGGTGCTTTAGGATTTTGTTTGTATAAAATGAAAATGAGTTCCATATAGTGCTACTTAGTGCTGCACTAAGTCTAAATTATAATCAAGTTCCTCATTTTTTATTTTATATAACTTTTAATAATTCTCATAATTGAAAACTAAATTTCAAAATTCTATTTTATTCGTCTTAACCCCTTATTAAATATCTATTTCCTTATTTGTGAATAATTAATTTTGGTTTGACATCCTGGATTAGTAAAAAAATTGAAATTTGAAAGACGTAGACACGTACCCGTATCCGAAATTTGGACTCTTTTTAATCATATCCCCGTATCCTACATTTTAGAAAATAAAAGATGTACCCGTACCCGATACTCGTGCCCGAGTCCGAGCATCATACTATTCTGTTTCCTCTTCCTGTTGGTAACTTGCTCTTCATCATCTGAGTGCAGGGGAAGATTTCTGCTGCAGACATTAAGCGTGCAGCAAGGGAGTTGGGTGAAAATTTCACTGACAGAGAGATTCAAGACATGATTAGTGAAGCAGATCAAGATGGTAAGTATTCAATAATTTTTCCATTTTTTCTTTTCCTTTCTGCTGCAGAATTCATTTTGTCATTTATGCTTCTGTTATGGTATTGAACTGCTTGAAATTTATTAGGTTCTGATGCCACTTAATGCAAAATCGTATCATTCTCTGACAACTTTAACTTGAAAGTGTTTGTGTGTGTTATATATATATATATATATATATATATATATATATATATATATATATATATATATATATATATATATATATAAAATTCCAATTATCATGTTTCTAATAGTTAGAAAGCCTTTTCATAAAATAATAGCGAATTAATGATCTCTTTCTAGTCCTATAAAATGAAATATATAGGATAGATCAAAAAGTGAACCAGCAACAACATGTACTTAGTCACATTCGTATCTGTCTTGCTCCAGAATTACATTGGCCAAGAGAACTAGTGACGCAGGAGCGTATTAATCCGTTAACGAACAACAAAGAGAAAGGTGTTGGAGAAGAGAGGATTCGAGGGTAAAAGGAAATCATTTTCTATTCATATAATCAGGTTGAATATTACAATGAATAAGCTCTCTATTTATATAACAACTAAACTAAAATTAAAAGAACTTCTAACAAGCTATAACTTTATCAAAATATTAAATATAATATAAACAATCATAATATGATTTAAACTCTTATTTTAAAATTCCTATCTAATTTCTATTTCTATTTTATCTCTATTCTTACCTTCCATCTCCATCAACTAGTCTATGTAGTCCTAATGAAGAGGGTTGGTTAACCTAAAATTATTTACTTGCAGACATAAGGTATATTCATATGTTTCTTGCATTTGAGAAAACTTTGGAAAAGCTGTGGTTGGATAACAGGAAGCTGAGCTGGTGAAGGGTGAGAGAGAAACAATGTTTAGACGAGAAAGATGCTTAGACAAAAAAGTGTGTGCAAAGCTGTAAAATGCAAGTGCATAGAAGACTAGATGCTAAATTATTGACGCAAATGTAGAAAGCACTGAAGTCCACAGCTGACCTTCTGATGTTAAATACATGGGCAAGTAGATAGGTTCATAATATTTTCTTTTACCTGTTTAAAGTGATTATTGTCACTCTCTAGATGGTGTAACGTCTATTATAAATTGCTAGACATGGGGGACAATATGGACCTTTAGGGGGAGGCAGTTAACCTTTAGGTAACCCCTTGATGTCTGTCCTTGGCTGTACTTTAAGCATTGGGACTAACTTGGTTTTGAATAGTTGAAATTTGTTTCAGACTCTGGAACAAAAGTAAACCAAGCCAAACTTGCACATGTTTTTATGTTCGTGTCAAGCTCACTTGTTTTGGAACAAGTGCTGAATACATTGTAAATTAACGAAGTTTTTAGTTTGTCTCGTCCATTCATTCAATCTCAAGCTCAGCTTGAAAAGTAGACTAGCCTGGCTTGAGCAACTTTAAGACTTTTTTTTTTTTTTAACCCTGAGGGGTTGCTCAATTGGTCAGGTCTTGGGTTTGCTCCCCAATGGTCACCAGTTCGAATCCTCTCAGGACCACTGAGGTGAGTACTCGGCCGTAAACTTCAGGGCCCCCTGGAATTAGTCGAGGTGCGTGTAAGTTGGCCCGGACATCCACAGTTATAAAAAAAAAAAAAAAGCAACTTTAAGACTTTTTAATGGTATCATGTTGAGCTTGAGCATCTTAAAGTGTTGCTTTTGTTGTCTACGTTACACCTGTATCTCAAATGTGGGGTTGTGGGAACGAATATTGATTGGACTAGGTTTGTAAATTGGGTGGCATCAATCTTTGTTCTTGGGGTAATGACGCAGCTAGTGAGGTTCTAACTGAGGCATGTCTATTGCTGGTTGAAAAATTTCCACCCCTCTTCAGCCTGGGTTTTCCCCCTGGCCATCGAGAATTTTTGGAAGGGCTCCCTTTACTGGGTAAAGCCCTGCACAAAGAAGGGTTTGTAAATTGGGAGGTGTGGCTTGGCTGGAATGATATAAATCACAAGTGTTTGATTTCTCTGACAGTATGAAAGTTTATTTGTTTTCATCAATTTTCAACAAGTTATGTTTTACTTCCATGTTTGTTGGATCTCTCACTCATATACACTTACAAATGTGTAAACATTTACATATCTCTGCTCGCACTCAGACACACGCTGGCACACATGAAAACATGTAAAAAGGCCTAGTTCATTGTCTGTTTTTGCATGGCATCTCTTGTAAGAACTCTTGGTCCTTCCGTTTGCATTATTTACAAATTGAAAACCTAATCATGTAAGAATTGATCTCTGAAAAATTTAAAGATATCAGCTACTCTATTTGCATTAGTTGGGAGGTGCTTAATTTATGAGTTTGTTGTCTCTGAAATATTCAGGCGATGGTGAAGTTAATGCTGAGGAGTTCATGAGGATGATGAGGAGAACTAGTTATGGGTACTAAAGCTAAATAGTGCATCAAGTTTTTAGTCGCAATATATCAGAAACAGTTTGTTACTTGTCTGTTTTAGTATAGAATATGTTAGTCTAAAGTTATAAACCAAATGACAAGTGAGACAAATCTATGTTTATTGCTGTTTGAAAATGTTGTGTGATATCCCGTTTCAGATGTTTTTAGTTGTTTCTCTAAATGTTTGACGCGTGAAAGTAGATAGTAATGCGATCTTGCAAGTAAATACGGTAGAATTTACTGTCAAATGTGTTTTGCTGTTCGGCATTTGTGAATAGTTTTGATCCTGCACTCACTGATTTGGTCAGATGGTACTTTTTCATTTATGCATCCTTCGAATAGGATTGTTCTGGAAAATGAAAAATGTGATGTTATTCTTAATTCGAAGGCTCCTTGCACTGAATCTTTTAAGACAATTTCTTTGCGAACTGACTGACGGTAAATTTTGGGAAACCAAATTGCTCGCTATGACGAATAAAAGGAATTTTGGATATGTTTAGTTATTAAAAAATTATCGAAATATTGATTTCTTCGGGTGTAATTTTACATGAAAAAATTAAAATTTCGTTCCACATTTTACGAGGCATTTATCTTTAGAATCATGCTATATGTACCGAATTTTTTTTATCGAATTGTTTATCTACTACTCACAATGGAGATGAGAACCACAATGTCGAAATTTTTAAATACATATGGGCTTCACGCATTATGTAAGAGGGGGTAATCCATTATGTACAAATGAATTAACCTTTATCTTTATCAATCAAAATAATAATCATGTTTGTTGTACAATCATAGGTTACAATATGGTTTTTGCAGTTACTAGTTTTTTGTCAACATGCTTTATTAATCAAATTGTCATTCATGGTTGCACAAATAGATTAATTATCGAAGCAAATGAAAACCAACAAAGTCGGTCTGTAACAAAGAAAAAACAAATTCACAGAAGTGCAAGGTCGGACTCGTGAATTTATGTTGGAAAAAGTCATGATACAACATTTCTACTAAAGTTTTGCCTTGTGACATAAAATTCATCAATAGGTTAGAGCTTTTTATAAGAAAAGTAAAAAGATGGAATCCGAGAAGACAAGACACCTTAAGGGCTTCTTGTAAACCAATTATTCGATCTGAAGATCCCAGCGTTTAATTTCATAGTAGATTCTCATTCGATGTAGAGTAGAGGTGTCAATCCGGGTGGTTCGGGTCGGGTCGACCGGCCAATATATGAGCCCGGTAACGGCCCGCATGACAAAAAGCCCGCTCGCTACGGGTTCCGGGCCGGTTCCGGGTCGACCCACAAATTTTGGACTACAACCCAGGCCCGCCCGCTGACCCATCCAGGTCGAGCACATCCGAGTCACGGATCGCGCGGCTCGCAGTTAGTTCCGATTTGGCCCGTATTATTGTATAAATAAAATTATAAAAATATAGAATTTTTCATATTTATAGCAACAAAATATCTTTTTTTGTTAAATGTAAACTAAAAATTGAAAAAAATGATAAATTCATATTTATACCAAGAAATATTTACATAGAATTCAAATTTAATGTTGTACAAATTATTTATAACTTTGCAAAGTTAAATTTAACTTAAACAAATAACAACTAAATGCATTTCTAATTACAATTATCAAATATTTATAGCATAAGTACATCCCAACTAGGTTGACACATACTTTTATTATACTTTATAGTTTAAGTACATCCCAACTAGATTGGCACCTACTTTTATTATACTTTATAGTTTAAGTACATCCCAACTAGATTGGCACCTACTTAAGTTTTAACTATAATTTAGTTGTTCAAAAATTATATATTTTAATACTTGTTTTCCAATCAATTTTCAGGAACTATAAGATTTTTGAAATCTTCAGCAATATCATCAATAATTTTATCTTACTCTCTCCCCCTCTTTTTTTCAAATTAAAAAAAAAAATTCACGGGCCAGCGGGTTAACCGTGGCCCGTGAAGGTGCAACCCGCGAAACCCGCTGGTCACGCCTCCTTGACCAGTGAACCGCCCGCTCGGGTCACGGGTCGGCCCGTGGTCCCGGGTCAATCCAGGTCGGTTTTCACGGGTCTGGCCTGCCCTTCCGTCTTGACACCTCTAATGTAGAGTGCAATATGATTAGCAAAAAAAAAAAAAAAAAATCATCATCATTTTGTCAAGAACTACGCACTTCCATGTTTCATTTTCTCCCATTTTTAAAATCTAAATGCATAAAAAATCAACACACTTAAATAGGGGCATTATTATGATTGGCCTGGTTGACTAGCCCCTTTTTATACAATTAGTTAAAAGGTCTATATTACCCTTAATGATATGGGTTTTCATTTATTGCAAGACATATCATTTTCTTATGTATAGTTCTAGATTTTAGTCTTTTATATATAAACAAATCCATCTTTTAATTTTCTTCAGATTATGGTTAGCATGTCTTCTTTCTTGAATTTTGTTATATAATTTCATTCTAAGATTTAATATGTTAGAATAATCTTTAACATATCTTTTTAACTTTTCTTCAATCATATTAAGTTCTTCAGTCGATGTGTTTATATTTTCTATTTGAGAACCTAATTGAGTAGTAAATTTTATTTCATCTAACATTCCATCTAACAAATTATCTAATCCTTTAACTGTATATCCTGACATATCAGTATAGATATAAAACCGTGAATAAACATGATTGTAACAACATTATCATAATGATCCCTGCGATTCTTTAAGATCTCTAGAAAAATTCATTCTTATTTTAGCAAGAAATGATAGTTTTACCTTAATTTTGATTTGGTTCACTATCCTCAGAATTGAGTGACCTTTGAGCTCTGGATCTGCAAACCTTTTCCCTTCAACGAACTTCTGCCTAACGGGATCCTTGCTGTTCCAATTTCCTGCTCTCACTGTATCACTTCTAAGAACAATTCCCTATACTTGGATTAAAGAAAAACTCTATTTGATGTTAAAATAAGAAGGAAGATTTTCTATTAGATCTTTCAAGAATCTATGGGAGTAAAGATTTAGAGATTCATATATTTAAGAAGATTGAAATGTGAATGATTTAATCTCAAATATATAAAATTGATACACGATTTTATGGGAACAGAAATTCTTTGGGTTTCTCACAGTTTGAGTGCTCAAATGATTTCTCAACCAAAACTTATTCTAGCATTCATCTAGCCTAAATGCCTCTATTTATACAAGCAAATGAGGTAATATTATTGCCTTCTTATATCATTCATTATATCATACTCCAATTATAGAACTTTTATCAAAAGTTTCAACCACTACATTACCGTGGCTCTATTATTACATAACTTTATGTTACATCTTCTTTATTCAGGGCTCTACCCTTCTATTTTTCTTCCTTCTGGTCCTACATCTTTATATGTATCTTGGATGTGCAGCTTGGACATTCCCTCAGCTAGCAAGATTCTTCTATAGTGGTAGGACATCCTGGGAATTGAAGTATATCAAATTTTGTAATATAGTCCTTCAATATTGCGGATTTTCCATATCCTCCATTAGTTACTAACATCCAATTTTCATATTGACAAATACATGAGAAATTATTTTCATATAGATTTTTTGCAATTCCATATATTGCTTTAATTCCCACTACTCTTCTATGTCTAACTTGGTAATTTTTGGAATTCTTTTGTCACTTTTATGACATCTATGTTAAAGTTGGCCGCAACATATCCAATTGAGATTATATGATTAACAGGATAATATACGACTCCATCGACTTCTGGACTGATTGAGTAAAATTTTAGATATACTCTTCGTCCTTTAGCATATTTTGATACTTCTTGTTGTAGCATCTCATCAAATTTTGCTAATTCAGCTAAATATTTTCCTGAATATATCAAATCCAAAAATTCATAATTTGCAACTGTTTTTATGAAGATGGGATTGCCTTCCTCCATTATTGTAACTCTGTGATAAACAGTTTGTCCCGGAGATATGAAATATGTATCACACATTTTCATTTCATAAACTGTTTAGATTATCATGGCATATTTTTCTTCGTTTTTGTCCAAAGATATTCTATCTTCTAGGTCCATGATACTGATTGTTTTGTAATTATTTGCTCTTATTGTAGCTTTTTTATTTGACATGACTGGAGAAGCATCTCTTGTTGGTATGGTGTCCCTTCTGGATCCACTGCTGCTTCCTGCTGTACCTGTTTGGTATGAATTGATATTTGTTTGGTATGAATTTGGAAGACCCATTTCTGGGTTGCTTGGTATTTATGTCCCAGACAATATATTTTTTAGTTGTGCTGCAATAGTATCAACCTGATTTTTGAGTTCCATGGAATTTTTCTGTTGTTCGGAAGTTACTTCCAACAATGTTTTCATATTTGCATTGAATTCATTTGACATTGTTGTGGCTCTAATATCTATATCCTCAACTTCCTCTTGGAGGAAATCAGTCATTTTTTGTATATTAAGGACAGATTGGTATAATTTCATGATCTTATTTTTATTCAACAGCGAATTCTATGTTCCTATTAAGGAAATCTGCAAGATAATTATTAACACTTTTAATAAGAATAATATCAAAATTATAAAAAGATAAATATGCTTGCCATCTATGTAATCTCCTATATTGAGGTTCCATTGGTAATTTATTTCTGATTAATCCTAAAACTTGAGAATTATCAGTTTCAACAATGAATTTCTTAGATAATAAAAATAATAAGAACTTTTTTATTCCTCTAATAATTGCTAATAATTCTTTTTCATGTGTGGTATAATTTATCTCTGCTTGGTTAAAAATTCCACTTGATTATCTACAAATTTCATTTAAATCCGTTTTTAATATGGCTGTCCAATATTTATTTGAGGCATCCGTATTAACAAATAAATTATCTTTTTCATCTGGTAATCTTAATTTTGGTAAATTTTTACATTCTTCTTTTAATATTTTAACTATTTCTGTATGTTTTTCATTCCATCAATTAATATTTGTCTTCCTAAGTAAGATTTGTATTTTATATCTCTTTTTTTAAAAAGATTTTCAATAAATCTTTCTGCATAATTTAGACATCCTAAGAATTTTTGTATTTGTTCCTTGTATTCTAATTTATTTGGAAAACTACTTATCTTTTTAGATATATGAGTCTGTAATTTAATTTCTCTATTATCTATTGTTAATCCAAGAAAATCAATTTCTTATTTTTCTATAATAGCATTCTTTTTAGAAAGGACAATTCCTTCCTTTTTACATTCATTTATGAATTGTATTAAATGATTTCTATGTTTTTCTTTATTATTAGAGCATATTAATATATCATCAACATATACTATCAGAAATTTATTAAATTTTCTAAATATATCATCCATTCTTCTTTGATATATTTGAGGTGCATTTTTCAATCCAAGATGCATAACCAGCTATTCATATTTGCCTTGAGGTGTACTAAATGCTGTATATTGTATACTATCTTTTTCTATATTTATCTGCCAAAATCCTAATTTTCAATCAAATTTAGAATAGTATTGTTTTCATTTTGCAAGGTTTATTAGTACTTCTTTATTTGGTAAAAAATATCCATCAAATCTAGTGTATTTATTTAATTCTTTGTAATTTATGACAATTCTGGCTTTTCCTCTAACTTGCTAAGAATGTTTCATTACCATAAAGACTGGACTACTATGGGGTCCATTACTTGACCTAATAAGTTTTTGTTCTAGTAATTCTTTTATTTGAATATTGAATTCTTGTGTTCTAATAATTCTTTTATTGGAACTGTTGTATAAAGTTATTTCCTAATAATATATCACATTCTAATTTATCATAACTATATATCTTATTAATCATTATTTGTTTACTTCCAAGAATTATACCGATCTTATCAGCACTATTTATTATCTGGGTATCTTTTCCTGTAATTCCTGTTATTTTTATTTTACTTTTATTTTCCCATATTTTAATTAAAAAGTTTTTAAATATAGTTATATCACTACCTGTGTCTATTAAAACACAAGCTGTTATATCTGATTCTATAATAGTAACTTGTATATATACTGCTAATGGAAAACTTATTTGGTTATTCATCTTTATTACATAATATGTTTTGTTTATTATGAAATATATATAATCCTTCTCTTTTTATACTATAATCCTCGAATCCATTTAGGAAACTCATTCCTAATAATATATGAAGATTTATATTCATACTTTCATCTACATAACATGGTACTATAAGTTTAATTCATCCTATTTTTATAGGTACTTTAATTTCTAATTTTGTAGTATGTATTTGTCCATCAAAATTTACATATCTATATGGTTCAGTTTTATAAGGTACTAATCCTTTATTTCTTATTGAAATTATATGTCATTCACTAGCTCCTGTATCTACTAATATATTTGGTCTTGATATTCTATCTATTCCATTGAAATATTCTCCATTTATCTTCATATTTCCTGTATTTCTATGTAATTTTATTTCTCTACTAGTTCCTTCTAATGATTTCCTATTAGGTATCCTAAGATTTGTTAATCTTCTGATTAATTTTTCATCTTTAGATATTATACTTTTATCAGGATATTCTTCTTCTCTTAATTCTACTATATCAGGTTTATCTATTGATATCCTAAATTCATATTCCTTTGGAATCAAGTTTACTTGTTTATTTGATTCTACAATTTTGTTAATATCTTTACATTCCTTATGAACTTCTATATATGATTTTCTAGAATAAATATTCCCATAATTAGAGTTGGTAAATGTATATAAGGCTCTATATTCAATAGTCATAATTTGGTCTCCTGGTTACATCATATCATTCCTATGTAACTTAAAATGTAATCCTAAGACTTCATTAAAGTTTTTATTTTTTAATGAAATACAATATTTTGGATAACAAGTAAATATCATTTTTCGATATGCTAAATTTCCTTCTATGATTCCTAGATGACTATCTTTTAAATTTATTATTTTTCCATTATGTAGACTTACTGTTAATGGTGAATCTACTTCTCCTCTAAATAAAGATTTAAACATTATTTGTATTCCAACTAAATAAATATATTGAATCTTTTCACTTTGTTTTTTTTTATTAATTTTTAATAATAATTCATCAACTGTATTTTTTGTTAAAATTTTTAATTTATGTCTACATTGGGTTGTTCTAACATCTATAATTTTTTCAATCTTATGATATTCATTTATAGCTATTATTTCTCTTTTCCAAATTCTATCAATAATTTCTCATTTTCTTATTCAAATCTAAAGATAATTTTTGTAATTTTTTAAATTTATTATTATCAAATGTTACCTTTAATCCATATCCTTCTATTCCTTTATATTCCCGTGTTTCTATATTATCGTTTTCTATTTCTTCAATTTCTTTATTCAGATTCTGACTCATTTTCTTCTGAATCTGTTTCACTTCTATATACTTCTTGATCATAATGTTGTTCAATATCAGATATTTTACTTAATTCATCTTCTATTTCTAAGTATTCTATTTGTGATATTCTAACTTTCTTTTTATTATAATCTGGACTTATATAACCAATTTCTCCACAATTCCAACATTTATATTAACTTTTATCTTTTTTAATATATGGTTTATTCTTTTATTGTTTATTTGGGTTAAATATTCTCTTATAATATTTTTTTCTAAGTTTTATATTTCTTTTCTTAAAATTTCTCAATTTTTAAAATCTTCTATTTTTATGTTTTCTCTTAATATTTTTCCTTTCAGGATAACATCCCAATTGGGTAGGTTTTTCCATATCTTCACAGCATATTCTTGTTAATTTTTCTGATCTTTTTAATAATTGTCTTTGTTGATATATATATGCAAGTTTATCAAATAGAAATTTTATTTTTGATCCTAAAGTTCTTGGTATTCCTATATTATCCTTAATATACTTTTCAAATTCTATTTTAAAATATATTCCACATGTTCCTGGTAATTTAGTATAATACATATCTAAGTATACCTCCTGATTTTCATTACTATAGCATTGTAAATAATAATAATTTTTAAATTCACAGGTATATTCTTTTATTTTACACATATCACAAATTGTTAAATTTATTAATTTCATCATATATAGCATTCTCTTTTTCTCTTTTTGCTTATTCTTCAAAGTTTCTAATCCATTCTTCTTCTAAGAATTTACTTGCAATATATGTTATAATCTTTCTATTATTTCTTTATCTGATTTTATTATTTCTGTTTATATATTTCTTCTCATTATTGATTTTGTATCATTATTTACTCATTCCCACCAATTTCTAACATTTCCTTCAAATGATACTGTTAAGAAATCTATTCTTCTTTCTGTATTTTCCCATGTATCATCTTTGTTATATAAAAAAAATAGTATCATTGAATCTGTCCAAGTTATTAAGGCTTTTTTTAGTATCTATTTTACAATCTAGGTCTAATTTTGTTCCTCTATGATTAATTTGTTTATCATAATTATCATTTAGTTCCAATCTATCTTTATATTTATTTCCTTTAGGTGGTTGTCTATCTCTTATTTTATCATAGAATTGTTTGTATGGTTTATTATATATGAGTGCATAACTTTCAACTGGATCAATCTTTTGGTTAGATGTTCCTATTGGGGTAGACCCTTCTCCAATATTTATTTGAACTTGGTATTCATCTATATTATCTAAACTTAATTGATCAAAATTTTCTATTAATAAATCTAGTTCTTCATTCATCTTTATTTTCATCTACAATTTTTTCTTTTTCTACTAATTTTTTGAAATTTTCTTCTTCTTCTAATATTTTTGATAAAATATATTTTCTGAAATTGTCATCCATACTTCCTGTTTCTATTACTAGGTTCTCTTGTTCTATGTGTTTCTTTCCGATTCTTGACATTTCTTTTTCTATAAGTTTTTTTAATCTATTTTCTTGTCTTTGCATTTATTATTTTCTTTTAATTCCCTAATTTCAATTTTTAGTATATTTAATTACTCTTTTATTTCATTTCTCAAATTATGTACATCCGTTATTAACATTTTTATTAATGTTTTTAGATTTTTCATTTAATTATTCATTACCTTTTCTTTGATTGAGTTAGATAGAATAATTGACATTCAATATCTTTTGATTCTATTGCTTTCTTATTAAATAAGAATTTTTCATATTCTGTAGTTGGGAGTCGTGTTAAATTCTTATAATATCTAGCCTTTATTTTAGATTCTTCTTGTTTTAAGTTTAATATTTGCTTTTCTTGACTACTTGTCAACCTTTTTGGTCCATTTTCTCGTTGGTCTGGTATTAATAATACATTCTCTATCTGTTGGTGTAATTTATATATTGTATTATAATATTTTCAAGTTTGCTTTTAAATTTTTCTATATTAAGCATTATCATTTCATGAAAATTCATAATTTTCTTTGTAATAAAGCATTATTTCTTCTTTTTCAATTTCTTTAATAGTTTTTTTATACATATATTCATCTATTATGTATCCTATTGTTAATTTTTCTAGTATTTGTTCTCTTATTTCTCTTGTTAATTCTTTAGTTATGATTAATGTTATTATTTTTAATTTTTTAGGACAGAGTTCTATTATATATTCTTTTTCACTATCTTTTATCATATAATACTAGTCTGTTTTTGTAATTGTAATTTTCGTATTTTCTTTTTTAATCATACCTGTTTATTTCTTCTACAATTAAATTATACATATGTTTTTCATATGTTTCTAATATCATTTCATAAGTGTACATATCTTTAACAATTTCTAATCTTATTTTTTCAATTATAAATTGTCTTATCTCTATACGTAATTTTTCAAGTATTTTTAATGTAATTGTTACGCTTTCATTACATAATATTGGTTTTACAATAATTATGTTAAATTTTTCTCTTATTATTTTATATTTATTACCTAAATCTTCAATTTCCATTAGTTATTTATTTGTTTTAGTAATTATAGTTTTTATTGATTTTAGAGATCCTATGGCTCTGATACCAATTGTGAGGGTAGTGCTACTATGAGCGAACAAAAATCTAATAATCTTGAAATCTAAAAATCTAATAATCTTTAATATCTTTAAAGTGGTTCCTTTAGAATTCTTTAATATTCTAAGTATTCTTTTAATTTCTTTTTACTTAATCTATTATTTATTATAGCTATATAAAATCTTAATGTTTCTTCAAATTTCAAATTTTTATGTACTTGGGGTAATCTATTTGTAATTGGTTTTCTCATTTATAACGTGTTAAGTAAATTTTCAAAATCCAATAATATTTGAGAATTTATAATTTCAAGATCTTTTATTATATCTATATTTGGATTAAGAGGTATGTCGTATTTTAAAATATTTTTCTTCTTTTTTCCAATTTATCTATTATATCTTTTGTTATTATAGATCTTACTATACCTTTATCAAAATTTTCTATCATATTTTTTTTTAAAATACTTTAATATTTTTTGTGATACATTTAATTGTTCTTGATATTCAATTTTATCAAATTCATTTTTATTAAATTCAATTTCTTTATCTTTTGCAATTTTCTTAATCTTATATGGTCCTCTTTTAGATCTAGGTTTTTTGTAGGTCATTTTATGATAATCTAATTCTTTAGGACTTGATTGTATTCTTTTCATATCTTGGTTACATTTAGGTAAATATTCTATTTGGGGTATTTTAGGAAGTTCCAAATTTTAGAAAAGTCAAAGGCCATTTTTGAAATATGGCTTTGTATTTAGGCTATCCATGCATATATCCTCCACTTAAATATCTCTATGGTCCAAATATAATTCAATTACTTATCTAAATATGAAGCATTATTATAACCGATTAAAAATTCAACACTAAATCCAACGAAAACTAGCCCCCGTTTGGTCTCCTTTCTCATTCTCATTTTTTTCTGTCTTATTTTCAACCATACCATCTTCCATAAAATAATATTACACATAAATCGAAAAATTTTCTTCCACTTTCAACCACACATTCTTTAAAAAAACACATTTAAACATTAAAAATTGAAATAAAGGAGGCCAAACGGGGCGTAAATAACACATACTCCAATAATATGCAATTCAAGGTGCTAAAAGGCAAGAGCCAAAGTGAAGTACATGGCTTGCTTAGTACGTGATAGTCACATTGAGTGTGAAATTTGAGCTACGACTGCAAATGTTACAAATAAGAACAAAAGAAAATTGCAGGCAGTCTGAAATTTAGAAGTGGTGAAATCATCAGTCCATTCATTAGTAGGGATTCGTAGATTGTATAATTAAAACAAGGAATACTAAGTGTTCTGCTGCAAAAGAATTCAGAAAAAACTTGTTAATCACTGCTCATTTTTAATTTTCTTCGAAGAGGGATACATTTATATATTCTTTTTAACTACTATACTTTTTAAGATGTACCGACAGTTTGCAAACTATAGTCTGAGAAAAAAAAACTTTGCTTATATATATATTTTTTTTGTCAAAAATCAGATTTTTAGTGTATTTTGACGAAAGATGAGGAAATGTATAGTTGAAAAGTTGATAATATTAATGTAGTAAAATACTCAAAATTTTAAGTGTTTTTTTATTGAAAATACTATACATTTCATCAAATTTTGTCGAAATTTATTAAAAAAATGATTTTTATCAAAATCAAATAGGGAGTTAGTGTGTTTAGAACAATGCTACATATAGGGAAACTTCCACAGAATTTTCACAGGCTTCCACTTGGCACAGTTTCATTGGCTGTAAGCAAAAATAAAAAACAAAAAAATTGCGAATCAGGTGCTGCTAAAATGTCTAATAGTATGGCCTGTGGCTGTGGCCTTTAGAAACTACATATAGTAGATAACGACTATTGTTGACCTTAGCAATCACAATTTTGCCTATCCAAATTTAGAAGCACAATAATTGAGCAGAAAAGAGAGAAGCAAGTTGGTTATATAAACACACTGAGCAATTAAAAACAGAATAGAACTGAAAAATATGGAAGCTAAATGCTCTCATTCGATAGTTCTACTGTGATTCATAACAGAATTTGTTAGAAGATATCCAATGAGCAGCCGCCACTTGGTATAACAAAAAAATGATGGAACTACCCAACGCTTGGAGGAAAATCTATAAATACCCCCCTCATTTGTAGAAGGCATGAAATTCAAATATTTTCCTCTCAAATAGTTATTTCCCCTCTTGCTCTATTTGAAGCATCTAGATGGTGTATTCACCATTCGAAGGCAGCTTAATGAATTGTTGGATGCTGGGTATATTCAGTATTTGAAGTCTCCATACAAAGCTCCAGTTTTGTTCCAAAAGAAGCAAGATGGATCGATGTGGACTATTGTGCATTGAACAAAGTGATGATAAAGAACAGGTACCCGGTGCCTCTTGTTGTAGACTTGTTCGATCGGTTCTCGAAAGCTTCTTTCTTCACCAAGTTGGATTTAAGGTCCGGTATTGGCAGGTTCAGATTGCGGGTGGTGATGAATAAAAAACAGCTTGCGTTATGAGGTATGGTTCATTTGAATTTCTTATTATGCCATTTGGTCTCACTAATGCCCCCGACACGATTTGTAATCTCATGAAAGATGTATAGTCAGTCACTTGACGACCATGTTGTGTATTTGAGGAAGGTATTCTCGCACCTTAGGAAATTCCAGTTGTATATGAAAAAAGAGAAATGTGAGTTCTGTAAAGAAGAGGTGTAGTTTTTTGGCTATTGGTTAAGTCATGGTAGAATCTGGATGGACAAAGAAAGGTTAGGGCAATCATGGCTTGGCCGGTTCTAACAAAGGTTCCCGAGTTATGTTCATTTCTCAGGTTACCCAAATATTATCATTTTCTCATAGAAGGCTATTTAAAGAAAGTGAAAAGCCTCACTGATTTGCTAAAGAAAAATCAGAATTAATAGTGGATGGAAAACATGTCAAAATGCTTTTGAGAAGTTGAAATAGGCTATTTCCATCGAACGTTGCTATTGTCGGACTTTGAGAAACCATTCGAGGCGCACACCAATGCTTCAGATTGGAAGATCGGTGGGGTATTGTTACAGGAAGAGCACCATATGGCCTTTGAAAGCAGAAAACTTAACGATGCCGAGCAAAGGTATTCTACCCATGAAATGGAAATGACTGCAATGGTGTATTGCTTAGATGTGTGGCATCATTACTTGCTAGGTACTAAGTTCTGCATTTTGATGGACAATGTGGCAATTACTTATTTCATTAGTCAGAAAAAGTTGTCAGTGAAACAGGCTCGTTGGCAGAATTTCTAGCCGAATTTGATTTTACTTAGCTGTACAAACCAGTCAGAAAAAATCAGGTTGCCAATGCTCTGATTCGGAAAGAGGTAAAATCCTATTTTGCTTCTTTGAGTTTAGTTCAGTCTACTCTTCTTGACATAATTCAGGGATGTTCTCCTGATAATGCCGCTTATTGGAAACTGAAGGAGGAATTGCTATAGGCTTGCTAAGGCAGTATTATGTCGAGGATGACCTAGTCTATAAACGTGGAGGTAGAATTTATGTCCCTACAACTAAGGGACTAAGGCAAGAAATTTTGAGGGAAACACACGATCCTTAGTGAGTAGGACATCTGAGGATTGAATGAATGATGACTTTGTTGTGCAGGTCGTACTTTTGACCAAAGATGGCTGAAGATGTGGAAATGTATGTGAAGACTTGCCTCGTTTGTCAACAAGACAAGGTTGAAAGGAAGAAGGAAGTGGGATTGCTGTAGGCCCTTCCCCGTCCAGGATATGCCATGGCAATCAATATCCATGGATTTCATTAGCGGTTTCCCGAAGATTGGGAAGATGAAATCAGTTATGATCATGGTGGATTTGTTTTCGAAATATGGTGTTAGAATTCGGGTGTCCTTGTTGAAGTAATTAAAGAATTCTAATTGAAGTGCACGTCATGAAGAATTCAAATTTGGAATATTATTAGAGTCCTATATCATGTTGAAATTCTATTTTGGAAGCCCATTGAGAGTTGAAATTTGTTTTGAACTCAATTTTATGGTATCCGACTTCATCAACAACTTTACTAGGTGGGTTTGGACATCCCCTACTTATTTTCTATAAATATTAGGCTCTTCTATATAATTTTATAATGTGAGAAAATAGATTACTAGAATTATAGGATCCATTGTAATTTTCTCTCTTCTCCATTATTCTTGAGTCAATAAAATCTCTTAATTTTTCTACCATATTTATGTCTTCTTTAGTCTTTTGCTTGATCAAAAACTTCATTATTATTTGCCATATAACTTCAACATCTCAATCCGGTGGTTTGTTCCACAACAATTGGTATCAGAGATATTCTGGTATCTTGATTGTTTTGCAACAATTGGTATCAGAGCCCTAGGTTCAGCAGTTTCGCAAAAGCGCAAGATTTGATTTGTTTGATGTTTTTCATTCGTGATGGCTTCCATAAAGTATGACATTCTGCTTTTGGATCGAAGCACTAGATTTTCGCTATGGCAGGTGAAGATGAGTGCAGTACTCGCACAGCTGGATTTGGATAATACGTTGCTTGGCATTGACAGGATGCCAACAACTTTGACCGCGGAAGAGAAATTAGGGAAGGATAAAAAGACAGTTTCTCACATTCATCTTCATCTATCGCTTTCATTCTTCAGGATGTTTTGAAGGAGAGGTCAGCAGCTGCTTTGGGTTGAAGTTGGAGCAATTATGCTTGACCAAGTCTTACAAGAAAATCGCATCTCAAACAACGGTTATACTCTCATTGCATTGCAGAATGAGGATCATTGGAAGATCACCGACTGTATTTAAGGAGATCGTCGTTGATTTAGAAACATTGGAAGTTAAGTATGATGAAGAAGATTTGGCCTTAATCCTATTGTGCTCGTTGACCGTTTCTCTTTCTTCATTTAGAGACATGATCTTATATAGTCGTGATATTATCACTATTGAGGAGGTTTATGATGCTTTATTTTCAAAAGAGAAGATGAAGTATCTGGTTTCTGACATTGAGTCTAAACTGGAAGATGATTGGATTCTTGATTCAGCATGTGTGTTTCATATGTGTCCTAAGAAGGACTTGTTTGCTACATATGAAATTATTTCTAAAGGTGTCGTGGTTATGAGAAATAATCTTTGGATGGGATAATTAGAACACTTGGCCATGTTCGACATGTTCCAGATTTGAAGAAAAATTTCATCTCGTTGTCTATCCTTGATTCAAAAGGTTATGAGTTCTTTGGTGGAGGTGGAATTTTGAAAGTTTGTAAATGTGTCTAAGTTGTATTGGAGGGATATAAAAGGTCTCGGTTATACATCTTCCAGGGTTGTGCAGAATTTAAAAGAGTCAATTAGCACAAGTTCGGGACCGTGGTGGGCATTCAGTTTGGTACAATACCTTTAGGAGCTCATAAATGGTCGTATTTGAAGAATACAGTTCAGTGGAGTTCAGGAGATATAGATAATGCCGCTTTACCACCATCACCTGCGGTGCCATTGTATTCAATTGCTAGGGACGGACACAATGGAAAAGAGTATGTGGATACTGATTTTGTTGAGCATGCTTTAAGTGGAGTAGAAGGTGTACAATCTAGCAAAGAGCCTTTTGTAAAAGCATTTGGTATTGATTCTGCTTTGGGGTGTATTACAGCCAATTTTGGTAAATTATAAAATCATTATGATTTTTTGGAATCTGAGGTAATTCTGCAGAGTAGTGCTTGGATTCATTGGAAGAGGTGGAGTATTTTGTGTTTGGTTGGAAAAATTAATTTTTTTTGGTTATTGTTGAAGAAGTCAGTTCATTCCTTGGTATAATTCGTGTCAAGGTGAAGATTGTTAGAATTTGGGTGTGATCCGAATTCCTTATTGAAATAATTGAAGAATTCTAATTGAAGTGCAGGTCATGAAGAATTCAAATTTGGAATATTATTGGAGTCTTATGTCATGTTGAAGTTCTATTTTGGAAGCCCATTGGGAGTTGAAGTTTGTTTTGGACTCAATTTTATGGTATCCTACTTCATCAACAACTATACTAGGTGGGTTTGGACATCCCCTACTTATTCCCTATAAATACTAAGCTTTTCTATACAAATTTATAATGTGAGAAAATAGATTACTAGAATTATAAGATCCATTGTAATTTTTTCTCTTCTCCATTAATCTTGAGTCAATAAAATCTCTTAATTTCTCTACCATATTTCTGTCTTCTTTAGTCTTTTGCTTGATCAAAAACTTCATTATTATTTGACATATAACTTCAATATCTCAATCCGGTGGTTTGTTCCACAAAAATTGGTATCAGAGATATTCTGGTATCTTGATTGTTTTGCAACATATGGAAATTTCATTATTGTACTCCATGAAAGCAAGGCAGAACAGGCAGCGAAATTGATGTTAAAAAATGTGATTAAACTCTTTGGGTTACCAGAGGACATCATAAGTGATCAAGATACATATTTCATGAGTAAAGTCTGGATGTCTCTATGGGTCGGAATTGAAGTTCTAAACATCCAATTATCCTCAAATTGATGGCTAAGTGGAATGAGTGAATGAGATACTTGAAGGATTTTTCTGGCATTATGTTATAGCATGTCGGAAAATTTGGGCTGAGTTGTTGGATATAGCACATTTTTGCTATAATATCCATCAGTCATTATCTTAGAGAATGTGTCTAACTGAATTGACAATGGGACAACAGCTAAAGCGTCCCACGAAGCTCATGCCCTACAATGTACTGTTTTGTTCAAGACAAACATGATTTTCTTGAACAAGCCAAAGACAGTTTGGCAAAAGCATCCCGAAGGATGAAGAAGTATGTGGATAAGGGTCGGCGAGAGTTGGAATTTTTGGTTGGTGACTAGATGTTGTTGAAATTAACACTGCAAATATGGAAGAAAATATCCAACAATACGATGCATCGAGGATTTGTTCCAAGGTACGATGGTCCTTTTGAAGTTGTAAAATGAGTTGATAAGGTCGCTTACAAGTTGAATATGGTGAAAAGATTCAAAGTTCATGCTACTTTTCATGTTTTCTATTCGAGACCTTTTCATGAAGATCAGTCCATTGATTGTGTTTAGGAAAAGTGTGCGTCTCTTGTTGTTCGGGTACAATTTGATAAGGAAATTGCTCAAATTTTGGGTCGTTGTGTTCTTGGAATGTGTAAGAAGAACTGAAGGATTAAGTACTTGATTCAGTTAAAAGGCAGCACTACGTGGGAAAGAGATGTGTCTTCGTGGCACTATGAAAAATAAATTGAGGAGTATTTGCTGGATAATCCGATGAAGGCATCAGACTCTTCTGGTGGAGGTGGACTCTCACCCGTTGACGGTCGCAAGTGCTAAAACTGCTGAGACATGGGCTATGCTTTCTTCCTATGTTGAAGTCATGTTCGAGATGCACCCCATAAAGTGCATTTTTAGGAATATCCAGTGCAAGGTAGCACAGTTGATAATTGTTCGAGAATGATTGGATTTGTAGTGCATGGACGAAGTCATGGCATGGGCGGAGCCCGACATGCAAGACAATTAGTGGAGTTGGCCTTCAACCATATGCAGCCTAGCAGATTCGTGGTGGGAAGGCCTGAAAATCAATGGTGGAAGTGTTCAAAGCTAGCTGGATGGATTTCATTGAGGCGGTTATTTTTGACACTTATATGTTAAGGATTTGACAATTATATGTCAAGGATTTGACATGTGCAAAGGAATTTTGTAGGCTTGTTGGTTACTTGCCATGTTGGGACATTTTCTTAGTGGGAGTTAGAATTTGGGCGTAACTCGAATTCCTTATTAAAATAATTGAAAAATTCTAATTGAAGCGTATATCAAGAAGAATTCAGTTTGGAATGCTATTGGAGTCCTATGTCAAGTTGAAATTTTATTTTGGAAGCTCATTGGGAATTGTAATTTGTTTTGGACTCTATTTTTGATATTCTACTTCATCAACAATTCTACTAAGAGGGTTTGGATGTCCCATACATGTTCCCTATAAATACTAGACTCTTCTATACAATTTTATGGTGTGAGAAAATCGATTACAAAAAACTATAGGATCTATTATAATTTTTCTTTCTCCTCCATTAATTTCTCTGCGATATTCTTGTCTTTATTATTCTTTTGCTTGATCATATATTTCATTATTATTTGCTATATAACTTCAACATCTCAATCCGTCGATTTATTTTACAACAATTGGTATCAGAGTTATTATAGTATCTTGTTTGTTTTACAACAGTGGAAAACATTTGAATTCTGGCTCTAATGGCTGGGGTGTCAGCCATACGAATTTTCATACATACTCAGGCACTGAGACAGAAAAAGCAGAGGGCATTTGTTGTGATCCTTTGCCAAGTTTTGTGAGTGTTCTTTTATTACGGTAATGAAAGTTGGGAAGTGTTTTCTTGTAATTCGGGTGTTTGTTTCTAAATTATGTCCCTTTTATAAAATTCTGCATTTCTTCATTTCATACAGAAATTTGAGTGTGATTTGATGGCTAACTAAGTAAGATACTTAGTGCCTTATAGGCGAAAATTACTGCAGAAAATTTGACCCTATAATACCAGCCATGATACAATCTCACGAGTCTACAAATGCTATCTTGGTTTCGAGAGGATCATCCACGATACAATCCAGATTGGAAGTTTTGGAAGGGATAATGTGAAGATTAGTTTACTCATGGGGTGTTTCATAAATACACAATATATATTTATTAACAAGCTCCCACAAATTCGGTAATCTTTTTGTTGAACTTACGAAATGTTTTCACTCATTCTATTTGACGAGTAAGTGTGCTATTGAGATTTAAACGTACGGTTTTCGATACTTTCATTTTTTCTTTGTTTTTAATGACGCCGCCTCAGTATTATTAAAGCGTTTATTAGTCTATTTGCTTGGAATTTCACACACATATATATACCCAAAATGTATATATTAACTTGCTCTATCCAATTTGGTGATCTTTAAGTTACATTAATGAATATATTTCTCTCTTTCTATTTGAAAAATAAATGTAAAAGAAAAATGCTATGCATCCCCAGTGGAGATGCATCCTCAGTATACGTGGATGTAAATGATTGGTTAAATGATAGGTGAAATTAAATGACTTATTTAATTTTACCTATTATTTAATGTCACATTAACGCCATATAGACTGGGGATGCATCCCCAGTGGGGATGAATAACATTTCTCAATGTAAAATGTTGATAACTAAAAATACAGTTCTTGGGTTTCATAAACAATTTAATCGATGGAAAATATAGTTTGGATGGTATCAGGTAGATCTTCATGGATTTGGGCTTAAATTCAGATTAAAAATAAAAATTATTAGTGTTTGAAATTTGGATGTAAATCATCTGTATAAATTGTTCTTATAATTAATAAATATACTAAATCATGTGCATTTTACTGTATAGTCAGAATTCTATTATCTATAATTTCTCAACTATAAAGTCATTGATTGTTTTCCTTGTATCGTATAATTTTTATCTATAAGCCACAACTATAATCCTTCATTCTAAGCAACTTTCATTATTATTCTTCCAATCTCCTTCTCTCTCACGCACTCCCATCTCTCTCGTCCTTCTCTTCTTTTTCTCTCTAAGTTTTATCATAATTTTACTAATTCTTATACACTTTAACAAGTCCAATTGGTAGTTATGTAGGTACTTCGTCACATTTGCTTTCAACACTATTGGGCAAATTGTTGTCAAACGATATTCTGAATGATAATGTTAAATCGGCATAATTTACTCAGTCGACTAAATTATTGAACAAAAATCGACACAACAATGAAACGATCTGATCATAAAATTATTTGGGCCATTAGAAGTAGCCTAATTTAGTTAGAGCTGCTCATGACCTGTTTCCTCGCTTATTGGACGGCTTATAAGTGTTGGTCCATTTATTAACCTACTTGGCCTACTTACCCATCAGTATACCTAATACTTTCTCGATTATGCTGCCTCCTCCTTGCTTGGTTACATGTGTGTGGTTATTGCCTCTTCTCCTTAAGAGTGAAAAACGACATTGGCTTTGTGCTTCCTTTTATTGTGACTTCTTCATCTTCTTTCTCTGCCTTTGTGGTTGTTTGTGTGGCTGCAATCACCCATTTAACTTACCTTTAGATTGTGGGTAATACGAAAGCAACCAAAGTTGGGGAATAGCTATAGGATTTGGGTTGGTTTCTTGAGGTTTTTGATTACTGGATTGATACTGAGCCCAGAAAACACTATTGGTGACATATCTTCCGCTATAATCTGGTATCAAAGCATTGGTGTGACTTTTCGGGGCCAAAATCTGACCCAAAAACCAGCTGAATCGACTTTTGTTCCAAAACTGCCAAACCTAAAATTCCTTTATTCCAGCCAAACTGATCACCGACTGGACAAACGGAGGGCAGATCCTTGATCTGCGATAGAGGCCACGGTGGGTGGAACTTTGATGGTGGTTCGTGGCGGTGTGTCCGATTGTTTCTAGGGGAGCTCTTTTTAGGTAGAATTTTTGTAATGTGACTTCTAACGATTTTGTATTGTTAGTTTTCTGTTTTAGGTTGCACGACGATTCTACACGGTTTTGTCTCTGGACGCTTGGTTTGCGGTTATTAGCTGATTGTGTTGTTACATTTGCTGAAACTTTAGGGTGAATAGTAATGGCCTTAAAGCACTAGATTCACATCTCTCGATATTTACAGACCATCAGACGTGGTCCGCTTTGGTAAATTGGTTTATCCAGTTTAAATTTGAGCATTAGCAATCATCGTGTGGGGGTGATAATAGGATTAGAGTATTTATTTGATAAAACCATTTCTGGAGCTAGAAATTAGGACCTACTTGCTCTTAGGTCGTTGAAGTATTTATTTGATAAAATCAATTTATTGTCTTTGTGATATAATTGCCATTTGTGTTACAATATAATACTTGCATTGTTTGTGAAACTGTTTGGTTGGTATACCTGATAACCTAAGAATAAATAACAAAGAGGGGGGGGGGGGGGGGTGAATTAGTTTTTGAAACTTTTTCAATAATTAGTTTTAGGCTTATTTAATACACAAGATATATATGTGAAGTGTAATATGAGAAGTAAATATGAAAATTCGATAACTTAATTCTAGTATGTATATAGCACAATATAAATACAAATTAAAGTAAAGTGCAATAGTGTAAAGATAACAAGTGAATGTAATGGGGTTCGATATACAATGCGTTCTACGTCCCCGTTACCAAGCTCTTCGTTACGAGTAAGGTCAAATGTACTATAATTGTAACTTAAAAATAAGGAGTACCAATCCTTAAGTGACTTATAATAAGGAGCACTTATCCTTAGGTGACTTACAATAAGGAGCACCTATCTTCAACAACAATCGAGCTTTCACAAGGCTCTCGAAACCACCAAAATGATAATTTTATAATTGAAAGAACTCTCTTGACAAATGATATAATCAAAGTCAAGTATTTAGAGAGTTAGGACACCACTTTAATAGATGGAAAATAATAAAACTCAAGTGTTTATGTTGTAAACTTTGATGAATGACGGATAATGAAATAGTTTGTATGTTTGTATCAAAGTTTTTAAACAATGATCTCCATTAACAAATAATACAAGTTAGGTATGAAGAGAGATTTACACTTCAATATAAGTGTTGGCAAAGAAAACATTTATCTAGAATTGAAATGAGATTGAGAAGTTTTCTTGCAAAATAGAATTTTTGATGAAATAGATGAAACTAGTTTTATCAATCAAGAGATTTTTTGTAATAAATGAAACGGAATATATAATCAAGTAAGTTCAATGATTTTCAACAAATATACTCTCTTAATTGCTTTTGTAAGTGGTTGGAATTGAATGCAGAAGAGACGACTATTTATAGATCAAAAGATTGAAAATCAGGAAGTTTTGTTTGATAAATTTCGGTCGACTGAAGTGTGAATATAGTCGCTGTAAAATTCAAACCATTGGAGTTTCGGCTGACACTTCGGTCGAGCAGATCGGTCGACCGATTTATATTTCGGTCGACCAAAGTATATATATTTTGAAATTTAATTTTCTATATCAAAATGTTCATTTTTCCAAAATCATTTTTATATCAAAAACATTTTTATGCAAGTGATGAATTATGAAAAATAGTTTGAGCTTTATGCACTTGCTAAAAATCGATAAGTTAATACATTTACATATAAATTGAAGTTTCGATAAACAACTTCTAAACTCTAATCTTCAAAGTTCTTGTTCTCTTCGAGTCTCTTTTGATTGCTTGCTTTTCAACGGATGACGATTTGAGCCTTGAATGCTTAAAAAAATTTATTCATGAAAAACTCAAGAAACAAGACTTGTTAGAAATATAAATGTATTGTTTGTTATAATCAAAACAAGTGGAGCTATATTGAGTCATAGATCAACAATTTCTCCCTTTTTGATTATGACAAACAATATGTCATTTGTGGTGATTTGTAGATATATACAAGATATTCCCCCTATCTTTTACACATTAATGGGAACCGAGTTCGTGTTTATATCATGTTCCATAGCATAATATTTAAAGACCTGCATTTTCACAATTCATTTAAAATAAATCACATTATCATCATAATTCATAGAAATAATGGAAGTCACAATAAATCATATTATAAGTCATCATAGAAATAAGATACATGTCCTTTTCCCCCATTGTTATCATAAAAAAGAATGAGGACTATGAAGTTAAAAGAAACTTTCCCCATAATAAAGGCATAGGTGCAAGGAAAGAAGAAAAATAATTGATCATAGGTCATGACATGAAAATAAATATAAGTTCAAAAACGAAAAGAGAACAAAAAAAATGATGATTCAATCTTCCACCGGTGGAGGAGCTCCTTGAGAATAAATGGAGTACATGTGTGTAAAGAAGACCTCTTGTGATAAACTCATTTGCTCTATCCTTTCTTCAAGTGCATCCATTCGGCTATTGACGGTAGTAGCAAGGAAATCAATTTGACCTTGTAGGATGTTGAATTGATCTTCGAACATATGTTGGTCGGTGGTATGTGCAACTTGTGGAGTAGTAGGCCTATGTCTCGGTCGCGGTGAATCATCACCATTACCATCATCATCACCAACATCCATTTCCTCTTCCACCTCTTCTTCGGTGAATGGCCAAGTAGTAGCTCCCGAGGTATTGTCGAAGCCTTGAGTATGACACACCCATTACCCGTCACCTTTAACGATTTTCATGCGTTTAAGGGTGTTTAGGTTAATGAAATCGGTGTGTTTTTATTTAAGAATAGGCTCATCGTCTAATGGCACATGAAGTGTTGGAAAATTTTTAGTAAGAAGCATGCCATAAGGTAGGCCTAAGACTCTAGGAGATGAGTAGACATGTCGAATGTGTTTCAAGAAGATGTAGGAGAAATCCAATTGACGACCACAAGAAGTGAATTAAAATAAATAAGTCAAGGTAATGAACTTATTTGAAGTGACCACTTCTAGGGACGACGATATGTGCAATTGCAAGATGAAGAATTTTGCATGGGATAGTAAGATGGTTTAGGTTCAAGGTCATTTTGGTGGTCAATGGTCGGCCGGTGACACGACAACAAGCTTCAAGTTCATTATAGCCCTCAAACCTAACGAGATAATTTTGGACATAAGCATAGTTTTCACATTCTTCTAACCCAAGGATTTCCCGAATGGTAGCCCTATCGAGAGTAATTCATTTTTTTTGATAGTACAAGTAACATGGTGTGAATAAAAAGAGAGATTTTGATAAAATTCACAAATTAACCTAGGATAGGCATTTTCGGAGATATAGACTACATTTTCCACCCAATTCTCTCAAAATAATCTTCTATCCTAAGCGCTGGAGATTGGAGATAGAATTCAAGGAAATTAATAGACTTAGCAATTAGAATAGGATGATCGGTGAAACGGTCGGCAAGGGCGTGTCAACTTCGACATTGGACGAGCTTGCTTTTCCCTTCTTCGATTTTTTCTTTGGTGTCATAGTTGATTCGGATGATATCAACACGAGTGAGAGATTTTTGGTTCAAATTTTTTGGTGAGAAAAATGAGTGAGAATTGATGGGATGCAAATGTTTGAAGTGGGTAAGTGATTTCAGCGGATTTGCAAGGAGTTTTTGAAGGAAAAAAATTAAGATTTTCTAGTTCTTGAACAAAAACCTAAGTTTTCGAATATTTTTATAAAAATGGAGGAAAAATCTTGAATTTTGATATGAATTTTTGATGAGTGTTGTTGATTTGTTGAATTTTTGAAGTTATTTGAATGAAAATGGTGAGATTTGCGTGATTTGAAGAGAGGAGAAAGAGAGAAAATTGCAATTTTAGAGTTCAAGTAAGGATTTTGGGATAAAATCTGAGTTCTAATAGAGCTAAGCCGCGATAATCTCGGTCGATTGAACTAATTTCGATCGACCGTAACTCTGCAGTATTTTTAGACAGGGGGCTGTAGTTGTTTTCGGTTGACTGATGGTCGACCGAAAGAAGGACTTTGGTTGATCAATTGGTCGACCGAACGAGTGAAATGGTCGACCGAAACTCTGAAAACAGTAATGTAGATACGGTTTGATCATGAGACTTTGCTAGGGGTATGTAAACTTTCACATAATGGTTCACATAATTACTCTTGCCACATATCCAACCTTTAATTCAAAGCTCACACTTCCATATCAACTACCGAATGATTGCCACATCACATCATGTACCCCTCTATGTACATAAATTATGTACAACAAAAATTATCCTTGATCATGCATATAAGACAAATTTAGCCACAAATTTCAGATTCATCGATAATACCCAAGCCTCTTCGAACATAAGAAAATTTATTGAGAGTTAAAGGTCTAGTAAGAATGTCGGTCAATTATTTATTGGTACTAACAAATTCTAAATAAATATCACATTTTTGCACATGATCTCTAAGAAAATGATGTCAAATTTCAATATATTTGGTAAGAGAGTGGAAGATGAGATTTTTGGACAAGTTTATAGCACTAGTGTTATCACACATAATATGAGTATTTTCAAAAGTTAAATGTTAATCACTAAGGATTTGTTTCATCCAAAGAAATTGATCACAACAACTAGTGGCCAAGATATATTCAGTTTCGACGGTTGATAGTGCAAAATTTTGTTTCTTGCTAAACTATGATACAGGGACAAAGCCTAGAAAGTGACAAGTTCCATTTGTGTTTTTTCGATCAATTGTACAACCCATCCAATGGGCATTCGAATAGCTAATAAGGTCAATGTGCGTGCCCTTAGGATTCCAAGGTCCTAAAGTTCTAGTACAACATAGATATCTAAAAATTCGTTTTAAGGCACCTGGATGTGATTTGTTAGGATTGGATTGAAATCTAGCACATAAGCAAACACTAAACATGATATCGGGTCTACTAGCGGCTAAATAAAGAAGAGATCCGTTCACACCTCGATATTTTGTTATGTCGATTGAAGTGTCATGCTCATCTTTATCCAATTTGATTGATGAACTCATTGAAGTATTCATCGGCTTCTAGTCTTCAAAATCGAATTTCTTGAGCATGTCTTTGATGTACTTTGTTTGACTAATGAAGATGCCTTCATTAGTTTGATTGATTTGAAGTCCAAGTAAAAACTTTAGTTCTCCCATCATACTCATTTCGAATTCCTTACTCATACACTTTGAAAACTCTTCACAAAGAAAAATATTAGTTACACCAAAAATAATATCATCAACGTAAATTTGTACAACAATCATGTCATCCTTTTTGGTTTTGATAAAAAGTGTAGAATCCGCATTTCCTGTTTGAAAATCATTTGAGATAGGAAATTTGCTCAATCATTTATACCAAGCTCTAGGAGCTTGTTTCAAACCATATAGAGCTTTTCTAAGTTTAAACACATTTTTCCGAAAATTTGTGATTTTTGAAACCGGGAGGTTGCTCAACATAAACTTCTTCTTGAATAAAACCGTTTAAAAATGAGCTTTTTACATCCATTTGATAAAGAGTAAAACCTTTATGACAAGCAAAAGCAAGAAGCATGCGAATAGATTCTAATCTAGTAAACGGTGCAAAGGTATTTACGAAATCTATACCTTCTTCTTGATTGCAACATTGTTCCACTCATCTAGCCTTGTTACGCACAATTATACAATTTTCATCTCGTTTGTTTCAAAAACCCATTTCGTACTAATAACGATTTGATCATTTGGTCTATCAACTGAATCCCAAACATGATTTCTTTCAAATCGATTTAGTTCTTCTTGCATTGCTAGAATTCAAAACTCATCAAATTCGGCTTATTTGAAATTCTTTGGTTCAATTTGAGAAATGAAGGTGCAATTATTTAGAAAACCTTTGGTAGAATTTCTAGTACTTACACTTTTGGAAGGATCACCAATTATGAGCTCCTTTGGATGAGAGTGAACAAACTTCCATTCAATGGGAGTGTTGGATCATCTTTATTTTTGGAAGATTCTTCTTCTCTTTTGTGAGAAATTTGTTCTTCCAAATCTTTAATTTCAACATCTTTAGGATCTTCCTTGTCTTGATCTTAAATGTTCATTTGCTCAAGAAGAATTTCTAAACCTACATCAATACCGTTCTCTTGATCAAGAGAATTAGTTTCATCAAATGTAACATGCATGGATTCTTCCACTACTAGAGTTCTTTTGTTGAAAACTCGATAAGCTTTGCTAGTAGGTGAATATTCAAGGAAGATTCCAACATCGGATTTTGAATCAAAATTTCCCAAATTTTCTTTTGCTAGTATAAAACATTTGCAAAAAAAAAAAAAAAAAAAAAAAAAAAAAAAAACTGAAAATAACTAATGTTGGGAACTCTATTTTTCCAAAGCTCATATGGAGTTTTGGTGCTCTTTCAACTTACCAAAACTCTATTCATAATGTAGGAAGATGTGTTAACAGCTTCGACCCAAAAATATTTGGGTAAATTATTTTCATTTAACATGGTCCTAATCATTTTTTGCATTGTACGATACTTTCTTTTTACTACACCAATTTGTTAAGGAGTTCTAGGAGTCGAAAAGTTATGTTTATATCCATTTTCTTTACAAAAATCATCAAAACAATATTATCAAATTCTCCACCGTGGTCACTTCTAATAGTTGTGATAGAATATCCCTTTTCATTTAAAACCTTTTTACAAAAATGTTTAAATATTTTTAAAACTTCATTTTTCAAGTTCAAAAACAAAACCTAAGTAAATCTTGAGAAGTCATCAACGATGACAAATGCATAGTGCTTACCATTTAAACTTGCGATTTTAGAAGGTCCAAAGAGATCCATGTGAAGAAGTTGTAAAGGTTTTGTGGTTGAAGAAAATTGCTTAGTTTTGAATGAACTTTTTGTTTGTTTTTCAAATTGACAAGCATCACAAATTTTGTCATTTTCAAATTTCAAATTTGGTAGATCTTTAACATTGCAATTTTTTTTTATTTTTAAAATTAGGTCCATACTAACATGACCTAATCTTCTATGCCATAACCAAGTATCATCTTTAAAACTTGACAAACATTTTAATTCTTTTTCAAATTCAATGTTAATGACATAAACATTTTTACTTCGGCTTCCTATGAACAATACTCTATCGATGTAGAATTCTCAATAAGATATTTTGAAGAATCAAATTTGATATGATACCTTTTATCACATAGTTGACTAATACTTAGCAAATTATGTTTGAGATTATTTACTAACAAAACATTTTCAATAGAAGGAGATGAATGATTATTAATATTTCCAATGCCCACAATTCTTCCTTTGGCGTTATGTCCAAATGTGACATGACCCCCATCTTTCCTTTTGAAGTTTGACAATAATGTTTTATCTCCGATCATGTGTTTTGAGCAACCACTATCCAAGAAACAATTGCTCTTTATCCTTGAAGACACCTACAAGAATTGATTCAAAATTTTGATCTTGATATCCATTTAACTTTGGGTCCGTAATAGTTATGATAGTGGACCATTGAACCCACTTATTTCTTTGAAAGTGTAATTTCTTTTTGATTAAGCAATTAAAAGTTACATGTCCAAATTTGTTACAAAAGCTACATGTGGTGTTAGAAGTTTTGACAAATATGTTTTCAAGAGATTTTTGCTTTAGAGAAGGTTTGTATCCAATTCCTCCTCTACCAAAAACACATTTTTGTTTCCCAAGCATTAACTCAAAGTTTTTCTTTTCTTGAGTGAATTTGTGCACAATATTGGTTAAATCTAGGACTTTTTCTTTTAGAGAAAAAAATTCTTTAATTAGGAATTCATAATCATCTTTTTTCTTTCTCAAAATCCCTTTTGAGTCTCTAAAATCTTTTTGGCCTCATTTTTTAATAAAATGTGTTGCTTTTTGAGAGTAGAGTGTTTGAAAGCAAGTTTTTCAAAAGCTCCAATGATTTCATCATATGAAGTAGATAGTTCATCATAAGAGGGAGTGTCATTTGTGTTTACCTCATCTTCAATGGCCATGAAACACATGTTTGCAACTTCATATTGACTTTCATTTTCTTCTTGCTCATCATCACTTTCATCCAAAGTGGCTTGTAGAGCTTTCTTCTTGGAGAATTTTCTCTTGTTGGGGCATTCAGTTATCTTGTGACTGGGTTTGTCATAATAATAGAATACATCTTTCTTGTTCTTTTCCTTACCTTTGTCTTCTTTCTTTTGGAATTGACGGTTGTTGCGGAAGCCTTTCCACTTTTTGACAAGGAGAACAAGATCATCAAATTCCTCATCACTCTTGTTTGAGTTTGAGGTTTTTTCACCATTTGATGATTTCAAAGCAAATTGTCTTCTAGGAGAATCCTTCTTTTCTTCCACTTTTGCTTTTCTAGATTTTTCCTTTGTTTCGGCATGATTTAGCTCATAAGTCATCAAGGTTCCATAGAGCTCTTCCAAATGATATGTGTTGACATCTTTTGTGTCTTCTATCAACATCTTCAATGAGTCCCAATCTTCCGAGAAAGACCTAAGAATGTTGTTAACAAATTCATTCAAAGCCTTTAAGGCCATTAACAACATTGCTGAATCGAGTAATCATGCTAGCAATGAGTTCATCTTGTTTCATAAAGAAGTTTTCAAAATTTTTAAATAAGAGATTTATCTTAGTTTCTTTCACTTTGTTTGTACCCATGAGTGTGATTTATAATGCATGCCAAATATCATACGCGGAATCACATGTGTAATATAATTAAATTCATTTATATATAAAGCACAATAAAGATTTTTGGCTTTTGCATTCAAAGACAATTTTCTTTTACCATCCTCATAATATTCTTCTCTAGGTTTTGCAATAATTTGGTCCGATTTTTCATCAGATTTAATTATCTTAGTAAGCTTATGAGGACCAAATTCAATAACCTCCCAAACATTATAATCAATTGATTGGATATAAATCATCATTCTAGTTTTCCAATAATTATAATGTGTACCATCAAATAGAGAAGGACGATTTGTAGAATGCCCCTCAATATTAAAATTAGCCATAACACAAGATAGTAAAATCTTTTAAAAATGTGCATCTAAGCTTTGATATCAATTGATAACCCAATAATAACTAACCAAGAGAGGGGTGAATTGGTTTTTCGAAACTTTTTCAATAATTAGAGTCAAACTTATTTAATACACAAGATACAAATGCAAAATGTAATACGAGAAGTAAATATGCAAATTCGATAACTTAATTCAAGTATAGATATAGTACAATATAAATAGAAATTTAAAGTAAAGTGCAATATTGTAAAGATAACAAGCGAATTTAATGAGATTCGATACACAATGTGTTCTACATCCCCGTTACCAAACTCTCCATCATGAGCAATGCCAAATGCACCATAATGTAACTTACAAACAAGGAGTACCAATCCTTAAGTGACTTACAACGAGAAACACTTATCCTTAGGTGACTTACAACAAGGAGCACCTATCCTTAACAATAATCGAGTTTTCACAAGGCTCTCGAAACCACCAAAATGATAATTTTACAATTGAAAGAACTCTCTTAACAAATGATATAATCAAGTCAAGTATTTAGAGGGTTAGGATAACACTTCAATAGATGACAAATAATAAAACTCAAGTGTTTATGTTGTAAACTTTGATGAATGATGGATAATGAAATAGTTTGTATGTTTGTATCAAAGTTTTCAACTAATGATCTCTCTTAACAAATAATACAAGTTAAGTATGAAAAGAGATTTACACTTCAGTATAAGTGTTGGCAAAGAAAACCTTTATCTAGAATTGAAATAAGATTGAGAAGTTTTCTTGAAAAATAGAATTTTTGATGAAATAGATGAAACTAGTTTTATCAATGAAGAGATTCTTTGTAATAAATGAAATGGAATATATAGTCAAGTAAGCTCAATAATTATCAATAAATATACTCTCTTAATTGCTCTTGTAAGTGGTTGGAATTGAATGCAAAAGAGATAGCTATTTATAGATCAAAAGATTGAAAATCAAGAAGTTTCAGTTGATAAATTTCGGTCGACCGAAGTGTGAATATAGCCGTTGTAAAATTCAAACCATTGAAGTTTCGCTGACACTTCTGTCGAGCAGATCGGTCGACTGGTTTATACTTCGGTCGATCGAAGTATATAGATTTTGAAATTTAATTTTCTATATCAAAATGTTCATTTTTTCCAAATCATTTTTATATCAAAAACATTTTTATGCAAGTGATGAATTATGAAAAATAGTTTGAGCTTTATGCACTTGCTAAAAATTGATGAGTTAATACATTTACATATAAATTGAAGTTTCGATAAATAACTTCTAAACTCTAATTTTCAAAGTTCTTGCTCTCTTCGCGTCCCTTTTGATTGCTTTTTTTTAACGAATGACGATTTGAGTTTTTGAATGCTTAAAAAGACTTATTTTAAGCATTTATTCATGAAAAACTCAAGAAGCAAGACTTGTTAGAAACATAAGTGTTTGTTTGTTATAATAAAAACAAGTGGAGTTATATTGAATCATAAGTCAACAATAACTACTTGTTGCATTTTTTGTGTTGAGATATATTGAATCAAAACATAAGTGTATATTGTTTGCTACCCTAGAACTATTTTGTGTGGCTAAATTGTGATTTTGTGCATATGATTGATTCGTCAAAATGACAACTCGTAATTTTGATTTGAAATTTTTTAACCAAAAATGTGATTTTTCAATCTGGAAAATAAAAATTGAGAGGTATTTTGGCTAAAAAAAAAAAAAAAAAAAAATTTCAGAAGCCATTAAAGACAATTTTCATGCTAATTTTTCAAAAGAACAAAAAGAAAAAATCTGATGAGTTAATTACATTTGATTTTACACTTGCTTGACCCTATTTTGAGAAAAGTGGATAAACTTAAAACTACTAAAAAAGTTTGAAAAAAATTGGAGACTTGTATTTGCTCAAATATATTTCGTACAAGCTTTACTTGAACTTTTTTCAATTTTAAAATGGATTCTTCAAAAGATACTAACATGAATTTAAGTGTGTTTAAGAAATTTGTTCAAGATATTGCTAATTGTAAACAGAAGATGTTTGAAACCCACAAAGCTATAATTTTTTTTATTTTCATGTCTGACACTTATAAAGAAGTTAAAAATATGATTAAGTATGGTAAGGACACCTTGACGCCTGAAATTGTCATTGATTCTCATAGAAGTGGAGAGATGGAGATTAAAGCTACAGAACATGATAAGAAAGGCGATGAGATTCATATGGTGAAGGGCAGAACTCAATTTAAGTAAGACAGTCATGATGGATTCCAAAGTAGTGGCTAGTCAAGTAGTAATGGAGGTAAAATGAATGGCAAGGGTAGGTCTAGATTGAAATCTAGGACCAATGTTAAGAAATGCTATGGCTATGAGAACATGTGGCATTTTATAAAAGATTGTAATAAAGGAAAGGGTAAGCTAAAGGGTAAAGAGAGAGAGATGAAGTATATGTGTTGCCTTCCACTTCCAATATTGATGATGGTGAAGTTTATATGATTACATGTCCTGTTGTTTATACTGCTGAATTGAATCTAAATGCTAATTCCCATTTGCATGAGTGGATACTTGATTTTGGTGCATCTTTTCATGTGACATGTGACATGATTGGTTTGAAAACTTGCATGAATCTAATGATGGACATGTTGTGCTATGTGACAACTTTGTTTATACAGTTTCTGGAATTGGTGATATCACTTTGAAGTTTGACACTAGTTTTGTATATACTTTAAAAGATGTTAGATACTTTCCCGAACTGTCTAGGAATTTAATTTCAGTAGGAAGACTTGAGAAAGCTGACATCACTAGTAAAATTGGAAATGGAGTTTTGAAAATGATTAAGGGTATACTTATTTCCATTAAGGGAACCGAGAAAAATGATATCTATATTTCTACTGGAGAAGTGATAAGAGGTTTAGATCTCTTTTTCTTCTATCAAGGCTGATCACGCACAAAAATGACACAATAAACTTGCACATGTGGGTATTAAGGGGCTTAAATTTCTTAATGAAAAACGTATATTTTGTAATGATTGTGTGTCTCGTTTGTCATTCTCTGATCATTGTGTGCTTGATAAGCATTATAATACTTCTTTTTCCAAGGGTGTTCACAAACTAAAGACATGCTTAAATATGTGTATTCACACTTGTGGGGTCTTGCTTGTGATCCTACCTCGGGTGAAAATAGGTACTTATTAAGTTTGACACTTTCCACAATTTTAATAATTGAAAAAGAAAAGTTGGGAATCAAATTGGTAGGAAGATTAAGTTCTTGAGAACAGATAATGACCTAGAGTTTTGTAACACTGAATTTGTCAATATATGCAAAGAGAATGGAATAACAAGACATGAAACTGTTCCTTACACTCCCAAACAAAATGGGATAGCAGAAATGATGAATAGAACTATACTTGATAAAGTGTGACGCATAATGTTAATTTCTGGTGTCCTAAAGTTATTTTGGGGTGAAGCTGTTATGACTGCTTGCTATTTGATTAATTTGACTTCATTTGCTACAATGAATGGCGATATTTCTCATAAAAATGGTATGGTAAGCTAAGTGATTATTTCGTGCTCAGAACTTTTGGTTGTGTTTCATTTTTTTCATCAGAGTGAGAGAAAACTTGAACTGATAGTTAGAATTTGTGTTTTTTAGATTATCATAAGGGTATCAAGGGGTACATGTTATGTGATAGAAGCCAAAAGAGGGTTAAGATCACTATGAGTAAAGATGTTAAGTTTAACGAAGGTGAAATACTTGGTCTTAAGACTGAATTTGAACCCGTGAATGAAGAATAGCAAGGTGAAGAGAGAGTTCAATTAAGGTATAGTTAGGAAAACTTAGCACATCTGTCTTGCCACCTCCAATGAGGTGGAGACTAGTGATACATGTCTAAAGTTTGGTATCAATAAAGGAGTGAAAGTGAAAGGTTTTATAGTGCGGACTATGCGGGGATAGGGATAATACTTTCTCCTAAGTTTTTACATTATCTAACTCTTGCGTTGGATGAAAATCAATATTACATCACATAGTTGTACTATCCACGATAGAATCAGAATATTTTGCTACCACTGAAACAATTAAAGAAGCTTTGTGGCTTAGATGTTTGCTTCATGAAATTTGTGCTTTGATTGATTATATGGTAGTGTATTCAATCGTCAATCTTCTAAACATCTATGCAAAAATGTCTTTTTCACGAATGTACCAAGCACATTGATGTTAGACTATATTTCATTAGAGATATCGTATCACAAGAGGTGATAAGACTTGAAAAGGTACATACATAATATAACCCATTGGGCTTGTGCATTAACGTCATTGGTAAAGTTTAGAACTTGCAAGGATCTTCTAAACATCGGTAGAGGTAAATAATTTTCAATTTCATCGTCTCTTTTTGGAATTATCACTAATGGGTAATAACGCTTTCTTGCAAGTTCTTCACACCAAGATGGAGGTTTGTTGGACAAATTGTTATCAAACTATCTTCTTGACGATGAAGTTAAATCGGTATAATTTACTTAGTCGGTATCGACCAAATGAGTGAATCAAAATCGAGACCTCAATGAAACGACCTGACCCTAAAACTATTTGGACAAGTGGAAGTAGAAAAATTTACTTAGAACTTCTCACAGACTATTTCCTCGCTTCCTGGACGGCTTATAAGTGTTGACCCATTTATTAACCTACTTACCAGTTTGGTCTTGGCCAATCACTAATACTTTCTTATATATGCTGCCTCTTTCTTGCTTGGTCACGTATGATGTGTGTGGATATTGCTGTTAGAAATATTACTAATTACAGATAGTAAAGTGTAGAAATAAAAATTTATCGAATGATCGAGTCTCGTGAAAGTACGATGTCCTAAAGCGAAATTGCCTATCGATAACTGTTGCGACCTTTGTGGACAATCACCTCCAGGATACAACGATCAAATAAACCAATTGTGCAGCAATCACAAATGGTTTTCAAAACTCTCAAGTGTACTCCAAAAAATATGTAAAATTGAGTATAATATTTTTTCTGAATAGGGAGATACAATTTCATATTTGTGATTATTTTTTCACGCCCAAATGTATGTTTATATAGGCAGAAAAATGATGTAACTGCCTCCACCGTGATCCTGTATTGTTTGTAATTTTTATGGCTAGTGGTAATAGGATGTTAATACTGGAAAGTTAAAAACTGTCATATTTTACTGGCTAGTTGACATATTAAATAATTCTGAAAATGATTAAAAAATAATACGTGAGGTGTGACTCAAAGCCCCCCGACCTCCTACACAAATTCCACACTTTTCACCAATTGGACATTTCATCTGAATTAGTTATTTATTTCACAGATTATATTTATTATATAAATATCTAACAATTGCCTCTTCTCCTTAAGAGTGAAAAATGGGGCTGGCTTTGTGCTTCCTATTACCGTGCCTTCTTCATCCTCTTTCTTTGCCTTCGTGGTTACCTGTGTGGCTGCCATAACCCCTTTACCTTGTGTCCTTTATGGGTAATACTTAAGCAACCAAAGTTGGGGAATAATTATAGGATTTGGATCAGTTTCTTGAGGTGTTTGGTTGTTGGATTGATATTGAGCCCGAAAAACACCATTGGTGATCAAATCTTCCCCTACAAACCCAAATCGGTATTCGCGGGTTCGCTCGCTAACAATTAAAAGGGGATCAGACGATTGTGTAAGGGACAAACCTCTTGGAACAAAGTCCCAAAAAGGGGTGTTTATTGAATATGAAGATTACAAGCTTGGACGTGGACAAGATACCTCCAAGGGGCGCAAGCACACAAGTATAGGGGAATCGAAGTTAATTAAAACTAAATCTAATAAAAGGAAATTACATATTCTCTGTTTGAGAGTCAATTTCACCCTTTACACCGTGCCAATAATTTTCTTGTATTTCAGAAGAGCATGACTTCTCCTTCAAAAGCTTCAGCCTCGGCAGTTCCTGCTTCCACCAGTCATTTAGAGCAAATAAAGACAACTCGCCCTACTTCCACCAGTCATTCTGCTTTTTCTGAGGAAAACACGAAAGCTCTCAAACAGGCAGTGTTTGAGTACGTGTCTTTTATGGATATGGATATTGGTCGAGCCAATGCCGCCAAACAGAAGGATAAATTTGAACACCTAAACGCGAATTTGGCTCAAGCGCTTGTACTTCCATCGCTCAATATTTCTGCTGAACTGAAAGCGAAACTGAAAGTTGTTCATTCTGAGGTTCCTTCATTACTGGCCAAGAATGCTGAACTCAAGGAAGAAAAGGGTACCTCGCTACTATATGGAACACCTTTTCTTCCTTTTGGGTGTTCCATATAACACGTAGTAGTCGAAAGAACGCTCGAAGGATAGTGTCCTCCTAACAAGTCTACGCGACTCTTCCTTTTTCTTCTATCAATTTCTTCCCAATATAACACGTATTTCTTGCACTCCACATTTCTCTCTACTTCTTCTTCTAGATCGATAATTTTTAGCAGAGTGTTGCTGGATACATCTCTCTTCGTCTCCTTTGCTTGATCAAATTTCTTGGAACTCGCTACTCCCATCTTTCTTCTACTTCTTTATTTATCGCTCTTTTCTTTGTATCCTTATACAATTTGAGATGTCTTACATATAACGTTCTATTCTTCTTATTTTCTGATAGTAAGGGGTGGTTGCGTAAATAGTCTTCGTCTCCTTGCTGGATCAAGTATACGACTCCACCTTAAGAACTTCCTTTCGCGTTTCGTAAATTCTATTATGGCTAGCCAAATTTGGGATGCTCCTTTACTAGAATTTTTATCTCCTTTATCTTATTTATCACAATTTGTCAAATATGAGGTCACGCTTTAGTTACATCGAACGAGAACTTCTATTCTTCTTATTTTTCTTCCAAGTCATTCTCCTTCCATAGGTCGAGCAATTTTGACAAATTCTTTTGGCTATAAACATCTCTAGGTTTTAATTAGTTAGCGGACCATTTAATTAAAATCAAATTTGATTAGTTCAAATTAGGTCCTATAATTTCACTTATGGCGAACTATAATTAAAATCATTTTAATCCAAATTAGAATGCCAAAGTTCTAAAATCTTTTAGAATTTTTAAAAACACTTTTAATTAATTTTTATCAACTCTTATAATCAAATCGTTGAATTTAAGTTAAAATCAAATTTTAATTTATGTCAAACTCTAATTCGATATTGGTCTTATTCTTTAAAATCAAAACTTACAAATTGTCCGAGCAATTTTGACAAATTTTTTTCGGGGGTACAAAACATTTAATTTCAATCTAATGTTCGATTTTGTTTCTTACTCTTTAATTGTTTCAATATCTTTCGATAATTCATACGTTATGTTGCGATATTTTGATAAGCTCGAAATCAATTGTATTACCTCAAGAGAATGAAGAAACGAGATACCATAAATTTTGAACTAAGGGATAAGCTTATTATAGATATTTTTCAACACATAGTTTCTATATGTCCAGCACTGATGCAAACTCACTAGTCTGCAATTGCTATCTTGGTCTTTCAAGGAGCGGCCGTGATACAATCCAGAATAGAAGCTCTGGCACGGCTAAAGTGAATATTAGTTTACTCGTAGGGGGTATTTGGAAAAACACAAAATTTATTACTTATCGAGCTCCCACAAATTTTCTAATCTTCTTGTTGAACTTAAGAAAAATTTTCACACTTTCTATTTGAAAAAATAAGTATACTATTGAGATATAAACATATATTTAATAAAATATTAATTGACAGAAGATATATTTTGATTATATCAGTTATATCTTTGTGAAAACGGGTGTAAATTCTGAAGAAGAATACAAACTAATCCGTGTATGGATAGAAATCTTTTGTATTAGACAGTTCCTAAGATTAATAAATCTTTTTATTTAGCTGCAAATTCACTGTCCACAAAATTCCTTAAATCTTATTGTATAATAATATACACAAGAAAAACTGCAAATTCTAGGCAACAAGGCTGGGATATGTGGTAAAAAATATTATAGCATTCAACACAATTAACTAGGTAATCATAGCTAAATTACATCCATTTCCCGTTCGATGCACATGCTTCGCACTATAAAATTTAATCTTGTTATCAATAATTTCCATACTATGCCCCTGTTTGGTTCACATAAAAATTAGATTTTTAGTGTATTATGATAAAAATAGATGGAAAGTTTTGAGATGAATGAAATGTGCGATTAAATTCAGCTTTTTGTTAAACCAAACGGGGCTATATACCTATCAATTTCCATAAAGTAGGCCCTTAAATTGCCCATGTCCTTGATCGTAACTATGTATGAACTCCATGGCCTGGTACAAAAGAGCTATTAAATCAAGGGAAGTTCCATTTCAAACGAGATTCAAGGCTTCTTTTCATTGATGTGTCTACAAATATGCTACATCTAAACCTTCGCTAGAACTGTAAGCTTTAATGCCAAGGGACTTGTAGATTGCAGGGATTTGGTTACGAAAACAACAGAAAAAATCAAGTCTCAGACAATACATTAGCCCCACAATTTGACACTGTTACTACTCTAGAATAATCATTTCTGGGAACTCTAGGACATAGGTCAATTTGTCTGTCTCACTCTTGGTCCCAAAATGGTCAAGGAAAAGAACTGTGGTTCATTCCTATAACGTTCAAAAAGGATTCCAGAAGCATATTTAAAAGTTTAAACCAAATAATTCCCTCGAGCAGTATTGTTGATAACGTTACCGCTTTCATTTTTTCCTTGTTAAGACCCTGTTTGGTACACATTATTTTTTTCATTCTCATTCTTCTACTCATTTTCAACCACACATTTTTCAATAAAATAATATTTTCCATCACATCAATAACTTTTCCTTCATTTTTAACCACACATTCTCCATCAATCTACTATTCAATAATACATTCTTTCCAAAGAATGTGTCCCAAACACACTCTAACTATGACACTGCCTCTGTTTTTCCCAATCTTCTTCCCTCTCATGCGCTCCCTCTCTATTGTCAATGTCTATTGTCGATGTCAATCTTCTTCTTCTTCTCTCTCACGCGCTCCCGCTCACAATCTTCTTTGTATCTGCTACTTATCTATTCTGTTCACTAATGACTTGACATAGTGTTATAGGTGCGAATTGAATAAGTTGATATTTGATTAAAGCTAATGGCAAGGAATTATTTTTTCATTTTACATCATTCCATCCTATAAGTAAACGTAGTTTTGGAAAGTAATTATTCTTGGAAATGGAGTACTATATATATGGACATCCTGGAAAGAAAAAATGAAGCATTCAATGGGGGATATAGTGATTACAAGTTTATGAAATATGAATCCATAACTAAAGATACATTCTCCAATCTTTATTATCCTTGTCTCCCCTTTTTGCTTGGTTGTTATCAATTGAAATTTAAACATACGGTTTTCGGATGGAAGATAGAGTTTTGATTATAACAGTTGTGTCTTGGTGGAAATGGGCATAAATTCTGATGTACAATTCAAATTGATCCATATGTGGTTAGAAATCTTCTGTATTAGATAGTTCATAAAGTTAAAATTTTTTTATTAACATGAAAAAATGTTGCTTTCATTGTCTATTCCTAAAATCTTATTTTCTATTAATGAACACACCAGAAACTATAAAATTAAATGCTTAATCAAAACAAAGTCATGTCCATTTCACGTGCGATTCACTTTTTTCAGACTATAAAATTTGTAATTCAGTTACCATTAACTTTTATACTATATCACCATCAATTTCCAAAAATTAGGCCCGTATATTGCCGATGCACTCAAATGTTAATTATTTATGAACTATGGGGCTGATATAAAAGAGTTATTAAACCTAAGTGATTTCCGTTTCGAAGGAGATTCAAAACTCCTTTTTAATGGCTTGTCTACAAATATGCTATTGTTTTCAACACCTACATCTTTTCTAGGACTGCCAACTTTATTGCAAAGGGACTTGTGGATTGCAGAGATTAAGTACGAAAAAATTAGTCCCATCCTTGTTTGTGCACTTTCAAGGAGAGCAAACAACAGAAAAACATTGAGTCTCAGATGACGATATGGTAGCCCCGCATTTGATACTGTTCTACACTCCTAGAATTTATTTTCTGGAACACTTTTGGTTCCAAAATGGTTGGGAGAAAAGAATTATGGTTCGTTCCCATAACATTCAAAAAGGATTCCAGGAGCATCTTTAAAAGTTTCAACCAGTATTTTTGACATCCATAACAGCAATCTCTTCCTTTTGTCAACTTCTTTTTCTTTCTTACGTTTCTTTCAATTTTACTAATTTTCATAAAGTTTAACAATTTCAATTGGTTGTTATATGTGTACTTTGTCACATTTGCTTTTTAAAAATATTCATTTAGAGTTATCTTTATTTTCAACTCAAAGGTATTTGAGGGAAACAACGATTTCTCAATCTGCCATCCAACTTTGTTTCTTACTTTTGAACTATTTCAATATCTTACCATAACACATACAGTATGATACGGTATACTTTTAAGATTGATATCAAATTGTAAGAACTCAAGTAAATGAGAGGACGAGATACCATAAATTGTGAGCTAAGCGGAGAAAATAATAGAGATTTTTCGATCCCTAGGTTCAAGGATCAGCCATGATGCTATCTCACTAGTCTGTAAAATGATATCTTTGCCTCCAGAGGCTCAGCCGTGACACAATCCCTATTGGAAGACCAGGCAAGACTAATCCGAATATCAGTTTACTCGTGGGTTGTTTCTTAGTTTACCTATAATTTATTTATTAACGATCCCTGCCCTAGTTTTGTAATCTTTTAGTTGATGTAATGAATTCTCGACGAGTTCTGTTCTATAAACACATAAAACAGGACATTCCACCATTGTGTCTGACATGTGCCTGGTGCACATGTCCGTGTCGGATGTGTCAGACATGGTCACTCTGGATCAGATGGCATACTGGTGCTTACTAATTATTTTATCAAAAAAATTGGATTGTGATCATCAAGGAATATGCACAGTGTCCACCACAAACCAAATTGCCCATTAAGGATCAAGATATGTGGAATACATCTATTGCATCTGCTACTTATCTATCCTGTTCACTAAAGACTTGACATACTTTTGCAGGTGCGAATTGAATAAGTTGATATTTGATTTAAGCTAATGGCAAGGAATCATTTTCATTCCATCCTGTAAGTAAACGTAGTTCTGGAAAGTAATTGTCTTTTGGAATGGTGTACTATATATGGACATCCTGGAAAGAAAATGAAGCACTCAATGGGGGATATAGTGGTTATAAGTTTATGAAATATGAAGCCATAATCAAATAAAAACTCTCTGGCCAAAATCATATTAAATAATCGTAGCCGCAACTCAAAATTAAGCCCAAAAAGGTACATTCTCCACTCTTCTTGGCAAGTGCAGGAATAAGTTATATGGGTCCAGTACAAATCTGTTTCTTCATTTATTTGGAATTTATTGCTTCTTTCTATCCTTCTCTTCGATCTCTTCTTGCTTGGTTGTTATCGATTAAGATTTAAACACGGTTTTCGGTACTATACTTAGTAAAATTTTAACTGATGGAAGATAGAGTTTGGATTGTAACGGTTATGCCTGTGGAAATTGGCGTAAATTCTGACGTACAATATCAAAATTAATCCATGTTTGCTTAGAAATCTTCTGTATTGGACAGTACTTAAATTTAATAAATGTCTTTATTAACACGAAAAAATGTTGCTTTCACTGTCTATTTCTAAAATCTTATTTTCTATTGATGAACACACCAAAACTATAGATGCTAGCCACAGAGGATGCATAAAAAATAAAAAATCAATAGCATTCAACAAAGTTAAATGCTTAAACAAAACTAAATCATGTCCATTTCATGTGCGATTTAGGTGCTTCTCACTATAAAAATTTTAATCCAGTTATCAAAATTTTTTGTACTATATCACGTTCAATTTCTATAAATTCGGCCAGTATATTGATGATGTACTTGAATGTTAACTATGGGGCTGGTATAAAAGAGTTATTAAACCTAGGTGATTTCCATTTCGAAGGAGATTCAAAGCTCCTTTTTGATGGAGTGTCTACAAATATGATATTGTTTTCAACACCTACACCTTTTCTAGAACTGCCAGCTTTATTTCTAAGGAACTTGTCGATTGCAGAGACTAGTTGCGACAAAATTAGTTCCATCCTTGTTCGTGCACATTCAAGGAGAGCAAACAACAGAAAAACATTGAGTCTCAGATGACAATATGGTAACCCCACATGCGATACTGTTCTACACTTTTAGAATTTATTTCCAGGAACACTAGAACTTAGACCAATTCCTCTCTCACATCATAAAATTGTATAAAAGAACCTAATATTTATAGAGAAAATGCAGGGGACGTCCAAAATCTCTTAGTAAAGTTGTTGATGAAGTAGGATGCTTAAAAATAGAGTCTAAAACGAGAAAGGAGAGAAAAACGTGATAAATCCAGAACAGGTGTAGGTGGTACCGCGGCGCCACCTCCATGCGCCCTAGAGCCGGGTGTTTTGCCACTCTTCTTCCTCCTTTTTTTTGCTTCAAGTTGTTTTCTTCATCCTGAATTCTTCTTCAAGTCCTATACTAATTTTCAACGCACAGGGCTTCTAAAATAGAACTTCAACTTGACATAGGACTCCAATAGCATTCCAAACTAAATTCTTCTTGACGTGCACTTTAATTAGAATTCTTCAATTACTTCAACAAGGAATTCGGTCACACACAAATTCTAACACATATAGTGGTTATTATAAGTTTATGAAGAGCTTGTTTGGGAGAGATTTTTGGGGGAAGAATTGATTTTGAATAGTGATATGATGGGAAATGTGTGGTTGAAAAAGAAGAAAAAATTATTGATGTGATGGAAAATATTATTTTATTGAAGAATGTGTGGTTGAAAATAAGAATTGATTTACTGTAGAAAAATCTAAATCCCTCCTAAACAGGACCGAAATATGAAGCCATAATCAAACCAAAACTTTCTGGCCAAAATCATGTTCGTATCTCAAAATTAAGCCAAAAAAAGATGAATTCTCCAATCTTCTTGGCAAGTGCAGGAGTTAGTTATATGGGTCCACTAAAATTTGTTTCTCCATATATTTGTAAATTATTGTTTCTTACTATCCTTTTCTTCTCTTCTTGCTTAGTTGTTATCGATTAAGATTTAAACATACGGATTTCGGTACTTACTAAAATTTCAATTGATTGAAGGTAGAGTTTTGATTATAACAGTTATGTCTTTGTGGAAATTGGCGTAAATTCTGATGTACAATACAAATTAATCCATGTTTGCTTAGAAATCTTCTGTAGTGGATAGTACTTAACATTAATAAATGTTTTATTAGCATGAAAAAATGTTGCTTTCATTGTCTATTCCTAAAATCTTATTTTCTATTAATGAACACACCAAAACTATAGATGCTAGCCACTGAGGATGGATAAAAAAATAAAATAAAAAATTCAATAGCATTCCACAAAATTAAATGCTTAAACAAAACTAAATCATGTCCATTTCACGTGCGATTTACGGGCTTTTTAATCCAGTTATCAATAAGTTTCATACTATATCGCTTTCAATATCTATAAATTTGGCCTGTATATTGACGATGTACTTTAGTTAACTACGGGGCTGGTATAAAAGAGTTATTAACAGTGATTTCCATTTCGAAGGAGATTCAAAGCTCCTTTTTAATGGTGTCTCTACAAATATGATATTGTTTTCAAAACCTACACCTTTTCTAGAACTGCCAGCTTTATTGCAAAGGGACTCATGGATTGTAGAGATTATGTTGCAACAAAATTAGTTCCATCCTTGTTCGTGCGCATTCAAGGAGAGCAAACATCAGAAAAACATTGAGTCTTAAATGACAAAATAAATAAAGAGAATTAAAAGTACAAAAAACAAGTAAGAAAAGAATTAAAAATAGAAAAATAAAATAGTTCTTCTTCCCATCCAATTCCACACCCTACAACTAGCCACCACCACTCATTCTCCCAATCCAACTCCGGCATTATCTATGGATTTAGCTATTATCCTGTGATAAACTTTTGTGTTCCAATATCTTTTTGTTTTTAGCGAAGTTACAAGAGTTTTTTTAGGGATTTAGCTATTTTCAACAAGTTGTAAATTAAATACACATATATATAATCGTAGCCGCAAATCAAAATTTAACCTAAGAAAGATACATTCTCCAATCTCCTTGGCAGGTGCAGGAATAAGTTATATGTGTCCTGTAAAAATCTGTTTCTTAATATGTTTGGATTGTGTTGTTTCTTACTATCCTTGTCTTCCCTTTTTTGCTTGGTTGTTATCAATTGAAATTTAAACATATGGTTTTCGGAAATAAGATTGAGTTTTAATTATAACATTTATGTCTTTGTGGAAATGGGCGTAAATTCTGATGTACGATACAATAATCCATATGCGGTTAGAAATCTTCTGTATTATATAGTTCAAATTTTTATTAACACGAAAAATGTTGCTTTCATTGTCTATTCCTAAAATCTTATTTTCTATTAATGAACACACCAGAAACTATAGATGCTAGACACAAAGGATGGAATAGATAAAAATGATGAATAGCATTCAACAAAATTAAATGCATAATCAAAACAAAATCATGTCCATTTCACGTGTGATTCACGTGCTTCAGACTATAATTTTTTTTAATTCAGTTATCAATAACTTTTACACTATATTGCTATCAATTTCCGAAAAATAGGCCGTGTATTGCCGATGCACTCGAATGTTAAGTATGCATGAACTATGGGGCTGATATAAAAGAGTTATTAAACCTAAGTGATTTCCATTTCGAAGGAGATTCAAAGCTCCTTTTTAATGGCGTGCCTACAAATATGCTATTGTTTTCAACACCTACACCTTTTCTAGAATGTCCAACTTTATTGCAAAGGGACTTGTGGATTGCAGAGATTAAGTAGGACAAAATTAGTCCCATCCAAGTTTGTGCACTTCCAAGGAGAGCATACAACAGAAAAACATTGAGTCTCAGATGACGATATGGTAGCCCCGCATTTGATACTGTTCTACACTTCTAGAATTTATTTCCTGGAACATTTTTGGTTCCAAAATGGTTGGGAGAAAAGAATTATGGTTCGTTCCCATAATGTTCAAAAAGGATTCCAGGAGCATCTTTAAAAGTTTCAATCTCTTCTTTTTGTCAACTTCTTTTTCTTTCTTATGTTTCTTTCAATTTTACTAATTTTCATAAAGTTTAAGAAGTTCAATTGGTTGTTATATATGTACTTTGTCACATTTACCTTTTATAAATATTAATTTAGAGTTATCTTTATTTTCAACTCAAATTGGTATTTGAGGGAAACAACGATTTCTCAATCTACCATCCAACTTTGTTTCTTACTTTTGAACTATTTCAATATCTTACCATAACACATACATTATGATACGGTACACTTTTAAGATTGATACCAAATTGTATGAACTCAAGTAAAAGAGAGGATGAGATCCCATAAATTGTGAGCTAAGCGATGAGAAAATAATAGAGATTTTTCGATCCCTGGGTTCAAGGATCAGCCATGATGCTATCTCACTAGTCTGCAAAAATGATATCTTCGTCTTGAGAGGCTCAGCTGTGACACAATCCCCATTGGAAGACCAGGCAGGACTAATCCGAATATCAGTTTATTCGTGGGTTGTTTCTTAGTTTCCCAAAATTCATTTATTAACGATCCCTGCCCTAGTTTCGTAATTTTTTAGTTGATGTAATGAATTCTTGACGAGTTTTGTTCTATAAACACATAAAACAGGACATTCCACCATTGTGTCTGACATGTGCCTGGTGCACGTGTCTGACATGTGCCTGGTGCACGTGTCCGTGTTGGATGTGTCAGACATGGTCACTCTGGATCAGATGGCATACTGGTGCTTACTAATTATTTTATCAAAAAAATTGGATTGTGATCATCAAGGAATATGCACAGTGTCCACCACAAACCAAATTGCCCATTAAGGATCAAGATATGTGGAATACATCTATTGCATCTGCTACTTATCTAACCTGTTCACTAAAGATTTGACATACTTTTGCAGGTGCGAATTGAATAAGTTGATATTTGATTTAAGCTAATGCAAGGAATCATTTTCATTCCATCCTGTAAGTAAACGTAGTTTTGGAAAGTAATTATCTTTTGGAATGGTGTACTATATATGGACATCCTGGAAAGAAAATGAAGCATTCAATGGGGGATATAAGTTTATGAAATATGAAGCCATAATCAAATCAAAACTCTTTGGCCAAAATCATGTTAAATAATTGTAGCTGCAACTCAAAATTAAGCCTAAAAAAGGTACACTGTCCAATCTTCTTGGCAAGTGCAGTAATAAGTTATATAGGTACAGTACAAATCTGTTTCTTCATTTATTTGGAATTTATTGTTTCTTTTTATCCTTTTCCTCGATCTCTTCTTGCTTGATCGTCATAGATTAAGATTTAAACATATGGTTTTTGGTACTTTACTCACTAAAATTTTAATTATGGAAGATAGAGTTTTGATTATTGCAGTTATGTCTGTGGAAATTGACGTGAATTCTGATGTAAAATACAAATTAATCCATGTTTGGTTCTATAAACACATAAAACAAGCTCTGCCCTAGTTGTGTAATCTTTTAGTTGAAGTAATGAATTTTCGACGAGTTTGGTTCTATAAACACATAAAACAGGACATTCCATTGTTGTGTCCGACATGTGCCTGGCGCACTTCCATGTCAGACAGACATTCACTCTGGCTCAGATGACATGTTGGTTCTTACTAATTATTTTATCAAAAAAATTGGATTTTGATCATCAAGGCATATGCATGGATCAAGGATCTAGATATGTGGAATACATCTATACTGTTGTATCTACTACTTATTTATCCTGTTCACTAATGACTTGAAATGTTACACGTGCAAATTGAATAAGTTGATATTTTATTTAAACTAATGGCAATGGATCATTTTCATTTTACATCATTCCATCCTATAAGTAAACATAGTTTTGGAAAGTAATTATTTTCTGGAATGGAGTACTAATTATATATGAACATCGGAAAGAAAATGAAGCATTCGATGGGGATATAATGGTTATTATAAGTTTATGAATTATGAAGCCATAATCAAATGAAAACTTTCTGGCCAAAATCATGTTCGTAACTCAAAATTAAGCCTAAAAAGGATCATTTCATGAATTCTCCAATCTTCTTGGCAAGTGCAAGAATAAGTTATATGGGTCCAGTAAAATTTGTTTCTTTATATATTTGGAAATTATTGTTTGTTACTATCCTTTTCTTCTCTTCTTGCTTGGTTGTCTTAAATTTCAATTGATTGAAGATAGAGTTTTGATTATAACAGTTACGTCTTTGTGGAAATTGGTGGAAATTCTGATGTACAATACATATTAATCTATGTTTGCTTGGAAATCTTCTGTATTGGATAGTACTTAAAATTAATAAATGTTTTTATTAACACGAAAAAATGTTGCTTTCACAGTCTATTCTTAATTTTTTTTTCTATTAATGAACACACCAAAACTATAGATGCTAGCCACAGACGATGGATTTAAAAAAAAAAATAAATAACTAATACCTTAAAAAAAAAAAAATAAATATATATATATATATATATATATATATATATATATATATATATATATATATATATATAAAAAAAAATTAAATGCTTAAACAAAACTAAATCATGTCCATTTCACGTGCGATTTAAGCCAGTTATCAATAAATTTTATACTATATCGCTTTCAATTTCTATAAATTCGGCCTGTATATTGACGATGTACTTGAATGTTTAACTACGGGGCTGGTATAGAAGAGTTATTAAACGTAGGTGATTTACATTTTGAAGGAGATTCAAAGCTTCTTTTTAATGGTGTGTCTACAAATATGATATTGTTTTCAACACCTACACCTTTTCTAGAACTGCCAGCTTTATTGCAAAGGGAATTATGGATTAGTTCCATCTTGTTCGTGCGCATTAAGGAGAGCAAACAACAGAAAAACATCGAGTCTTAAATGACAAAAATAAATAAAAAGATAATTAAAAGTACAAAAAACAAGTAAAAAAAGAATTAAAAATAGAAAAAGAAAATAGTTCTTCTTCCCCATCCAAGTCCACACCTTACAACTAGCCACCACCACAACCACCCATTCTCCCAATCCAACCACGTCATTATCTAGGGATTTAGCTATTATCCTGTGACAAACTTTTGTGTTCCAATATCTTTTTGTTTTTAGCGAAGTTACAAGAGTTTTTTTAGGGATTTAGCTATTTTCAACAAATTCTTATTTCTATCTTGTTGTTGTAAATTAAATACACATATATATACACATATCCACTGCACCATCTTTTCAATTTTGCTCTGATTTTGTTCAAGTTTTATTTACCCCACAAAATGATATTTGAAGATGGGATTTCTTCTTCCATTAGATGGTTCTCTTAAAATCTTAATTCTATTCCCTATCCTAATTGTTTTAATTCAAATCTCAGCTAAGAGGAAAAGAAATATTTTTTATGAATGATTTAAATTATTTTAAGTGGGACTTGTTTGCTCTATTTGAAAATTTTAGGACTTTGACTACAATTATATATTTTCCTTTTATTTCTTTATTTTCTATTTCTTTATTTTAAAAGTAGGGTAAATTAGTCCTTTTACAATGCTTTAATGGAGAAAATATAGGGTAACAACCTTTTTGAGCAAAGAAAAGTTAATATGAGTGTCCAAAAGCTAAAATTAAACGATCGGGAAGATTTGCACAATAAAGGCAAACAATAAGGACATCATGCACCAATTACATATATTTGATGGAAGGAATTGTTGCAATGAGATGGAAAGGACCAACTTTGTAAGAAAATATTGAAATGAGGGTGCAAATGCCAATGACGATTTGCACAATGAGTACAAATGATGGGGACATTTTGTGCTACTTACCTTAAATGATTAATCAAAACTAAACCATGTCCATTTTGCTTGCGATGCACGTGCTTTGCACTACAAAAATTTTAGTCCTGCTATCAATAACTTTTATATCTATCAATTTATGTTAATTGGGCCCGTAAAATTTCTGTTGTCCTCAATTGTTAACTATGTGTGAACTCTTTGGCCGTGTACAAAAGAGTTATTAAACAAAGGAGAGTTCCATTTCAAAGGAGATTCAAAGCTCCTCTTTGATGATGTGTCTACAATAGGCGATTGTTTTCAACGCCTACACCTTTGCTAGAATTGTTAGCTTTATTGCCAAGGGACATATTGATTGCAGGATTCACTACAAGAATGTGCCCCATCACCAACGGAAATTTCCGTTGGTGAAGCCCAGATTTTCATTGGTAAATGGGTTTTCTAATGGCAAAATGTCGTTGGTAAAATCTGTTGGTAAAACCTTCATCAGTAATTTACCAACGACCAGAGGGTTCATTGAAAACATACCAACGGAATAGCGATGGCATTGTATTTCGTTGCTGATTACCAAGGACCGTAAAATATGTTATTTGTAACAGCATTACCATTGCATTGGTCCGTTGGTAAATTATCAATGAAAAATTTCCGTTAGTAAGTTCATTGGACATCACCAAGGCCTTTATCCATAGAAGGTCCGTTGGAGATCACAAACACTTTTTTTCTATAAAATGTTCGTTGGTGATTACCAATGGTTTTTTTCAATAGTAGTTTATTGGAGATCACCAACAATTGGTTTTGTAGGAGTTTTGCAAGGTCTTTTTTACATAGCCAATTCCATTGGTAAGTACGGCTATATCAATATTGTTTTTTCTTCTTCGTATAAATTAATGGTTTTAAAAGATAAAATGTAACGTATATCATAAAAAACTCCAAGTTGATTTCATTAATTGACATAATTGGACAATACAAAAGTTCCAATATCACCAAATACTTCAAAAGTTCCAATATCACCTAATACTTCCATATAACATTTTTACCCGAACAAACAAACAAAAAGATGTTAAACAAAAGATTGTTCGATTTGTAATGTATGACAAAATAAACTTTGGAAGGACCACATCTTTCATTGAGCAAAAGATGTTAAACAAAAGACCGTTCTGGTACCTCACATTATACCTTGGAAGGACCACATCTTTCATTGAGCATGCTAATCATCATTTTCTCAAATACAATACGCTTTTCTTCTCCACGCTTGCCCGCTTCCATTTGTTTCTCAAACTCTAGTCGTCTTCGTTCCTCTTCCACCCTTGCTTCTTCAATTTGTCTTCGCATTTCTTCCTTTTCCCTTGTCAACTCTTCAATCTTTTCACAAGCGTTCTGAAGTTGCTCTTTCAAAGGATTGTCTTCATTATCTTGGGTCATTGAATGGGCAGGTTTAGAACTAAAAGAGGCACACGAAGTAGACAATGTAATTCCAAGGACATACAAGCGGCCTCCTTTACTTGGTCCTTGAGTAGCTTCACACCATAGTTCTACATCAATTGGAGGCTGTGATGACAATTCAAGACCATGCTTTGCTTCCATCAATTGCTTATATTTGTCCTAGTAAAGAAAAAAAGATTATTCATCCAACTGAATAATTAGAACTATTGGTGAAAACATGTGAAATTCATGTGAAAATCAACCAAAAATTGGGAAGTAGAAGGCAATACTTCTACACCATGTAGTAAAGAAGGCAAAAGTTAGACCATTATAAACAAAAATTAAACAAACTAGATTTATGCAAAATGCTTATTCTTCACTATAATCTGTTGACACAGACCTTTTTGTCACTATACCATTTTTTTCCTAATCCCCACATTAAGAACTTAATATTGCATTCAAAAATACTTAATCTACATAGTCTACTTCCCCAGCAAAGAGAAAATTAGTAAATGCTTTCAGATTGTGTCTAGAGTTAATTCTCTTTATCATCTATGTATATCTTGTATTAAGAAGTTGAATGCAACATCAAAAAGAGAGGAGTAAATATAAGAAAAGAATTCCCAGCCTCTTCATTCACCAGAGAAGTAAACCTCCCTATTTCTACACTAGTTCTACATCAGGGACAGCCCCGACTATATGTAGCTGCCATAATATTAATACTTTATATATCAATGGTATGGTAAACATATACTACAGCTATAGAAGTTCTATAATAGAACAAATGACACCAGTGTTTGCAACTGTATCAGAACAACAAAGTAGAGGTTAAATAATCTTACATATACTCCTTGCGACTTGTTATCAACGAAATCTCCTAGCCCCTTGTTTCTCATGTGTGTATGTTTATATAAGTCTGAAGCATGTGGCGACTTTCCAGTTTTCTCACGCTGTAATATGGAAAAAAAAATTAGTAGAATGATCAAAGTAAAACAAAATGGTCAATAATGAATAAAGGAACTAGGACAGAGAAATATTTGACTCCAACCAAGCCAGCTACTTCTATAAAGTTTGGTTTTACATACTATCCTCTTTGCATGCAAGGCAAATGGTATTGAACCTCCCGTATGCGCAGATATGGATCCTGACTTCGTACTACATCGATTTTTCTTGCCATTTTCTGATTTCTTTAACCATTTTTCATTGTTCCAATATGTGTCAATGAGCTCATTCCAATGCTCTGGTTTCATCCAGTGTGGCCCATGTCCCTTCAAATTGATTATAGTTTGATTCTCTTCAGGTATACTACATTTTCTTTTTGCCTCTTCTCGAGCTTCATTAAACATGCTCCTGATATTTACTTTTGATGACTCTTCCCAAATCTTTTTCACCTTTGGTGTCCTTTCAGTTGGCCAATTGTATTTGTCCTAATACAAATAACAGTCAATATGTTAGTTAACATACAAACCTAAGGATGCAACACAAAGTGAATACCCAAAGATACAAATTAAGCGGACAACAAGTTACCTGAAATTTTTTACACAACAGGTCTTTAGTTAGTTGTGGCACCTTACGGAAAAAGCAGAATGGCCCACCAAGATATACTTTCATATTATCAGTAATATCACGTGGTGCGGAGAGAGTCACAAACCTACATATTAAAGACAAACACATTCACTTATTCCACTTAGAAAAAAAAAATTCAAATAACGGATTGCAAAGAAAAATCTCAAAAATGAAAGAATGACTTAATTACTGTGGACTAACACCAGTAATGCTGTTTACTTTTTAGTGAACATTTGACATGTAGGTAACAATAACCTTCTTTAACTCTAAAAAGCTCATCAATATACAAACCTTAAACCCAGACAACAGCCTTATGAAGTAGAAACAAAATTACTATCTAATCTCAACAATAACTTTGTCAAATGCTTGAGCCACATATGAGTCTATTTTACACAGCAAATGATATTCTCATTTTATTATGATGTTAAAAAATATGCAAATTTGAATGTCTGATATTCATCTATTTCAAAATTATGATTTTTTGAGGTATTTATGTGAAATCCACTTGATGATATACATATCAATACAACTACAAAATCTGTTAATACTGCAATAACAACTAACAGTCAACACAATCTAGTAGACCTCGTTTAATGACAAAAAATGAGGTAAAGATGAAACAATAAACACCAACAAAATGGGAAAAAATGTTGCTTATATACCTTCCTCCTTCTATTTCTAAGATGATACGACCATTCTCATCTACTCGGACCTAGGTACCTTGGTTGGGACCTGTATTGCTTTCAGTAGATCCATTGTTCTCTTCCTCTATAGAACGTGAATGCTCAGATCCAGTTTGTTCCCACGGAGGAAAATATTCTTCTTCTTCATCATCATCTTGCAATCTACGAATTCTTGGCATTGAGTGCCATCTTACTGTATGCATATTGTATGCAACAAAGTTGGGTTCGGTATTGATGCAAAAAAATCAGAAATTAAAGGGAAGTGGTGAAATTTGGAGAAAATATGGAGATTAATAGTTTAACATATATAAAACCCTAATAGGAGGGAAGTGGTGAAATTTGTAGAGGGAATCTAGTGAAAATTTGGGAGGGAACTTGGGAAGAAAGAAGTGTGCGAAAATGAGTTAGGATGAAATTTGTTTCAGCGTGAATTTGTTTTAGTGTGAATTTGGGTCTGTCGTTTTTCAGCTGATTGGATCCAATCAGTATTGGGCCGATCATTTTTCAGCTGAATGGACTACATAGCAAAAGCCCCTTAATAGTATTTTATATTATCAATGTTTTTTTTAACTTTTTAATATTATAAAAATTTATTAATCTTAGGTCCAAAACTCTTTTACCAAAAATATTTAAAATAAATAAATAATAAGAACTTAAGAAGGGTTTATAACTTTTTTCAATTAGATCCAATACAATTCTAATATTAAAACAAACAAAAAAAAAATAAAATCATTTTCCACGTTGAATTGGAATACAACTATGATAAGTCAAAATGAAAACAAAACAGTGGCGTTTTTGAATCGTAACAAGTGATTCGAATGTGATTCAACTTCAAATGGCTCTAGAAATTGCATATGGTGTCAGAATGACTATTATAATATGTTTTCGGAATCGTCTCGACGAGCCCTATAAGACTCATTGCTACGCCGTGACAACGATGAATTTTAGCCGTTTGAAAACGTTTACCTATTGAAAACTGCATTTTTTTATTTTTATTAGTGTTTTCATTTCTTTATTTTTTCATTTCTCAAGTTCGGCCCGTTTATTTGTCGAAGCCCATTAGGATTTGTATTAAAACTTTTCCATCATTTTTCTAGGTTTTTGATTGATTTCGAATAAAAAGTTTGAGAGGTTTATCGAATTGCATTCCGTGTTGAAATTATTTGTCGATTGTATTTGTTGGCTTTTTAACACACTAAAGCTCTACAAAACGAGCTCATTCAATTTTATATGGAGGAGTGGATACCGGTGTTGAAGCTGCTGTTGTCATTTGGAAGTTATCGGTTTTACATTGAACTTACCGTATATGCACATGACTTATCAGATTTAACACTAGCATACCGATTTTTACAGTTTTTCAAAATTAATTGATTTTACCGGATTTCATCAAACTTACCGGATTTACATGTAACATACCGTATATGATTGATACCAGATTTACAGTCCTTACCGGATTTGCAAAAAAATTGATTTTACCGAATTTGTAAAGGCTTACTGTATATGCGACTTACTCACTGTATTTGCATTGTACATACCCGTATATGCCACTAGATTACCGGATTTGCAATTACTGGTTTTTTAAAAAAACAAGGCACTTACCGGTTTTACACAACACTCACCGTATATGCATTGCCCTCACCGTATATGCAGTACACTTACCGGATTTAGCTATGTTTTCCTCTCCTCTTTTCAGCCTTTTTTCAACCATTTTTTAGCTACTTTTCTTCAATTTTTTGATCCTAAGGATTAGTTTTTAGTTTTTCATCTCTAAATCCTTGCAAAAAAACCCAAATTCAACCAATTTTCATCAACATTTTGCTCCAGTTTTTCTCTGTTTTTCTTAGCAAACACAACATCTTCTTCTTCCTTTTTTTGTCTGACCATGTTTTATTGATTTTTGGAAAGTGTTTATATACGATTTAAACTATAAACAGATAGAAATAATCGTGGGATAAAGGGATGGATTGGTTGTCTGATTACTTGACCGTGTAGCAAGCAACAAGCAAGATACCACCATTACATGGAAAACTCTTTCAAGTACCTATGCTAGTATAGTTTTCACAAGTTTATCCTTCGTGGATTAGTTAAATCAACTTTCTTGATTCAAAGTGTCTCATAGGTGAACAACCAAAGTCGTCGGTTCTATACTTTGTAAGTTGCTCGATGGTCTTTTCAAAATTTGATAAGTTCATGCTAGCAACTTGATTCTTTGCTATTTGACCATTGTCCAATGTCATAGCTAGACTTCCTAACCAAAGTCAAAAAGATGGCGTTTATTACAACCCTCCATTGTCTAGGGGCAATCATCTTCATAATAGCATCTTTGTAAAAAAAGAAAGAAAGAAATATTGAATTAACATTTGTGTGATAGACTTTTAATTTTGATAAAAATCCTATGCTATATTTTCTATCGGATAAAATTCCTTTTAGTATCCAAACTGCGTTAATTCTATGTATTACATTCACTTCAAGTTCTCATCCTTGTTAATAATTGAACCTCAATAGCTATGATCACTTTTAGGGATAAGACTATCCTCAAAACTGACTGTACTACTAGCCTTTTCCTACTACTTAGTGTAAGGAAAATTTATAAGCATTTTGTCTAACCAAATACCATAAGATTCGAACTTATAATTTAACCTTTTGTCTCATTTACTAAAACTATACCATCAGCAAATACCAAGGAACATCATCTCAGATGTCTCCTAAGCTCATGCATCGTTAAACTATAATGGATTATTCGAAATTTTTTACATGTCAAGAAATTATGTTCAAATTATAGTAGCTACTGAGATTTTTTACATACATTGACCGTTAGGGTGAAGTAAAAACTTCATCAAAAGTTTTAGCTATCTCATCTGAAGTTGGAATTAGTCAAGTTTAGAAGCCTCAATAACTCCTCTGCATCTACTATCAGAAACTCAAAATGTAAATAATACAAATGATAAAGGTGTTGCCACCACAATTTTTATTTCATACACCATATTTTAATTGCAGCTATGTTTTCCTCTGTTTTTCTCTCCTCTTTTTCAGCCTTTTTTCAACCATTTTTTCCGCTACTTTTCTTCAATTTTTTGATCCTAAGAATTTTTTTTCAGCTCTAATCTTCAAAGATTAGTTTTTCATCTCTAAATCCTTGCAAAAAACACCCAGATTCAACCCATTTTCATCAACATTTTGCTCCAGTTTTTTTTTTGTTTTTCTTAGCAAACACAGCATCTTCTTCTTCCTTTTTTTTTACTCATACACATCATCTTTACCCCCCCTTTTTTTTTATCATTACCAGCATCTTCATTTTGAGCAATCAATCCATGAATCTCAGATTTAATCACAGTTTCATGAAGAACTTTCATCAGTCTCAACATCAACAGCTTTCCCTTATATTTCTTTGTCATTACAAGACTCTATTTATAGCCAAAATATGACAAGATATTACATATTCAAAATATGTAACATAGTTTAGTTGCCAAAATATGTAACGTAGTTTAGTTGACAACAAAGTGTCACACAACTTCAACAGTATTATTTGTGTGAATTTCGTAGTCTGTGATCATGATGTCTAACATAGCTGTATCCTACATTTCTTCCTCACTTCCACTAGATATAAAATCATGATCATTACCTCCATCATCATGTGCATATTCCTCTTTAGTATTAGGCGTCTGAATCTTTATTTAAGACAGTGGCATCCTCTTTGTCAACTTCCTCAGGCTGAACATCATTTCGGAGTAGAATCTGGTGATCAAGGTCCAAATTTAAGCAAACTGGCTGCTGATTGGACACAACCTCATCTTCTTGGAATGCAAGTTCTACCCACACATTACACTCTTCATTCCCTGTTATTATTCCTTGTATATTTGTGATATTTCTCTCTTTTGTTTTCACAACAGCCCACCAGTCAAGTCTATCTCTAGCCTTCGTAGGAAATGCCGTGTAATATACTTGCTGAGCTAGTATGAAGACATCATTTGTAACTAACTTCTTTTTACTATTTACTTCAACAAGGCCAAATCTTTGATCCACATTAACTCCACCTTCATTGTCAAACAAATCACATTTAAATAAGGTTACTTTATTTCCAGCATCTCCCAAATACTCTAGTTCTAATATTTCATTTATCACACCATAGTAATCACGTTCATAGTCATCATGGCAACTTCCCAAAACACACACCATTATTCATTGTTGTTTGGTGATGACCATATTCTAAGGTGTGGAACTTAATTCCATTTACAAAGTACCCATTGTATCTTCGTACTCTACGAGATGGACCTAAAGCTATTACCTTTGCACGAGGATCAACAATGTGATTATCATCCAAAACCTTAAAATATCAATTTACTTGAATTAGGGCCTCAATTAACGAATAATATATCAAGGAATTATAATGTTTTCAGAAATTCACTTACATCTCAACCACAGGCAAAAATGCTCTTCACGTAACCGATCAAGTTGTGCATCAGACACGTGAGGATTCTCCACTCTCATAAGTTGGTCGAACTCCATGCAAGAAATGAAGCAACAAGTGTAATAATACATGAGATACAACTTTATGCAAAGGTGAGTTTTGGAACTTATACCTCACAAAAGGAGTAACCTCATCACAATTCAGGAGGACATATATTGAAGCTGCATTATACTCTTCCTCAGTTAATGACCTGCGACTAAAACGTTGGGTGCCAAGTGGACGTCCATGTTGTGCAAAAATTGACAGTCTTCCTTGGGGGTCGATTAAACCTCCATCATCATTTCTTGACACACGATGTAATCTAGTTTCTATGCTTTAGTCAAAATATAACGAGCAAAAAGTTGACGTTTCCTCTACCAAGTATGCCTCCACAATAGACGCCTCAACATGAGCACGATTTTTCACTTTCAGTTTAAGGTAGTGTAAGAACCTATACAATTTTTATAAACATAATCAAAATTTATTCTATATAGAAAGTAAGATAAAAATACACAAGGATACCTCTCAAAGGGGTACATCCATCGATATTGCACAGGACCTCCAACCTTAGCTTCATATGGTAAGTGAATTGGAAGATGCTCCATCGAATCAAAGAATGAAAGAGGGAAAAACTTCTCAAGTTTGCACATGGTTACAAAAATATTTTGTTCAAGCTGCTCCATGTCACTTGGCTTCAAGACAATAGAGCATATATCTCTAAAGAAAAGGCTAATTTCAGTTAAAGCTTCCCAAATTGGTCTTGGCAATACATCCTTAAATGCAATGGGTAGCAACCTCTGCATAAAAATATGACAATCATGGCTCTTAAAAGGGTAGAACTGACAATCATCCTTAACACACCGTGTAATGTTTGATGCATAACCATCTGGCATTCTCAAATTCCTAATCCAATTGTACACTTCTCATTTTTGGTCTTTAGTTAAGCAATAAGAAGCCTTTGGCATATACGCTTTCCCTCTAGAATCTTCAATTACATGGAGCTCGAAACGGTTGCAATAAAGTTCTGAATCCTTCCTAGCCTTGTAATTATCTTTCGTTTTGCCCTTTACATCCATGATGGTGTTGAATATGTTGTCAAATTTTTTTTCTCAATGGGCATTACATCTAAATTGTGCCGTATAAGATTAGTATGCCAATAAGGTAACTCCCAAAATATGCTTTTCTTCACCCAATTATGGCTATCTCCAAAACCTTATATTTCTCGTCTCTATGAAGATTTGCCATTTGCAATGATTGGAAGGCTTTCAACAATGTTTCGCAATTGATCACTAGTTGGCCTTTCTATTGCCACATCCTTTTCAACTCTGTTTTTATAAAACTTGTCTCGCTGTCTTCTGAAGGCATGATTGCATGGTAAGAAGCGCCAATGACAATCAAAGTAAGATGTTTTCCCTCCATTTTGAAGTCTAAAGGCTTTACTTTGACTCATGCAATATGGGCAAGAGCTTAGGCCATGCGTGCTCCAACCAGATAACATTCCATATCCTGGAAAATCACTAATAGTCCACATTAAAGCAACCTTCATTTGGAACTTCTGCTTTGTGTGCACATCATATGTCTCAATACTTTCATTCCACAGCAATTTTAGCTCATCTATCAGAGGGCGCAAATAAACATCTATGTCCTTTCCCGGACTCTTCGGTCCCGAGATAACCATGCTCAAAAAGATATTATCTTGTCGCATACACATCCAAGGGAGAAGATTATACACGGTAATGATAACTGGCCAACATGAATATTGTGTTTTCATGCTGAAAGGATTCAAGCCATCAGTACATAATCCAATACGAACATTTCGTGGTGTAAGGCCAAATTCAGGATAAGTTTGTCGAAATGCTTCAATGCCTCACTATGTACAGGATGTAACATTTTTCCACTTGTCACTAAATTTAAAGAATGCCATATCATATGTTGTGCAGTATGACTTGACATATACAACCTTTGAAGCCTAGGGGTAAGAGGCAAATATTGTAGTACCCTCTGCGACACCTTATGGCCAGATCGAGACACCTTCTCTTTATATCGTGGGCTATGGCATTCTAGACATTGGGTCAAGTTCTCAATTTCTTTGTAGTACAAGATGCAATCCTTGACACATGCATGTATCTTCACAACACCAAGACCGAAACCGGATAACCATCGTTTTGTTTTGTAGAAGGTAGGTTCAAGTTGGTTACCTTCTGGCAAGATTCATTTTATTATGGATAGCATCCGATCATAACAACTTACAGACATGTTTGATCCAGACTTCAAATTCAAGAGTCTTGCCTTTGTCAAGAGTTTGGTTTGACCACTACAACCAGGTCATATAGGTTTGTCAGCTTCTGCTAATAGATTAAAGAAGCATAAAGCATGATGATTTGGAGTGTGTTGTTCTGGAGTGCATTGATCTTGATGAGTAAGATTATGGTATACTTCAGGACCCATTGCATCTATCACCATCTCCTCAAAACTACAATCTATTGTACCTTGCTGAGTTGCAGACTGACCAACGTCAGACCTACTAACAGTGAATGGTTCTCCATGTACATACCATTGTGTATAATCCTTTGCAAATCCATTTCTGTAAGGATTTAATTTTATTGTCTCACCATCCATAAACTTAATGTTACGACATTTGGCACATAGGCATCGGATTTTATCTCCTACTTCTGGTTGTGAAAAGGCAAATTGAATGAACTCATCAACTCCCGCAACAAAACTGTCTGGGAGAAATCCATTACGATCACGATAATGCAACATCCAACTACGATCGATCTCTATATAAAATTTCTTTATGAGTCCCTGGTACATTTGAATAATAATGTGAATTGCCTATTTCATCCAATTTCAATTTCAATTCAATTCTATTTCCTGCTTCATTCTTTGCTATCATGCAACACACTGATGTGATTTAATATATCTTTATTTTTTTTTCAGCCTATTATGTGTACTTTTAACTGAACTGGATCTAAAGAGCCTTAAGAAAAAAAATTATGATTGGAGGACCCCAATATGTTTATTATGGATGCTTAGATAGTTTCCTTTATGGTCAAATGATTTTTTGACCTCAAATATACTGTAGGCTGAGCTTCATTTATGTTCCCTTTTGGTTTTCTTTTTGTTTTATATTTCTCCATATCCTTATTAGATTTAAGTTTTGTTGTCCAGCCATCTATTTCCTTTCCTATTCTTTTCTGATTAGATAAAGATAATTTTATAACCTCAACAAAAGGCCACTTCATCCATTTCAATCTCATTAATATATTGGAGCAACTTATGACATAATTCGTATGTAGACAATTTTTTTGCACATTTTTCTGCCATGTATCAAATAAAGTAGCATGATTTTTATTTCTATGTGAAAGGAATATGAATTTATAATAACAGAATTTGACACTAAACAAAATATTGTTCTGAAAATAAAGAGTTAGATTTGTACGTAATGCATACCTGTGAAGTATGGAGATCTGGGTATCTATTATAGAAGATTTAGTGATTCTTGGTCTGTTACTAGATGAAGAACTCAATTCAACAGGTATGGAGAACTGGGCGACCTATGAAGTATGGAGATCTGGGTATCTATTATAGAAGCAACATTTATCTGGCTTGTAGAAAGGATTTCGATTACCAGAGATGTGGATTGAGAAGTGATGGAGCGGTGGATTGAGAAAGTATGGAGATCTGGGTTTTAAGAAGTCGTAATAAAATTATTTTCGATTTCGATTTTTTTCTGACGGCTTTACTAACAGACCAACGATTTACCAATGGAATCCTCAACGGAATGTCAGAAGTCACTGATTCCATTGGTAATTTATAATTTATTTTTTAGTAAGACGTAAGAGGGCTGTTGATAAAATCGTTACTAATATTAATTTTTATTTTAGAATTATTTTTATTCATTTCACCAACGGATTACCAATGAAAAATCACCCATGACTTATAAGGTTTCTAATTTCGTTGGTAAATCTTTCCTTTTTTTATATAAATAAATAATAAGGGAAAATCGTTGGAAATCCGTCAGTATCACCGACGGAAAATTGGACGTTGGTAAAATTCTGTTGGTGATAGCGCACATTCTTGTAGTGATTTGGTTACGACAAAATTAGTCCCATACTTGTTCGTGCACATTCATGTAGAGAAACACAGCGGACGAACATTAATGTCTCAAATGATACATTAGCCCCACGTTTTGATACAATTTCTACTCTTCTAAAACAATCCATTTCTGGGGACTCTGGAACATAGGTGTTCATTGAAATTACGTACCACCAGTGTTCAAGTTGCGTTCTAGTAATAAAGTGGACTATGGGTCCGAGTCAATCACTCGAGGAATGTTTACTTTTAATTAAACAAAAGTTAATTTAATTCTAATAACAAAACACAAAATGATTTTTGGTTTTGCAAACAAGGAGAGTTACTAAAACACTACAAAAATAACAACATAAATTGTGGGATTTCGGAGGATAAAATGGTTGGGATTCATGTTTTTACTTAATCGTCGCATATTAATTTCTCCACAAGCAAATTAACAAATTACTCATTTTGTATGTTAGAATCGATTTTTCGATTTTAGCTATTTACCTATCTCAAGTGAAATTAATTTTAATTGATTGGTTTAACTTACTATATTTTTATGTCATTTAAAATTCAAACGAAATCATTAATTTTTTGTGAAAATGGCTCAATGTCTAGATCTCTATCCCCTACAAAAACCTAGGGTATTTACTTATTAGTCTAAATACATGATCTTCTCTCGAACGATGCACAAATCACTAAATACATTTATTTATTTGGCCATATAAATGAAGATTAACAAACACAATAGAAAATACACTCTAAAAATAAGTAAACATTAAAGAGCAAGTATCAAAATAAATAAAGCAATGTTAAGCTACATCATAAATCCCAACGTCAAGAACTAGCTCATTTTATATAAATAATAAAAAGGGGAAGAGTTAGATGGATACATTGCAAGTTCAAGAAAATAACGGACAAAATACGAGATAATATGTAAAGTTCATGATTTTCCCAAAATCTCTTCTTCTTCTTCTTCTTCTTGTGGAACTCATGAAATTTTTTTCACTCTTTCTATTCGAAGTTAAGTGTACTATTGAGATCTAAACATACTATTTTTGATACTTACTAAAATTTTAGTCGACAGAAGATATATTTTTATTATCTCAGTTATATCTTGGTGGAATTCGGTATAAATTCAATTCTAGTTAATTTCGCAAACGGTCACTGAAGTTACGCGAAAATAACAAAACAGTCACTAAAGTTTAAAACTTGCAGAAATGGTCACTGAAATTTCATGCGGTTTCAAAAATGGTCACTGAACTTAGTTTTAGTACTATTATGTTTTAATTCAAACTTAAAGAACCAAAACACGTGGACACAGAAGCTGGAGGACCTCAAGTGCAAAGTGGTGGAATTTTGTCCAAAAGTGGTTCTCTCACACAACACAAAACTGCTGGCTGTGCGAGAGGCCCACTTTGGGATGAAATTTCGGCCACAACCATTGGAGGAGGGGCGGTTCTTGAGTCGGTTACATAGAGGGAAGCGAGGGCTTCAAGATGGTGTGTTGGTTCGGTGGTTTTGGTGGCCAGAATGTGGTGGAATACGACGCGGAAAGTGGGGATCTGGGTTTGGGGTTGGGGAGATTTTAAGTTGAATTTTGCACTTGAGGTCCTCTAACTTCTGTGTCCACGTGTTTTGGTTCTTTAAGTTTGAATTAAAACATAATAGTACTAAAACTAAGTTCAGTGACTGTTTTTGAAACCGCATGAAATTTTAGTTACCATTTCTGCAAGTTTTAAACTTTAGTGACTGTTTTGTTATTTTAGCGTAACTTCAGTGACCGTTTGTAAAATTAACCCATATTCTGAGCAATACAAAAGAATCCGTGTTTTGATAGAACTCTTTTGTATTTGATAGTTCCTAAAATTAATAAATGTTTTACCTAGAACAAAAAAAAAAAAAAAATAAAAATAAAAATTTGTTGCTTTCATTGTCCACAATATTCTTTAAATCTTATTGTCTAGTAATATACAGAAGAAAAACTACAAATTCTAGGTACTAAGGCTGGGATATGTAAAAAAAATATAATAACATTCAATACAATAACTAGTTAATCCAAACTAAATCACATCCACTTCACGTGCGATGCACATGGTTTGTACTACAAAATTTAATCCTTTTATCAATACTTTCCATATTATGCCCCGGTTTGGTTTAAATAAAAATTAGATTTTTAGTATATTATGATAAAAGTCGACGGAACGTGTGGTTAAAAAGTTTTGAGATGAAATAAATGTGCAGCTAAAATTAATTGTTGCCCCAGACTTAATATACATATCAATTTTCGTAAAGTGGGCCCTTAAATTGCTGATGTCCTCGAACCTCGATTGTTAACTATGGATGGACTCCAGGGCCTGGTACAAAAGAGCTATTAAACCAAGGGGAGTTCCATTTCAAAGGAGATTCAAAGCTCCTTTTTAATGATGTGTCTACAAATACGCTACATCTAGACCTTCGCTAGAACTGTAAGCTTTATTGCCAAGGGACTTGTAGATTGCAGGGATTTGGTTATGAAAACAATAGAAAAAATTAAGTCTCAAACAATACATTAGCCCTACAATTTGATACTGTTTGTACTCCTCTAGAATAATCATTTCTGGGAACTCTAGCACGTAGGCCAATTTGTCTCACTCATGGTGCCAAAATGGTCACAGTTCAAAAAGGATTCTAGAAGCATCCTTAAAAGTTTTAACCAAATCATTCCCTCCATCTGTATTTTTGATATCCATAGCAGCACTCTGTTCTTTTATCTTGTTGATAACTGTTAGGTTTTTAGTGTTGGCAATTCTGTGGACAAATGATTAATTTGTAACGTGATGTAAAAGTCAAGGACCTAGGGTGCAATTTGTATAAATTAAGTAAGTTAGGGTTTGAGTCGTTGAAGGAGTCCAATATGTTCAAATATATTGCATATGATAAAGGGAATGCAATTAGAAGTCTAAAGAGTATCAAAGAGCCGCACAAGTTATGTTCCAAATTCTCAGTCATCACTTGCAACACATTTTTCACATAGAAAAAATTGGAATTTGGATATGGCTATTTCTAGATGAATTGTATCCCTTCAAGTTAGCTTTCCAATAAAATTTTAATCATCTCAATCTGACATTGGTAGAGAAAGTTATGATGAAAATACTGATGACTTCTCAACTGTCATGGGATCTCGCTTAGCGACCAATGCAGTAACTTTTTGCCCTAGTTTCACCGACAGCTTACTTGAGCGACCTACCTATGCGGTCAACCCTAATTTACGATTTGGAGAGTTTTACACGGCCCATACTACTTAAACACCTCCAACAATAAATACAAAGGCTTTGGAAGACTTTTGTAAGGTTGCTACATTGTGCCTCTCTTGCATATCATATTCTCTACATATTTGAGAGATCCAAGAAGCTATTTTTTGATTGATTCATCCATATTCATTCTTGAGATCCAGCAACCCAATTTTGGAAAACATCAAAGGTTCCATAATCCAAAACACCTGGCGTCCTTAATCTTTTAAGGAACTGACCCTTTCATTGAGATTTGGAAGATGTGGACTACAAGCACATAAAGAGCACAAGAATTGGAGATTCTTGGAATTCTACTTGGAGGAGACAATAGAAGAAGTTCAGAAAGCTGGAAGGAGACAGCAGATCAGGAGGCTGCAAGAGGTAGAACTAGAAGTCTAGTAGGTTAGCTAGTTAATGTCTACCATAGCAGATTGTGAGACTGGAAAGTATAGCAAATCAGGAAGCTAGAGGAGGTAGATCGGGAAGTCTAGTAGGGTGACTAGATAGTATCTACGGTAGCACGTCGTGAGACTGGAAAGAACGTCAGATCTTGGAGATTGTAGGAATTACAACAGCGGGAACGAGTGAAGTTTGCTAGCTGCAAACATACTGTAATCCATATTGTCTATAGTGGAGGTAACTGGCTTGCTCTCGGAGTTTTTCCTAGTTGGGTTTCTCCGTCATCATATTGGTGTTCTTTATTTACTGCTTTCATATTCATCATTTATTATACAAACTGCGGTATTCAAAGATAGGATAATTTGAATTATTTGACTAATCACTTAAACATAATTAACTTGGACTTGTTGCTTGTTAATTGAAGTTTTAATTCCGCATTTACACCTAATCACCCCCCTCTAGGTGTAATAGGGTCAAATCTCGTGATTCTCATTAACATCACCGTTTTCATTCTTTCCTTGTTAACTCGGATGCTGCCTTTGTTTTTCCATATCTTCTTCTCTCTCATGCGCTCCCATCTTTCTTGTCAATGTCTTCTTTTTCTTTCTTATGTTTCTTTTAATTTTACTAATTCTCATAAACTTTAACAAGTGCAATTGGTTGTTGTATGTGTATTTCGTCACATTCGCTTTTTAATTGAAAATTAATCTAGAGTTGTCTTTACTTTTAACTAAAATCGGAACTTGAGGAAAACAACGATTTCTGAATCTAGTGTTCAACTTTGTTTCTTACTTTTGAACTATTTCAATATCTTACCATAACCCGTACATTATCATACGTTACATTTCTTAAGATTGAAATCCAGTTGTATGAACTCAAGAAAATGAGAGGACGAGTTTCAATAAATTGTGAGCTAAGAGATGAGAAAATAATGGAGACTTTTTGACCCCTAGTTTCGAGGATCAGCCATGATGCTACCTCACTAGTCTGCAAATGCTATCTTTGTTTTGAGAGGCTCAGCCGTCACAAAATCCTGATTGGAAGACGTGGCAGGGCTAATTTGAATATTAGTTTACTAGTGTGGTGTTTCTTAATTTCCCAAAATTTATTTACCAACGAGCTCTGCCCCAATTTTGTAATCTTCTAGTTGAAGTAATTAGTTTTCGACCAGTAAACAGGACGTTCCACTATTGTGTCTGACAAGTGCCAAGCACACATGTCCGTGCCGGATATGTGTCAGACACGGTCACTCTGGCTCAGATGGAATATTAGTGCTTACTTATTATTATATAAAAAAAATTGGATTGTGATTATCAAGGCATAAGCATAGAGCCCACAAATCAAACTGCCCATCAAGGATGTAGATATGTGGAATACATCTATACTCTTGTATCTGCTACTTATCTATCCTGTTCACTAACAACTTTGACATAGTGTTATAGCTGCGAATTGAATAAGTTGATAATTGATTTAAGCTAATGGCAAGAATTATTTTCATTTTGCACCATTCCAACCTATAAGTAAACGTAGTTTTTGAAAGTAATTATTTTTGGAAATAGAGTACTATTTATATGGACATTCTGGAAAGAAAATGAAGCATTCAATTGGAGACAGTGGTTACAATTTTATGAAATATGAATCCATAATAAAATCAAAACTCTCTGGACAAAATCATGTTAAATAATTTTAGCAGCGACTCAAAATTTAGCCTAAAAAGATAGATTCTCCAATCTTCTTGGCAAGTGCAGGAATAATTTATATGTGTCCTGTAAAAATTTGTTCCTTAATATATTTGGAATGTGTGTGTTTCTTACTATCCTTTTCTTGTCTTCTTGCTTGGTTGTTATCAATTGAGATTTTAACATATGGTTTTCAGATGGAAGATAGCGTTTTGATTATTACAGTTATGTCTTTGAGGAAATGTGCGTAAATTCTGATGTACAATACAAATTAATCCATGTTTGGTTAGAAAACTTGTGTATTAGATAGCTCTCAATGTTAACAAATGTTTTTATTAACGCACAAAAATGTTGCTTTCACTGTCTATTCCTAAAATCTTATTTTCTATTAATGAACACCCCCGAAAACTATAGATGCTAGCCACCAAGGATGGAATAGATAAAAAATAAAAATAAATCAATACCATTCAAGAAAATTAAATGCTTAATGAAAACTAAATCATGTCCATTTCACGTGCGATTTACGTGCTTAGCACTATAAATTTTTTAATCCTGTTATCAATAAATTTTATACTATATCGCTTTTAATTTCCATAAATTCGGCCTGTATATTGACGATGTACTTGAATGTTAACTATGTAACTGGGTTTAAAAGAGAGAACCTCGGTGACTTCCATTTTGAAGGAGATTCAAACCTCCTTTGTAATGGTGTGTCTACAAATATGCTATTGTTTTTAACACCTACACCTTTTCTATAATTGTAACGCCCCAAATTCTAGGAACTCGAAGCGTTAAAAATCTTCTTAAATTTAGCTCTTTACTTCAATCAAAATATATTTCAAATACGGGAAATTTGAAGTTTGAAATATATAATAAAATATGATGAGAGATAATTTCCTATATAGACTTAGTCAATTATGGTAAAATTTGAATTTTGTAAAACATTCGGAAGAATCTCAGCAGTGACCCTAGCGTAGCAGCGGAAAGATAAAAATTATTTGACCTAGTAAACGTCGCCGAAAACTTATGAAATTTTAATAGAGGCATTTTCATTCATGTAGGAACCATATATAAAAATTTTGGGTCTCGATGATAACATTTAAAGCACGAAAATATTTTTCAAACGGAGGTGGACAGAAACCCGAAACTGTTCCGACGCAGCTCACTAAAACGGGCATAACTTTTTCTCTAGATAATATTTCGAGGGAATTCCAAAGGCCACTGTTAGAAGACTCATAGATCTTTCATACCAAACTGATTTCACTCAAAATCATGTACCGTAGCCTAAGTTATACCATTTTCAAATTGAAGGCAGAATCTGAAATTCCAAAGCAGAAACTGATTTAATTGCTTTTACAAAGTTAACATTTAAACAAGACACTAAAGTCATTGGTCCACTTAAATTCATGAAATAAACAAGTTAAAACATAAATTACATATAGTAATAATCACTGCCATCCGCCATCACGCCTCCCGCCAAGCTCGTCAATCTGAAATGTTTAATTAGGGTGAGCATTTCGAAGAAACACTCAGTAGTATGTACACATGCTAACGAGAATTATATACAAACATTTACATAACATGCAAAAGCCGTACTTCATAGTAAATCGGTGATCAATCGACATACTTTTCTTCTAGTGATTACCTTCAATCACAAAATAATTTACATAGTGATTACCTTCAATCACAAATATTCATAGTCATAGTGATTACCTTCAATCACAACATAATTCATAGAGCAGTTACGGTTACGTACATGCTAGTATATAAATTTCTCAAAAGCAAAATCAACTTGTGTACGGGAGATGATACTACCTTAAGATCTTTAGAAAAATTGCTAGAGTTGAGTCGTAGATGAAATTTTCAATTTGCGCTATCACCAAAGATGAAAATCAGCAAATTTTTCCTTTTTGCTTCCAATTTGAAATAACAAGCAATACACTCAAAGCCTCTTCTTCAGAAAATTTTCAGATTTAAGGTTGTGGTAGTTGACAAACAAAATGCAAAGGATAATATAAGTGGTGGGGTGGTTATGACTTTTCAAAAAGTAAGCCTAATAGTGACGTGCCAAATAACTTCCAAATCCAAATCCAAAATGTGTGTGCATGTGTGTTGTATAAAATTATAATTATTCATGCATGTTGACCACCCATAATTTTTTTAGAGGGAGAGTGGGGGAGTTAAAGGAGAAAATGGTTGAGGAAGTTAAAAGAAGTGGGAGCAAAGTATTTGGTGGGAAAAATACACACGTTTCTTGTGGTTGCCAAAAGATGAAATATTTTATTTTGAAGCAAATCTCAAATATTGTTTAATAAAAAATAATTTTGGATTGAGTAGTATGTAGTTGCCAAATTAAATCGTCGTCACTTTAAAATAAATAAACTAAATCATGATTTTAAAAAAAAACTGAAAATAACCGATCAAATTAATATAACATGGGTTTTCAAAATAATGGGACTAAGCTAAGATAATTAGATCGTCATGTATAAAAAATGATTCTATGCAACATACTATGGTGACCAAATGAATAACTAAAAATATTAGAGGTATCGTAGCGACGCGACGAGTTAATTAAACCCTTCGATCTTTTAAGTAAAAAAAAATTTTCTTTGTAAGAGTAAGAAATTTTCGGTCGCTACAATAATTGCCAGCTTTATTGCTAAGGGACTTGTGGATTTCAGACAATAGTTGTGACAAAATTAGTTCCATAGCATTTAAGGAGAGCAAACAACAGAAAAATATTGAGATCAGATGACGATACGGCCTTAACCCCAAATTTGATACTGTTCTACACTTTAGAATTTATTTCCAGGAACACTAGAACTTAGGCCAATTTCTCTACTACACTTGGTCGTAAAATGGTTGGGAGAAAAGAATTGTGGTTCATTCCTACAACGTTCAAAAAGGATTCCAGAAGCATCTTTAAAAAATTCAACCAAATCATTCGCTCCAGCAGTATTTTTGACATCCATAAGAGCACTCTTTTCTTTCATCTTGATCGTAATCTCACTGCTTTCACATTTTCCTCATTAATCTTGACGCTGCCTGTGTACCTTCTCACAATCTTCTTCTCTCTCATGTGCTCCCATCTCCCTCAGCAAAACAGAGTTTGTTTTTTACGGCATATAGACGCATGCTGCATAAAGCCATGCCGTAAATACTCATATCTTTCGTAAAAAACAAACCATTTATGGCACGCTTTGCCTGCCGTAAATATTTAACCTTTTACAGCATGCATTTGCTTGCTAAAGAAGATAATATTTTTTACGACAAACATTTTCGCATGCTGTAAATGTCCATCTCATTTTTTTTACGGCATACTTTGTTGCACGCCATAAAGGTTCATTTATTATTTTTAATGATAATCAGTAAACCTATAATAATTAAATAACATAATTCTCTATATCAACACATATATAATCACGTTTTCCAAAATTTCAATAAATAAAAGTAGAGTGCAATCCAATAAAATTGTCAAAATGTAGTGTTAATTTAAATCATTACTAAAAGCATCATTAGCCTAATCAACAAAAATAACTGATTAAAATAGTACAAAATAATCAGTCCATGTCGAACTTGATTATTTGATCAACAATTTAGCTATTCCGAAAATAATCAACTCCTTGCACACTACAAAAAATAATTGATAGTATAGCTAATAATTTAGAGTGAGCACCCAAATGACAAATGATATAAAAAACAGTAAAAGCAGAGAGAAAACAAGTAAGCATACTTTTATTGAGCGTACGGCTAATCCACTTCGATTAACCTAATTTGTCATGCAATTGTACTTCCCAATGCATCTTCAAGAACATTATCAATCATTTCATTAACCCAAACTCTCCAACATTCATTCACCAATGGGTACATGATGCACTAAATCACAAGGATTTGTTGATGGGATTCCACCATTTGCAAGAACATCAACTTCCCCAAACCTACGTAACAATTTGCATTTCTTACTCTGAAGGTTTTCTAAACCATTCGAGCTTCTACCTCTATGCTGTGAAATTCATATCAAAGTACAATTTGTTAAGTTGAATATAGAAAGAATATGAAATATAGAATACCATTCATTAGTAATAGTTTCTTGCTTACATTTTCTTGTTCAACATTTTTACTCTTCAGTTGAAATGAAGATCTTAATTCTTTAATTTCATCTCTCGACTCTTGGACTTGAGTTTGCAAGTTCTGACTATGCACTGAAGCCAAGCCCTCTTACCCATCCTCGACGTTTTGGACCAAGTACTCTTGCAACACCATCATCTTTGAGGGAATGTTTACTTGGAGAGGTAACCAATTATGAACAAGTTTTTATTTTTTATTTTTTTTCCTGATATCAAGGAAATACATTGATCGTTTAAAGTAATGCAAATATAAACTTTGAATTACCAAACAAATACAAAAACCATTTTTGTTAACTGTTCTTTCATAACAAAAATACAAAACCGATATATTAAGTAAGAAAAAGTACATTTCTTAACTTTTCTTTCAGAACAAAAATGAATTAATCGAAGATTAATTCAAATTCACATGAATGAACCTATAAAGCTAAACACTGTAAATAACTGATTGGAAAAATAAATATAATTATGATACTACAACACTGGCGCCATTAAAGAAGAAGATGGGGCTGCATTAGGATGAACTTCCTTGAATAAAATAAAGGAGCATCCACAACCAGAAGTACTTGCTGCTTTGATTATGAGCTAAAATTTTCTCCTTTAATCCTCTGTTTTCCATTCGCTCCTTATGGAGTTATTTCATCACATAAACTTCAGCAAGCACAGCACTATCCCATTGCCATGTCTAAATCAAGAAACACAAAAGAAGAATAAAATATCTGATGATGATTTAGGAATTTGGGTTGGAATATAATGATTTGTGCATAATAGAAAGATCAAGAATTTAATGATTTGTGCATAATAGGCACTAGCCATTACATAAACTTCTCCTTTAGGCATGATAAGCAGATCAGGCATCTAATAGCATTTCCCCTTTTTTTAACATTTTACTTAGGAAAGTAAAAGATATGAAGCCCTTATGCTCATATAGTTTTCCAATCGTGTTTCAAAAAATAAATTTAAATTTCATTCCAATTTTTCTTTTTTTCTTTTGTGGTTACTTCGATGTTTATTAATTATCTAATGTTTGTGAAAATGTGGGAGAAGAAAAATAAGAAAAAGAAAAAAAATTAGGAAAAGGATGTCGTAAATATTCAGCTTTTATAGCGTGCAAAGAATGTATGCTATAAATACTTTAATTAATTGATCATTTACGGCATACATTTATGGCATGCCGTAAATGGTCTATTTTTACGGCACGCTTTTTTTTTGCACGATGTAAACGAATGCCATAAAAAGTTCATTTTGTTGTAGTGTCTTGTCAATGTCTCCTTTTTCTTACTTATGTTTCTTTTTAATTTACTAATTTTCATGAAGTTCAACAAATGCAATTGGTTTTTATATATGTACTTCGTCACATTTGCTCTTTAACTGAAAATTAATCTAGAGTTATCTTTATTTTAAACTCAAATCAGTATTTGATGGAAATAACGATTTTCTCAATCCAATGTTCAATTTTGTTTCTTGCTTTTGAACTATTTCAATATCACGGTACATTTTTAAGATTGAAATCCAATTGTATGAACTCAAGAAAATAAGAGGACGAGATACCAGAAATTGTGAGCTAAGAGATGAGAAAATAATAGAGATATTTTGACACCTGGTTTCAAGGATCAGCCATGACGCTATCTCACTAGTCTACAAATGATATCTTTGTCTTGAGAGGCTCAGCCTGTACACATCCCGATTGGAAGACCTCGCAGGACTCATGCGAATATTACTTTGCGCATGGGTTGTTTCTTAGTTTCCCAAAATATATTTATTAATGAGCTCTGCCCTAGTTTTATAATCTTTTAGTTGAAGTAATGAACTTTCGACGAAATCTGTTCTATAAATACATAAAACATGACATTTCTGTTGGAGATTTTACATCAATAATATGCATATTATATTCATCAAGAACATGCCGTTAATATGCGTCAAATCGAAATATCATTCGACTTACCGAAATCTGATTTGAAAAGACAAAATAGTAATTACCGACTTTCAATATATGAATATGGGTTCATCACTTTCCAATTTTGAATGCGTTTCATTCTTTATTTCAAACCTTGCATGAAATCAAAAGAATATTAGTTACTTTCCGAAATCTGAATATTAAATTAGAATGAAATCAGAAAGAAGAAAGATGAGATGCAAGTGATGCGATCGGTCGAGACAAGTGTTTGACATTTTGTCCTTAAGATGAATTTGCCCCGCATCGGTGCTAACGGTTTTCCGGAAATCATCTCCCAAGATACAACGGCCACGTCAAGCCATAGGAGCACTCCAAATGACTTAGACCAACGAACTCGAACGGAGTTCCCTCTCTACCATAATCATGATCTTGATGCAAGAAATAATCACTTCTACAAAGTGTTTTGTGCAAAACTAAATTGTAAACATGGAATGGATGATATGAAACTATCAATTGAATTGTTCCTCTTTCTTGTTGTTAATCCAAATGCATGGGGATCTATATATATAGTAGTTGGAAAATCCATACCAAGAGACACATCTCTTGAAATTAAGAATCATAATTATTCGAAGTTACTCACACCAAAAGTCATGATCTTCCATATGAAAAGACTCATCTTTTTATCTACTCATTCTCTAGAATATTCCATAATATTCTATACAATTTCCAATAATTTCAAGCATTTAAGCATTTTAAGTTTTGTTTAATTTCTCATTCACCAAACAAAAAATTCCACTTAAACAATCACTTAAATTGGTCACAACCAATTTCGAATTTTCCAACAATCCCCCACATGAATGAAAATTATTGCAAATGACTATGCATACACTAGTAGAGAGAGGGCAGAAAACACTGCATCAGAGAAGGTAGCTTTTGGCTTTGAACCTCTCTTAGTGAAATACTATCGGACTTACTGGCTAATTGGTGAAAGCCAAGACAACAGTACTCACACATGTCTTTCCTAAACCATTCATGGTTCTCATGATTGTATCCATTTTAGCCCTGGACCACTCTTGGTTTCATAAGTGTTTAGAGAATTTTAGCCTCGAACAATTCTCATTGAATCGGCCTCACTTCACACTTACATAGGTGACCTCCTATTAAGTGTATTTTATCTTACTCTACTTGACTTAATCAAGATATATGAATCATTAAAAGCATAGCTTAACCTCACACTTTGCAGAAAGCACTGTAATTATCATAGGAATGAGTCGGGAAGTATTTTCCTGATTGCTTTATTCAATCTTTATAACTTAGTTATCCATTTGAACCAAGATCTTGGGATCTCCAGTCAACAAGGTAGGGTTACCATTACAAAGACTCTTACGTAGTAGACTTTAATCTCATTCCCCTCGACATGCAGTATTCTTGATCTCTCGGTAAATCTCTTAAAGGTACCACGAGTTTACACCATTGAAATCGACTGTTTAACGGTATTATGTCTACGACTTATACGTCTAAACTTATCATTACATGTGACTTAGTATCTCATCAAATATAGCTAGCCAACGATCAATTGATTTAATAGATACAACATGTCACCACCAAGAAATCCTCTCATGAAGCTACATGCTTCTAACTAGCTTTATCTAAAGCTTTATAAATTGCAAACAACAATGTAGGATTTCTATCACGCACTACATTAGTCAATCACTTTTCATTAGTGGATTTCAAAAACATGGGTATTCAATACATTATTGAAATATTACAATGCATTTCAATTTTATGAATATTCTTCAAATATTTCAATTGATCTTGCATATCCAAACAAACGTCGTAATCGTCTTTTATCCCACTTTAGACTTAGTGTATATCATCTTTATAATGAATATAAGGGTTTTCTACCTTTTCACCTTCATAGATATATTTCTATGATTATAAGGTATAGAAAATTGTAACTTTTAAGCATAAGTTACCCCCACAATTCCTCAATTAGGAATGCATGTGCAACTAATAATGTTGCATCCACAAATCTTGAACTTTTCATATAAGTTCGCAAGCATTGATGTTAACCCCACATTTTTGGGTTACATTTGAACTTAGAGTTCATCAACTCTTTCGTAGTTCAACTCATTTATCGAATAGATAATGTCCATATCGAATGCTTCGTGAAAGTTTAAGTACTTTCAAAATAGTGGTCCTCAAATCCAAATTAAATTAAGGTCATCACATAGACCAACAATGCTCTCAAACATATACCAATTTAGTTGGTTCCACGATTGAAATCGAATTCAACAATGAAAAAGACTAAGCATCTTGATTCACAAGAATTACAACTTCTCCCAACATATGCAAATATCACATTTGTGACATTTCACAATATAGCATTATTTCATGTTAAATAATACTTATTTACCACGTTCAAATTTAATGAACGAATCATCTATCGGTTCGATAGTTGTGTTCTCAAAAGACACAACCCAACGAGAGGACACACCTCTTCGAATAAATCTCTATGAAGAGATACACCAATTGGAAATTAATCATACCAAGGTCATGATTTTTCATATGAAAAGACATATCTTTCCATCTAAATCGATTCTAGAATATTTCATAATATTCTACCAATTCCAAGTAATTAAGTGGCTTAAATCTCATTATCAAATAATGATTTCCGCTTAACAAAATTACACCAAATCTCATTTTTTAATATTCTCATGCACATAATTTTGCGTAAATCATTTAAGAAAAATTACATATTCCACGAACACCAAGAGACAATCACCATCAATTTACTTATATAGTGCAAACATGCACTTCAATAGCCATTTCATGGATTTTGAATTGAAAGGATTCAATTCTGTAGTGGCTTTTCATTAGCCTCAACCGTTTCCATATGTTGCATATAAACCAAAAGCCATAATTAAGCATACTCGAGTTAAAGGATCACACCTTTTCAGAAAATTAACCATTTTTATTCCACCCAAATATATTATGCAGAGAATTTACACGAATATGCAATTTGGCAAAGTGGAATATAATTGTGGAAAAATAATTCATTCAAATTCCTTCCACTAGTAAACCAACTTTCATGGACTTTGAATAATTATGGAAATACACATACTGGGTCTGTAGCCATCCATTTGCAGTCATACATAATACTTTATTCGTGCACATTCAGATTACTCAAGAAATGAATGGAAATATTATCGAATAATCATCGGCCAAATAGATCCCTTTCCACCATAATTGGTTTGAAAATGCATTTAGAAAGTGAAGAGTCACCATATAATAAACTACCTTAAAAACTACATGCACTTGTTCAAAATAAACCCTGAACTAATATATGGAAAGACACGTCCATGCATTTAGATTCCACAATTACAACCATATGCAATTTATACAATATTTCAGTTTTATCATTCACTAAACCAATGGATGGCATGGACAGTTAAACACAAATTCATACAACAACATAATAGTTTCTCAAGTATGTATCGGTTCAATTTTTAAGAGTTGCACAAAACCCCATCCGAGCATACAAACATAAATTGGTGTCGAAATCATGCAATCAGATTTTAGAGTCCAATCCATTTAATATTTTGTTCATTCCATTTAAGCGTGTACAAAACCAGATTTAAATTGCAGTCAAAATCCACGTAAGTTGTCTATCAAAATCTAACATGCACAATTAAACCAAATTCATCTTAAGATTGTTAGAGATTTTACATTAATAATATACATATTATATTCATCAAGAACATGCCGTTAATATGCGTCAAATCGAAATATCATTCGACTTACCGAAATCTGATTTGAAAAGACAAAATAGTCATTACCGACTTTGAATATATGAATATGGATTCATCACTTTCCAATCTTGAACGCGTTTCATTCTTTATTTCAAACCTTGCATGAAATCAAAAGAATATTAGTTACTTTCCAAAATCTGAATATTAAATTAGAATGAAATCAGAAAGAAGAAAGATGAGATGCAAGTGATGTGATCGGTCGAGGCAAGTGTTTGACACTTTGTCCTTAAGATGAATTTGTCCCGCATCGGTGCTAACGATTTTCCGGCAATCATCTCTCAAGATACAACGGCCATGTCAAGCCATAGGAGCACTCCAAATGACTTAGACCAATGAACTCGAACGGAGTTCCCTCTCTACCATAATCATGATCTTGATGTAAGAAATAGTCACTTCTACAAAGTGTTTTGTGCAAAACTAAATTGTAAATATGGAATGGAATGATATGAAACTATCAATTGAATTGTTCCTCTTTCTTGTTGTTAATCCAAATGCATGGGGATCTATATATATAGTAGTTGGAAAATCCATACCAAGAGACACATCTCTTGAAATTAAGAATCATAATTATTGGAAGTTACTCACACCAAAAGTCATGATCTCCAAAAGTAATGATCTTCCATATGAAAAGACTCATCTTTTTATCTACTCATTCTCTAGAATATTCCATAATATTCTATACAATTTCCAATAATTTCAAGCATTTAAGCATTTTAAGTTTTGTTTAATTTCTCATTCACCAAACAAAAAATTCCATTTAAACAATCACTTAAATTGGTCACAACCAATTTCAAATTTTCCAACAATTTCATCGTTGTGTCTAACATGTACTTGGCGCACGTGTCCTTGTCGGATATGTGTGAGACAAAGTCACTCTCACTCAGATGGCATATTGGTGCTTACTAATTATTTTATTAAAAAAAATTGGATTGTGATCATCAAGGCATATGCATAGAGACCACAAATCAAATTTCCCATCAAGGATCTAGATATGTGGAATACATCTATACTGTGTATCTGTTAATGGATAGAATCTCAAATCGAATAAAGATGAAAATATAGACCACTTTATAAAGGTTTTGAATTACTTCTCTTAATAAAGTTGATCTTTTAAGATAGAACCCCAAATCTTAACTTGATATAACTGACCATTAAACTCTAACGAGCAATTCGATCCAATTAAGACTAAAAAAAAAATAGTATACGAATTTCAAGATTTGTCTGCTCAAACGAGCCACCATCTTGCAGAGGCATGTTAATGGACAGAATTCCGTATCGAATAAAGATAAAAATATAGATCAATTTATAAAGGGTTTGGATTATTCCTTTTAATAAGGTTGATATTTTAAGATGAAACCCCAAATCTTAACATATCTGCTACTTAATATGCTACTTACTATCTAGTTCAATAATGATTTAACATGGTGTTAGAGGTGCTAATTGAATAAGTTGATATTTGATTTAAACTAATGGCAAGGAATCAATTTCGTTTTACATCATTCTATCCTATAAGTAAACGTAGTTTTGGAATGTGTTGTTTCGTAATATCCTTTTCTTCTCTTCTTGCTTTGTTGTTATCGATTTAGATTTAAACATATGGTTTTTGGTACTTATTAAAATTTTTATTGATGGAAGATAGAGTTTTGATTATAACAGTTATGTCTTTGTGGAAATGGGTGTAAATTCTTGTGTACAATACAAATTAATCCAAGTTTGTTTAGAAATTTTCGGCATTAGATAGCTCTTAAAGTAGATGAATGTTTTTATTAACACGAAAAAATGTTGCCTTTACTGTCTATTCCTAAAATCATTTTTTCAATTAATGAACACACAAAAAACTATAGATGCTTGTCACCAGCGATGGAATAGATAAAAATATCAATACCATTCATCAAAATTAAATGCTTCATCAAAACTAAATCAGGTCCATTTTATGTGCGATTCACGTGCTTTGAGCTATAATTTTTTTTAATCCAGTTATCATTAACTTTTATACTCTATCGCTATCAATCTCCGTAAATTCGAACCGTATATTGCCGATGTACTCGAATGTTAACTATGTATGAACTATGGGGCTGGTATAAAAGAGTTATTAAACCTAGGAGATTTCCATTTCGATGGAGATTCAAAGCTCCATTTTAATGGTGGTCTACAAATATGCTATTGTTTTCAACACCTACAATTTTCTAGAACTGCCAGCTTCATTGCAAAGGGATTTGTGGATTGCAGAGAATAAGTTGCGAAAATATTAGTCCCATCCTTGATCATGCATATTCAAGGAGAGCAAACAACAGAAAAACATTGAGTCTTAGAAGGTGATATGGTAACCCACATTTGATACTGGTCTACACTTCTGGAATTTATTTCCAGGACCACTAGAACTTAGGCCAATATCTTTCACACACTTGGTCCAAAATGGTCGGGAGAAAAGAATGTGGTTTGTTTCTATAACGTTCGACAAGGATTCCAGAAACATCTTTCAAAGATTCATCCAAATCATTGCCTCCAGCAGTATTTTTGGCATCCATGACAGCAATCTGTTCTTTTATCTAGTTCATAACCTCACCGCTTTTGTTTTTTCCTTGTTAACTCTAGACACTTCCCGTGTACCTTCTCCCAATTTTCTTCCATCTCATGCGCTCCCATCTCCTGTCAATGCCTTTTTTTTTTCCTTTCTTATGTTTCTTTTAATTTGACTATTTCTCATAAAATTTAACAAGTGCAATTGGTTGTTACAAATGTACTTTGCCACATTCACATTTTAACTGAAAATTAATCTAGAGTTATATTTGTTTTCATTCAAATCGGTATATATGAGGGAAACAAATATCTCTCAATCTAGCTTTCTGATGCAGCGGAAGATTATAGGAAAGACAAAAATCCACAAAAAAAATTTTAACTAAGAGAAATTCAAGAAAACATTATTTCATTCAAAACTGGGTTGCCTCAAAGGACTTACAACGTTTAAATAGTGAAAAATCTACGCAAAATTAGGAAAAATTACATAATAATGAGAAAATATTATTTTTTCCAAAAATGGAAAAAATTGAGATAATGACAGATTTTGATTCTCCTAATCACCGGATCATCCGCCAACAAACGAAAATCAAATCCAAGTTTATTTGACTAAAATATTGTCAAAACAAAAATTATCACAAATGGCAAAAACGTTTAATTGAAGGCCTAAACGACGGAATCTGCCCAAAATCCAACGTGCCTCAGGGCCAAAAGGTCTCGAGTTGTGATCATTGGCCTGTTTTCAATCTAATTAGACTAGTAATTCACCAAAAAAAGGGACAAACTCGAAATTAAATGGAATTACTATTTTACCTTCACCATTCTCACTGGGTTGAGAAAAATTCGCCCTCGAATTTGATGGAGAAGAAATCTTATCATCATCAAAATTATCACCACGAAATGGAAGCTCTGGCGGCAATCCATTTGGAAGCTCTTCTGGGAAGTCCTCGTGAAACTCTTCTAGCAATGGCTGAACCCTACGAGTGACCTCCTGCTCACTGTCAACTGTCTTTTCCACCACATACACTACCCCATATCCTTCCATATTTGTCTCGAACTTCACTCTGGTCAGTAAATTAGCACCATCCCCAACTGTTTTTACCCTTATTTGGAAGCAACACACTTTTCTTTTCTCCAATAGTACATGTCGACTGGAAGAGATTAGTACGCAACAAACCAGTGTTATTTTCCAAGAAAGTCAGAAAACTCCTCCTCACCACCAATGCCTGGCCCACATCACCAACCAAAAAATACTCTTTCTCTGCTGCTTCTTCTACACCTTCACTGTCAAATACAGGCGGACTGTAATAATCAAACTCCTCCTCCTCTGTTGATTCTTCGGTGTCTTCATTGACAAATATAGACGGATATTCATAATCAAACTTTTCATCCTCTGTTGCTTCTTCAATGTCTTCATTGTTAAATACAAGTGGACCTTCATAATCAAACTCTTCCTCCTCAGATAGATAATGTTGGTGGTAGGGATTTTCAAAAATAGCGGAATAAGAATCAAGATCGGAGACCTCACGATTCTCCAAATCGCATGCCGCTAGGCGCTGGGTTAACTCTGCAACTTTCCTCTGAATATTACGATCATGATGTTGGACTTCCTCAATCAGAACCTGCCCACGACGACCACGACCACGACCTCTAGGCGCATGTTACTACGGCATAAGTGCAACAACTTACGATATTAGCAACTCCACTTGTTGATACAGTTGTGTGATTTTATCACATCTATGCTAGGGCTTCACAAGCTTCTTGATGACTCCTTGACGGAACGGTAAAGGAACAACTTCGTCTCTCTGATAGCAACTGATGCAAGAGAAGATTATAGGAAAGACAAAAATCCATACAAAAAGAATTTCAACGTAGAGAAATTCAAGAAAACTCTATTTCATTCAAAACTGGGTTGCCTCAAAGGGCTTACAACATTTAAATAGCGAAAAACCTAAGAAAATTCGAAAAAATTACATAATAATGAGAAAATATTATTTTTTTCAAAAATGGAAAAAATTAAGATAATGACCTATCTTGATTCTCCTAATTATCAGGATCATCCCCCAACAAACGAAAATCAAATCTGAGTTAATTGAAGGCCTAAACGACGGAATCTGCCCAAAATCCGACGTGCTAAGGCCCTAAGTTGTGATCATTTGTCCGCTTTCAATCTAATTAGATTAGCAATTCACCAAAAAAGGGACAAACCCGAAATTAAATGAAATTATTATTTTGCCTTCATCATGTTCAAATTTGTTTCTTACTTTTGAACTATTTCAATAACTTACATAACACATACATTATGATACGGTACATTTTTAAGATTGAAATCCAACTGTATGAACTCAAGAAAATAAGAGGATGAAATACCAAAAATTGTTAGCTAAGAGATGAGAAAATAAAATCAGCCATGTTGCTATCTCACTAGTCTGCAAGTGCTATCTTTGTCTTGAGAGGCTCAACAATGACAAAATCCCGATTGGAAGACCTGGCAGGACTAATGCAAATATTAGTTTACTCATGGTGTGTTTCTTTATTTCCCACAATTTATTTATTAATGAGATCTGCCCCAGCTTTGTAATCTTTCAGTTGAAGTACTGAATATTTGACGAATTCTGTTCTATAAACACATAAAACGGAACATTCCACAGTTGTGTCTAACAAGTGCCTGGCACATGTGTATGTGTCGGATATGTCTCAGACACGGTCAGCCTGGTTCAGATAGTATATTGGTGCTTACCAATTATTTTATCAAAAAATCTGGATTGTGTTCGTAAAGGCATATGCATAGAGCCAACAAATCAAATTGCCCATCAAGGATCTAGATATGTGGAATGCATCTATACTGTTGTATCTGCTCATTATCTATCGTGTTCACCAATGACTTGACATGGTGTTATAGGTGCGAATTGAATAAGTTGATATTTGATTTAAGCTAATGGCAAGGAATCATTTTCATTTTACATGTTTTTATCCTATAAGTAAACATAGTTTTGGAAAGTAATTATTTTTGGACATCCTGGAAAGAAAATGAAGCATTCAATGGGGGGTATAGTGGTTATAAGTTTATGAAATATGAAGCCATAATCAAATAAAATCTCTCTGGCCAAAATCATGTTAAATAATCGTAGCCTCAACTCAAAATTTAGCCTAGAAAGATACATTCTCCAATCTTCTTGGCATGTGAAGTAATATGTTATATTTAGGGTTGGCAATTTTCCCCACCCCGAATGGGCGGGGCGGGGCGGGGCGGGGCGCCCCATCTCGGGTCAATGGGAGGGGGTGCCCGGCCGTGAACCCGTCCCGTGAAGGGAAAAAAATTAATTAAAGTTAAACCCGTCCTCGAATCCGCCCATCTTCATATGTTCCCACTATTTTTCTTCTTCTTCTCATCCCTTAATTTCAAGATTTTCATTGCAGCTTTTCTTCTCTGACTTCCTTCTCAGTTCTTCCACCAAAACCCATTTCTCTACTTCAAAGGGTTTTTAGGGTACCCTATCTTTTTATTTATTTCCTTAAAGTTGAAGTGTTGAACTTGGGGAAAAATGGATGGAGGACTGTACAATCCTCGAACAGTTGAAGAAGTTTTTAGAGATTTCAAGGGTCATCGAACTGGCCTTATCAAAGCACTGACCACAGGTGTTTTAAATTTTTTTATTTTCGCTCTTCAATTCTTATTTTTGTCTCACTTTTATCGTGCGAGATTTTTTTTCCCTTTGGTCTAATGTAGGTTTTTTTACCTGCTATTTTTGTAGTGCAGATGTTGAAGAATTTTAATAGCGGTGTGATCCTTGTTAGGGTTTTTCTTAGTTTTTTCTGGTAATAACCAGGAAAACAACATTTTTTGTGTTAATAAAAAAAGGGAAAAAAAAGGAAATTCTCTCTTTCTGTTATAATCAAACCTCTATCTTCCATCAATTAAATGTGCGATTCACGTGCTTCGCACTATAAAAAATTTAATCCAGTTATCAGTAACTTTTTTCCGTGAGGAGGGGAAAAAGAAATTGTATTCTAAAATGAAATATATATTATCTGTACCCATATTGGATGGAGGTTCATTTGATTCGCGCTTGATTGCAAGTTATACTTGTTAAGTATTCTATACCAAATATAAACCCAAAACAGTGATGATAAACCGAGTCAGATTAAATTCATAGGCTTCGTTCCAAGCCTGTTATTGGATACTATAAATCAATTGATCCAAGGTTATAATTGGCGGCCTAAGGAACCAAGACGGATCGAGAATCTCACGTGTGGTAATTAGAGGTGATTAGGGGTTCGACCCACTTATTTACTTGGCCCATTATTTACCTACCCTAATTTAACTTATACAAGTGGACTTTGTCCACTTTGAGGTCATTACATACAAACTCTGTTCTAAAAAGCTCGCGTAGGCGACGCCTAGGCGCGAAGCTTGATGAAAATGCCTCGCTTCAGGCTAAGTGGTAATTAAGTGGTCAACGACAATGTTGACCTCTCGTTGACCGCTTAAAGCGCGCCAAGGCATGCCTAGGGGCCCTATGCGGCTAGTACGCTTTCGCCTTGGAGGCCCAATTTTTTCCCCCTTTGTCCACATCAATTAAGATTATTATCAAGTAGTGAAGTTATACAACTTAGAATAGAAGTGTTTTGCATTTATCAATGATTCAATAGTGAAAACATGCAAACGTAATCTGGGCTTCTGCAATTAAGAACTCGTCTGAACCTATAATCTGGGCTTCTGTAATTAATCGAAAATCATTTGTTGTGAATTTTTATTTTGTATATACATATGACATATCAGTTTGAGACTTCGAGAGGGTCAATTTTAATTTGTAGCCTTCATAAATCCGATGCATGGCAATGATTCCTAACTGATTGTGGAATAACTCCTGTAGAAAAATCTGAAAATTTAATCAAGAATACTTTTTAGCCCTTGACATGAGGCCCAATTAGTGTTTAACTGTTTATGTAACTAAATTTTCATTTGTTTTCACGTTCATATGCTTTTTGAGTCTGGCTTTTGTAAATAATAAACATTTGTATTGTTTATCTCTTTTTTTTTGTAGGAACCAATGGAAGAAGATGATTCCTCAACAACATCTAAATTCCAAGCTACTTTATGAAGGAATTATTAAGTAAATGCAATATTTTATAATTTTCGATGTTTGATATGTATTATTTGAATTGTTAAATTTTTTTACAATGATTAAAAATTAAAAATAAAAAAAATGCTTTTTTACGCCTAATCTTCGCCTAGGCCAGCCTAGGCTCATAAAGCTTGAAACTTGGCTTCCACGTCTAACCACGCTTTACGCTTTTTAGAACACTGCATACAAACACACGACTACTTTCTTTGGCTTTTTGGGTCGCGATTTCCTCTTTGCGACTCTAGCTGCCTTAGTTTTTCGCCCTTTTTCACGTCTTTGGGTGGCTGCTCTCTACCCCTATTCTTGGTGTGTTCTATCGGAGTTTACTTCATGAGTGAGATTATTTGGTCCAATCATGTGTGGAGTTACCTTGTGACTTTGGGTCAGTGAATCTGAGCCTCGTTATTCCATCTTTGATTCCGAATGTGGTTCTTGGTAGGGAAGTGGTTTTGTTGCAATTTCTCTCTTTTAATTCGATTATCATTATGTAGTTTAGAGTTAACTAACGCTGCGTTTGATTATCTCTATTTGAAGGATTCATTTTACAACAAATTGGTATAAGAGAAATTAGATTCCTGTGACTTCGAGTGTGGCTTTGTTTGGTCATGAAATTGAAATCAAAATTTTGAAATTTCTGTGATTTGGAACGTGTGTTATTTGTCATCTTTCACTAATTTTACTAATACGGACATAAATCTGTAATCAAATTTGCATCTCTCATTTGTACGGACCACTAATAGATTCGCTTTAGTAAATTGGTCGATACTCGTTAAATTTCTGCAATAGCAAGTCATTGGTTGGGGTGGCTAATAGGATTGTGGTTTACCACGTGGGGGTAACCATTGCCTGTTGCTAGGAATTAGGATTAGTTGCCTATTGTTTGTGATATTATCATTTTTTGACTACTTAGAATTGTTACCTATACTTTACCCACTCGAAAATTCCCTTAAGACTGAGATCGCGAATTTCAAGGAATTTAGATCGGCGTATATCTGTGACCTTGAGGACCTGTTCCATGCTATTATCTCTTTGAAGGTTGTTTACATTTTATGTGTATTATTTGTTAAGATGTCTACGCACCACGTTGATTAGGGCATCTTTAATGGTAATGGTCACTTCTATTTGATAACAAAAGATGAAAGAAATTTTAGTATATCAAAAAGTGTCTGAACGCATTGATAATACTTTTTGTGCTGCTGTTGTTGAAGATTGGAAAAAGAGTTCGACAAACTTGTTTATACCTCTATTACTTGTATTTATCTGATTTCTTTTTGTGAAAAGTTGGTAAACATGTTTCAACTGAAAAATTTGAAAAAAGGTTGAAGAACTTTAGTTGACACAATCTATAGCCAACAAACTTTTCTTACTTGAAAGTTTTTTCAGTTTCAAAATTGATCCATCCAAAGAATTGGGTGACAATTTCATGTTTTTAATAAACTAGTTCAAGATATTACAAATTGTGTTGAAGAAGTCTCTGACGAACATAAAGCTATTATTCTTTTGAATACTATTCCTGATAACTATAAGTAAAAAATGCAATCAAATTTGAGAGGGAGACCCTTACATCCAATATAGTTATCAATTCATTGAAGAAAAAGAGAGGGAAATGAAAGTAGAAAGAGATGAGAGAAAATGAGGATATATTTACCAAATGAAGGGTAGATCTCACTTTAGGGAGGCAGGGGAAAAAATAGTGGCGACGAGAAAAAAGTAAAGGTAGATCTAGCTCACATGAGAAGGCGATTGAGAGAAAACATTATGGTTGTGCAAAACTATGACATTTCATAAATGAGTACCATAAAGAGAAAAACAAATTGAGAGATTAGAAGGGTGGTGAACGAGTGAGGAAAACGTAGTTGTCTCGAGAGATGAACCTGAGAAGGTTTACAAGCTCTTAAATATTGAACCAATTGAAATTAATGTATCTAAGAACTCTGAGTGGATTATCGATTCCGGTGCTTCTTTTCATGTTATATGAAATATGTGATTTAATCACTTGTATGAGTCTAATCATGGAAATGCAGATCCATGGGGTGGAGTCGCATATAAGATCACTGGTGTGGGTAGTGTGATTGTCAGATTTGATAGTGGCTTTGCACATACATTAACATAAAAATGAAGCTCCGACTCTATCAAGAACGAACTAAGAGGGTCAGCTACCTAGCAAAATAAGTTAGGTACATTTCATATATAGGTAGGAATATCATTGTTGTAAGAAAGTTAGAGAATACATGTTTCACTGGTGCACTCGTTGATGAAGTGTTAAAAATGTTCAAGTGAACACGTAGAGCCTTTAAGACTGCTAGGAGGAATAACATATACACGCTGAGGTGATAAGTGATCACTGATACTGATCACATAGAGAAATAGAATAATAGGTTAGCTCATGTTAGTGTTAAGGGACTTAAGTTCCTTAACAATAAAGGTATGTTTGGTAAGGATCGAGTGGCGGGCATGCCATTTTCTAATCAATGTGTGTTTGGTAAACATTATAGAATGTTATTTGTATCTTGCACACACAAATAGTAATAAATATTTTCTGTCTATTATTGATGATTTCTCTGAACGAGTGCGGGTTTATTTATTAAACGATAAATCTAAAACTTTTGTGAATTTTAAAAATTGTAAAGTTAAGGTGAGAACCAAACAAGTAAAAAGTAAAATATTTGTGCACTTATAATGGTCTCGAGTTTTGCAATACTGAATTTGATGGTTTGTGTAATGAATCTGGCATAATTTGACATAGGCGTATGCCTTGCATCCCTAGCAAAATGGGATTGCTAAAATGATAAATCCTACTTTACTTGATGAAGTTAGAAGTATGATCTCAAGTTCTAGTGTGCCTAAATCATTTTGGGGCGAAGCTGTTATGACTGCATGTTATTTGACTAATATGATTCCATCTACTGCTTTAAATGGTGATACTTTGTATGAGAAATGGTATGAAAATTGTGCTGATTATTCTATAATTGGCACGTTTGGAAGTGCTACTTTCTGTCATCAAAAGTGAAAGAAAACTAGAACTTAGAGCTAAGAAATGTGTTTTCTTAAGTTACTTTGAGGGAGTTAAGGGATACAATTTATGAGATAAATGCCGAAAGGTTTGAGAATAGTCATAAATCGTGATGTCACTTTTAATGAGTCTGAAATGCCTTGTTTGGAAAGTGAATAACACCAAAAAGCTGTTAGAAAATAATCCCCAGTTGAGGTGGAGAGAGTGATACACAACAAAATCAATGGAATATATAAGTAGAAGGTGATGAAGATATTGTTGAGGACAATCCTATTGACCAAGACCTTCTAGTTGACTACCAATTAGCTAGGGATAGAGAGAGGAGACCAAGTAGGGAACCCCAAAGGTTGTTTGATTATATCATAGCCTACACTAGTTGATAAGGAGCCAAACACTTATGATGAGTCTATGATGAGCAAAAAAAATGAAGAATGGCTTGTTGCCATGAGAGAAAAGATGAGTTCTCTTGCTAAGAATAGAACTTGGGATTTAGTTCTTAGACCTAAAAATAAATTTGTAGTAGAAGGTAAATGGGTTTCTAAGATTAAGAAGGGAACCATTAAGAGTAAGCCTATGAGATATAAATCTAGGTTGGTAGTTAGGGTCATGTTTGCATTTGTTGTTAACTATGACTGGGAACTTGAACAACTTGATGTCAAAACTACCATTTTCATGCTGGCTTGATGAAAAGATTTTTATGAATCAACCCAAAGGTTTGAAATTAAAGACAAACGTGATCTCGTGTGTTTTTTAAAGAAATCTCTTTATGGGTTAAAACAGTCTCCACGTTAGTAATATAAAAAGTTTAATTCCTATGTGTTGTTTATTGGTTTCAAAAGGAGTGAATCTGACTATTGCTTTATTAGCTGCATTGCAACCAATGTTCTAAAATTCGCGCAAATGCTCCGCCTAAGCGCGACGCGCGTAAAAAAAGCGTCAAATTAGGCAATGAGCGTAAAAATGCGGTCAACGGTTTTTGTTGACCGCCTAGGCACGCCTATGCGTTTCAATGCGCGACAATGCGCTCATAGGCGCGGATCAAGAGAGCCTATGCGCCTAGGCAGACGTCCCATTGTGAAATTTTTTTTTCGATATGATATAAAAAATTGTTTTTTTTTTAAAAATATAAAAATCTATTTATTATATTAAAATAATATTAAAAGTACGAAACGCATCATGACACATATTCTCCATATTGACACGCTTAAACTTGTGATTCTTGATTCTCGACCTCAACACATCGCAACGCATTACGCATTTTAGAACACTGATTGCAACCCCAAAAAATAGCGTATATTTATTACTTTATGTCGAAGCCATATTATTAATTGGTTATAATATGAAAGCGGTAAACAAGATTAAAATCAAGTTAAGCAAAGAATTTGATATGAAAGACCTAGTACATGTTAGAAGGATCCTTGTTATAGAGTTTAACAGGGATATGTCTAATTTTTGTTTGTATATGCATCAAACTTCTTAGGTGCTTAAAATTTTGAAGAAATTTGACATGATTGATTGAAAACCTGCTTATGTGCCTCTCGGAAACCATTTTATTTTGTCAAATGAACAATCACTTTTTAATGATGAAGAAAAATATTTTATGAGTACAGTTCCCTACTCTAATGTTATTGGCTCCATGATGTACCTTATGTTCTGCAATAGAAATGATTTGGCATTTGCTGTGAGAGTCTTAAGTATGTACATGTCTAATCCTGGTCTCAAACATTGGGAAGCATCAAAGTGGTTGCTTAGGTACTTAAAGAGTACTTTTGATGTGGGGTTAGTTTATAAATCTACTAATGATGGTGCGAAATTTAAAGGTTTCACAGATGTTAATTATAGTGGTGATAGAGATAATTGGAAGTTTACTTCTTCTTAAGTGTTGTTGCACTATCCACTACTGAGTATGAGTATATTGTTGTTACTAAAGTTATTAAAGAAGTTTTGTGGTTTGGAGGTTTACTTAATGGACTGGGTATTTTAAGTGATAATGTGATTCATACTTTGATAGTCAATTTATTATTCATCTGTGTAAGAATCCTATGTTTCATTATTAGAGATGTAGTATCTCAAGAGCATGTTAGGGCATATTAATAAAATCTCAGAAGTATTGCCCTCCTTTAACAAAAAAAAAAAAGTTGATAAGACTTGAGATAGTGCATTCAGATTATAACCCTATAGATATGGATACTAAGGTACTACCCTAGGAAAGTTTAGAAGTTATCTTGTACTTCTAAACATCGTTAAAGGTATGCGATGTTTCAATTTTGTTTGAATTCACATTGTATGACTATTAAACTTGTTTTGTCTTTTTGCAAGTGTATTTGGCATCGAAGTAGATGTTTGTTAGGTATTTTGTACCAAATAAAAACTCGGGGTGGTGATGGTAAACCAAGTCGCATTAAATTCATAGGCCTCGTTCGAAACCTGATATTGAATACTATAAATCAATTGACCCGAGGTTACAATTTGCGGCCCAAGGAAGTGAGATGGACCATGAATCTCACATGTTATAATTAGGGATGATTAAGGGCTCGACCCACTTATTTACTTGGCCCATTATTTACCATCCTAATTCGACTTATATAAGTGGACTTTGTCCACTTTGAGGTCATTGCATACAAACACACAGATGCTTCTTTTGGACTTTGTCCACTTTGAGGTCATTGCATACAAACACACAGATGCTTCTTTTGGCTCTTTAGCAGTGCAATTTCCTCTATGGTTTCTTTGGCTCTCTTCCCTCTTCGTGACTGTGAGACAGCATCTATTGCCGGCTGTGCGACCCCAAGTTCCTCCTTTTGTTCCTCAATTTCTCACCCTTTTCCGCTCTTTTTCGCCTATTTGTGTGGCTGCTCTCTACCCCCGTTCTCGGTTTTGAAATGTTGTTCAAAATTAATAAAATTCGAATGTGAAATGACGTAGAGTGGAAATGATATTTGGAGCCACATAGTTTAACTATGCGACCACATAGTTCAAGGAACTATGCGGTTGCATAGGCCCATACTAGGACTAATGACCCCGGTATGGAATCAACTATACGGTCGCAAAGAATAAAATGGTGGCCGTTATTTGACCGTTTGGTTCAAATTTTGGTGGCTTTTGGAGAGTTGTTTGGCACCACTTCGTATGGCATTGTTTCTAAGGTATATATAGGTGGTTTGTGATCAATAAAATGATGATTGAAAACATACAAAAACTACAGCCACATTTTGAGAAAAGAAATCATTCCAAAACGTAGAAATCTACACTTTCATATTCAAATTTGTTTTCCTTAGTGTTCTTGAGTTTTGGAGGATTACACTTATTGCGTGAGTGTTAATCCTTTTCAAAGATCGATTAAATCCTATAAACCATTTACCTTAATTCCTACAATCATTATTTCAATTCAAGATGGGGCAAATATAGTTTGAGGACATCGTTATCGTGTTCAAGCGATCGATTTTTCATTTTCAAATCCATTTCCTAGTTTAGTTTGGTTCGTTGCTTTCATTGGTGATCTTCATTTTTTTGGTTTTAGTTCGTTACTTTATTTTTCGATCCCTCAAGTGGAAGTCATCAAATTTCCAACCACCATTCTCAAACTATATATTTTTTCAATGGAAAACGAAAGCACTATGGCGATGATTAAGTTGATGAATCAAGACCTTATACGGCTAGATCACTTTGATAGAACGAATTTCAAAAAATGGCAAGATAAACTCAAGTTTCTACTAACGGCGTTAAAGATTTTTTACATACTTGATTCGAAATTGGCTCCATAACCGTAACAAACAAATGGAGAAATCGATGCAGTGAGGGCCTAATGACAAAAGCACCAAGAAGATGAACTCATATGTGATCACATTCTGAATGCATTATCGGACTAATTATATGATCTCTACACCAACACGACATTGGCAAATGAAATCTGGAATGCTTTGAAGAGTAAGAACAAAGCCGAAGAAGAATACACTAAGAAATTTTTAATCTCAAGGTACTTCGATTTCAAATTTCTAGAGAATATTCCCCTTCTTCCACAAATTCATGAATTGCACTTGTCAACAAGTTGAAGATAGTCAAGATTGATATTTCAGAAACTTTCCAAGTGGAAGCAAACATTGCTAAACTTTTTAGAACTTGGAAATAATACCAGAAGAAAATAATGCATAGTTCCGAAAGCTATTCTTAGGAACAATTGGAAAAACATTTTTCAATTGAGGAAGAGTCAAGGGAAAGAGATAAGAATGATAATTCTTATGAAAGCACTTCAAAAACCAATGTCGTGGAGAAGACCAAACCTTCTACTAAATCCAACAAGAGAAAGTCTTTAAGGAACTTTAATGATTCCAAGAAGAAGATCAAAGGTGGTTGTTTCGTGTGTGGAAAATCTAGACATTATGCAAAAGAATGTCGATACCGAAAAACAAACTACTCAGAAGGAAAAGTAAACTCCATCAAAGAAGATAACATTGTGGCCACCGTTAGCGAAATCGATACTATCAAGGGAAAGATTCCCGGTTGGGTATGATACATGTGCAACAGTACATGTACCATATGATAAGTCATTATTCAAGATTTATTATGAAGTTGATGGAGAACAAGAGATTCAGATGGGTAACAAGGTTTGATCCAAGGTATTTGGAAAACGAAATATGGATATCATCTTCATTTCCGGTAAAATTGTTACCTTGACAAATGTACTACATGTTCCTGTTATGAATAGGAACTTAGTTAGTGAAAATCTCTTAGAAAAATTGGACATAAAATGTGTTTATGAATCCGGTAAATTTGTACTATCCCTAAATGAGAAATTTGTTGAGAAATGCTATTCTTGTGAAGGAATGGTCAAGATTTGTATTGTTGACAAATCTTTTAATAATAAAATGGATGTTGCTTATATTCGTTGATTCATTTTCATTATGGGATGCTAGATTAGGTCACATAGGTAAAAGTACTATGAAAAGGATGTTGAAATGTGACTTAATTTCATACAATGAAAATGATGCATCTAAATGCCAAAATTGTATAGAATCTAAAATGACTAAAAAACCATATCAAAGTGTTAATAGGACTTCTAGTATTTTAGAATTAATTCATACTGACATATGTGAATTGAATGGCATGTTAACTAGAGGTGGCAATAGGTATTTCATTGATGATCACTCTAGATATATGTATGTTTATTTGATGAAGCATAAACAAGAAGCATTTGATATGTTTAATGTATATAAAAATGAAGTTGAAAATCACTTAAAAAAATAAAGACTCTAAGAAGTGATAGATGAGGTGAGTACTTTTCCTGTAATTTTAACTCTTTTTGTGAACAAGGCATAGCTCATCAATGTTCTACATCTAGGATACTCAAAGAAAATGGTTTGGCGGAAAGAAAAAATAGAACTTTAGTTGAAATGATTAATGCCGTGTTGATTTATGCTAAGTTGCCATTGAATTTATGGGGTGAAGCGTTGTTGAGTGCATGTAGTATATTAAATAGGATTCCTTCTAAATTTAATAAGGTTTTTCCTTATGAATTGTGGAAAATAAGAATACCTTTGGGACCGAAGAATACATCTTTGATATCTATCATGTATGATAGTTAAGCCACATTAGTAAAATCATACAATGAGGTATATAATGGAAAGTTTAGACATGCAAGTCTAAGACATGACTATATAAAGAAATCAAGAGTGGAATAATTTCCCTAAATTATGTGACTTCAATAGAGAACTTAGCGAATCTAATAACTAAACCTCTCCTCTAGAGATTTAGTGGCATCTACTTCGAGTATAATAGGGTTGAAACTCTTGAACTAAAAGTCCATCAATGATAGCAACCATACCTATCATTACTCAAAAAGTAATCTGCGGGTTCAAAGAGTAACAATAAGTCATTCGACATGTGGATAATTTCAGCATTATGCAATCCGCAATAACCCTATTCTAGTTAAATAATGCTGGTTGTTACTGAAGGGAGGGTTGAGCTTTAAGCTCTTAATGAAGTTCTCTACTAAGTACAAATATCTCTAAAAAGTAACAAAGATATTAGAAGAACTTTACCTAGATAAACTTCGAGGTGGTGCTGCTTCAATAGAGAGTTAGAGTTTTTCTCGTTAAGGTTTGTTGAAAAGGATGAGCGCAAGACCGTACTAGCGCTAAGCGAGATTGAGGAACTTGAGGACACGTGATACTTGTGTATGTGTTCTTACCAGTATTTTCATATGAAATCATTGGTTCAAAACTTCCATGCTACCTTTAATTCCGACTTTACCTTATTTGAATAACACTATGGTTAGATTCAAATCGAAAGATATCTAATCCTTACGCATGAGTATTGTATAATTTTGAATATGAGATTTTATTAAATTTTGAACAGGTAGGGGATTGTTGAAATGTTGTTCAAAATTAATAAAATTCAGATGTGGAATGATGTAGAGTGAAAATGATATTTGGAGCCACATAGTTGAACTATGCGACCACATAGTTCAAGGAACTATGCGATCGCATAGGCCTATAATGGGACTGATGACCCCGGTATGGAATCAACTATGCGGTCGCATAGGATTAGCTTATGCGACCGCATAGAATAAAATAGTGGCCGTTATTTGACCGTTTTGTTCAAATTTTGGTGGCTTTTGGAGAGTTTTTTGGCACCACTTCATATGGCATTGTTTCTAGGCTATATATAGGTGGTTTGTGACAATAAAATAATAATTGAAAACTTACAAAAACTATGGCTACATTTTGAGAAGAGAAATCATTCCAACACATAGAAATCTATACTTTCTTCTTTATATTCAGACTTTTTTCCTTAGTGTTCTTGATTTTTGGAGGATTACAGTTATTGCTTGGAAGAACTTTAACAAAGACACAGGAAGAATTTTACCTAGATAAACTTCGAGTTGGTGTTGCTTCAATAGAGAGTTACAGTTTTCCTCTTTAAAGTTTGATGAAAAGGATGAGCGCATGACCATGTTAGCGCTAAGCAAGATTGAGGAACTTGAGGACACGTGATACTTGTGTATGTGTTCTAACCGGTATTTTCATATGAAATCATTGGTTCAAAGCTTCCATGCAACCTTTAATTCCGATTTTACTTTGTTTGAATAACACTATGGTTATATTCAAATCGAAAGATATCTAATCATTACGCATGAGTATTGTATAATTTTGAATATGAAATTTTATTAAATTTTGAACAGGTGGGGGAATGTTGAAATGTTGTTCAAAATTAATAAAATTCAGATGTGGAATGATGTAGAGTGGAAATGATATTTGGAGCCACATAGTTGAACTATGCGACCACATAGTTCAAGGAACTATGCAGTCGCATAGGCCCATAACGGGACTGATGACCCTGGTATGGAATCAACTATGCGGTCTCATAGGATTAGCTTATGTGACTGCATAGAATAAAATAATGGACGTTATTTGACCGTTTGTTCAAATTTTGGTGGCTTTTGGTGAGTTTTTTGGCACCACGTCGTTTGGCATTGTTTCTAGGCTATATATAGGTGGTTTGTAATCAATAAAATGATGATTGGAAACATACAAAAACTATAGCCATATTTTGAGAAAAGAAATCATTCCAAAACATAGAAATCTATACTTTCTTCTTCATATTCAAATTTTTTTCCTTAGTGTTCTTGAGTTTTGGAGGATTACACTTATTGTTTGAGTGTTAATCCTTTACAAGATTTGTTTAAATCCTGCAAACCATTTGCCTTAATCCCTTAAGCAGTATTTCAATTCGAGAGGGGGCAAATATAGTTTGAAAATAGGGAAATCGTGTTCAAGCCATTGGTTTTTAATTTTCAAATCCATTTCCTTGGTTGGTGTTTGGTTCATTGCTTTAATTGGTGATCTTCATCTTTCTGGTTTTGGTACGTTGCTTTATTCTCCGATCTCTCAAGTGGAAGTCATCAAATTTCCAACCAACACTCGGTGTGTTCTATGGGCATTTACTTCGTGGTTTGAGTGAGATTATTTGGTCCAATTGTGTGTGGAGTTACCCTGTGACTTTCGGTTGGTGAATCTGAGCCCCATTATTCCATCTTCAATTCCTAACATGGTTCTAGATTGGGAAGTAGTTTTCTTGCATTTTTTTTTTATCTTTTAATTCGATTATCATAATTTGGTTTAGAGTTAACTAACTGCATGTTCGATTATCTCCATTTGAAGGAATCATTTTACAACAATACTATATCGCTATCAATTTTCATAAAATCAGACTGCATATTGCCGGTGTACGCGAATGCTATGTATGAACTATGGGGCTGGTATAAAAGAGTATTAGACCTGGGTGATTTCCATTTGGAAGGAGATTCAAAGGTCCTTTTGGTGTGTCTACAAATATGCTATTGTTTTCAGCACTCACACGTTTTCTAGAACTTCCAGCTTTATTGCAAAGGGACTTGTTGATTGCAGAGATAAAGTTACGACAAAATTAGTCCCATCCTTGTTTGTGCACGTTCAAGGAGAGAAAACAACAGAAAAACACATTTGAGTCTTAGATAACGATATGGTAACCCCACATTTGATACTGTTCACTAGAACTTAGGTCAATTTCTCTATCACACTTGGTCCCAACTTGGTCCCAAAATGGTTGGGAGAAAAGAATTGTGGTTCATTCGTATAATGTTCAACATGGATTCCAGAAACGCCTTTCAAACATTCAACTAGTATTCTTGACATCCATAGCAGCACTCTGTTCTTTTATCTTGTTCATAACCTCACCGGTTTCATTTCTTCCTAGTTAAACTCTGATGCTGGTATGTACCTTCTCCCTATCTTCTCTCTCCTCCCATCTCTCTTGTCAATGCCTTCTTTTTTCTTTCTAATGTTTTTATTTTTTTTTTATTTTACTAATCCTCCTAAAGTTTAACAAGTGCAATTGGTTGTTATATATGTACTTCGTCACATTCGCATTTTAATTGAAAATTAATCTAGAGTTATCTTTATTTTCAACTCAAATCGGTATTTGAGGGAAACAACAATTTCTCAACCTAATGTTCAACTTTGTTTCTTACTTTTGTATAGAGCAAAAATATCCGTTTAACTCGATACCCGTGGGGCTCCATTACAAATGGGGCAGGGATTATCCGTCTAATCCGGTAAATGGGCGGGGATGGGGCGATGTTCATTATCTTGAAGTTGGTATGGGTCGGGTACAAGAAACATAGTCCCCGCTCCGTTATCTACCACATTTAAAGTTAATTTCAAATTTAAATTTTTTATCAAACAAAAATAATATATTTATCATCATTTTTAAGGAGAACATAAGTTGTTTTTAACAAATTAGTAAAAAGTTAATAATATTTACTAACTAAAAACGTAAAAAAAAATAATATAAATGGGGCGATAAATCCCTGCCCGTCCCACCCTACCCTACCCTGATCCAACCTAGAACTCATCTCGTCTCGTTTAAAAGGGTATGTGGATAGGATAAGATAACAAAAATACTCAATGAAATCGAGTTGGAAATGGTCGACCCGTCCACTACCTGCCTCGGTGTCATCCCTATTTTTGAACTATTTCAATATCTAAACCATAAGACATTCATTATCACACGGTACAATTTTAAGATTGAAATCCAATTGAATGAACTCAAGAAAATCAGAGAATGAGATACCATAAATACTGAGCTAAGAGATGAGAAAATAATAGAGAATTTTTTACCCGTAGTTTCAAGAATCAGCCATAATGCTATCTCACTAGTCTGAAAATGCTATGATTGGAAGACCTGGCAGGACTAATGTGAATATTTGTTTACTTGTTGGGTTTATCTTAATTTCCCAGAATTTATTTATTAACGAGCTCTGCCCCAATTTTGTAATCTTTTAGTTGAAGTAATGAATTTTCGACGAGTTATGTTCTATAAATACATAAAACATGACATTCCACCATTGTGCCTCACAAGTGTTTGACGCACTTGTCCTTGCCGGATATGTGTCAGACACGGTCACTTTGGCTCAAATGTATATTAGTGCTTACTAATTATTTTATCAAAAAACTTGGATTGGGGTCATCAAGGCACATGCATAGAGACCACAAATCAAATTGCCCCGTCAAGGATCTAGATATGAGGAATACATCTATACTGTTGTATCTGCTACTTATCTATCTTGTTCACTAATGACTTGACATGGTGTTAAATAATTGTGGCCGCAACTCAAAATTTAGCCTAGAAAGGTATATTCTCCAACCTTCTTGGCAAGTGCAGGAATAAGTTATATGGTTCCAGTAAAAAATTGTTCCTCAATTTATTTGGAATGTGTTGTTTCTTATTATCCTTTTCTTCTCTTCTTGCTTGGTTTTTATCGATTGAGATTTAGACGTACGGTTTTCAGTACTTATTAAAATTTTAATTGATGGAAGATAGAGTTTTGATTATTTTTATGAATTTGGATCACAAGATAATTACGATAATTAAATAAACAAGAAAATAAATATCAAGATTTACGTGAAAACCCAATGTAGGAAAAAACCATGGACACATGAGGAGAAATCCACTATAATCAATAGCAGTTGTGTTTATAAGATCTCAATGCACTCAATTTAAATTTAAAACTCTCAAGATATTGTATGAAACTCCCTCTATTATATTATATTCTGTTATTCTATTCAAGTCATGCCATATATATAAACCATAGAGAACAAGTTGTAGAAGAATATGAGTCCGAAATCGCGTCAAAACCGAAAACGGGCCTGAGCAGGATAAGCTTATCGCTCGAGCGATGGCGGGCAACAGGGCAGTGTCCACAAAATTATCCCACAAGTGTATGAGTTCGTTGTACAAGTAATAATTATGATGAGTGAGTTATCGTCCCACAGGGAATAAGGTTCAATTCTAGTGTATCCGATGTATCTAAATTCACAATAATAATAAGATATGATTGATTTGTATTTAATTACGTTCTACGACTACGGAAGCGATAAAAGAAAGAAAGTGGTTTTTAAATCGAGTGTGGATGAATGTATTGAATTTTCGAATCCACTACTTTACTCTAGAATTCAATTCTCAACTTAAGATAATTAATTCAATCCTTGCATTCATGACGATCGATAATTCCAATTTTATTTAGTATTCTTTTCTATGATATAATAAACTTATGTTAACCACGACATGATCATATTCCTAGTTCGCATTCATATGATAAACATGCATTAAAACATAGGATTATCTCACATGATCACACACTTTCCAAATATTATTCCTAATATTTATTCTTCATATGTTCCATATACAGTGTTCTATCTATCGTGAATTTTCAACACTACGAATAAACAACTTATTATCTTAATGGTGCGCAAAGATTAAAAAATGTGAAAAAGCATGTATATAAAATCACAACGCAAGAATTAACTAAAAATCACAAGTCTTGAATTAAAAACTAGAAATCATGTAATTTTATCATCCATCGAGTACAAATAAACTTAGTCTAACATATTGATATGAAAATTATATAGAAAATAGAAGAAAGCCATCACCCGAATCCTGTAAAATTGAAGAAAATCTTGAAATTGACTCTTCAAGCCTTCAAAATCGGACCCAAAATGGTGAATTTCCCCTCCTCAATGTAATTTTCTCCCTTTTGTTCACAAAAATATAGCTCCTCCTTCAAAACCCCGAAAAATATCCTTATATACAACCTTAGAAACTCCCCAAAGAAAGATAGGGAAACAAACCCTTTTTTTCTCATTCTGGTTTGAGGCACGTGCCTAGTAGAAACTAGGGTGCGTGCCTTAGCCATTTTGTCAAGCTCAGTCGAGGCTTTTAGGGGACGAGGCGCGCGTCTCTCCAGGCAAGGGCGCACGCCTAGGCTAATTTTCGACACCTGAACAGTTTTCAGTATTTTTGTCATAACTTTCTCTCTGGATATTCAATTGATGTGATTCAAAATTCATTGGAAAGATAACTCGGAGGGGTAAAACTCTTGTTGATATATTATTTTCTGAATTCAAAAGTTTTCTATTCCAAAATTGGGTCTCAATGTGAGCTTGAAAATCCAAAGCATAACTTTTTTTGCCGGAAGTTTATATGTGATAATATGTGGACTACATTTCATCCCTTCATCTTTTTTCCTCATCCAATTGATGCCTAACACTCTCAAATCTTTATCTCGAGGTTCGATGTAAGTTTTAAGTATTTACATTTCCGTCCCCGAACTTTGTATTTGATACAATTGAGCCATTTTCCGCTATCTTTGCATTCTTTTCTCCAATTCTTCATCAAACATTGAGTTTTACCTACAAAATGAAATATAACACAAGTTATGTAGTATTTTATCCAAATAACAGTAAAATATTATCATTTAGGACCTCAAATAAGTGTAGAAATTACACTTATCACACCCCAAATTTGATTCTTTGTTTGTCCTCAAACTTAACAAACACATAAACACACAATGCTAATTACCTAATTGGTAGCCAGTCAATCAAATAAAGAAAAAAAAAATTAGCTATCTAACCTGCCTTCTTATTTCAGGATTGAAATCATAATATCAGATCTATGGACAGCTTCAAAATCACAAAACAGGAATTAAAATTTACTTCTCCAATGTAAAATTGATGTGGGGGTGTGTGTGTGTGTGTGTGTGTGTGTGAAGAATTAAACATAGCATTATGAATTCATGAGTTGTTTCAATTCCCGACCATCAATGGTCAAATATATGCTTTCATCACTCGTAAGATTTACACACCCTCAAACTTATTATTTTCACTCTTTTCAAGTGTGTGAACTAAGATTTAATTTTTTACTATCCTCACATCTCTAGTTTAAGTAAATCTCACTAATTGCAAGTCAATATGTTAATAAATAAGAATTCTCCATTAAATTTGATTGCTCCAGTTTCTAGAACTTAATTAGGCTAACAATCTCTTATCAAAAGTCATTTTTTTCTTAAATAAGTGTTTGGGAAATAACCAAAGTATTTGGTGTGTTTCATGCACCTGTTTTTTTCTATATTTTTCTCAATTTTTTTCAACACTTTTTTTTCTTTATTTGCAGCATTCTCTCCCTTAAACTTTCTAAATGACCCATGTAACAAACTTTAGTCCGATGACTCCCAAGTCAGTTGACTTTAGGGCAATAGGTTTTAACACTCTTACAGGCTTAATAACTCGAGTTATAAAGGCTACAAAGAGAAATTTTCAAATAAAATGTATTTTTTTGTGCCTTGATCAGTGCAATGTCCCTCATTAAACACCTATATAAGTAAAACAACCTCTAATTTGAGATTTTTCACCCAATTGCATCCTATTGAACTTAGACAATCCACACAAGATTTTTAATTTCACACATGGAATCCCTATTTATCTCAACATCTTCCTACAACATTGAAATCTCCCAAACTATTATAAATTTGGTCTAAGGATGTCAAATTTAGTGGTTTTGGATTTAGCATCTATGGTCCTCTATTTCAACCTATCTAATTATGAAATCAATTCATTCATACACAATGCTTAACTTAATTCATGTGTTCACTATATATCAAATTTCACATGGGAAAGTAAAAATTAATCTAAGCATACAACGTATTCACCATTCATATATCAATATACGATTTAATAATTTTATTTAATCGACAGCCAGACCAAATAACTCCTACATGCACACAAAAAGAAAATATTTTTAAAATTTTCAATTTTTTTTATATAAACTAATGCAATAAAATCACACAAAAACACATAAATATAAGAATGATACAAACACATAAAAAAATAAAAACTCATGTTTTCAACCCCCAAATTTAGACTAGACATTGTCTTAAATGTCTTAAATTCTAAATTTGCATATAAAGGGTGGGAAATAAAATGATGAAAAAAAACTCCCCTGATACGAAGTATAATCCAATGGCTAGTTTCCTATTGCTCCCGTTAGTTCCTTAGTCTTGGGTTGGTTTAAGTGTTGCGCAACATCATGTCCATGTACAATACAATCAAATAAAGCATTAAAATAAAATAACTGGAACACGTGTTACTTAGTTCTAACATCTAATAAACCACTAACATATCGAAAATCTAATGGAAAATGTGGTATGGATGATGAGTCCCTAAAATTGAATTTAAAAAAAAAACTAATGTAAATTATCCTATTACTAGAAAGTATAATAAATGAAAGGAAAGAAAAATTGGGATGTCTCCCAATAAGCGCTTTGTTTAAAATCCTTAACTTGACTTTGTTGTTTCAGCATCATGGAATTCTGAAGAATGCTTTTGATGCCTTGCTCAGTTTGCCTCTTTTGACTTTGTTCCACTCTTCATTGCTTCTACAAATTTTAACACTGCCCTCTCCAATGTGATATGATATGCTTATCTCCTCCGATTTGAATTCAACTACGTAGACTTCTTCCTTCTCTTCGGGCTTAATTACAAATTCAATGATAGGGCAGTCAATGAAGTCGACATAATGTGGGTTAAGGTCGTCTTCATTAATTGCCTCATTTTCGCTATGTTCCTTTATAATTGATCTTTCATCATCTTTGTTCTCGTCTTCCATAATTGATATCTCATCGGGTTGAATGGACGATTCACAATTTAATTCCACGGGCGGCAATGTAAACTCTTTTCTTTCAAATTTTTCAAGTGGATTGTATCTCCACCATTTAAATTCAATCCAGAATGCGCCATCTCCCACAAACATTTTGTTTTCATCTAACTTTATAAGATCAGTATAGTATTTTACAATTGCTTCCTCGTTCAATAGGAAGGACCAAATTCCACAAACGTATCGGAAGGGATACACTCGCCCACAAGCATGTAGCTTTCAATAGACGTGTCAATTGCGAGTTTTCAACATCTTAAATATATTTTAAATAGTAGGAGTTTGAGCACAAAGGGTTTAGTGCACATATTCACGCAGTAACCAGTATAATGCACCCCAGAGCAGAATTCACAATAGATGTTTTCTTCCTCATCTTTCATTTCGAGATGATTTATTGCAAAAATATTTTTACCATTCCAGTGTCAGAACCTTAGATGCACTGCCGAATGACACCTGGATAGAATATCCAATAAGAGAGATCGGGGTAGGTAGCCAAAACCAACAAAAAAATAAAAAGATAATAAAAATCGAATTTAATATAAACTGATAAACTAAAATTAAATATGTTATTCCCCGGCAACGGCGCAAAAAACTTGTTCGCAAAATTATCTCGTAAGTGTACGGGTTCGTTGTACAAGTAATAATTATGATGAGTGAGTTATCGTCCCACGGGGAATAAGGTTCAATTCTAGTGTATCCGATATATCTAAATTCGCAATAATAATAAGATATAATGGATTTGTATTCAACTACATTTTATGACTATGAAAGCGATAAAAGAAAGAAAGTGTTTTTTAAATCAAGTGTGGATGAATGTATTGAATTTCTGAATCCACTACTTTACTCTAGAATTCAATTCTCAACTTGTGATAATTAATTCAATCCTTGCATTCGTGAAGATCAATAATTCTGCTTTTATTTATTATTTTTTTCCAAGATATAATAAACCTATGTTGACCACACCACGATCATATTCCTAGTCCGCATTCATATGATAAACATGCATTAAAACATAGGATTATCTCACATGATCGCACACTTTCCAAATCTTATGTTTTGATATGAAAATTACATAGAAAATAAAAGAAAGTCATCACCCGAATCGTGTAAAATTGAAGAAAATCTTGAAATTGACTCTTCAAGCCTTCAAAATCGGATCCAAAATGGTGAATTTCCCCTCCTCAACGTAATTCTCTCCCTTTTGTTCACAAAAATACAGCTCCTCCTTCAAAACCCCGAAAAATATCCTATATACCAACCCTAAAACTCCCCAAAAAAAGATAAGGAAACAAACATTTTTTTCTCGTTCTGGATTGAGGCACGCGCCTAGTAGAAACTAGGGTACACGCCTTAGCCATTTGTCAAGCCTTGGTTGAGGCTTTTAGGGGATGAGGCGCGCGCCTCTCCTGCAAGCAAGGGTGCACGCCATGGCTAATTTTTGATAGTTGAAAAGTTCGTTTTATTTTTATCATAAATTTCTCTCTTGATATCCGATTAAGGTGATTGAAAATGCATTGGAAAGCTAAGTCAGAGGGCTACAACTATTGTAGAAATATAATTTTTTTAATTCGAGAGTTTGCTATTCCAAAATTGGGTTCAATGTGAGCTTGAAAATCCGAAGCATAACTTTTTTGGCTGGAAGTTGATATGTGATAATATTTGAACTATATTTCATCCCTTTGGCTTTTTTTCTCATCCAATTGATTCCTAACACTCTCAAATCTTCATCTCGGGGTTCGATGTAACTTTTGAGTATTTTCATTTCCGTCCCCGAACTTTGTATTTGATACGATTGAGCCATTTTTCGCTATCTTTACATTCTTTTCTCCAATTTTTCATCAAAAATTGAGTTTTACTCACAAAATGAAATATAACACTTAGGTAGTATTTTATTCAAAGAACAGTACAATATTATCATTTAGGACCTCGCTAAGCGAGCGACCAAGTTTCAGGTTGTTTTCTACCAGACTCGCTCGAGCGTCCGCTAGCGCCAAGCTAGTGAAAATGTGGCGACTTTTTCCTCAAGTTCATAATTTTGATCTCTTCAAGACCAGTCCAATTTAGACTCCAACACCCACTAGAATTTGAGTCCAACTACAATAAATCTCCACTTTAAACCAAATTCCAACACAAGGAATTCCAAGTCACGACTACATTAATAAACACGACTTCTCCTTTTCCAAACAAGCCCCCAATGAAGTAAATCAATGAGAAACACCCATAAGTTCAAACTTAGCAATAAGAAGTGGTTTCATCATCATATTAGCAAGATTATCATTGGTATCAACATTACTCACTATAAAATCGCCACGAGCAATTACATCAAGAGCAAAATGATACCTCACATTAATGTGCTTAGTCCTCCTGTAAAACATCGGATTCTTAGTAATGGAAATTGCAATCTGACTATCACAGAATACTGTGGACATCTTTAAGTCTTCACTGATTTCACCAATCAATCCTATCAACCACATAGCCTACTTCTCTACACTCTAGTGTTGTGTATATCATCCATGGTGTCCTCAATTAGGTAAAATAGGTGTTAAAATTTCATACCTGGAGGAGTTTGAGTCGTAAAAGGAAATCAGCCCATCATCATCAATTTTGAACCGCGTGCGCGTGGTGCTCCCTAGGGCACACATATCCATAGGCCAAATTGGCCTCATAAAGCTTGGCTCACACACATGAGGTATGGTAAGTTTTGGCATTCTTTGCAATTTTGTCCTTGAACCTTTCATTGTGTGCATTGTGGTATTTTCATTCTTTTTCAACTATTTGCCTTTCTTTTATTGACTCATAGTACTCTCCAATTGCATTATGCAGTTCGAATCAACTTTTGAAAGTTTATGCTTTAGTCCTGAACTTTGAATTTCGTCCATTTAGCCCATTTTTGCTCTTTTCGTCCATTTCCATCATTTTGCATCGAGCTTCTCCTAACAAATTAAATATATACTAAAATAAGACACAATTATTCAAAATTAATAACAATTAATCTAATTTAACAACCTAATTCAATGTACAAAATAAGCTTATTAAATACCTCCAAATTTGAACAATCGTTTGTCCTCAAACAAAACATAACTTAACTTAAACAAAAAATTAAAAATAAATTGGTTATATAACCTGTCTTTGGTTTCTGTATATGTCAAAACTATAAATTGTTTCAAAATCACATTGCAAAAATCAATCTCCACTTATCCAATGCAAAATCGACGTGAATGTGTGAAGATTCATGTAAAACATCATAAAGTCATATAAAATTGATTCATGTGGTGACCCTCAATGGTCAAATTTTTCCTTTCTTCACTCGTACACACCTCAAAACTTATTATTTTCACTTTTTTCCCAATGTTTGATCTAAAGACTGGAATTATATACTATTTCTCACTTTTTCTAGTTTGGTTAAACTTTACAATTGCTGCTCCACATATCAAAAAAGGGGATTCTCTTTATATTTGACCGCTTCAAACTTCAAGAATCAACTAGGCTAATAGATATCAAAAGCCTAATTGTCTCAAATAAATATTTGGGGTTTAATCAAGGCTTGTGGCATGACTTCTTTTCTTGGCCCCGCTTTTTCAAGTTTGTTGCACCTCTTCTGTTACATGTATTAGCACTACCCCTTTTGAGTTTCTTTATCGAACATAAGAGACGCATTTTATGGTGTCAATGGTGTATTACCACCACCAAACATAACCTCGACGTAGTTATTGGGATCCATTTATAGAAAAATAAATGGAAAAGTAGAAATTAAAAATTAAAAATAATAGATGAAGACTTGAACTTGAAGTGATCAAATATGAAATAAAAGATAAACTAATTTTGTAAATTGTGTTTGTACGAGGAATAATGATAATAAGGAATAGAGTTGAGAATTGAGAATTTTAGATTGTAGAATTGATGTGAAAATATGAATTAAAATGATGGATATTTATAAAGTTTAAACTAAAAATTTAAAGTCAATAATGGATATTTATAAAGTTTAAACTAAAAATTTAAAGTCAATATGATAGTTATGGCTCCAACTGTCATATAAAAACTTTAAAATGTGACCAAATGGTCACGTTTTTAAAAAAAAAACAGTAAAAAAAAAATCATTTGGTCACATTTTAAATGAAAACCCACGAATCAGGATCGTGAGCACTGCACAAGTCAATAGCTCAACACTTTTTTTGGGCTCATTCCTAGACATGCCCATGGGTCGAGCCAGATGAGCTGAGCAGGCAAAACGATGAGCCGCTCGGTCCAATTGCCTCTCCTATCTCTTTGAAAAACACCAATTCAAAAAGACCACCTTAGTTTATTATTTTTCTTTTCTGTGAGTTATTTGTACAGGGCGCCTTTTAGTGTTCATGGATTAAACGAATAATACGTACTATTAAAAGTAATTAATAATGTGAAATAGTAAAAACAAAAGCAAGAAAAATACACGATTTAAGGTGATTTACCCTTGAGGCAAGAGTTATGTCCACATGGTGCCGATTCACGGTTGCACTATGCGGGATAAGAGAATTACAATTTATGTTGAATCGACGTCTCTATCTGATTTTCTATACTATGACATATAGAATGGAGGCTCACACTAATACCTCTTGTTTATAAAGAAATATTAAGACGACCTAATAAATGAGAATTTCCCAAAATACCCTATAACATTTAAAAAGTGCATGGTGCATTAAGAACTTGTTCTGTACAGATTTCTCTGAAAAATGATATTTTTGAAGTGTGATTAAAAAGTGAAAAAAAAGTAGTTGATTCCATTAAATGTGCAGTTGATTATGACTTTGGAGAAAAGAGATTTAAAAAAAAAAACCAGTGCGACTGTCAGTCTATTATTTAATTCCATCTCTGATTATTTCACCTAATTCTGATCCATGTTGATAGAAAGCATAAAGGCAAAAATTTCCTAATTAAAACTGAGGCGTACAGGTAGTTGGATTCATTAAACTCCTTCTTCTTAAACAAATACATATGGGGAAACATAGAAGTACAAAACAGAAGCCAGAGAGACAGTTTAAATGCGTGGTCAAAAACTCAAGGGTCTATAATATCTCTACATATCATCAATGTAGTCACATTTTTCATGGATTTACAATTACAAGCATTCCCATTCTGAAACCCTAAATTGTAACACAAACACCCAGACTGTATAACACTTGGAGGAGACAATAATGTTCCAAAGGTTTGGTCTTCAAATTGTTGTTTTTCTTGCTTCAATTTGATACCAGATTTTCCAAATGATTTGTGTAGACTAATGGAGAGTTCCAGGTTAATTTGTGGTTGTAATTCCTCAGACGATACACTGCTGCCATTTAACTCTTCTGCTGAATCATTTTCAACCTTAAAACTGATACAGTTTTTCATGACTTGATCTTCTGATGCATTGGTTGGGTGCAAGGAAAACGTTTGAGCTATATCTGAGAATTGTCTTAGATTGTTTTCTTGGTTGCTAATCGAGATTTCTGCGTCCGGCTTTGGTGTCTTTGTTGTTGAGTTGAGTGGTCTGTGTGTTTGAGGATCAATTCCGCGGTTGAGGAGTTTTCTTTTTATGTGTGTGTTCCAATAGTTCTTGATTTCATTATCTGTTCTCCCTGGCAATCTTGCAGCAATAAGAGACCATCTGAAAGGCATCAATAAAAGATTTAACAATTTTTTTAGGAAGAAAATTGAGTGAGTCAGAAGAATGTAGGTATTAATAGAACACAAAAGATTCTTCTTGGTAGATAAAAAGTGGATTCGTTAACTAAGATAACTGATGAAGAATAAAGGGCATGTAAGTGTGTGTGTGTGTGTGTGTGTGTGAGAGAGAGAGAGAGAGAGACTTGTTTCCAAGTAAGCTATGGAGGTTGATGATGAATTCTTCTTCCTCTTGAGTGAAATTTCCTCGTTTAAGATCCGGCCGGAGATAGTTTATCCATCTAAGTCTGCAGCTTTTTCCACACCTAAGTAAACCTGCCCAAAGTAAACCAGAAAATTCAAAAACTTGTAAAATTCTTGCATACAAAAATTTATATAGAAGCCATAATCTCTCTCTCTCTCTCTCTCTCTCTCTCTCTCTCTCTCTCTCTCTCTCTCTCTCTCAGAGACAAACAAACAGACACATCCATAACTAAAAAGAGATTTAAGATCAGATTCGAACCTGCAGCTTTAGGAAGGGATCTCCAACACCCCTCACCATGTCGTTTGATGTAGTTAACAAGGCGTTCGTCTTCTTCCTTTGTCCATGCCCCTTTGTTGGTGTGCTGTTTCTCACAGCAAGGAGATCGACCCATTAATGTTGTACCTTCTCTCTCCCGAGTCAATAAAAGCTCGCGATACTGTGCAGGTGAGCTAACCTAAAAATTCTCTCACATACCCACACACTCACACAGATATGGAGAGAGAGAGAGAGGGGATTTCCAAAGGAAACTTTTAGGGACAAAAATGTGGCGAGGAGGGCAAGCCAATTTAAATAGGCAGGTTTGGAGAGGCAAAAGGAAATGGACTCATACCCTCACCTTAAAGTTGCAGGGAATTTTACAAATTAAAGTTGAAGAAAAACACGAGTGGTTGGAAATGAAAACAAAGTCAGTGCTGAATTTGGTAGGTAGCACTGCTTTTTCTATGTAGTTGGAGTTATTCACTCTTCGTATCCCATGTTTCAGTGTTTTAATTATTTCCTATCAGCATCTGATGCGGATGCACCTATTTTTCTTGTCCTCTCTTCCTCCACCCCCATTATTTTTTGAGTAATGCTATTCACTCAGAGTTGAGATCCAGCACTGCAAAGAAGCGCGCAAGCAACTTCGATTCGCTTTACATCGGATAGGCGATTTCAATTATGCTACGATTAAGTATCAATTTAAGTGACAATTACTTGATATTAAGGATCCGTTTGATTGTAAGAATGAAATTTGGGTGGAAATGAAATGAATTCTATGGAATTGAATTATCTAAAACTTGTTTTATTGACAATTGTCAATTAATTGTGTTTTATTAGTATAATTTTTTACCTGAGAATTATTGAAATTTTGGATTTTTTGGTGTTCGTTTGGTTTTATTTTTTATGAAAATTTTCCTTTAAAGAGATATAATTTGTTACAATTGCAAAAAAAAAAAAAAAAAAAAGCTGCCTCGAAAACCAAGAAAGTGGTGGGAATTGATTTACCTCAAAAAGTAAGAAAATATGACAAACCAAAAAAATGTAGAAAACCAATTACTGGAAAATATTTCCTATTAAACACTCTAAAAGGTGAAAAGTGGCAAAAAGTTTTTCATCTTCCATGGAAAACTTGCCCTATTAAATAGGGCATAAATGATTGATTCATCTAAATGTAAAGTCGCATAACTCATTTCATTAAATTATAAAATGTAGTCATCTACACTGTTGCTCTAGCACTACTGGCACCAATGGTGTTGGATAACATTATTCTTATTTTTTATTACCTCGAATTTTATTTCAATGTGTAATTAATTATGTTTTGCCTTTCTAGCTACTTTTTACCTCTAAAATTTTGTCTTGATTAGTTATAATAATTGTTGCAAATAAGGACGCATTATGGCACAAAATTTTAGTTTATTGATCAGTCCATTCAAATACCCTTTTGTGTATATATCATTAAATTACATATAGGATTATAAAAAAATATAAAAATCTTTTCCTTATTTTTATTTTTGCGGGTTGGGAGTTTGATGTAGATCCAAAGACCCATTATTTTTCTTTGTTCAATAATAAATGTTGACTGAAATCATAGAACATTTCCCCTACGATATTATATAACTGCATAATCCATCCTATCATCTTTTAGTATCAATTTGTTCAACTGAAATATCACTTCGTTCAATTGTATTCCAAAACCTAGATATGACTTTTTTATATAATATAAGGTTTAAATAAGACATTTAACTTAATTTTAGGTCCATAAAATTGAATCATTACTTAGGACCTGTTTGGACCGGATTAAAATCTGATTTTAATCTAAATCAAAGTTAAACAATCAATATTAACTACATCTTTCATGAGTTTCACATCTTTTCAACCACACATTTCAAAATTTTTTATCACAATTCACAAAAAAATCTAATTTTAATCCTCACCAAACACTTCTTAATATCGAGAATTGTACAAAAGTATGTAGAACGTAACTAACTAAACAACATATCTCAAAATTTATAAAAGCACAATAAAAAAGTAATAATGTTGTTTAAATTTTAGAAATAGTAAAGTATTATTCATTGCATGTCCATGGAGACATAGTGAACAAATCCACTAGTCTATACGACTATTGGATAGTTTATAAAATCCTTGGTGAACAAATCCACTAGTTTATATAACTATTCGATAGTTTATAAATACCTTCTTCCGTTTCAAAAATATCTCTAACACTTGGCCAATATTCAATGATCAAAAGTCAAATATTCAATTAGTATATTTACTTTTGAGGATAGTTATTTTGACTCATTTGTGAAGGGATCTTGTAAATCATATAAGGAATAGTAAGATTCTACTAAATATTATTAATTAAAATATTAAAACATATAAATATTCTTAGTACTTGTCGATGAAAATTTAAATCAAGATTTTAATTTAAATCAAAGTCAGTGATTAATTTTAAACAAATTTTCAACCACACAACTAATTAACTTTTTATCAAAATCTATTAAAAATCCGATTTCAATCCCCACCAAACAGTAGATTAATAACAAATAACTACTAGAAGGTTGTAACTACTTCACAAGCCCCTATTTGTCTCCTTTTAAAATAATTTTTTTATTCTTTTCATAGTCATTTCCAACTACATTCACACAATAAAATATTTCACAATTAAATCTAAAATTTTTCTTTGCTTTTTAACCACCAATTCTAAAATATATATATATATATATAGTCAAAATATCATTTTTTTTCTCAATAATGACCATCAAACATGAGCTTAAATGTCCAAAGCCAAATAAAACTAAACTGACGTGAAAATTTTATCGAGTCTTGAAACAGAAATCAAAGTATACTAGGTGCAAGCAACGTGCAATGCACGTTTGCTTAGTTTATATTTAATATTTTTGTTTAATAATTAATTTGTTATTAATAAAGATGTAATTTTTTTTCGTTAATTAAGAGCGTGTCCGGGCGCGCTGCAAGGAGGAAGAAAAATTGATTATGTTATCGTTTTTTTTTTCAAACCTACAGCCCTACAGTGAGAGAATTGGTCCAAAATTGCGGCTCCCAACATCATGAATTGTGTTGACAACGGTTTGATTTCAGCTGAAAAGCAGAAACAGACACCCTATAAATAATTAATGATGTAATGTTTATGTAATTGATAAATAATTAGATGTGTGATTTTGATATTGTGATGTAGGTTGGTGAGATTGAATAAAATAAGTAAAAGTAGATAAATTTGGAGAAATGGCTAAATTGTAAGGGATCCAATGTTCGGGGGCTAAAACGTAAATACTTAAAAGTTGTGCCGAATCTCAAGATGAAGATTTGAGAGTGCTCGGAGTCAATTGGATAAAGGAAGATGTCAAGGGGATCAAATTTAGTCAAAAGATTATCAAAAATCAATTTCCAATCGAAAAGTTATGCTTCAGTGTTTTAGTCTCATATTGAAACCTATTTTTAGCATAGGAAGTGATCGAATTGAAGAATGATATCTGAATTAAAGTTGTAGCCAGATGAGTTAAATTTCCAACGCATTTTGTATTTCCTCAATAGGATATTGGAATACAAAGTTATGATAAAAATACTGAAAGAAGGTGCAGCTGCTTGTTTAAAACAAGAAATTCCGTTACATAGTCCGTTATATTGAGACCTATTTTTGGCATATAAATTAGTTGAATTGGAGAATGGTGTCTGAACCAAAGTTGTAACCAATGAGTTAGATTTCCAACACATTTTGAATTACCTCAATCGGATATCGGAATACAAAGTTATGATAAAAACACTGAAGGAACGTGCAACTGCCTGTTTAAAACAAGAAATTCTATTACATAGTCCGTTATATTGAGACATATTTTTTGCATAGAAAGTGATCAAATTGGAGAATGATGTCTGAATCATAATTGTAGTCAGATGAGTTAGCTTTCTAACTCATTTTGAATCGCCTCAATCGGATATCAAAATACAAAGTTATAATAAAAATATTGAAAGAAGCTGCAGCTGCCTGTTTAAAACAAAAATTTTTGTTACATAGTCCGTTATATTGAGACCTATTTTTGGCATAGAAAGTGATCCAATTGGAGAATGATATCTAAATGAAAGTTATAGCTAGATGAGTTAGATTTCGAATACATTTTGAATCGCCTCAATCGGATATCGAAAGACAAAGTTATGATAAAAATACTGAAAGAAGGTGCAGCTGCCTGTTTAAAACAAAAAATTCCGTTACATAGTCCGTTATATTGAGACATATTTTTGGCATAGAAAGTGATCGAATTGGAAAATGATGTCTGAATTAAAGTTGTAGCCAGATGGGTTAGATTTCCAACACATTTTGAATTACCTCAATCGGATATCGGAATACAAAGTTATGATAAAAACACTGAAGGAAGGTGCAGCTGCCTGTTTAAAACAGGAAATTCTGTTACATAGTCTATTATATTGAGACATATATTTGGCATAGAAAGTGATCGAATTGGAGAATGATGTTTGAATCAAAGTTGTATCCAGATGAGTTAGATTTCCAACTCATTTTGAATTGTCTCAATCGGATATCAGAATACAAAGTTATAATAAAAATACTGAAAGAAGGTGCAGCTGCCTGTTTAAAACAAAAAATTTCGTTACATAGTCCGTTATATTGAAACCTATTTTTGGCATAGAAAGTGATCGAATTGGAGAATGATGTCTGAATCAAAGTTATAGCCAGATGAGTTATCTTTCTAACGCATTTTGAATCGCCTCAATCGGATATCGAAATACAAAGTTATGATAAAAATATTGAAAGAAGGTGCAGCTACCTGTTTAAAATAAAAAATTCCGTTAGTTTTTCCGTTAAACCAACAAATTCCGTTAGTTTTTCCGTTAAACCAACAAAATTCCGTTAGATAGCCACTTTATATATAGAAGAGATTTTAAATTCTGATTTATTTTTAAGATCAAAATTTTAGTTGCAATTAATTTTCACACGACAAACTCGTGAACAGCAATCACCGTGAATAATACATTGCGCACACCCATAAAATCTTAAAGTTGGAGCATAATTATTGCCACTACATAGAATCGGTAGCGCTGTATCTTGCTAATAGAGAATCTACGGTTATTATCGATATTGCTGACGTCAGTTGATGATATCAAACGGGGTTGTGTGAAAAATTGATAAGGTAAAATATCTATCTAAATCGATGCATAAATCTCAGTTGGGAAACTTGAAGATGAAGGTCATAATGTGACTTTCGATGCTGGTACTTGAAAAGTCACTAAGTGAGTCATGGTTGTTGTTCGAGAAGTAAAACTAGAACTCTTCATAAATGGTTATAGTTGCTGATTCATCTGTTAATTCTAATTTATGGCAGTGTAGGTTGAGGCACATATTAACAAGGGAATGAAAGTGCTTCAGTCTAAAAGAAAGTTATCAAAATTTAAATTTGTTGAACAAAGTCATATGAAGACTATGTTTTCAACAAGTAGAAAAGTGTTAGCTTCTCTAAATCAGAAGGGAGCTAAAGGGAACACTATTGGAGTTGATTCATACGAATGTTTATGGACATTCAAATGTTGCTTCCCTTGGAGTTTTCAATTATTATGTGAAATAACGAGATTCAACCAAAACTACACCTAGAGGGTTGAATATGTGATTATACGGAATTAAAAATTAATAATTAATTAGCAACAAGTCACTATTAATTATCTCTAGATAGTTAATCAAACAGTCCAATTTTTATATCTTTAAATACCGCAGTTATATGAAAGCAATAAACAAACACAAGGAACGATCACGGAGAAACCCCAATTAGGTAAAAACTTCGGGCATTTTGCCAGTTAACAATCCATTATAAACGAATTAGAACTTACAATCCGCCAGACTCGGCTACCACTAGTACTTTCTAACCTACTGACTGCAATTTCCACAGTTCTCCTAGATTTCGTGCTCCTGCACCAACTCCCCTGACTTTATGAATTCGTCTATCTTTTGTGGATCAACAAAGAACTCCCCGTTCTTCAACAACTGGAACTCTAGTCACCTTCCCTTGATCTTCAGCACTCTGACAGATGTATAGGAAGTAACAATTTGGTATTTGGATTATGGATTTGATATTTTCAGCACCAAAAACAAATTATAGCATGAAGGTTAAAAGCTTATTTGATGAAAAGGATATGAAGAGTGTGTTTTCTCAATGTTCAACCTTGAAAAAATCGTTCAAATGTGTTGTGGTATTTATACTGTAGGTTAAGAAATGAATGAGCTAGAAAAAAGCCTTAAAAACGAGAATTAAACTTCTTCAGATAACCCTGTCGCTCGAATGAAAGTTGGGTGACAAGAGAGTGACGGGTTATCGCTCGAGCAAAGTTCTAGCGACAGGCTAGCAACAATGTTAATGTTTCTGTCGCTCAAGCCAAGTCATGGTGATAGTCTAGCGAAATTGTGATTCCATTTTTCCTTCTTTTCCAATTTCGAACCATAAACCTAATACAACTCAATTTCCACTATTTATAACTTACTCCTGGATTTTTACAACATATTAACTATAATCCATTTTGTTCACAGGCTTGCCAATTACATCAAAAACCTAACAAACTCCCCCTTTAGCATTCTGTGACAAAACTACAAATCTAAAGTAAAGGTAGTAAAACAAAATAGACTCAAAACACCTACTACTATCAAATCAACTGTCTTGATTTTACTGTGCTTTTTCTTCGTAAATCTGTTTCCTAAAAATAATAATTCAATACCCAATGTAAAAGTACGTGAAACAGTAATACAAATAAACATAACTCAAACAGTTAATCATTAGTCATACCAACCAAACAACGAAATTAAGATGTAATATCAATGTAAACCAACATACCAAAGAAACATTGACATTACTAAATATCAAAACTTAATCTAGTTGAAACAAAAATTATATACTTTTTGATCAAAACTTTTTAAGGTACATCAAAATATCAAACTTTAAAGTACTAAATATTCCCCCTTTTTGTCACAAATGACAAGGGACCGATAATTAACATACAATAACCCAAAAATGCAGTTGTTAGCATGCATAAGTATGAGCAATGGACAATAACCCTCCCCACATACGTAGTCAAGTTAACATGGAGTAAATTGTAAAAGTAACCCATATGTGTAAAGTGTCACTAATCCTTTGGAAGTAGGACTCCAAACCTTAATTTTGTGAAAATTGACATGTTAAACACCACTGCCAATAAGAGTATTCATTTACTTACGAAAGTCAAGCCAAGTAAAGCACATTAGAACTTATAGAGAAAAGCTCATTTTGTATGAAAATTTTCTTTTTTCTCCCCTGAATCTCAACAATTTTTTTCTCATATCTTTTAATATTTGAGGCTCATTATTATTTTTTCATCTTAAGTGGAGGCTTTTCTTCATTTTGCGACTAAAATGATCCATGTAACGAACTTTAGGTTGGTTAACTCAAGTCAATTGACCATAAGCACCAAGTTATGAGAAACTCTGCAGGTTTAGTTGCTTGAATCAAATAGGCTCCGAAAAAGAACATAAGATATTGAACTTTTTACAACCGGGGATAAACATAAGCTTAGGTCTAAGAAATAATGTCAATTCATGTTCGAAGTCACCTTACTAACAAGTGATTGACATCCCAAATCTCATACACGCGATAGAGTCCCACTAACAATATCATAGTGTGTGCAATGCAAATGATAGATGAATATGCCTATACAAAGTACTCCATAAATAACCTAAGTCAGCAATGAAAACTATGTTACAGCTCATCAATTAAACTCATGTTTGATCACAACAAACAAAATCAAGTATATTGTATATTATGTTGTAAAAAAAATATTTTCCTGCATTTTTATTTTTTTATTTTTAAAGCATGAATGTACCAAGTACACAAAGCAACAACAAAAAACAAGAGTAAAAAAAACATGAATTTTCTACCTACAAAATAAATAAATAAATAAATATGATTCATGCATAAATCAATATCACACAATGTTAAAACACGAGCATGCACCAACGTACCTAATCAAAGAGGTACATGTTTCCAATAGCCGTCCTAAGGAATTTAAATCACAGACCATCTAATAGTTTGGTAATTAAATCAGCTAATTGGTTTTCTATAAAGATATGCTCAAGAGTTACAACACGGGTCTCTTCAAGCTCTCAAATAAAATGAAGTCGTCTATCAATATGTTTGGTTCGAGAGTGTTGAATAGGATTTTCAGAAATATTGATGGCACTAGTGTTATCACAAAACACAGTCATAATTCCCTGGTCAATCCTATAATCACTCAACATCTGATTCATCAAAAGTAGTTGAGTGTGTTGGGAATTTACTTAACATGCACAGCGGAAATTAAACAATTTTCAATTCCCAAACGAGGATCTGCAATGTGTTTAGATAGAAACTGTGATGAGAATGATACATTTGATGAATTCCACAAACTCTTTTGCTTTTTCTTGAATTCCAATGATCACGACCGCATAATCCAAGTCATTCAATTGTCCAGCCTCCAATGGTGATCCACACAGAGAATAAGAATGACGTCTAGGGTTTCTTTTCTTGTGCTAGCAAGAATAATAAAATTCTCTACAGTTTTCAAACCTTAGTAGTCTATTAATATAAGTCCAGATGGGCTCGGCCCATCTATTAAACTTAACCCGGTCCAATATTTAATTAATCAAATTAATTAAATATAGTCCATGAATTAATTAATCCAATTAATTAATTCGGGTCTATTAATAAACAACCCAATTAATTAATTATCCAACACTTGTCAATTAATTAATTGGTAAATCTCATTCTTCTTATTCTCTTTTGTGTGTGACCCATTAGGTTCTCGATCACGATGCCGAACGACGTGAATTATTATTTTGATCTAATCAAAATCAATAAATTAAAACGCCCCTTTTAATTTATCACTAATTCATTTTCGTTGTCCCAGATTGACATCTAGCAATGTATCAGGGCAATATATGTGACGGGAAATATCACGTAGCATGACAAAACCAAACTTGCTCGTTTACCGTGAAACTATAATCCTTTCGTCAATATGATCCGATCAATTATGAGATATGGATATGTGTCAATCTCAATTATCGATCATATCTTTTATCCCACTGTTAAGTCAATGTACGTCGAAAACTCTTTTCAGACTTATGAGTTCACCTTGGCCAAGGATTTCATTATCAACTTAACTGGATAAAATGTAGATCATAATCTCTTACTATCTCAGAGTGACGAATCCTCTATTGATCATTCACAACCTTCATATGATTCTTGACATACCCGAACGATGCTGTATTAGCTACCCTTGACAGAGCAACATCCAACACCACCAAAGTATGACTTCCCTCATATAAGGTACTATGATGACCTCAAGTCAAAGGACCAATTCCACTACCGAACGTTAGAGATTAACCACTAACACTCAGATAGTTATCCATGTGGAATCTCTCAATGTCTCCAATGTTTTGTTCTATAACAAAACATCCACGTGTTCATTCAAGTGTCATCACACTTTAGCTTGTGAGATCAGCTACTTACTTCATAAGTAAGAATGTCACACGCGATAGTCTATCCGTAATAACGATATCCGTATCTCGTTACTACTTCGACCAAGGACGATTTAAGATTCAATATATGTAATTTGTATCTCATAATCACAACTCCTTGTGATTAACAAATCACCAAGACATGAATCTACGGATTCTATTATTTAATTTATTAGAATATTAATTCAATTAAATAATAGATATTGCCATATATATGCATTGATTATATATATATATTCAAAGTGTTTATGTCCAAAGTTGATTGGACCTAGGGCATAACACTTACAAACTCCCACTTGCACTAGATCCAATCACTTATGTATCTTATACCATAAGATTCTACATGACGATCATGTTTATGCTGCGACAACTCTTTGTCATGGATCTCGCAATTTAATAACTTGTGGGAATTCGTTCTTTATTTACGTCATTTCATTGTATTATCTTTCCAATGAGATAACACTGCCTTAACATATGTTTGGATCATTGATGAGACCTTAGTTCCTTCGCTTGCACGATGGCTCCATTGTATCACAATGCATAAGCGTGTGATCAACAATGTTAGGAATTACTCTAAGTTCAGTAATGAACTTCCTGATCCAAACCACAACTTTTGTTGCTTTGTAAAGCAATGATGTATAAGGCTTCCATTATTGAATCAACGCTTATCCTGGAACATTTCCAACACACCGATTAAGAGTAAACCAATATCCTATTTGAGATGTGCTATTATTCCACCGACTAGAAGTTAGCATCATTCTATCCATGAATTCTCGCCTTCATTTTCTCCATATAAAATCTTCTAGATTTTATCTCAGATAGATTGGGATGAGTTAATCAATCTTCTAGATCTATCTCTATAGATCAACTTGCTTCTCCCACATCCATCACGGAGAAATTATTTGACAACCACAATTTCAACAATTGAAATATAGAGACGTCGTTTCCTATAATATGTCTCATACATATAATATCAGGAATGCGACAATGCTCCCACTATCTTCTTGTAAACGCACATTTCGTCTTCAATTTTTGATAAAATCAAACATTTTGACTTTTTGCATCAAATCGAAGATTCCAGCTCCAAGAGGCTTGTTTCAATCCATATTGACATTTTCTTGTAAACTCTTTTACAACCTATGGGTTCTAATCCATCAGGCAAGTCGACCAAGGTCAAACCTCGGTTACATACAACAAGTCCATCTCTTTAAGTCAACACTTGACTTTATTTCTATGTAATTAGTAGGTTCATTATCCTTGATTAGTAATCATGGATTCGTACCTTCTAGGAGGTCAAATGATCCTACAAGATTTACACTGAGCTAACGTGTCCTCAGAAGTCTCCACTTCCTGATCAAGAGTATATCCCTCAACTGGTGTGGGATAAGACTCAGGTTTATCTATTCGGTTAATTATATCCGTGGACTCTTGAACTCTTTCAAGATTTATTCTACTCCCACTGTCTCTCTTAGAGTAAACACTTTCTCTAAGAGTATGACATGTCTTGAGATGAACATCTTCTTCTCAACGAGATTATAGAATTGATATATATAATTATCGGATTTAGTCTCAAACTTATCCGATTCAGTGCGCTTCACATAAGTGTCACAACCCAAACGTTCATATGAGATATGTTGGGCCATTCCATAACTCGTATGGAGTTTTTGTCAACCGATTTAGATGGGGCACGATTTAGTGTGCAGCACGTGGCAATCAGTGCATGATCTCAAAACGATTTTTGAATGCTTGCATGGCTTGTTCTCAATTACACTATATCTAGTAGTGTACTTATTCCACATTTCGTATGCACCATTATGTTGCAATGTATGTGGAGGAATCCACTGCATGAGAATCTAATTCTCTTTTAGATAATCTAAAATTCTCCATTTTAGATATTCTTTACCTCGAACAAGTCTTAGTGTAAGAATATATTTACCTATTTGTTTATCAACTTTTTAGTTTGAATCCCTTGAACATTTCAAGAGATTCATGCTTGAATTTCATCAAATATACATGATCATTTCTGAAATGATCATTAGTAAATGTGATGAGATAAGATAAACTTCACCTAACATTAATTGATATGGATCTACATACATCACTATGTATTAGACCTAATAATTGTGCAGATCATTTTCCTTTTCAAGTAAAAGGAGATTTGGTCACTGTGTCTTACAGACATGATTCGCATTTGTCAAATGATTCAAAATTATTTGACCCAAATATACATCTCCATGTAAGTTTGGAATTGTATCCTCATTTATGTGACCAAATCTGCAATGTCAGATATAGGTGTTATTCAGATTATCATTTTTATGCCTTTCAATTTCTATACTCATTATAGAACACTCAACATTTAGAATATAAATGTCATTTTGTAATTTACCATAACCATTAAGATCTTATCAAGATAAAAAGGAACAACAATTGTCCTTAACATTAGAATAATTCATGTCAAAACATGAAATTTATTTAATGCTCTTGGTAATGGTGGGAACAAAATTAACATTTCTCTAATTCTAGTATCGAGCCTAAAGGCAATTGCGAGAAATATGCTTCTAAAGGTAATGCAGCAACTTTTGCTAATTTTCAACGTGTAGGTCAACATCTCTCCTTTCTGCAGCGATCTACTTTTATTTAGTTTCTGCATATTTATACAAATATGAGATCTATATCTAGTATCTAATACCCATGAAACTAATGAAGTAGATTTAAGCCTTGCAATTTCATTTCTAATGACCCATCATTCCAAAATGATAATAAGGATCATCAGATTTGGTATTGTCCTTATTTGCTTTAACTGTCTTAGTCATCTTGGTTGCTTTCCCAAAGCATCCTTTAGACTTCCATATAGGAATTTATGACTAAGATTTGTCCACTACAAACACAGATGTTGGACTTAATAGTTTCAAGCATGTTCAGCATCTCAATGAGCGTGCTTCGAGTTTATTCATGTTAAATTCATAATTAGTTATGAATAACTCTCTGACGGAGATTGCAGAACCAAGTCTATACTTAGTTCATTGTTCATGACTGAACGCAATCAAGACAACTTCTCAAAGTAGTCTCATCTTCAAGCACACAAGCACCGATCAAGATTCTTCATTATTAAGCACTCGTATAGTTGCTGGGAAATATCATATATTTCCTCGTATTTATTGTTCATCATTCAACATATTGAGATGAAAAATCATGTGTTAGCATCTATACTCTTATGTTGCTTTGTAACTCAGGTGACATAGTTACAAACATCACATATGTTGTAGTACTATCGTCATCACTGTGTTTATTATAGTAGTCTCATCTTCTTTTATCGAGTCATCAACAGATGTCTCTAGAAAGGACTACTCAAGGACACATCCAATTTTTCATGCCTGAGAATAATTCTCAGATTGCAGCGTCAATCAAGAAAATTTGCTTTGGTTGTTGGCATTCAGTATGCCTCTCAAATATATATGGTTACTCATAATTCAATAAATATAAACGACGAAAAGTAAAAGAAATAATATATATAAAGTATGAATTAATTTAACATGGTCTTTTATTAAATTAATTTCGCTCCTACTATTTAACTCAAATTTATGACCATCTCACATAAATTTATGGAATCCATACTTGATTCCCAGTGGGCTGGAATCCCATTTGTTATATTAAAACCTTGAGTGTACTCAATAAGCCCTAATAAAACATTTGGGTAGATACTATTATCAATTGTATCTCCATACAACTCCCAGATCATTAAGTCGACAACTCTTTGTCTTCACACATCTTATGTGTTAGCTTAACATGCCTCTAAGATTTATCTCCTTGAGTGTACTCAACAAGAGATAAATATTAGTTAAGTCAAACCCATCATTCAGAAATATCTAATATTTCATAGTGTCAAACATATCCCTAATAGACCAGCCTTGAGTGTACTCAACAAGTTAAGATCGATTTAGGACTCTCGTTTTTCACTATAATGAAGGAAGGCGAATATAAATATGACTTAATATTTTAACATGCCTCTAAAATTTATCTTCTTGAGTGTACTCAACAAAAGATAAATATTAGTTAAGTCAAACCCATCATTCAGAAATATCTAATATTTCATAGTGTCAAACATATCCCTAATGGACCAGCCTTGAGTGTACTCAACAAGCTAAGATCGATTTAGGACTCTCGTTTTTTCACTATAATGATGGAAGGCAAATAACAAATTTGACTTAATATTTTTAACGAGAGATTTTGCATGCAAAAGGTCTCATCGTAATAATTATATATATTTTATTATACATCTAACATGCAAATAAACATACATATAATAGTGTGGACGATTATGGACTTATACTATCTAGTCTTCCCGAGCCATAAGGAAGACTAGTCGGTCAGTTCCTAGGGGGTATAGCATTGATTCATACAATGCTCCATCTCTATGGTCCCCTCCTCTTCTTGTATCTCCAATTAGTCCAGCTGCAACTTGTATCCTATACTAGTTGGCACGCAGGCCTAAATAATATTGGACACGCAGGCCCATAATAATAACAACGGACTCGCAGGTCCAAAATAAATAAGAGCTCGCAGGCCCATAAAACAACAAGAATAAAACTAACCATTCAACACATCCACGTGGTCGAGTCCATAATCATCCACTAATAAAACATTCATCATATAAATGCATTCTTATAATATATAATATTATATGCAAACATGTTTCAAATTTCTAACAATTAAAGTCGTCTAAACTAATTTAGACAAATGGATCGGAACAATTAAATAATTAATTAATCAAATTAATTAATTAATTTAATTAGCGGACTTATTTAATTAAAATCAAATTTCAATTAAATATCAAATTAGAGTCCAACTCTAATTCTACAAATATAAGGCGAGACTATTTAATTAAAATCAAATTTTAATTAAATACCAAATTAGAGTCCAACTCTAATTCCAATAAAATTTTAAGGTAAGACAATTTAATTAAAATCAAATTTTAATTAAATGTTAAATTAAAGTTCAACTCTAATTATAATCAAATTAATATGGTTGAATTTAATTAAAATCAAATTTTAATTAAATACAAAATAAGAGTCAAACTCTAATTCCAAGATATTAGGGCGAACTTATTTAATTAAAATCAAATCTTAATTAAATACCAAATTAGAGTCCAACTCTAATTTCAAAAACAATTTCGGGCGAGATAATTTAATTAAAATCAAATTTCAATTAAATGTCAAATTAGAGTCCAACTCTAATTTCAAGAATATATTGGGGTGGATAATTTAATTAAAATCAAATTTTAATTAAATATTATATTAGAGTCCAACTCTAATTTAATTGAATCAAAATTTTAATTTAGGATAAAACTCCTAAATAAAATAAAATTCAATTTAGGGTTAAAGTTTAATATTTAAGTTAAAATCCAATTTTAACGAAAATATAAAAAGTCGTCAATTTTAAACGAGTCAAATTTGAATTTTAAGGTCAAACTATTTGAAAATTAAATTTAAAACCCTTTTTAATATTTAAAATCAAAACCATTTTCAAAATTGCAATTTAACCCTTTTCAATAATTGCAGGCGGGGGCCTGAAATTTCAGAAATTTCATTTGAGGCCTAGAACTCAACCCATTTTCAAAAAACTCGACTGAAACCCTAGAACTCCCCCCCTTTCCTCCCGCCGGCGTTTCTTCACCGGCGAGACCCGATCTCGTCGCCTGGAATAGCGGTGGTGCACGGTCACATTCACCAAAGATCGCGGGCGTTGTCAGACACTCTCAAAGAAGAAGGACGTTCGCCGGGCCGCAAGACGCAGCAGCGACCGTTGTCGTTGCGAACCCAGCCGAGGTCGTCGCTTCTCGACACGCAGCTAGCCGACCTCGCCGCAAGTGCAAGTCGAGGCAGCGCTGCCTTGTTATGACAAGGCCAGCCAGCCCACTGGCTCGGGCGGCCACCGCCAGGTCCGTAAGCGGCGCCATGCCGCCGATGTCTTTACGATCCAAATTTTTTTTTTTTTTTTTTTTAAACAGATTTTAAATTAAGAAAATCAAGTTTTTTTAATTGCTAGAAACATGAAAAATGTCAACAATCAACTTTTTGATTGTTCTGTAATTCGTAACAATTTCTAACAAACACAAAGTAGGCTCTGATACCACTGTTGGGAATTTACTTAACATGCACAGCGGAAATTAAACAATTTTCAATTCCCAAACGAGGATCTGCAATGTGTTTAGATAGAAACTGTGATGAGAATGATACATTTGATGAATTCCACAAACTCTTTTGCTTTTTCTTGAATTCCAATGATCACGATCTGCAATCCAAGCTGTCCAATTGTCCAGCGTCCAATGGTGATCCACACAGAGAATAAGAATGACGGCTAGGGTTTCTTTTCTTGTGCTAGCAAGAATAATAAAATTCTCTACAGTTTTCAAACCCTAGTAGTCTATTAATATAAGTCCAGATGGGCTCGGCCCATCTATTAAACTTAACCCGGTCCAATATTTAATTAATCAAATTAATTAAATATAGTCCATGAATTAATTAATCCAATTAATTAATTCGGGTCTATTAATAAACAACCCAATTAATTAATTATCCAACACTTGTCAATTAATTAATTGGTAAATCTCATTCTTCTTATTCTCTTTTGTGTGTGACCCATTAGGTTCTCGATCACGATGCCGAACGACGTGAATTATTATTTTGATCTAATCAAAATCAATAAATTAAAACGCCCCTTTTAATTTATCACTAATTCATTTTCGTTGTCCCAGATTGACATCTAGCAATGTATCAGGGCAATACATGTGACGGGAAATATCACGTAGCATGACAAAACCAAACTTGTTCGTTTACCGTGAAACTATAATCCTTTCGTCAATATGATCCGATCAATTATGAGATATGGATATGTGTCAATCTCAATTATCGATCATATCTTTTATCCCACTGTTAAGTCAATGTACGTCGAAAAATCTTTTCCAACTTATGAGTTCACCTTGGCCAAGGATTTCATTATCAACTTAACTGGATAAAATGTAGGTCATAATCTCTTACTATCTAAGAGTGACGAATCCTCTATTGATCATTCACAACCTTCATATGATTCTTGACATACCCGAACGATGCTGTATTAGCGACCCTTGACAGAGCAACATCCAAAATCACCAAAGTATGACTGCCCTCATATAAGGTACTATGATGACCTCAAGTCAAAGGACCAATTCCACTACCGAACGTTAGAGATTAACCACTAACACTCAGATAGTTATCCATGTGGAATCTCTCAGCGGGTCTCCAATGTTTTGTTCTATAACAAAACATCCACGTGTTCATTCAAGTGTCATCACACTTTAGCTTGTGAGATCAGCTACTTACTTCATAAGTAAGAATGTCACACGCGATAGTCTATCCGTAATAACGATATCCGTATCTCGTTACTACTTCGACCAAGGACGATTTAAGATTCAGTCATATGTAATTTGTATCTCACAATCACAACTCCTTGTGATTAACAAATCACCAAGACTTGAATCTACGGATTCTATTATTTAATTTATTAGAATATTAATTCAATTAAATAATAGATATTGCCATATATATGCATTGATTATATATATATATATTCAAAGTGTTTATGTCCAAAGTTGATTGGACCTAGGGCATAACACTTACAGAGTGCAGCAACTTCCTGCATCTATAATTCTCCAACCATACTTATAGACCTAGAAAGTAATTTAATTCTCCAACCATACTCATCTCAAATTCATGCTTCATACATTTAGCGAATTCATGAGCAAAAGAATCTATAGGAGAACCAAATATTACGTCATCGACATAAATTGGAGCTTCTTCCATATTTCCTCCAAACTCTTTCTCACTACAAGCATCATCTACCATAACATTGATAGACTACATCAAAACACGTGCACGAGAATTGTACACACGATAGGCTCGACTATTTCTGGAATATCCTAGGAAAATTTCTTCATCACTCTTGGAATCAAACTTGCCCAAGTTCTCCCTATCTCTAAGAATGTAGCATTTGCTGCCAAACACACGAAAGTACTTGACAGTAGGTCTTTTACCATTCCAGATCTCATAGGTGGTTTATCAATTTTAGGTCTAAGGTAAACCCTATTCACTATGCAACACGCAGTGTTGATGGCTTCACCCCAAAAATGCATAGTTAGTCTCTTACCATAAAGCATGTCTCTAGCCATTTCTTGAAGCACACGATTTTTCTTTTCAACAACTCCATTTTGTTGTGAAGTGATCGGTAAGGAGAACTCATGATGGATTTCCTCCTTTGGGTATTAGTTCTCAAACTATTTCTCATGATCACTCTGAATTCTAGATATTTGACGTCTTTCTCATTTCTAAGTCTTTTGCACAAAGATATGACAAGACTAATAGCCTTAGATTTTTCTTTTAACAGCTCAATCCATGTGTATCGAGAGAAATCATCAACTACAACCAAAATATATCACTTACCACCAAGACTCTCTGTTCTAAATGGTCTCATTAAGTCTATATGGAGTAATTCTAGCAGCTTTGTTTGTCAAAATTTTAGAAATTTGTTTATGATTTACTTTAATCTGCTTACCTTGTTGATACGGTCCACATAAGGTGGAATAATTATTTTCAAGCTTAGGTAAGCTATTAACAAGTTCATTCTTAGCAAGTTTAGACAAATTTTTGTAATTCATATAACCAAGGCGTGGATGTCACAACTCCGTCACATCAATTTTGGCAATGCTACACACATATTTTGAATTAGGAAGGACCCCATAACAATTGTCAGAAGTTCTTACACCTTCTAGAACAATATTACTAGTAGAATCATACACATTACACCTTTTTTGGGCAAAACTAACCTCAAAAAAATCACATATTTGACTACTGCTTAACATGTTTGACTTTAAACCTTTCACATAAAGCACACCTGAGATATCTAGTAGTCCAAATATATTAACGGTACCTTTGACTAGAATAGGTGCGGTAGCCTCGTTCCCAAAAGTAATTATACCGCCATTCCAATCAGTGAAAGTGGAGAACAAGGCTTTACTACTATACTTTATGGGGGCAACATAACAATTCAACTGACCATTAGACCTAGGAAGATCAATTTTCTTAACACAAACATTCTTAGTAGTAGAAGTGATTCTAGCCAACTGAGTCATCATTTCAGTCAAATGGCTAACCTGATTGGTGAAGAAGTTAACCTTACTCGAGAAATCCTGACTCTTACTTCTAGTTGCGAGTTTACGACACCTAAGTCTTATGTGTCCCAATGCGCCACAATGCTAACATGAATAAACATAGGTTCAAACCTACTCGGAAGCTATTTCCGATTTATAGGATTATTGACCTTACGTTGTCTAGTAAGTCTCGATCATAAGACATTCTTGCCCTTGGGTTTAGAATTGGAAGTATTCCTAATCTTCTTAGTGACTTGGACGAATGTGGTCTTGGAAGTACTAGCAGCAATATTACAATTTTGAACATATCCTAGACCATGCCTATTTCCAGCAGGCTCGTTCATCACCTAACAGATTATCTAGTTTTCGACCACTTATGAAGGAATGAAGTTGAGTATTAGATTTTTCAAGATCACTTGTTAAGGATTTAACTTTGACTTCTAAGTTCTCATTAACAAACTTCAACTCACTCAATTTTTTGGTAAAATCCTGAAGGTTACTTATGAGTTTCTCTCTATCTCTTTTTCAAGTTCATTAACCTTTTTTAGTACAGTTTTATTGACCTTCTTAATTTTATGACTCTCATCAAATAACTCTCTATAGGACTCATGAATATCGATCTCATCTTTAGAATCTTCCTTAAATTTTTCACTACGTTCTTCATTCTCAACATTTCACTTTCCTTATCAGATTCAATATTAGCTATAAACGTAAAGACCATAAATTTTTGTTTATCCCCACCACCAGAGGTATCATTTTGAACACTCGAATCTGATTCATCATCACTCAGAGTCACTGCTAATACCTTACCCCTTCCTTTATTGAAATTCTTTTTCAAATTAGTACATATAGTACATCTAACAGACAGGATTTCTTACCAGAAGTCATAGGGTTATTCTTCTCACTCTTATCTTTTGAGAATTCTTTGCAATAATAATTTTTGGTTGTTTAATATTCAAATCTTTTTGTGTTTTTGTGTAACAAACATGCTAGTGTTGATTGATTGAATGATGATAATGATGATGTAAATGATTAGTGTTGGGATGATGACGTAAATCATTAGTTTTCTATTTTAATTCAAGACTTCTTTTAATATATGAGGTTGATTAATTAGTAACATATTTTTAATGCTAATTTGAATGATTTGATCAATGTTTAGATGAATACGTGACTTGTTTTGTTTTCAAGAGACTTGAAATAGGTTTAGCTCATCGTGGTCATCAACATAAGATCTTATAGATGTTAGTGATAATTGTTTAAATTCGGGATATGGATATTTTGGATCATACGTAGAAGTAAGTTTGACTTTGCTCGGGATAGGTTGCTAATTTTTTTAAGATTATCAATCCATGTACAATTTAGGTTAAACAATAGAAGTTGAAAATTATAATGAAGACTAATAGTGGAGTCGGATTTCGAACACGTTTTCTAAAATAAAACTCTTCCAAACTCATTTGCATTTGCATTTGCATTTAGATCGTCTTTACTAGAGTAATTAGTAGTTGTTATTACAAACCATCAAAACATCAATTGTGTTCATTAATTTTCTGTTTTAATTCAGGACTTCTTTAATTCATGAGATTGATTAATCAGTAACATGTTTTTAATGCTCATATGAATGATTTGATCAACATTTGGATGACTAAGTGACTTGTTTTATTTTTAGGAGACTCGAAATAGGTTTAGCTCATCATGATAATCAACTTGAGATCTTATAGATGTTAGTGATAATTGTTTAAATTTGGGATAGGGATAGTTAGGATCATACATAGAAATAAGTTTGACTTTGTTCGGGACATGTTAAATTTTTTAAGATTATCATCAATCCATACACAAATTAGGTTAAACGATAGAAGTTGAAAATTATAATGAAGATGGTGGAGTCGGATTTCGAACACGTTTTCTCACATAAAACTCTTTCGAACTCATTTTCATTTGCATTTGCATTTGCATTTGCATTCAGATAGTCTTTATTAAAGTAAATAGTAGTTGTTATTACAAATCATCAAAACATCAATTGTGTGTGTCTCATTCGTTTTGATTGCAAAATTAATAGAATTGAAAATAAGATCTAAATCCTCGTGGGAACGATCGTCATATCCATTTTACACTATTACTTATCAACAATCTCGTAAGCTTGGAGGAATTAACCAAACAGGTTATACCAATTTTTGAAATTTTGGGTAGTCGCAATGGGAAAAAAAAAAAATAAGAATCTGCAATAATGATTACATGTGTGTCGAGTAAGGAAATTAAACTAGGGCTTCAGAATAAAAATACAAAAGTAAGTGCATAGAATGTGTGATAAATTTCACATGATCTTGAACATCAAAGACATGAACATAAAAAGGAATTAGATAGAGAGAGGCCGCTAAGAAAGAGCAAAAGCGAGAGAAAAAAGAGGGAGTGTGAGTGTAGGCGTGCTTGGGCACATGCATTAACTCTATTAGCTAATTTGTGTAGAAATATGTTCACACGCGACAGAGAGTTCTAAGACACTGTGGATCCGTAGGGAGATAAAATTAAAGAGAGAGAAATTAAAAGCAAACGGTAGGTACGAATTTGTGTGTGTCATACGTTGATATTTTAGTTTTGGATAGGGAGAAGTTGAGATGGTGATGAAAATTTTGTGTCGAGTGTTTTTTCTCAATTAAAAAAGTGTTCTCTTGTGGTTGTATGCAATTTATTGAACCTTTAATTACTATTTTTTTCTTTCTGTCTCATTCATGTTTTGTTTTTTCACTGCATTAAGTGAGAATTATTTTTTTCCAGAAAAATACGATCCTTAGGATCTAGCAACGAGATGGTATCGATCCATCAATTTTAATATCCTACACCTCATTAAGATATTTATATAATTTTGGAATTGTAAAATCTTTGGATCGTAAGATCTAATATATAGATGTGTGTGTGAGAGAGAGAGAGAGAGAGATTCATAATATTCCAATCAGTAATATAATGGAAGAGAGGGAGAGGGAGAGGGAGAGGGAGAGAGAGAGAGAATTTGAGATATATATAAATTGAATTGGAAAGTCTTCTTTTGCGTATTGGAAAATAAAGTGTTCCCGTCTAAAGATTATTGTAAAACTCCAACCATCCCAAAAAAATAAGTTTGTTTCTCTTTTTTCGTTTATCTCAAATTATAAGTCACTTTCTTTATTAATAAGTTAGATTATTTTTTAGTCTTTTAGGATTGGGCTAAAAAAAATTTTAAGCAGGGCTAATGTGTAAAAAAATAATTCACCCACAAAAAAAAAAAAAAAGATTTTTTTTACTTATATAAAAATAATAATTACCCTATGGAATATTGTAATGTGCAGCCCAATACCTCTTCAATTCACCTTTGACTCCTATTCAATGTAACTTGTTATCTATAAATATGAGTTATTTCTATTTAAATCATTTATTAATGTAAGAGTATATTAGAAAAAAATTTAAGAAAAAATTATATTTTCAACTATATTAGTTACATTTTTTTTAATCTGTATAAAGATATACATAAATCCATCTTTATGAGACGCTGAAGTATTTAATTTACTATGTATGCAATCGAGCCAAAATTTTAAAAAGCAAGAAAAAAGAAACTTTTCAAGTAGTTAAAGTAAATCATTGCTTAATCAAAACATATCAAATTCCAGCAACAATCACGCTACATGTATATCATGATTGACATCTTCCTTTACATTTTTTTCATGTGACACCATCTTATCCTTTGGTTTCCCTAACAATCTTTCGCATTACTATCCGATCGTGCTACATAAGGGAATGTCAATCATGTGGTAAAATAAGATGTACATCTAACGTTATTGATTCGGCAAAACTTAAAAATGCAGTAATCTCACCAAACATGTTTTCTATTTAGAAAGTGGTAATTGTTGCAATTCCAACAAATTACACTTACTAAAGTTTCTAGAAAGATACAACTCTTTCCACTTACTCGTCGAGAGTCAACTCCCATTTCCATAGCCTTGTCCCCCTACTCATTCGACTTTCCACTTTTCATTAGTACGCTAATTTATTTTTTCTAATTGTCTCTTTACCTTGTATACCACCACCCCTACAAGAAATTTAGTTTTTAATGATTTCGAAAAATGAAATTTCACCGATTTAATGATTTCGAAAGGAAAATTTCACAATAGGTCACTCGACTTATTGTCTTATGTCATGTTGATCACCAAACTTCTATTTATTATTAATCAGTCACCCAACTAAGATTTTTTATTAGTTTCACCCTTTGATCTGTAATTGTGACCAAAACTTACGGCTAATACCACATAGCTAATCAAATACACGCCCTTCACGACGAATTAAACTAGCTTCGCAAGCAAGGAGTACTCAAATGATTGACTTAAAAACTTTGAATTGTTCTTTGTTCGATCCATTTTCAATTGATTTGGATAAATAATTTCGAAATTTATCATAAAAGAAGCATCTCGTCGTACATTTTATCAGTAATGATACACATATAGAATTGTCAAAGTGAAACAAAAGTGTAAGTATCAAATAATTATGGATAATTCCCCTTGTACCGAAAGGGGGTACCGAATGGTGTCCCTCCCCCTCCCCCTCACATGGGGCGCGGGGCCCCATGTGTTTTTAAAAATGACGGCTCGTGGTCCCACCTCTCAATGTGAGTGGGGTGTAAAGGATTATATATAAAATTATGTATATGTAGACTAACCCAATAATTATATACCAAATGGAGTCTTTTATTCATTTTTAACTATAAAGAAGCTCCGCGCCCCATGTATTTTTAAAAATGGCGGCTCGTGGTCCCACCTCCCAATGTGAGTGGAGTGTAAAGGATTATATATAAAATTATGTATATGTAGACTAATTCAATAATTATATGCCAAATGGAGTCTTTTATTCATTTTTAACTATAAAGAAGCTGAATATATACCCACCAGAATTGACCTAACTCTGTCTATTCCAAACAATAATCCCAAAAGTCGCATTACATGTGATCTCTTATTGAAAGATTAACTTGCTAAATAATTAATATTGCTTCTAGAAAGGTATTAAAATATTAATTCTATGAATTTAAAATTGTTTGGGAGGAGAGAATCTAGTGTAGTTAGGTGACCTACCTCTAGTGTTTGCACACGTATGCATATCATGTAGTGGACTGGACTGGACAATTAATAAATGGATCCTTAATAATTTTGTTGTTTTTAATAATCTTGTGGTCATAGATTCCTTTGACTTCAAATGCATCATTTGTTGAAACAATAATAACATAATAAGTCAAATAATGCGTTCCATGAATAATGTGATCGCGTGTGTGTGTAAATGAAGATCTTGTATTGCCTCCGTTTGTTTATCATTCTTTCAAAACTCATTTTTCTATATACTCATTTTCAATCACACATTTATATAATAAAATATTATACAAATATATCTAAAACGTTTTCCTACTTGTAGTCACATATTCTCCAAAAATTCATTATTCAAAACAATATTTTTTATAAAAATGGCCACCAATATATTGTATCTGTTTGTTTATCATTCTTTCAAAACTCATTTTTCTACATACTTATTTTCAACCACACATTTACATAATAAAATATTCTACTAGTATTGATGAGTGCATTTTGTGCACTTATTTAAGTTATTTTTCTTGGGTTTCATGTCGTCAAATTATTAATTTTTACTTAACTTAGGTTATTTTTCTTTTGATTTAGTTATGGACTCGTTCGAAACAATTGGAAAAGAAAGAATGCTGAAATTAAAGAAAATCTATAGTTTTGGGGTTAAAGTCTACACTAGAGAAATTGAAGGACTAAATTGCACCAATTCTAAAGATGGGATGACTTGGAGAAAAATAACATTAATTGGCTGGACTTACTGTTTGATTAGGACTTCAATTAGCAATTGGATTTGAAATTCTAATTACACGTGAATTGAAAGGCGGCTTATGTCTATTGGGCCTCAATTGCAGAATGTCGGGTGCGCTGTTATGTATATATACCCATGCAAACAGAAACGTGAAGGGGGAGGTTCTGGGGCTAAAATAAATATATACACGGCAGGACCCCGCCGCAGGAGGAAGAGAGAGATACACGCACACGAATAGAAACGGTTGGAGGTTTTTGGACTGAATATTATATACGCATAGAAGCCGGAAGCAGCAGAGAAGGAAGAGGCACACAGATTGGAATTGAAGAAAAAAGTGGATGTGGCAGATTAATTTCTTAATGCGACGCAGATTTATTTTGGCCAAAATTAATCATGTTTCATCAAATTTTGGTGATATTGTTCCACTTTTATTTATTTAATTTCAATATCATGTTAAACTACATTTATATGTGCTAGGATTTACGATGAATCTCGCATTTTGATCTTTTAATTATTTATTCTGCAATTTGATATTCAAACACGTTTGATGGATGTTGAATGATTTATATACACTTTCTTGCCTCCATAATTAAATGCATGTGATTATGTGAGTTTGGGTGGTTTATTTTATACATTCTAAAGAAGGGAAATAAACTCAACAAGGTATAAATCATCGTTTTGTTCATAGAGGATAGAAATATACCAATATTCATTACGTGAATTTTTAAGTGTTTACAAAACGTCAAGCATTCTTGTATATTGCATTTGTCATAGAAATATAGTCAAATGGTACGCTAGAATTGGTTCAATTCCACTCGAAAGAGATTGTTGGATAAGTTAGAAACATTGATTTTTCAACCAATTCATTGTGTTATTAAATTGTGAAATAGAGGTTAAAAGTGAACTTGCTTGGTGATTCGAAATCCTAGTACGCTTTTTCTATATTACTTTCTCCAAACTTTTGCATTCAACCATTATTTTGCATTTAGTCTAATTAATTCATCCATTATTTTTTGCATTTAGTTTAGTTACAATTTAGTAATAAAAATCAATCATATTTCATGTTTCAGTTAAGATCAGAATAGGTAAAATCAAACTGGTAAATTTCTGTGGGAACGATACTTGGACTCTAAAATCCATTTTATTACTTGAACGATCCGTACACTTAAGGTAATCAAAGTTGTATACATTTTCGACATGTCAAGTATATCTAAAACTCTTTCCTACTTTTAGCCACATATTCTCCAAAAAATTATTATTCAAAACAATATTTTTTTTAAAAACAATGGCCACCAAACAGGCACATAATTACATTATTAACAATTACTAAAGTCTAAGAGTCCAGTCTTTTAAGGGATCTTTAATATGACTTTTTTTTTTTGTGAAAATTGATTTCTAAAAGAGTTTTTTATTGTAGAAATATTTTTAGAAGAAGCGACATTGGACCATCTTCCTCAAAAGTTCTTCTAAATAGAAGAAATACTTTCATAAAATTGATCAAATGGGTTCAAAATCAGCTTTTGAGCTTCAAAAGCACCTTTTAACTTCTCAAAAGTCATACCGAACGGGCCCCAACTCTTCTAAACCTGAGATTAAATCATTCTAAAAATAAGAATCTCCCTGAGTTTATAAAAGATATGTTTCAACTATGTATTAAAATTGTCATTCTCAAAATTTGTCTTCGATTGGTAATTAGATGTTTAAACTAAGGCTGGTCTTATGTTAAAAATTTGGGTAGGTATATTATTTCATTTCTTGAACAGAAAGGTTTAGAGAACTAACATCCTTGTTAATTTTGTCAGAACTCGCATTGAGGTTTATGTTCATGTCCAAGGCCATCCGAGGCCCTTAATCGTGTTTCTAGCCAAGGCCCCAATCGTGTTTTTTTTTTTCTTTTTGGATCGGTAAAAATGAATTATATAGATCAAACACCATATACAAAAACTCCGAGCATACCCGGGTGAAGCAACAATGAAGTTATAAAGGAAAAAACAACTACTATGGGCATCCCCAAGTAATCAAACAAAAGAGAATACAAATCAACCCATCGCTAACGACTCATAACAAATCAAAACATTAGGATACAAAGAGAATTTGTATACATGTGTTTTGATTCGTCGTACAATACTTTTAACATGGGGTTTCAAATTTTCAAAAACCATCATATTTCTAGCCAAACAAATGTAGTAAACGAAACTAGCTAAAGCAATCATTTTAGCTTTGTTGAGCCATGAGGTTCCTCTAGACTCCTTCTATATCTAGTGGTGGCAATGAGCTCGGCTCGGCCCATCTACCCATGAGCTCGGCTCGTCAAAGTGACGAGCCGAGCTCAAGCTCGTTCGAGCACGAGCCGAGCTCGAGCTCGGCTCAAGGGTCGAGCTTGACATGCTCGTGGTTTTTTTTTTTTTTTTTTAAGATTTTTCTCTCCCATTTTTTACTAGCTCACCCACAAGTCGCTCGTCAAAACAACAAGCCGAGCAAACTCAGCTCGCCTAGCAAGCCAACTTGCTCTACTCGGACTTAGGCTCGTCTTTTGACGAGCTCCCTGAGCAGATCACACATTGCTTTTTTACGAGCCGAGCGGCCAGCCAACAAGCTGCTCGACTCGATTGACACCTCTATCTATATCCACTTTAGTGCACTAGCCATGGCTCTTGTAATGCCTAACCAAACCTTGATGCTCTTCCAAACACTTGAAGAGAAAGGACATTCAAAAAATAGGTGATGACATGTCTCCTCATGTGAAGCACAAAAAATGCAATTTCGATCAATATCCAAGTAATGCAATTTATCTTTGGTGAGTAACTTGGATTGAGCTCCCAACCACAACATAAATGAGTGTTTTGGAGTGATGAAGTGTTTCCAAACATCCGTTGCCCAGCACTTAACATGTCCCTTAGGCCGAAAAAAAAATCATAGGCCTTCATTACGTAAAAATTTTCTAGTTAGGGAGCCTTGACAATCGGTGCGTTCTTTCGATTTGACATGCCTCGATGTTCGAGGCATAAATATTCGTCCCAAACACGTGGCACGCGATTATACCCTTCTCATAGCTAATATGGCATCCATTTGGACTAGATTATTTCTGTTCGTAACATTTTTTCCCCAAATTTGAGTTCCATATTCATATGAAGTGGAGGATGTTTATTTCTTTACTTCTAGCATTGATAACTTTAAAAATTGCACAGTTTCTCTTACTTCTCCAAAGTATTATATTGAACGAGGGAATCTGAAACCTTAGCGTTTTGGTTTCATATGTAGTCCAAAGCATTTATGTCGGAATGAGTCTGAAGCTGATAATTTGATAATTGTTTGCCTCTTATATATTTCGAGATATTTATGTCGGATGAAATCTTTTTGAAGCATTTGAGCCAGAGGTAAACTAAGGCTTGAAGAATTGGCTTCTCATTTGTTCCTTAGGCATTTATGCCAGAGGTACCCCGAAGCTTAAATAATTGGCTATTGAATTATTGTTTATGTTAAGTCCAAAATATAATTGGCAATTTCTTTAATCAAAATCATGTCCTAATTGAATTGTATTAGGAATTTATAAAGTTGTAATCAAGTTAAAATAGGTGTTATTGAGTCCTAATTATAGAAAAATAGTTAAGGATTGGTTGTATAGGTTTTAATGAGTTTAAGATGTCCAAAAAGATGACATATGATCATTGGAATGCAATTAAAAGTCTAAAGAGAGTCAAAGAGCCGCACAAGTTATACTCCAAATTCTTAGTCGCAACTTGCAACGCATTTTTCACATAGAAAACATTGGGGATATGGCTATTGGAAGATTTGTAGCCCTTTGAGTTAGCTTTCCAACGCATTTTAAATCACTTCAATCGGATATCAGAAGAGAAAGTTATAAAAAAAATGACGTTCCTGTCGCTCAAGCGACGTAGTTGTCCAAGAAACAGTAACATTCGATTTTCAAGTTGATTTTGAGTTCTTTTTCATCCCAAATGCTACTCATTATAAATATACACCCTATGAGACGTCCAAAAGTGTGTTGAATAATATTTTCCATAGAGATCATTCCTTTGAAGATCTAAAATACATTCATTGATTTAAATATTCAACCACCATATTATTTGAGTCCTAATTTCATCCAAACTTTTATTTATTGATTTAGTCATATTGTTTCATATTAAATCACATATCAAAATACACAAGATCTTTTGATTAAACATCAAATCATTTAATCCACCCGAGATAAATTGATACAAGGAATTGAGAGCTATTGCAGAAGCAAATTCGGGAAGACTAAGGTGAGGTACCAGGAGTCGATATATGATGCCGGAGCACGTAATCCAAGAGGGTAAAGGCATTAACTAGGAGTCGGGATTTTTTTTGAAGGAGCACACCTCTAGTAGGACCAAGGAAAATTGTAGGAATTGGGGTCAAAAGTTCTACAGCGTAGATGGGGTTGTACCATACTGTAAGTTTGCTTAGATTTATTGTGAATTATTAATTAGCAAACTGCTCAGAGTTTTTACCCAATTGGATTTTTTCCGTGATCATCTTTAGTGTTTTTACTGCTTTAATTATTGATTGTGCCATTCTAATTTAGGATAAATTGACTTGTTTGATCTAACCATCTAAAAACAATTTAAAAGTGACTTGTTGCAATTGTGTAATTCTGCACGTGGTCCTAAATAATTTAAAACTTTCAGTTCATAATCTTTTATTTCTATGCATTTGTGCAAAATAAATTTGAAGCTTGTTGATTTCGGTTTTATATGTACTCCAAGGTATTAAGTCCGAAAGGAGACTGAAACTTGGCAGTTAAGTGGTTTTTCGATCAGAGATATTCTTTCCGTCCCTGAGATATTCGACCTCAGATAGTCTTTCAATCCAAGGCCTTTGTTATGAGATGTTATTTCAATCTTTAGAGTTTTGGCTTCATACATACTCCGAGTAATTTTGTCAAGGAGGAGTATGAAGCTTGTATAATCAGCTGCTTATTTATTTCGAGGAATTTACGCAATAGGAATTCTTCTTTAGGCGTTTTAGCTAGAGGAAATTTGAAGTTACTGATTGATAATTCGCATCTTATATATTTCGAGACATTTATGCCATAGGGAATCAATCTAGGCTAATAAAGCCGGAGAAAATCTGAGGCTAGTAATTTATATTCTGGCGTGATAATCTTTTCTTGAGAAAATCTGAGGCTAGTAATTTAATAAAGCCGGAACTGGAGATGTTTTTCTTGATCAGTGATAATCTTTCAATCCCTGAGATATTGGATATTCAACTGTTTTTTCTATTGAAAATGTTTACCGATCGAATATATTCTTTCAATCCCCAAAATATTTTATCACGATAAGAATGACCTCTAAAATGTAAGTTGATCTTAACTCGAAAATGATCACAGGGAAATAGTCTATGTAAAAAGGGAGAAAACAGGTCCTTTAAGCCTAGCTTAAGCTCAAATGGAAAAGAATGCTACTCCTACCATAACGGGTCTCATCAGGGAAACTATTAGCAAAACCATCAAGGCATTCACCATAGAAACTGGAGCAAGGAAAAAGCACTAATGGGCAAGTAGAGTGGTGAGTTCGAAGCAAAATGGCCCGCAGGCTAGCAGTTCTTACAAGGTCGTTTGGATGTTGGATGAGGATGTCATTGGCTTATTCTCACATATGTGCAACAGAATATCACAACAGGTAGCTGAAAACGTTGATGTTTTCTCGAAGAAGGTAAAAGAGGAAGAGTCGAAACCCCATATTTGTAGGGAAAATGCTATTCTTCCAGAACTATTCACTTACAGAAGACTTACAGAAAATCTAGTTTCCAAAAATACCCTTATATATTTATTTCCACAATCAAAGCCATTATAAATATTAAAAACTTCAAATTAGACCCCAAAAGAATTATGAGTGCAAAATTTATTCCGCTGACTCTGCGCACTCTGGTAAAAATGGTATCAGAGCCTTGTTAGATCATGAAAATTGAAATTATTAAAAATAATTGGTATTATATATTAAGAGAAAAAGATGGTTTAAGTTATATATTTACAGATCCATTTTCTAGGAGATTAAAAATATTAACATTAATGATAATTAAAAAATTACCAATAAAAATAAGAAAACAAATATTAGATAAATTAATATTAGGAAGCATAAGAGATGAATATTTATATCAAAAGATAATGATAGAATTTGAAAAAGAAGAAGTTGAATTTTATTGTAAAGAAATGTATGAGCCTGAAAAATATTATTAATCTAAATATTACGAACCAAAAGTCATGATGAATATAGTTGATGAAGAAAACATAATTGAAGAATTTTTGAGAAAAGTTGAAAGACATAAGAAACCTAGTTATCATTACTTACCTAAAAACAGTACAAATGAAAGTTTCGAAAATATTCATAAAAGATTAGAAAATTTAGAATATAATATACAAATAGGAAATGCCCTATTAGACAAAAGACTTGAAGGAAAAGATAGGATTATAATTAATCCAACTCAAGATTTTAGAATAACATGAAAAAATAAAGGAAAAATCATGAAATAAAACAATATATGATAACGGAAGTAAAAGAATTAGAACAAAAATTCTTAGAATCCACTGGTGAAGAATATGAAGAATATAAAAAACAGTTAGAAGAATTAACTGAAAAATTGGAAAATACAAAAATGAATACTAATCCATCATCTAGTCAAAATATAAAAACAAAATTCAGTAGTGATGAAGAATATGAAAATTATCCTTATGGTACACCCATACCAAACAAAGAAGGTATTAACCAATATAGGAAGACACAGAAAAGATACACTGAAAATATAAGAAGACGGTCTATTAAAGAAATAAACCCAATGAAATCCTATAATGAACCAATCCATACAACAGGAATATGGTTAGATTTAGATTATGTAGATAAAAAATAAAGCTATAGAAACATGGATAAAAAGTACAGACCTAGCTATACAGTTTAATAAATGGGAAACATACACGGCTTTTGGATTTATAGAACATACTTTTAGAGGAATTGTATCAGACTGGTGGAGAAAACTACCAGAAAATATAAAAAGAAGTATAAAATATGGGGAAAATCCAATTGAAACAATAGATAACAGAAATGCCTTGAATGAACAAAATATACAAGAAATATTAAGAAGGCTAGAAAGAGCCCTGAGAACAGAATTCTTAGGAAATAGATTCACAATAGATGAAGAAACTAGAAAACAAGAAGAATATAATGAAGGAATGATAGCAATGGAAAATCTAAAGATATGTGATATGTGTGAACTTGAAAGATACACATGCAAGTTTGAAGAAATATATTATATATTAAATCAAGGAAATTATCAAGAAAACAAACCTATATTAAGATCTTATTTTACAAAATTACCATTCCCATGGGGAATAAAATTATTAAAAGAATATGAAAAATTATTACCTTTTGGAGAAGAAGATGGAGTTAATAAAGATAGTTTAGGATGTAGGATTGAATTTACAAAAAGAATGATAGACATATGGTGCAGAGAAGCTTTAGAAAATAAGAAAGCATATAAAATGAGAAGAAACTCTCTATGTTGCTACAAAGATATAGGACAAATTGAACAATTTGGTTGTCATAAAAGGAAATATAAACCATATAAGAAATACAAAAGAAAGTTTAAAAACTATAAGAAGTTTAAGAAAAGATTTTTTAAACCTCATAAAAAATATTTTAAAAGAAAAGACTGGACTAAGAAGCCCAAGCCTAAATATATCAAGAAATGTAGATGTTTTATCTGTAATGAAGAAGGACACATAGCTCCTCAATGTCCTAAAAGGAAAGATAAACAAAATGTAAAAACCCTAAAGATATATGAAGAATTTCAAAATGATAGTGATATAGAACCAATTGAGAATTTCGAAGATTTAAGTAGTGAATGCAGTAGCATTTATGAATTAGATACATCATCTTCAGAAGAAGATTCTGAGGAGATAGTATATATGAATCAAGAGATACAACAAATAGATCAAGAAATAGAAGTTGAAACAACTGAGGAAGTTGAAGATTCAGTAGAAGGTATAAATCAAGAAATTACCTTTGATGCTAGAAAATACAAAGGAATAACAAAGAAAATATTAGATTTACAAGAAAAAGATGTATTCCACCAATGATTCTTAGGAATACTACCAAGAGTAAATAAAACAATTGTAAGTATGAGTTACAAAGAGATATCCATTAACATAGAAGATACAATGGGAAAAGCAAGAATTCCTATAATTACAAAAGAATGGGTAAGACAAAAGTTATCTAAAATCCCAGAAAATGTAAGAAGCAAACTAAAATGTATTGGGATGGGAGGAATCCAAATTATGGTGAAAGGATTCTTTAGAGAATGAATGAATATACCAATAGAAATATATTGTATGGACAATAGAATCTTACAAGACCCTGTAGATGCTCTATTAGGAACTATTGTTGGAAATCTAGTCTATCAAAAGATAATATTTACAGTAAAACCAAATTATGCGGTCTCACTGATTGATGAAAATATTGATCAAAGATTCAATCTATATTATAGAATTGGAAATTTGAAAATGTTAAGGAAAAGTAAGGTTATTAGTATAAGTATAAAATCAATTTTTGCTTTTAGTACAAGTCACCACAACAACTTAAGAAAAATAACTGATAACATTATCATACATAAAGATTTTGAGGAATTAGCTCAATATATACCCCCTAGAAAATACCAAGAACATGAAGTGACAATACCTCAACAAATAATGCTTGATTTTCACAAACAAGTAAGAGAAATCAATTCTGAAGGAAAATTGATAAGAAGAAATAGTGTCAGTCTAGAAGGAGATAATCTTATTGCAAGATTTCCCCCCAGACAAGATCTTAAGATAAGCCAAGTTAAAAAACTTAGTATTGCTGAACCAACAAATTCACAATACTATATCAAAACAAGATATGTTAATCAAGAAGGATACAAGAAGAATCTTCTTGTCCTTATAGATATTGGAGCAGAAAAAAGTCATGTAAATGCTAGATTCGTTAGTCATTTACTAGATTTTGAGTTACCAGAACCATACACTTTCAAAGATTATTTGGGAAATAATCTTGAAATAAAGAAATATGTTAATTTCCCTCTTATATTTGTAGGAGATGATCAGAAAGAACATAATAAAGAAATAATTCTATATAAAGATGAATCATATGGAATTAAACGTTCACCTATACTATTAGGAATGAACTTCCTTGAAAAATTTAGTCCCTATAAAATCTGCCAAGGATATTTAAAAATAACAGTTGATGATAATTCAATCATCATATCAAGAATAGATGAAAATATGAAAACATTGTTATCATGGAAAGAGTAATTAATACTAATCTCATGAGCCCATATATTGAAATTATACTCAATATAAAAAATTATTGCAGAATTAAATTTCATGCTTATTTAGATACAGGAAGTACAATAAGTTTGTGTTTACCAAATGTATTACCAAACGAATACTGGAAGTATGATTCAAAAAAGATCGTCACTGCTACAACAGCAGGAGGAAACAAAGTAATATATAGTAAATATGCTACACAAGTACCTTTTCTAATATCCTTTAGAGAAGTATTTGTTGATACAATATACATGTCATCTACAATTGGATGCGATATTTTATTAGGACAAAATTTCCTACTAAAATATGCACCATTTACACAATATGTAGATAGATATATGTTCACAACTCCTTGTGCACATAAAATATTTACACCTAAGATAACTAAAGCTGTTAGCATAGCACATACACAAATTAATCATCAGAGTTCCTCAACCCAGCGTGGTGGATGTTGGAATACAGAAAAAATTAAACCAGTTACAGTTTTAAAAATGACAACAGAAAATAAGTTAGAAAAATTGAAAAAAGAAATTTCTGAAACATATTCTGAAAATCCATTAGAAAAATGGAACACAGACAAAGTAAAGGCAAAAATAGAACTAATCAATCCAAACACTATAGTTAGAGTCAAACCAATGAGATATAGTGTAGATGATCAAAAGGAATTCAAGAATCAAATAAAAGAATTACTAGAATCTAAATTGATTAGACCTAGTAAAAGTCCACATAGTAGTCCAGCCTTTATGGTAAGAAAACATAGTGAGATAAAAAGAGGAAAAGCCAGAATGGTAATAAATTATAAGAAGTTAAATGAAGTAACTAAATTTGATGGATATTACTTGCCTAATAAGGACACCCTTATTAAACAAGTACAAAATAAGAAAATATTTTCGAAATTTGACTGCAAGTCAGGATTTTGGCAAATCATGCTTACAGAAGAAAGTAAACCATTAACTGCATTTAGTACTCCTAGTCCTTTAGGACAATATGAATGGAATGTAATGCCATTTGGGTTGAAAAACGCACCACAGATATTTCAAAGAAGAATGGATGAGGTAATCAAACCAATTACTCACTTCTGTATTGCTTATGTTGATGATTTACTGGTTCATTCAAATAATATAAATGAACATATTGAGCATCTTGAGAAATTTTGTTATATTATGAAAAAACATGATATTACACTTTCTCAAAAGAAAGTTGAAATAGCTAAAACAGAAATAGAATTCTTGGGATTATTCATTAAAGAAGGAGAATTGCAACAGCAATCTCATATTGGTGAAAAACTTCAAGAGTTTCCTGAAAAAATCAGAGATAAAAAACAGTTACAAAGCTTCCTTGGTATATTAAATTATGCTGACAGATTTATTGAAAATTGTGCCAAATTAAAAAAATTATTTTCTCCCAAAATTAAGAAAAAATGTAATGTGGTCTTGGAAAGAACAAGATTGCGAAAATATAAGAAAAGTAAAAGAGGAATTAAAAGTTTTGCCTAAACTTGTAATTCCACAAGAAGAAGATTTATTTATCCTTGAAACTGATGCATCAGACAATTACTGGGGTGCAGTATTAAAGGTTAAGAAAAATCATAAAGAATATAAGTGTGAAAAGAATTGTTCCTGTCCTGAGATACTTGCAGGTTATACATCAGGGACATACAAAGAAGTTGAAACAAGGTATGATATGAATAGAAAAAAACCCATTGCTGTAAAACGAGGAGTACAGAAATATGAAGATTATCTACTACCAAAAAAGTTCTTGATCAGGACTGATAATACTCAAGTCAAAGCATTTTTAAAAAATAATGTTGATCCATTATTGCTAATAGATATAAATTTAGAATTCAAATTTGGTTTTCTTATTTCAAATTTGATATAGAACATATAAAAGGAAAAACTAACTTTCTTCCTGATTATCTTAGCAGGGATGGAGCTAGAACAATTAAGGACGAAAGTCCAGATACTTGAGATAAAAGTTTCCTATTTGGAAACTCAAATTCAAAATATACAAGATAGTCTTCAAGATCAAATAAATATAGCCCTTGTGGCAGAAGGTACTTGTACCAAGTCTAGTATCCCTTCACAGGGACTTGTGAATACTAGCGCTCTACCCGAGGATAAAGGGAAAGAAAAGAAAGTAATAGGAACCCCTTCACATGAAAAAATTGAACATATTACTGGTAGAGAAGATATTCAAGATATCAAAAATAGCAAAGGTAGCTCTTCACAGAGTCATATTTTACCTGAGCTAAATATTGAGAAAATTGATCCAAAAGAAATCTTCAAGATATGCCACTCGGCAAAAATATCCAAAAAAGATAACTATGAAGAAGTCATTTTCTTTATTGTTGTTTTTAATATTTTATCCGATTGGTATCTAGAAGTTGGAAAGTGGATGAAGACTCTCCACTATGGAAGATACAACAAGATAAACTTTTATCCAGAAGCACCAGCCAACTGGGTAAGAAATTGTTTTGAACTAGGAAATATACTCTGTATATATCCTAGCAAAGATCTCAAAGAAATAGCCCAACTTCCAGCCGATGTCAGGAAGGCGGTGAAAAGATATACTGAAGTTGTCAAAACTACAAATATATATATCAGATTCTACTCAACAACAATGGAATGGGATCCAGATCTTCAATATATCCAGCCAGCTTTTCATGTTATCAAGTTAGGACTCACAAATCAACATTTTTTACCAACCAGTCAAAAGGTTGTTAAAAATGGTTATCAAGATATCATTAATATGATGCCATACAGAATAACTAAGGGATATAAAGAAATATTTGAGCATATAACTCAGATAATTACCGAGAAAGAAAAAATATGGGTTTATCCATCTGAAGAACATATAATCTATTCTAATGCCAGAAAAGAAACAAAAGAAGAAGATATATGTTAGCTCGACCATTTATTATCCAAAATCATCTCCAATCAAGTCTGTGGATCAGAAAAAAATGGAAAAATAACTATGCAAATTACTTTGGGATTACAGTGATCATCATTGTGAACATTGCGTAGTAGAAGATATGAGTCAAATATCACTCGATGATGAAGAATTTCCTGCAGAGTTCTTTGAGTCAAGGATGGAAAAATAATGGAGTAAGGACAGTGACCATTTATCACTACTTTAATAAAGTCTCTTTATTAAAGAAAAACTGTGGTCACTAAAAAACAGAAGATAGTACAAGAAAGTAGCTGAGATTTTAACTCCCTACCAACTACTGAAGAAAAAAGACACAAAGTAGCTGTTGAAGATAAGAAAATTTGGTATGACAATAACTCTTCACCAACTTACCAGCTCAAAAGAAGGACAGCTTTGCTACCAAACAAAAGAAGATGGCAGACAAGAAATAATGGAGGACAGCTGTGAAGATAAGGTTCCTAATCACTTGAAGAAAAATCCTCTATATAAGGAGAGGTAGTCCAGGATTTGAATTATCTCGAATTCTCTATCTCAAAAGAAATATCTGTATACACCACTTGTATTCAGAAAAAACTGTTAGGTAGTTTTGAAGATAGGAAAGCTTGTAATAAGGTAATCACTTATGGAGTTCTAAACTTCATAAGGTGAGTACCAAAGGTATGTAAATATAGTAAGCTAACATGTATTATTTCAATCTTATGAATATCAAGATGAAGTTTTTTATGGTTTAAAAAAAGTTTCTATGAAAGGATTTCGTTAAGTTTCTCATGATTCCTCGACAGTACAAATAAAGATTTTTAAATGATTTTCAAAACATTGATTTTGAATGGATGTTAGCCATGCCAAAGTACCCGTCTTTGAGGAATGTTTTAGGGGAAAATGGCAGTTTTCTAACAAAATTTGTAGCACCTTGTGTGTGAGTTATCTTTTAAAATCTTGTTCTAAGTAAGAACTTGTTCTGAAAAGAGTTTGAATAGAGGTGAAAACAGAGACTCTGAATACTGTGAGATAGCGTCTGTGGTAACACGGCTAGTTCTCTAAGAGTGAGAAATGCAACCTTAATTGAAAAGCCTTTTGCGGAAGCAGTTGTGGACCCAAATGATTTCAAAAACATCTTAAATGTTCATCTGATTCAGAAGAATGATTAAATACATGCAAAACTACTATAAGAACATGCTGGAGGGAAAGCCTGTTTATTTCCATCGATTACTGTAAGTTATTTACATGCTTTATATGTTTATGTTTTAATCTTTATGAACACTTCACAAGCATCCACGTCCAATGATGATTGTCTTAAATTATATTTAGATGAAAAAGATATTTCATTTCTACTAAGTATAGTTGAGAAGTCTGAAGATATAGTCCCTGTTGGACAAGAAAAACTTAAAGAGATATATTTTGATATAAATTATGCTTGTAGACATAATATAGGATTTGATTCTGTAGAAACTAGTAAAGAAATAAAAAGAGTTGAAGATGTTATAACCAAATACGAAAACATACAAGAGGAAGTTTCAGAAGGAATCGTTTTTAGATATATAACTAGAAAAGATCAACCGAGAGTTTATGAAAAGCTAATAAAATATAGAGAATATTTAGAACAAATAGAAAGATTAAAAGAACATAGTATAAAATAATTATTGTGGTTACAAATCAAAGAAAATTAAAAAATATAAGGACTTAACCTGCAAAATATTTCATTAAGGGCAATATAGACATTCTAAGGTAGGAATATTTGCTGCCAACTCATCGGCAACTTTCTGGCAGAAAATTTCTGTACGTCTAGCACTACCCTATTTGTAGTGCTAAATTCTTAGTATATATCGATGTGAAGATCAATAGGAAGCCAATTAAGGATATGGTAGATATTAGTTCTACTCAAAAGTATCTTGCATGTTAGAATTTGGATGTGACCCAAATTTCTTGTTGAAATAATTGAAGAATTCTAATTGAAGTGTACGTCACGTCATGAAGAATTCAAATTTGGAATATTATTGAATTCCTATGTCATGTTGAAGTTCTACTTTGGAAGCTCATTGGGAGTTGTAATTTGTTTTGGACCCAATTTTATGGTATCCTACTTCATCAATAACTCTACTATGTGGATTTGGACATCCTCTACCTTTTCCCTATAAATAATAAGCTTTTCTATATAATTTTATAATGTGAGAAAATAGATTACTAGAATTATAGGATCAATTGTAATTTTTTCTCTTCTCCATTATTTTTGAGTCAATAAAATCTCTTAATTCATCTTTCATATTCTTGTCTTCTTTATTCTTTTATTTGATCAAATATTTCATTATTATTTGTCATATAACTTCAACATTTCAATCCAGAGGTTTGTTTCACAAGAATTGGTATCAGAGTAATTCTAGTATCTTGGTTGTTTTGCAACAATTGGTATCAGAGCGCCAGGTTCAACAGTTCCGCAAGAGCGAAATGTTTGATTTGTTCGAGGTTTTTTTATTCAGATGGCTTCAATGAAGTATGGCATTCCGCTTTTGGATTGGAGCACTAGATTTTCACTATGGCCGGTTAAGATACTACATACTCGCACAACTGGATTTGGATGATGCGTTGTTGGGAATTGACAAGATGCTCTCAAATTTGATCGCGGAGGAGAAATTACGGAAGGATAAGAAGACAGTTTTTCACATTCATCTTCATCTATCAAATACTATTCTTCATGACGTTTTGAAAGAGAATTCAGCAGCTGCTTTATGGTTGAGGTTGGAGCAACTGTGCATGACTAAAAGTCTGACAAGTTGAACCTCAAGTTTCGTTTATACTCTCATCGAATGGCATAAAGAGGATTATCGGAAAATCACCTAGCTATATTTAAGGAGATCGTCGCTGATTTGGAAACTTTGGAAGTAGAGTATGATGAAAAAGATCTGGCCTTGATCCTATTGTGTACGTTGCCCGCTTCGTTTTCTTCATTTAGAAACACAATTTTGTATAGTCGTGATACTCTTACCATAGAGAAAGTGTATGATGCTTTGTATTCAAAGAGAAGATGAAGCATCTGATTTCTGAGGTCAGAGATGGAGAATGTCTGGTTGCTCATGGTAGTTCTGGAAGGGGCAGATCGAAATCTAAACTTAGTAATCAAATTTGTAACTACTGCAATAAGAAGGGACACTCAAAGAAGGATTGCTACAAATTGCATAATAAAGAAATGATGGCTGCAAGTAGATATTCAGATACTTCAGGCGAAGCAAACCTCGTGGAGAATATTGTAAGTGATGGAAAACTCTTAGCTATTTCTGACAGTGAGTCTAAACCGGAAGATGATTGGATTCCTGATTCAGCATTTGTGTTTCATATGTGGCCTAATAAGGACTTGTTTGCTACATATGAAACTGTTTTCAAAGGTGTTGTAGTTATGGAAAACAACACATCTTGTCGGGTTGCTGAAATTGGCATAGTCAGAATGAAGCTTTTGGATGGAACAATTAGAACACTTGGCCAGGTTCGACATGTTCCAGATTTGAAGAAAAATTTCATCTCATTGTCTATCCTTGATTCAAAAGGTTATGAGTTCTTTGGTGGAAATGGAGCTTTGAAGGTTTGTAAGGGTGACCAATTGTATTGGAGGGATAGAAAATGTCTCAATTATACATTTTGCAGAGTTTAGAAGAGTCAATCAGCACAAGTTCAGGACTGTGGTGGACATTCAGTTTGGTATAATACCTTTAGGAGCTCATAAATGGTCGGATTTGAATAATACAGTTCAGTGGACTTTGCCACCATCACCTGCAGTGCCATTGCATTCAATTGTTAAGGACGGACCCAATGGAAAATGGTATGTGGATGCTGATTTTATTAAGCATGCTTTAAATGGAGTAGAAGGTGTACAATCTAGCAAAGAACCTTCTGTAAAAACATTTGGTATCGATTCTGCTTTGGGGTGTGTTATAGTCCATTTTGGTAAATTATAAAATCATTATGATTTTTTGGAATCTGAGGTAATTCTGCAGAGTAGTGATTTGATTCATTGGAAAAGGTGAAGTATTTTGTGTTTAGTTAGAGAAATTAATTTTTTGGCTATTGTTGAAGAAATCAATTCATTCCTTTGTCGAATTCGTGTCAATATGGAGATTGTTAGAATTTAGGTGTGACCCAAATTCCTCGTTGAATTAATTGAAGAATTCTAATTGAAGTGCACGGCATGAAGAATTCAAATTCGGAATATTATTGGAGTCCTATGTCATGTTAAAATTCTATTTTGGAAGCTCATTGGGAGTTATAATTTGTTTTGGACTCAATTTTATGGTATTATACTTTATCAACAACTCTACTAGGTGGGTTTGGACATCCCCTACTTATTCCCTATAAATACTAGACTCTTCTATACAATTTTATAATGTGAGAAAATAGATTACTAGAATTATAGAATCAATTGTAATTTTCTCTCTTCTCCATTATTCTTGAGTCAATAAAATCTCTTAATTCTTTTGTCATATTCTTGTCTTCTTTATTCTTTTACTTGATCAAATACTTCATTATTATTTGCCATATAACTTCAACATCTCAATCCGAAGGTTTGTTTCACAACAACTGGTATAAGAACAATTTTGGTATCTTGGTTGTTTTGCAACATTGCAAGTACCAAAGTAGAGTGCCTCAAATTTGTTTCGAAGAAAAGTAGTAGAAAATTTATGGCAATCAACTCAGACGCTCAACAGATTGATGGAGTATCTAAATATGTGTTTATTAAGGCTATTCCTTTTGATAGAAGGACTAATTTGTCAGTACTCTAGATCGCAACTTTAAAATAATGTTTCTCCACTTGGAGTTCCTTCGAGATATAAAGAGCAATAGTGTAGTCATATTTTCATTTGTTAATGACAATGGAGAGCAAACCATGTGTATGTCATCCCCATACTAGTCCTGAAGATGGATAAGAAGAGCATCTCGGTCATACAATTTAGTAAGGGCTTCAAGTAGAACGAACCTTAATTTGTGTGCACCGTTCAGATCAAGGAGGCAACTGGTCCTATCCGAAAAGCTGCTAGAAGACTTCTCTAGGAATTTGAAGATATAATGCCGAAGAATTACCAAAGAGATTGTCGACAATGAGGGCAATAAATTATGAAAATGAGCTTATTCTAGGTGCAAATCCTCCTGCTAAGGCACCCTATAATGTCTCAACTTGAGCATGAGGATCTTAGGAAACAATTGGAAGAAATGTTGGATGGTGGGATTATCGTGCCTGTGAAATCGCTATATAGAGCTCTAGTGTCACAGAGAACAAAAATTATCCCATACCGTTTGTGGTGGATTACTTCGACCGTTTAAGTAGGACGAATGTTACAAAAAGATTGATCTTAGGTTCGAATATTGTAAAGTTTAAATCAAGAAGGGGATGAAGTAATGACTATTTTGCTAACCAGATATGGAGCATTTATATATAAGGTTATACCTTTTAGCTTGAAATCCTCATACGATGTTCTGCACAATGATAGATCGGGTACTTTAAGAGTTTCTACATGAATTTTTGTTAGTGTACTCAGACTACATCGTAATTACGATTAATTATTGGAGGAACATGTGTAACATGTAAGAAAGGTTCTTGGAGATGGGAGAATGAACTTTATGCTAAACCATCCAAGTGTTATTCGACCAGGCCTTTTACTTCTTTTTCTTTCACTGAAAATCAAAAATAAGTAGATGAGCTGAATAATAATAATAATAATAATAATAATAATAATAATAATAATAATAATAATAATAATAATAATAATAATAATAATAATAATAATAATAATAATAATAGCTAGAAAAAAGTTAAAACCAAGATAAAATGTAAATACTTTGGAGCCGATGCCAAAAATTTGTTGCTTATTTTCTTTCGCAAGTATACAATATTGTAACAAGTAGTATAGTAGACTTATAAATTGAAATGATCATTTTCATGAAGACTATTATTTGAAGTCCTAATTTACTAATTCTAATTTTTAATTGGCGAAAAACAAAGAATAGTTTTATTAATTACCTATATTATCTCATTGCACTAATTTTTATCTAAAAGCACATAATTAAATTAAATTAGAGTTTTAAAGTATGAATGTAATTGTTAGTAATTACAATTTCATCTAGTGATTACTTTAATTTGCTTATCAAGATTCCTAAGTATTGTAGTATTCGATTAAATTCTTCTTACTTAATCAATTTACATTTCCCGAGTTCAAATTAATCATATTTATCTAAGTGAATTCATTATATTTCTATGTGAATCAGAATAAGCTTAATTAAATGCATTCATTTTCTAAGTTTTCAAGTAACGAACGCGATAACTAACAAAATGTATCTCTACACTTTTCTCCAATTTATCAAATTTTATTATGTGGTCTAAATTAATAACTTACCTCTTGGTTTGTTACAAATTCAAAAATCGAATTAGTGGCCAATGAATCCCAAACGTTAAAATTCATACATAAAATCAACAAGTGAAATTAAACTATTAGAATTAGAAAATTGAAATAGAGGGCTACATGGAGATTATATTGTTTGTCCTAACTAATAATTTAGAAACTCATACTAATGAAAGAAAAGCAACAAAAATGAATAGAGTTCATCATCAGTTTTTGAGATCTTGATGAAGAAAGAATAGGATCTTGTATAAAAAAATCTTCTTCTCTAATGCAAAAATCTTGAAAATATATTACTCTATGATCTTGAAATTCTATGTCTTTCTCTTTCTATAATTGTGGTCCTAAATAAAAGTATGATGAAAACTATATATACAAGTCTAAAATAACTCTAAAAAGAGTCTAAAAACATGTTCCAATTAGAATTTGAGTATAAGTAGAAAACCAACAAAAATTGAATTTCTTTAATCCGTGTATTTTGGTCCTCCACATTAATTGCTTGTTCATTGCAAGTCCTTTGTGTTTTCATGGAAGTCGTCAACTTCAAGACTTGAGTATTTTGGTCCCGAATTCCTCAATTTTGTACCACTTTAATTCAATTTCATCTAAACTTGTCCCATACAGATTTTCTCCTAGATCAATCATAAAATAAGAAAAAAAAATCAAGTATCTAAACAATATAAATACTCTCGAAACCTCACTTTTGGTGGATCGGATAGGTATAAAAACACACTTATCACTTAACCACCATCTGCTCAACAGTCACTCTTTCATGGAGTAAAATTGCTACAAAGACGAGATAGAATACAAGCACTTCTAGAATAGGACACAAAACAAAATATTTGGTCGACATCATCAAGTAGGACAAGACTCGTCAGTTCTAGCTAGATAGAATCTATTAAAGACAAAAGGAAATGACATCTATATTTCGAAAAGTGGAGATTTAAGGAAATTTCTAATCACCGAAAGCCATGATGCACTTTCGACTGTTTCGACGAGATATCCTAAAGAGGAACATGCTTGTGTACTGCTATAACGTGTGTATTATTGGCCGTAAATGAGAGATGGTATTGCAACTTATGTGAAAATTTGTCTTATTTGTAATAAGGAAGAAAAGGCAGGCCATCAAAAAATGCAAGCTTGCTAAAGCCCTTTTCCATCCTAACTATGTCATTCGAGAGTGTATCAATGGACAGATTATTGTCTTTCCAAAGGTTGGAGATTTTGACAATATCATTGTTGGGTGGTCTATCTATCAAAATATGTTACTTTTATTGCAGTGCCTAAGTTGTATCTACTGAAGAGTCTGTTTGACTCTTCTTCGAACTCATTGTGAAATCTTAGGGGCGTCAGGATCCTCGATTCATTGGCTTAATTTAGATTGAGTTATTCAAACATTTTGATTCAACTTTGAGCATGTATTCAAGTTTCTACCCACAACTTTGGACATGTGGAGCGTTTCAATTTTATGATGGAAAAATATCTTCAACACTTTTTCTCTACTCCGCAAAAAGCTAGGTAAAACTTTTGGATGTAGTTTAGGTTTACTTCAATGCCCAAAAGAGCTCTTCTACCAATAAGAGTCATTATGAGATGCCACAGGCGAGCGACTGTTACTCCACTATGGATATTGATCTAAGTACCAAGTTCCCTCAAGCTAAGAACTTCTTTCAAGAATGGAAACAAAATATTAAAATTGTTCGTAACTATCTTTACAAAGTAAAGAAACATTACAAAGAGTCTGCTCATCTAAAATGTCATTTCTTTAAATTTAGTGCGGGAGATATAGTGATAGTTAAACTTCTAAAATTCTTACAAAACAATAAGAGGGAAAGATTCCTAATTGGTGCCAAAATAAATTGGACTATTACTTATCATGAAGCGAATTGAAAAGGTCGCATACAGAGTAGAACTTCCTTCATAGTACAAAATCTACAATGTTTCTCCATATCAACGTACTTAAACCATATTTTACACAGAATGAAGATTAACTTGAATTTGAATTGACAAAAGATGAAAAGAGGTTGCTAAAGCTATTCTTGACCACCAAGTTACTAGGGCTTCCAGTAAGCACCATGAGGAGTACTTCGTGTAATGGAGTGGATACAGTAGCTGGAGAATACTTGGAAAAGAGTTAAAGACCTTGGAGTATTCAAAGCACTAATTGAGCATATCATACATCGAAGGTACTGAAGATGTCGCCAAAGAAAATAGGGGAGAATGTCAAAGACCGCGGCTATACTTAGCCCCTTGACCTATTCGCATCAATAGTTTGTCAAACTTTAAAACACTTCGTAAATATTAGCTTAAGTTGTTTTTTTTTTTTGAATAATTTATTTCAGTTGTAAAATAATCTTTTAAATTCATATCCATGTTATTTAAATTTTTCTTACTTAAGCTATTATAGAGGTAGTTAGTATTCGAAGTCTTGTCAAGCCCATTAGTGTTCGCCCCTTGCACTAGCAATTGTAATTGACTGCTTTCGTGAATTAATGAACAAGCTATTTTCACTGCATTAAAATCTTTTGTAACGACCCGGGTCCCACTTAACGGGCTGTCCCGACCGTTAGATCGACGACGTACTGTCCTCACTGTACCAACATGAGTCTTTTCAGCATGCTTTGTCCTCACTCGCACGCTCCCCGAGAAAACTTCTCAGGGGGTCACCCATCATAGAATTGCTCCAAGCCAAGCACGCTTAACTGTAGAGTTTCTAACGATGGACTTCCGGAAAAGAAGGTGCACCTTGTTGGTATGAGTAGTACATATCAAATCTTTTTAAACTTTCCTGATCTGGGTATTACAATCACCCCCCGTTAGACTCGCGACGTCCTCGTCGCGCTTGATACATCTGAGGATCCGTTGCCAGGCGTTGGGATTCTAGAGGTGGCTCCTACGGGTTCAAGAGGTGGCTCCCGCCCTATAGCGTAGCACTTTGTCCCGCATAGCACTTAGTTCCCGATTTCCGGCTGGCAACCGGGCTCTGATACCATTTGTAACGACCCGGGTCCCACTTAACGGGCTGTCCCGGCCGTTAGATCGACGACGTATTGTCCTCACTGTACCAACATGGGTCTTTTCAGCATACTTTGTCCTCACTCGCAATTGGTACCAGTATTCAACTTAAGTCTCCCATATGAGTTGGAGGTCTTGGGTTCGAATCCTGGGGGACGCGTCCAGAAAGCCGTGAGGGGAAAGATCCTCCCCGTAGCGGACAATACGTATATGTTAACGGGTCGGGTAAGATCCACCCGGGTCGTTACAAAAAAAACGCGTCCCCCAGGATTCGAACCCAAGACCTCCAACTCATATGGGAGACTTAAGTTGAATACTGGTACCAATTGGGCCATATGAGTTGGAGGTCTTGGGTTCGAATCCTGGGGGACGCGTCCAGAAAGCCGTGAGGGGAAAGATCCTCCCCGTAGCGGACAATACGTATATGTTAACGGGTCGGGTAAGATCCACCCGGGTCGTTACATCTTTTGTTGTAAAGCTTTCTTTAACTTGTACTGATTTTTTATTTTTTTTTTTGGTTCCGAAATTACCGAGAACAAATAGAAGGTAATCAAGTAGAGTAAACTACTGCTGCACGATGCCCCTTTCTGCATTAGAGAGAAAGGTGCCCGTGATTACAAGTCATGATCCATGCCCTTTTGCATTAACTGACATAATTGTGACATTAAGCTTGTGTTTGAATCTATTTTTTGAAGAAAATAGAAATTTTGGAATAGGGATTGATGTGAGAATATGTGGTGGAAAAGTGATGAAAAGCTTTTTGATTTGTGTGTAATATTATTTTATTTGGAGAATGTGAGGTTGAAATGAAGAATGAAAATGAAAATGAAATGAGAATTAGAAATTAATGGGTGTCAAACGGTGGCTAAATATAAACACCTCATAAAAAATAAGTTGTTGATAGTCCTCATAAAGATAATACATTCGACATATATTATAGGCAATTTTATAGCTAGCATTATGCATCTAAATTTTTTACAAAAATGAAAATCACGTACATATTTTCATTACGTGCCTCCATGCAACCTAAATATAAATCAAAAGCACGTGTTTATAACAAACTGCCTCCCAATCAACAAGTAAATGAAACAATTAACACTCGATATGTCGTGGACATGGAAATATTGAGTACACACACAAGAACAAGCTAACTATTTTCATCAAGTTCCAACAAAATTCCCATTGTCAAAACCATGATGAAGTTCTAGAGAGCATACACCTGTACTTAACAAAGTTTAGTACAGAAGCATCGATGGCGGAAACCGCGGCATCTTCCACCGGAGAAGCCTTCATTTCGGCAAACAAGTGCGTAATTGTGGTCGCGCCAAGGAAAACACCCTTAAACCCATGTCTCTTTGATTCGCAAACTCTTGTCTACCACTCTGGGCATTGTAACTTATGCATTCATTAAAGCGAAACCATAAAAACTAACAAATTACAAGCAAGCACCCTTAAACCCATGGGACTTATTGGTGTTCTAGCAATAAACTGTCTAGCAAAACATGTATGAAAGATGCGCATTTGAACAAAAAAGATGTGCATATCACGTACGTGTATCAGACACGTGTATATATGATTACATACACGTATCTGATACACGCGAGAAATGTGCATATCTATTTTTCAAATTCACTATAAAATGGCAAAAATAAATATACATCTAGTAATGGAAATGGTCCGAAGAAAAAACAGCATAGAGTTGTAGATTACTAACAACATATTTAGCTAATCTCGAAAGCTATTTAAAAGTAACTTTTTAAAAAATATTTCATACTTATTAAAAAAATTACTTATAAATAGCTTTTGATCTTAGTCAAACATGTTATTAGTTGAGTGCTTGGACCCCAAGTCATTGCATAACATTGTTCGCTTTTAACATTTTCCTACACGTGAATTATAATCTATTATGTCAATCATTTGTATACTACAACCCCAACTAGTACTTAACTAAGGGCAAGACTATAGCCATATGAGAATATTATAGAGCATGTTAGATCGTGTTTAAAAGCAACTTTTAAAGTGTTTCTGTTATTACCATTTTATAATTAAGTCAAAGTCAATAGTTTATTTCAAAATCAAAGGTTTGACTAGTCAAAGTCAGAGTCAATTAGGGTCTTAATTGGAATAAATTATTTTCTTGGGGTTTATTTTACAATTAACAATAATTGAGGGTTTAAAGTGGATTAAATTTAAAGTTGGTGATGTACTTACCTATCATTGAAAGTTATATGACCAAATGTTGTATTATATGAAGGTTGGATATCTTCCTTTGCAATTAAGAGTTAATGGCCACTAATTATTATACATTTAAATTTTTCTTCTATATATACACACACGAAGCTGGAAGACTAAAACAGAGGCTGGAAATGGTGGAAAGAAAGGAAAAAGAAGAAAGAAAAGAAGAAGAAAAAGGAAGAAGAAGGAGTACGTGTTGATTTCCTTAATCTTGGGGTTTAATTTATCTATTTCTTCGAGAGTTATTGTATAATTTATGCTTCATTTTTAGGGTCCTCATTTTTTTGGTGTAATTTTTAGATTAAGATAAATTAGTACCATTGTTAGTTCAAGTTCCTTGATTGGGTACTTTTCATTTACATTAAGGTAATAAATACTATTTTTGGCAAATCCTAGAGTCTTTAATTGGGTTCTTGTGTAAAGATAGTTTGTGGAAATGATTATGTTGATGGAATACTCATTTGGAAGAATGATTTATAAGTTAGAATGTAAAAGTTAAATGGATTGAATTATGGTTACTAGTTTTCACTAGATTTGAAGGAATTTATTTTATGTTTAAGATGAAGGTAATTGTGATAAATTAAAGATATGTGAAAGGACTAGAAAGTAGAATTACTCCATTGATTTAAAGGAAGTTTGGGGAATTTATTCATGTATCGAGAAATTAAGTTTAAGTATTCCATCATTAGATATTAAAGGTTTCTCGATTTGATAGTAGTTAAATTGGTTACTTTGCATCGTATTTCAGGTGCTGAAGAAGAGATTGGAAAAACTTATCGGTTATCCTAGCCTATAACTTGTATTGAGTGAGTGGATATCAATTTTTTTGAAATAAGCACTTATTTATATTATATTAGTTCTGAAACTTATACGAAGTAATTGTTATTATATTTCTTATAGTAAATCATATAAACTGTAAAAGTTATTTATTTCAGATGATTGATTTAGAAAAGCATGATTTTCAGAATAAAGTTATTTTTTCAAATAAGCAATTCTTTTAAAAGTTAAATTCAGTTCACAACCTCTGTTTCAGTCTTCCAGCTTCGTGTGTGTGTATGTAGAAGAAAAAAGTGTTAAATGTATAATAGTTAGTAGGAACTAACTCTTAATTGCAAAGCAAGACCTCCAACATTCATATAATACAACATTTAGTCATATAACTTCTAATGATAGGTAAGTACATCCCCAACTTTAAATTTAATCCATTTTAAACCTTCAATTATTGTCAATTGTAAAATAAACCCTAAGAAAATAACTTATTCCTATTAAGTCCCTAATTGACTTTGACTTTGACTTTGATTAATCAAACTTTTGACTTTGAAATAAACTATTGACTTTGATTTAGTATAAAATGATATGTAACAATCTTACCTCCTTAAAAAAATTTTGTTCTCAAAATTTGATGGACATCTGGCAAATTAATGAATAGATGAGGTAATTGATCACGCATCTGATCCTCATTTTCCCATTTAGCTTCTTCTACCGTCTGATTCTTCCAAGAATTTGCACCTTTCTATCTAGAATTCTCACTGACTCTTCTATATAGTTGAATTCCCTTTCAACCGAATTGGTTGAGACTTTAGCATAGAAGCATCTGCAATGTACTTACGAAGTATAGAAACATGGAAAACATCGTGGATCTTGGATAATTCATCTCACAAATCTAAACGATATGCAATTGGACCAATCCGCTCAGTAATCTCGTAAGGTCCAATGTATCGTGGACTCAACTTTCCCCGTTTTCCAAATCTCAATACCCCTTTCCAAGGTGACAATTTCAAAAATACTTTATCTCCAACTGCAAATTCAAGATTTTTCATTCGCCTATCTGCATAACTTTTCTATTTGTCTTGTGCTGCTTTCAACTTTTCTCTAATTAGTTTCACATTTTCTGAAACCATTTGAACCAATTCAGGGCCTACTAACTTCCTTTCACAAGCTTCATCCCAACACGCTGGCATTCTGCACTTTCTACCATATAAAACTTCAAAAAGAGCAATTTCTATACTGGAGTGGTAACTGTTATTGTAAGCAGACTCCATCAAAGACAAATGAGTATCCTAGCAACCTTTAAACTCTAAAACACAAGCCCTCAACATATTCTGTATGGTCCTCTCTGACTAGCCATCTGTCTGGGGATGAAAAGCTGTACTGAAATGTAGTTTAGTACTTAAGGCTTCCTGCAAACTAGGCCAAAATTTAGATGTAAATCGAGGATCCCTATCTAATACAATAGATAATGGAGTACCATATAAGCTTACTATCTCGCCCACATACAACTTTACCAACTTATTTAAAAAATAAGTAGCTTTGACCGGCAGAAACCTGGGAGTCTTGTCAAACGATCTACAATAACCCAAACACCATCATGACCAATTTGAGTACGAGGAAGACCAAATAAAAAATCCATAGTAATGTTCTCCCATTTCCATTTTGGAATAGGAAATGGCTGTAAAAGTCCTGCTATTTTTTGACGAACTGACTTTACCTGCTGACGGATAAGACATTTGGATACAAAATCAGCTATCTCTCGTTTCATACCCAACCACCAGTAATGATCTCTCAATGTGTGATACAATTTAATACTACCTAGAAACATAGCATAAGCAAAACTATGTACCTCTTCTAAAATCTCCTTCTTCAATTCTGGAATATCTGGAGCACATAATCTATTACCCATAGCCAACGCACCATCATCTCTTATCACATAATCTGTTCTTAACCCAACACTCACTTTTGCTTTCAATATTCTCAATGTCAAGTCTTGAGATTGAGCTTCTATAACCTTAGCAATCAAAGTAAGCCTTACGTGAAAATGAACTAATACCGTCCTTGAAGTAGTAACGACAATTAAGCATGCAACATTTTGAACTCGCAAATCAAAAAAGCACAAACTACATTGGATGAAAAGTAAGAACTAGTCTTTTTACTGAGAGCATTTGCAACTATATTAGCTTTCCCCGGATGGTAGTCAATCTTGCAATCATAATCATTTATCAACTCCAACCATTTTCTTTGTCTCAAATTCAATTCCTTCTAATAAAAGATATACTTCAAATTTTTATGATCGGTAAATATTTGACATTTCTCACCGTAAAGATAATGTCTCTAAATCTTCAGTGCCAACACCACCACCGCAGCTAACTCCAAATCATGGGTTGGATAGTTTAACGTATGCTTCAATTGTCTTGAAGCATAAGCTATAACCTTTCCATTTTACATTAAAACACAGCCCAGTCCCTGGCATGAAACATCATTATAAATTACAAACTCTTCACCTGGAGATGGAAGAGAAAGTATGGGAGCATAAACTAATCTTTCCTTCAACTCTTGAAAACCCTTTTCACATTCCTAAGTCCACACAAACTTGGAGTTCTAACGAGTCAAACTAGTGAGAGGAAGAGTGATTTTAGAAAAATCATCTACAAATCAAAGATAATAACCTGCTAGCCCAAGGAAACTCTGTACTTCTGTAACATTAATAGGACGTTTCCATTTCATTGCAGCCTCAATTTTTAAATGATCTACATAAATGCCTTCTATTGAGATAACATGACCCGAAAACACAACTTTATCCAGTCAAAATTCACATTTACTGAACTTAGCATACGGTTGCTTATCTCACAAATTCTGTAAAATAATTCTCAAATGCTCGGCATGCTCATCCGACTGCGAGAATAAACCAATATATCATCAATAAAAATAATCACAAATTTGCCTAAATATGGGTGAAGCACCGTATTCATCAGATCCATAAATGATGCTATGGAATTAGTCAACCCAAATGGCATCACCAGAAACTCATAGTGGCCATATCGCGACCTAAAAACAGTTTTCTGTACATCAACATCTCTAATTTTGAGTTGATGGTATCCTGAACGTAAATCAACCTTAGAAAATACTATGGCACCTCGGAGTTGTCAAATAAATCATCTATACGAGGCAAGGGATACTTATTGCGAAAAGTCACTTTATTCAGCTGCCTATAGTCAATACGCAATCTCATTATGATATCCTTCTTTCTCACAAATAATACTGACGCTCCCCAAGGAGATGTACTAGGTCTAATGAAACCCTTGTCAACTAAATCTTGCAACTGAACTTTCAATTCCCTCAGCTCTACTGGAGTCATTTTGTAAGGTGTTTGTGAAATAAGGGTAGTCCCTAGGACCAAATCAATGGTAAACTCAATTTCCCTGTCTGTAAGTAGACCTGTAAGATCTTCTAGGAAAAACGTCAGTAAAATCTCTTACCACCGGTATATCTTCAAGTTTCAACTTAGTAATGTGGGTATCAATCACATGAGCTAAATACGCATGACAACCTTTTCTAAGCAATCTCCCAGCATCAAGTGCAGATATGATACATGAAGGTAATTTTCTCCATTCACCACTAAGAACAATTTCAAGCTCTCCTGGCCTTCTGAACACTACCTTTTTGCGTAAACAATCAACTGAAACATGATTTGCAGCTAAGAAATCCATGCCCAATATAATATCAAAATCATGAATATGAAGTGTAATCAAATTAGCTTTCAAATCTCAATCATTCACTCTAATCACACAATCTTTGTACACACTATTAGGTAAAAGTGAATCTCCTACATGAGTTGCTATCACCAAATTACTGTCTAACGGTTCTGGCATATAGTCCCCATAAATGCATACAATAAAAATGAATGTAGCACCTGAATCAATTAAAGAACGAGCCTTTCTACTAAAAATAAATAGCATACCCATGACCACATCTGGTGACTCATCGTCCCGTGCAAAGTCATAGCAAAAACTCTTCCTTGAGCTCTGGGACGCCCTGTCTTGCCTTTTTGTCTAGTACCACTATGGCCAGCAATTTCAGATTGAATAGCACTAGTAACACCTACTTTACCTACCAACGTGTCCCAATTTTGATTCTATCTAGAAATACCAACGCCTGGCTGTGAAGATGTTCCTAGTGATAAACTACCATGTTGAAGGCGAACTCGACACCCTCTCCTCATATGTCCAATCTGACCACATATAGGCTTTGGCTATATGAACTGGGCACTTTCTCCTCATATAGTAATACTTCACACCAAAGATTGGGCTGTGTTTTAATGCAGAATGGAAAAATTATAGCTTATACTTCAAGACAATTGAAGAAGCATGAGTTAAACTATCTAACACATGATTTGGAGTCAGTTGCGGTGGTGTTGGCAATGAAGATTTGAAAACATTATCTTTACGATGAGAAATGTCAAATATTTACCGATCATAAAAGTTTGAAGTATATCTTTGATCCGAAGGAATTGAATTTGAGATTAAAAAAAAAAGATGGTTAGAGTTGATAAAGGATTATGATTACAAGATTGACTACCATCAGGGGAAAACTAATGTAGTTGCAGATGCTCTTAGTAGAAAGACTAGTTTTTACTCTTCATTCAGTGCAGTTTGTGCTTCTTTGATTTGCGAATTCAAAAGGTTACATGCTCAATTGTCGCTACTACATCAGGGGTGATATTAGCTCATTTTCACGTAAGGCCTACTTTGATTGATAAGGTTATAAAAGATTAATTTCAAGACTTGACACTGAGAATATTGAAAGCATAAGTGAGTGTTAAGTTAAGAACAGATTAAGTGATAAGATATGATTGTGCGTTGGCAATGGGTAATAGATTATGTGCTCCAAATATTCTAGAATTGAAAAAGGAAATTTTAGAAGAGGCACATAGTTCTACTTATACTATGCATCTAGGTAGTATTAAATTGTATCACACATTGAGAGATAATTACTGGTGGTTGGGTATAAAACGAGAGATAGCTGATTTTGTATCCAAATATCTTATCCGTCAGCAGGTAAAGTCAGTTCGTAAAAAAATAACAGGACTTTTACAGCCATTGCCTATTCTAGAATGAAAATGGGAGCGCATTACTATGGACTTTTTATTTGGTCTTCATCGTACTCAGAATGGTCATGATGGTGTTTGGGTTATTGCAGATCATTGACCAATACTACCAAGTTTCTGCTGATCAAAGCTACTTATTCTTTAAATAAGTTGGCAAAGTTGTCTGTGGACGAGATAGTGAGCTTATATGGTACTCCATTATCTATTGTATCATATATGGATCCTCGATTTACATCTAAATTTGGCCTAGTTTGTAGGAAGACTTGGGTATTAAACTACATTTCTGTACAACTTTTCATCCTCAGACAGATGGCTAGTTAGAGAGGACCATACATACTCTTAAGGATATGTTGAGGGCTTGTGTTTTAGAGTTCAAAGGTAGTTGAGATACTCATTTGTCTTTGATGGAGTTTGCTTACAATAACAGTTATCATTCCAGTATAGAAATGACTCCTTTTGAAACTTTATATGGTGGAAAGTGCAGAACGCTAGTATGTTGGGATGAAGCTGTTGAAAGGAAGTTAGTAGACCCTGAATTAGTTCAAATGGCTTTAGAAAATGTGAAATCGATTAGAGAAAAGTTGAAAGCAGCACAAGACAGACAGAAAAGTTATGACGATAGGCACATGAAAGATCTTGAATTTGCAGTTGGAGATAAAGTATTTTTGAAATTGTCACCTTGCAAATGGGTGTTGAGATTTGGCAAACAAGTAAAGTTGAGTTCACCATACATTGGACCCTATGATATTACTGAGCGGATTGGTCATATTGCATATTGATTAGATTTGCCAGATGAATTATCTAGGATCCACGATATTTTCGATGTTCTTATATTTCGAAAGTAAATTGCAGATGCTTCTCATGTGCTAAATTCTCGGCCAATTCAGTTGAAGGAGAACGTGACCTATATAGAAGAGCCAGTGAGAATTTTAGACAGAAATGTGCAAATTCAGCGAAATCAAACAATTCCACTTGTCAATGTACTTTGGAAGAATCAAGCAGTAGAAAATGCTAAATGGGAAAATGAGGATCGGATGCGTGCTCAATATCCTCGTCTATTCATTGATTAAATTCTTTAAGGATGTAAGATTGTTACATACCATTTTATACAAAATCAAAGTCAATAGTTTATTTCAAAGTCAAAAGTTTGACTAGTCAAAGTCTATCAATTTGGGACTTAATTGAAATAAGTTATTTTCTTGGGATTTATTTTACAATTAACAATAATTGAGGGTTTAAAGTTGATTAAATTGAAAGTTGGGGATGTACTTACCTGTCATTGGAAGTTATATGACCAAATGTTTTATTATATGAAGGTTGGAGGTCTTCCTTTGCAATTAAGAGTTAGTGCCCACTAACTATTATACATTTAACCCATTTTTCTTCTACATACACACACACGAAGCTGGAAGATCGAAACAGAGGCTAGAAAAGGTGGAAAGAAAGGAAAAAAGGAGAAACGGAAAAAGAAAAAAAGAAGAAAAAGGGAAGGGAAAAGGGAAGAAGGAGTAAGTGTTGATTTCCTTAATCTTGGGTTCAATTTATCTATTTCTTCAAGAGTTATAACATAATTTATGCTTCATTTTTAGGGTTCTCATTTTATTTATTTATTTATTTTTTTGTGTAATTTTTAGATTAAGATAAATGAGTACCATTGTTAGTTCAAGTTCCTTGATTGGGTACTTTTTCATTTACATTAAGGTAAGAAATACCATTTTTGGCAAACCCAAGAGTTTTTAATTGGGTTCTTGTGTAAAGATAGTTTGTGGTAATGATTATGTTGATGGAATACTCATTTGGAAGAATGGTTTATAAGTTAGAATGTAAAAGTTAAATTGATTGAATTATGGTTACTAGTTTTCACTAGATTTGAAGAATGAATTGCTTTTATATTTAAGATGAAGGTAATTATGATAAATTAAAGATAAGTGAAAGGACTATAAAGTAGAATTAGCTCCATTGGTTTAAAGGAAGTTTGGGAATTCATTCATGTATCGAGAAATTAAATTTAAGTATTCCTCATTAGATATTAAACGTTTCTCGATTTGATAGTAATTAAATTGGTTATTCTACATCGTATTCCAGGTGGTGAAGAAGAGATTGGAAAAGCTTATCGGTCATCCTAGCCTATAACTTGTATTGAGTGAAAATGAGAACTCTAAAAATGAAGCATAAATTATACCATAACTCTTGAAGAAATAGATAAATTTATCCCAATATTAAGGAAATCAACATTTACTCCTTCTTCCCTTTCCCCTTCCTTTTTCTTCTTCTTTCTTTCTCATTTTTCTCCCTTTTTTCCTTTCTTTCCACAGTTTCCAGCCTATGTTTTGGTCTTCCAGCTTCATGGGTGTGTATGTAGAAGAAAAATGGGTTAAATGTATAATAGTTACTGGGCACTAACTCTTAATTGCAAATGAAGTCCTCCAATCTTAATATAATACAACATTTGGTCATATGACTTCCAATGATAGATAAGTACATCCTCAACTTTAAATTTAATCTACTTTAAACCCTCAATTATTGTCAATTGTAAAATAAACCCCAAACATGGGCTTCTTCCAGCTGGTCAAATGCAACTACAGTTTGGTAGTCCAGACTTTGATGCTACTATTACGCCACTTTCTACGTGGATGTATTCGGAGGAGAATGCTCGAACGAGAATGGTGAAGTTCGTTGCCGTAACGGAGTTGCTACTAGCAATAGCGGACAACCAACATTTCGTTTCCTACGTCAAACAATATCTTCAACCGAGGTACGTTGGGGAAGTCGAAATACTCTTCGTTCTGATATAATTGAATATTTTCTTAATTCAAAAAAACTATTGATTGCGGATTTAGAAAATATGGGGGTGTGATATCTTTAACTTCAGATATGTGGGAAGGGATTAATAAAAGAGGTTACATATCTGCAACTGCACACTATATAGACCCACTTTTGGTCTTGCATAAAAAAATTATTGTTTTTCAAATTATTGAGTTCCCACAGAATGCTAACAATACATTTAATGCTATTATGAACATTGTTAGAGAATATAAATGCGAGAGTAAAATTCGTTCTTTTACGTTCGACAACGCTAAGTGTAAATAAGCCTGTTATCGATAAATTGCTTTGGGTGCTTCAACCCGATTTCGGTGGTTATTTATTTCATATTCGATGTATTTGTCATATATTTAATTTAATAGTACAAGACGATTTAAAACATGTTAATGATGAAATTCAACGAATTAGGAATGCACTAGTCTATATCACGATTGCACCTAGTAGAAAACAAGCATTTGAGGAATTTGTGGAGAAGTTACCAAAACCTTTATTAGTGATATAAGGCATAGATGGAACTCAACATACTTATTATTAAAATCATGTGAATGTTTCAAACATTTAATTACTGAATTTTATAACAACAGGCATATGAGAGACGACGACGATACTATATTAAATGAGCACGATTGGCATTTAGTTTTTAAAATTAAAAAAATTTTGACAAGTTTTTATGATTCTACAAATATTTTGTCTGGTGTTTATTATCCTACTAGTTGTATGGTTCTTGAACATCTGTATATAATTGCTAGGGCTTTTCATAGATTTAAAGATGACCCCTTTTTAGTTCAGTTATATTTTTCATGGAATTAAAATTTAGAAAATATTGGGAAGACTTGTCTATGTTATTTCCGTTAGCATGCGTCATGGACCTCCGATATAATTTATCGGGTACTAAATTTGTTATTGATCAAATTTCAAATGCTTTCACTTTTAACGTACATATTACTTATAGGAATTTGGAACAAATTTTATGTGAAATGTTTGAAGTATATGCTTCACGAATGGGTATACATATTATTCGTCTACCCTCCGGCTCTACAAATACTTCTCCCACTAATATAGGAGATGACGACGCTGAAGTTGCAAATTTATTACTAGGCATGAACTCATATACATATGATTCAACTGCATATGCATGTGGTTCCTCTAGTAGTAGTAGTAGTCTGTTTTCCACTACATGTACTCAAATATCGAGTAATAGTTTAAATGCATTGTCTGCTGAATTAATTGATTATTTTAATCATAATATGCCTAGTAACAATGCAATTAGGAAAAATTCAGAAGAAGTAATTGATTTCTGGCGAATGTATGAACGCCGATGGCCAGTAGTTTCTGCAATGGCAAAAGATCTACTAACACCTCCGATTAGCACTGTAATTTCGGAGTATGCTTTAAGTGCAAGGAAAAGGGTTCTCTCTGAGGTCAGGAGTTGACTAAAAGAAGATATTTTGAAAGTATTAATATGCATGAAGGACTGGAAAGACATTTATTATCGACTGCAAGATAAATATGCCGAAATTGCATGTAATCAAGTAATTAATATTTAATTTAATCATATTCATCACAACATTTTATTTCAATACCTTTATAATTTTAAAAAAATTGTACACGTAACAAGTTGTTCATGTACAATTTTTAACTCCGCTTACTTGAAATTGAAGTAACTAGTCCTAAACCCGGATACAGAAGGAGGGTTTGTTTATCTTTTTTTTTTTTAAATGTATATATATATATATATATATATATATATTATGTTTAGTATAGTGTTATAATAAATATATAAAAATAAAAAAAGAGCCGAGCCGAGGCTCGCAGGGCGCCCACGTAGCGATGAGCTGGTTCGTCATGGACGAGCCACGAGCTCGGCTCGTGTGGATAAGGGCTGAGCCGGCTTGACCATTGCCACCCCTAGTCTCACATAATTATGTGGGAATGTATACTCTTATAGACAATGATTTTGTGCTAAACTCAGATATTACTCAAATTCAAAAAGCGCACATCTCGCAAACACGCGCCCTTGTTTGTTGTGCATTATTTGCCTAACAAAATGAGAATTGTGACCGTTGATATTCCACTTCAGCCACTTTTTTTGAATTTTCATCTCTATGGTGGGGCCCAAGTTGGCCCACCAACAGTCAAAAAAATTCTATGAATGAAGAGAAAAATGACAAACAAACAGGGGCTAAATAACATGTTGTATTTGTACAAACACGCGCCCGAAAAGTATGCATCAAGTTAATTGAGTAGATCAAAACCACAATGAACATGGAATAGAAAAAGATAGGTACGGATTTAGAGTCTAGACAGTATGGCTATGCGCAGACAGTTCGAAAAAAGCCTTGAATCCAAATCTCGAATCAATCACTTCGTAGTTATTAGCACTACATTTAGCAATAGTTTCGCTACCCCAAATTCGAATAGCCATAGAAAAAACTGTATATTCTTCAAAGAGTTCTCTATTTAGGTCACACTAAATGATAAACTATGAACAAAACGTTGCACACTAAAACTACACCATTTAGAGCCAAAGAAGCTATAAGAGCAGAAAACTTACGTGAAAGCAAGACAATGAGAAGCAGAAAGAAAATGCCAATTGCTGTCCTCTCTATCTCACAATTTTTCTTATCTGAATGTGCAGACAACTCTACTCATAGAATCATGTTTTCACAAAGGGAAAGGCCAAGTCTTGACAGTATACATAGGCAAGAAAAGCAATAAATTATGTCTCAATAAAATGACAAGTCTGTTGGGGCAAACAAGTCCCACATCGGTTGTGGGAAGAAAATAAATCCACCATATAACTCAAGTGGGCTACTCCACCCATTACCAATTGGTTTTGGGATGGAACCTCACTTGGGCCTGGTGGAATGGGCTTGAACCCTGAGTAATTGCTCTCAATAATTCCCTACAACTGGTATCAGAGCTCAGGGTCGGAGGAACGCAGTAGAAAGCGTGGTGGCGATCGGGCTAAAAATCATTCGCGTTTGAGGTGCCTTGTGTCGAAAGTCTTCCTGACATTGGTGGTCAGGCGGCGGGTCCCGTTTGGTCGAGGGCGACGGTAATAACGGCGGTACAAGATGATTGGCGAATAGATTATCGTTTGAGGGGAGGCCACAATGATGTGGTCCTTCGTTTGAGGGGAGGATTGTTGGGGCAAACAACTCCCACATCGGTTGTGGGAAGAAAATAAATCCACCATATAACTCAAGTGGGCTACTCCACCCATTACCAATTGGTTTTGGGATGGAACCTCACTTGGGCCTGGTGGAATGGGCTTGAACCCTGAGTAATTGCTCTCAATAATTCCCTACACAAGTCATTTGTCGGTTCACGTGTAGTAGAATGAAAGCACCACTACGATGATACAGTCCTCGTGTCACGAGAAATGGCTTTGGAATTTGATGTGGAGCATGGGCTTCTGGGCAATGCCAGGCTTTGCTTGGCTTTTGAATGTGCTCGCTCACGTGCTTATCCAGGCATGCACAACTTTCGTCGCGGATGATTGTCCTTTTTCATACCCTTTTGATTCAATTTTGTTTTTTTTTTCCCCCTAATTCTGCTTTTCAGAGTTCATCACACTACTTCATCTGCATGTCTTTGAATTTAATGAAAGCCTGGCATTGAATATGCTCGCTCACGTGCTTATCCAGGCATGTACAACTTTCGTCGCGGATGATTGTCCTTTTTTCACACCCTTTTGACTCAAATATTTTTTTTTTTTCCCTAATTCTGCTTTTCAGAGTTCATCACACTACTTCATCTGCATGTTTTTGAATTTAATGGATTATTAAAAGGGGTGTTAGTAGGGGCAGACCGAGACCATTTTGCTTGTAGTTGTAGGGTCAAAAATGAAAATTCAAAAATGTTTTAAGTTAAAAAAAAAAAAAAAAAGACTCAAGAGGAAAACTCAAAAAAAATAAAATTGTGGGGTCATTTGACCCCATGTGGGTCTGCCGTGGGTGTTAGCAAATTTTAAAGAGAAATGCTTCATATACAGAAGCAAAACCAACAGAAATTTTACAGAACACACATGTTGTCCTGCACATTTTTTTTTTAAATACATAGTGGGGACCACCCACTGTGAGTATCTGTATGTTTTCTGTAAAAAAAAAAAATTATGTACAAACGGAATAATTCAATTTGAAATCAGTTCCTTGAAGCCGTTACCTCGTTAGTCCCTCCGTCTATCTCTTCGATGCCAACTAATGGAAATGATGAGTTGATGGACAGAATTTCTTATACGACCATTAATTTCGTCGAACTTAGGATTTAAGCAACATGTTTAGTTCCTAAACTATAGATTTTGTGTGCAAAAGGTCCTTAAACCTCAACAATGTGAACTCCATTAGTCAATTCATCTATTCGCTTAGATATATAGATACTTATTTATATACTACCAATTTTTTGTTAATATTTTAAAATTTCATTAATTAATAATTTTTATAAATATTTTTTATATAAGTAAATAATAATGTGTACAAATAGTAAGTTGAGATACCCATTTAATGAAAACTTTCAATTTTTCCACTGTTTTTGTGCTTCAGTAATTTCAATGACTTGTTTATTTCATGATGTTAAAAATCCAAGATTGTTTAAATTCAATGGTAACCAATCTCGTCCCTTTTTTTTCAAACTAACATAAATGTTGAGGGTCTAAATGGGATTGCTTACGTGAAGTTTAATTTTGTTGAACTCAATGTCAACTAAAAAAAATAAAAAATAAATAAATATCTTAAAATAAACAAAGAGAAAAAAATAATGTGCATGCACCCAAATTTACCGTGCGTCACATCCATTCCCCTACTGTGCCTTAGGGAAGCCATTGTAAGTCCCCATGTAAGTAATACAATCTACCAACTCGGTATTTTGGTTAGTTCGAATGGAATAGACAAAAGAATGTACTAACGAGGTCCGCGTTGTTAAGATGAAGGACTAAACATGTATGTTTTTAAAGGTTTGGGAACTTTTGTGCAAAAGGTTTATAGTTTAGGGACCAACCTTGCTTTTAAGATGCTAAGTTGGACGAAACTAATAGTCATGTAAGCAATTCCTTCGGCTAACTCATCATTTATGTTAGTTGGAACGATGAAAACAGACGAAGGTACTAAGGTTCACGACTTAAAGTTAATGAACTAATGCAGTCTAATTTTATGTTTGAGACTTGACTTTCTTGAACGTTGTGTAAAGAATGGGTTCATTTAAGCCGTGTTTGATAGGCCACATTTTTCGGGAAAGTAGGAAAATATTTTTCACTTTTCACTTTTTTGGCTGTTTGATAGGCGAAATTTTCCACGGAAAATATTTTCCAGATTTTCCCCACACGTGTGCAATTTCCGAGTTTTTGATGAAAATGTTTTCCCGCCTTTTTGGTGGGAAAATATTTTCCCGGCTGGCTAATGGTAAAAAAAAATTTCACTTTAATGGACAATTTTCATATAAAATAAAGTCAAACGAACACTAAATTTTGATTAAAAAAATGATTTTTTAGGAAAAAAAATTTTTCCCCCTTTTTTTTTTTACTTTTTGGCAATGGAAACAAATTTTATAACTAATTGTGAAAAAAAATATCACTTTAATGGATAATTTTCATATAAAACAAAGTCAAACGAATAGAAAATTTAAAAATTTTCCGGGTGGAAAATTATACCAATCAAACACACTTGAAATCATTTTCCCTGAAAAACATTTTCTAAGCAAATCTTTTCCCTGTGAAACATTTTCTTTCCACCTATTTTCCACCCTTGCAATCAAACGCACCCTTAGGTTTTTTAACCAATGTATACTACAGTGGAGAAGACAAGGAAACACACGATTTGCTACAAATGTTATTTACTAATTTAATGGAACATATTGGCTGCACCTATTACCATGAAATCTCATATGCTACATGGTTTATCTATAAATTTTGAAATTATAAGGTCAAATTGAATTTTTGATATTTTTAGGGACTAAAGTGAAAATATAGAGAAATTATACTTTTAACTCAAAAATGATTATTTACAAGGTAAATGCTCCTCGTTCTTTCTTAAGCATGTAGTCATGTTTCCAACACTCATGTCCCAACCTTTTAATATTGTGTATGCAGTATTCCTGTCTCATAAAAATGTTTATTTAGATGTAAATGGTCATGCGATATGCATTCGATCTTTCACTAAAACGGTATAATTGTACAAAAAATGCAACATTTAAGGTAAGTTGAAGAGGCATTGTTTTATTTTTGGAACAAAAGAAAAATTTTTAGAACATTTTTACCATCATAGTCACACATCACGTACATGCCGTGTGGAGATTTAACATATATAGATATTTTAGTTAGATTGGTTACTATTTGGCAGAATTGTTCAACCTTACTAGGTGTTCGTTGCATGCAAACTCAAGAATGGAGAGAACGTGTAGATATTTGGTTTCGAAGAGCAAAACAAACATCACATAAAGGTACTTTGGTAGGTATTATTCCTAGTATTATTTGCTGGCATTTATGGAAGGTAAGTTGGAATCTATAGAAGCTACTTGGAGAAAGATAAAAGCTTGGATCTCTTGGGTGGGTTTAAAACTAAAAGAAGCAAGATCATTAAGCAGAAGAGATGTATGGGTGTTGAAGGAACTTAACATTCCAGTCAAGTCGATTAAGGAAAAAAGAATCAGAGTAGTGAGATGGCAACGACCTATACAGGGATGATATAAACTCAATACTGATGGATGTTGTCTTGGAAATCCTGGCATTTGTGGTGCAGGAAGTATTATTCGGAATGAGAAGGGTGATATTGTTATTGCCTTTACTGAGTATCTGGGTGAGGGTACCAATAATGGTGCTGAATTACTTGCATTATTGTATGGGCTCCGACATGCCAAAAGGATGAGAATGACGTGGAGCTCGACTCATTGATTATCGTTAATTGGCTAAAGAGGAAGGTTTGTGGTATTTGGTATTTAGAGGATTACTGGGAAGAAATACAATACATTTTGTCTATTATCTTATGTAGAGTTGAGTACATACATCGCGAGGGTAATTCAGTAGCTGATATCTTGTCAAAATTGGGAGTGACTAGTGTTTCACAGATTTGGATGGATTCTATCGCAATCCCATCATCAGTCACAGAAGCTTTGCGAATGGACAAACTTGGTATTCCTTATTTAAGAGGTTCTTTTCCCCACAGTGCGACTTTAAATTTTCCAATATTATTTTAGATTACTAGGAGTTTTGGAGAAGAGTAACAATAATAGTTTAGCTGGTTTTATTTGATTTGTAACCACGGTTTTCCTCCACCACAAGTGAGGTGCTATTAATAAGAGGTGTCATTCTCAAAAAAAAAAAAAATTATTTGCACAATGTCAAAAGATTGGGGACATGAATGTCACAAATAAAAGATTTGGGACGTGAATGTGACTGACACTTATAAAAGATTGGGGGACCCATGGAGGACTTAAAACTAAGTAGTGAAAAGTAGAGTCATTAGTTGATGGGGAAACAAGTTGAGCCTTACTTGCACATAATGGAAAGTCTAAAGGCTAAATTTCAAGTTTCAGCCCCTGTTTGGGCCACATTATTTTTTTCATTCTCATTCTTCTACTCATTTTCAACCACACATTTTTCAATAAAATAATATTTTTCATCACATCAATAACTTTTCCTTCTTTTTCAACTACACATTCCCCATCAATCTACTATTCCAAAATACATTCTTTCAAAATAATGTGGCTCAAATACACCCTTAACAATATTTGTGTGTAGGTATTTTTTGGTACTTTTACAATTTCGAAGCTTATAAGTAGCTTATGTACTTCTTTGACGATAGGATAATAAGTACATACATATCATATAGAGATCTGCCTATCATGTTTTCCGCCCAACTATGATGAAAAAAAGTTAGAGCCTTGAAACATTGTCTTTCAATTGGAACTACCGTTTGAACGTAAGGATTATAAATTCATATGACATAAGATTTGTACATTCTGATTTGAAAAAAATTCAAATTAAGACTGGTTGTAAGCCAACCAATCCACAACTCAAAGATTTATATTACTATTGAACCACGTAATGGGTAGTTTGAACCTATTTGAAATCGGTTCTTCCAAGTTTTCAGAGTGAACAGGTTCCCTTCTTTAGGTAACCTAGAAATTATTTGTTTGAAAAATTGTTAAACACGAGATTGCATAGACAACAAATCATCTCACATTTTCCGTTCACAATTATCCTCTCCTCGAGGACGTATTTCTCTTCTCCTATCTCTCAAATTTCTTTACCTCTTCTTGACGTGGTACAAGGGATTAGGGGTGAAGTATGGCCTTGTGGAGTGTTCCTTCCCCGAATCTTGGAGGCATTGGCGATGGTTGTTATCAGTATTGAATCTTGTTCCAATTCCAAATTGAGCCTGCCCGTGTTAGACAACCATTATTTGAAAACTATTTTTTTCTACATACTCATTTTCAACCACACATTCACACAATAAAATATTCTGCGCTTAAACCCAAATTTTTTCCCTATTTTTTTAACCACACATTCTTCCTTTCACAACATTTGAAGCCAATTGCTTAAAAACACACGATGCAACCGCAACATACTCCACTTCACAACTTGAAAGAGTAAAAGTGGGTTACTTTTTAGAAGAGCATGTGAACAATGAATCTCCCATGATGAACACATGAACAACGCAATCATTATCACTATATTCGACAAGCTTGAAATTATCAAAATATGAACAAAACAAACCATAATGAATGATACCTTTGATGTATTGCAAAATTTAAATTTGTCATGGTAGGATACTCCATGTACGAACTAATAAGACTAGCTCGGGTCTTGTACAAGTCAAGTATCTCAAACTTCCAACAAGACTTTTGTAAATATTTGAATCAACTTTTTCACAATCATCAAACCTAGATAATTTGAGTTATCTCAAATTCATTTCTCATAGTTTTCTTGAATTCATCAAATAATTTCAGATTATTTCCTATAAAACTAGATCATCTACAACAAGCAAACAATTAATATATCACTACTAGAATTCAGCTTCCTCAGCTTCAGGTACACGTTACAATTTTTGCCGCTCAATAACCAATTTGGTCTCGAGGCAACTAATAACCAATTATGCCAAAAGATGTAGTCAATATCCCCATAACCACAAATGTAACCTCTGGAAACAGATAAGGCGATAGGTTCAATTCGACTACCCTTGCTTGTTGTATTGAGGGAAGGCTGGCTTGTGTAGCAAAGCATGCTCATATAGACAAATGATAAATCCATTCTGTGAAGTTAAACCACCTACTTTGCACCAAGAATCCGGGCTCAGAAATTCGGATTGACACCACAATGAGAAAACCCAAACCAAAACCTTGACCAAACAGTTGCTCTTCGTTTCTGCCCACACAGGAACTTTGGATGGAGAATAATATAGCCACTGTTTTGCCACAAAGGCGAAAGAGAGAAGAAGATGAAGTAGCACATAGCCACTTAGAGAAGCAGGAAGCACAAAGCCAAGAACCGCCGGTTTTCTCTCAATAGGGGCTATCAAAATAATTCTCACACACAAGCAACAGTAACGGGCATAAGGAATATATAGGAATTAGGTATGACCTTAGGTTAAGTCCAATAAGGAATGATAAGGCCCAAATAGGAACAATAAGTGGCTGTCAACATATAAGAGCCCTCCAAGTTTGGGTTGGGCCATGAGCAGCACTAATTAAGATTAGGTTGCTTCCAATGGCCCAACTAGGTTATATGGTTGGTTTACCAAATTGTGGTGTCGATATACCTTCAGTCATTTGGTCGAAGCCGACTGAACTAAAACAATATTTTCATCATCGCCCAAGAAGGTCGTTTGACAACAATTTGCCTAACAAACCTCCACCTTGGTGTCAAAGGACCTGCAAAGAAAATTATTACGCATTAGTAATAATCCAGAAAGGTAAAACCAATAAAATTGGAAATCATTTACCTTCACCAATGTTTAGAAGATCTTTGCAACTTCTAAACTTTATCAACGGTAGCACCTTAGTACCCATGTCTGAGAGATTATATTGTGTGTGTATTTTCTCAAGCCTTACAACTTCTTGAGACACAATATCTCTAATGAAATGCAGTCTAACATCAATGTGTTTGGTGCATTCGTGAAAAACAGGATTTTTACATAAATGTATAGAAGACTGACTATCTGAATATACTACCACATAATCATTTAGAACACACAGTTCATGTAAAAGGCCTCTAAGCCATAAAGCTTCTTTAATAGCTTCAGTAGTAGCAATGTATTCAGATTCTGTCGTGGATAGTGCAACTATGTGTTGTAACTGTGATTTCCAACTGACACAAGAATTAGACAAGGTAAACACATAAGCAGATGTGGATTTCCTGTTATCCTTATCCCCAGCATAATCAGCATCAACATATCCCTTCAGTTTAACACCATCGTTATTAACACCAAATTTTAGACCTACATTACATGTGCCCTTTAAATACCTTAACATCCATTTTAAGGCTTCCCAGTGCTCAGGACCAGGGTTAGACATATATCTACTAAGTGCACTAACAGCAAAAGCTAAATCAGGTCTAGTGCAAACCATCAAATACATAACAGAACTAATCACATTTGAATAAAGAATTCTACTCATGTATTCTACTTCCTTTTCATTACATGGAGCTTGATCTTTAGATAATACAAAGTAACTAGCTAAAGGTAATGTAATAGATTTGCAATCATGCATGCCAAATTTCTTTAACACTTTTGAAACATATGAGGATTGATGTAAAAACAAGATAGACTTTGACCTATCTCTTTCAATTTCCATACCTAGGATTCTTTTAGCATTTCCTAGATCTTTCATGTCAAACTCACCATTCAAACTTGTTTTTATATCACTTATCCATTTAGGTGATGAACCAACTAAGAGCATATCATCCACATAAAGTAATAAGAACAAATAATCATTACTAGCATCATTATGTTGGAAGTAAAGGCAATGATCAAACTTGCTACGATGAAACCCTATAGATAGCACAAAAGAATCAAATCTTTTATACCACTGTCTAGGTGATTGTTTTAGGCCATATAACGATCTTTTCAAGAAACACACATAATCAGGTTTTAATTTGTCTTCAAAACCTCTTGGTTGATTCATAAAGATTTGCTCATCAAGTTCACCATGTAAAAAAGCAGTTTTTACATCAAGTTGTTCAAGTTCCCAGTCAAAATGTGCAACCAATGCAAGTATGACCCTAATAGTAGTATACTTAACAACAGGTGAAAAAATCTCATTGTAATCAACCCCCTCTTTCTGAGTGTATCCTTTTGCCACTAACCTAGCCTTAAACCTTAAGGGTTCAGAAGCACTAATACCCTCCTTAACCTTAAAAACCCACTTACAGTCAACAGTAGATTTATCTTTAGGTTTAGGTACTAATTCCCAAGTTTGATTCTTCTCTAAAGAACTCATCTCATCTTTCATTGCCTTAAACCACTCATCAGATTGTTCACTCTTCATTGCCTCTTCAAAGGTCTTTAGTTCCCTATAAGCTAACTCCTCATAACTCGCATGAGCAAAAGCTAACTCGGATTCATAACCAAATCTCACCGGTGCTCTAGTCTGTCTCCTTTCTCTATCCCTAGCTAAGTTATAGTCTGCTAGAGGATTCTCTTCTTCAGGGTATGCTTCTACTACTACTTCATCTCCATTCTCGATCTCAGGTTGTTGTTCCTGAGTCTCCACCTCACTCTGTGTAACAGGGATGAGTGTGCTAGGTTTCCCTAACTCCACCTTCAGCTGACTACTCTCTTCACCTTGTATTTCCTCACTCACAAGTTCAGATTCAGCTTTCAAACATGGCATTTCGCTCTCATTGAATGTAACATCTCTACTCACAATGATTTTAGCTCCCTTCTAGCTCCTATCCCACAACCTATACCCCTTGACACCTTCAGGGTAACCTAGAAAAATACATTTTCTAGCTCTCGGTTCAAGTTTTCCCTCACTCTGATGAGAAAATGCAGTGCAGCCAAAAGTTCTAAACATGGAGTAATCACTAAGTTTACCAAACCATTTTTCATGCGAAGTGTCACCATTCAATGCAGCAGATGGAGTCAAATTAATCAAATAACAAGCAGTCATAACAGCCTCGCCCCAAAAAGACTTTGGGACTCCAGAACTTAACATCATGCAATGCACTTTATCAAGTATAGTTCTATTCATCCTTTCCGCTACCCCATTTTGTTGGGGAGTATAAGGAACCGTTTTATGCCTTGTTATTCCACTTTCCTTGCACATATTATCAAAATCAGTGTTACAAAACTCTAGACCATTATCAGTTCTCAAAAACTTGATCTTCTTACCAGTTTGGTTTTCAACTTGTCTTTTCCAATTATTAAATTTATCGAAAGTGTCGGATTTCTCTTTCAAAAGATAAACCCACACTTTCCTAGTGTAGTCATCAATAATAGACAAGAAATACATATTCCCACCTGAGGTGGGAATGCTAGATGGACCCCACAGGTCCGAATGCACATATTCAAGCATGGTTCTAGTATTATGAAAACTCGTGGAGAAAGTAGTTTTATGGTGTTTACCAAGCACACAATGATCACAGAAAGACAAATCAGACACATAGTCTTTTCCAAAAGCACATTTTTCATTAAGCAGCTTTATCCCCTTAATACCCACATGTGCAAGTTTATTGTGCCATTTTTGTGTGTGATCAGACTTAGCAGAAGAGATAGAGGAGTTTAATCCTCTCATCACTTCCCCAGTGGTAATGTAAATATCATTTTTTCTAATACCCTTAATAGAGACAAGTGCACCCTTAATCAATTTTAAAATCTCATTTCCAATTTTACCAATAAAATCAGATTTCTCAAGTCTTCCTACTGAAATTAAGTTTCTAGACAATTCAGGGATATATCTAACGTCTTTTAAAGTATGCACAAAACCAGTATCAAACTTCAAAGTAATATCACCCATGCCAACAACATTGTAAGCAGAATTGTCACACAACACGACATGCCCAACATTTGTCTCATACAAATTTTCAAACCAATCTTTATGTGATGTCACATGAAAAGATGCACCAGAATCAAGAATCCACTCATGAAAACGAGAATTTGCAGTTAAGTTTAATTCAGCTGAAGAAACAACAGAACTGGTAATCATATAGACTTCACCATCACAATTACCAGAATCAGAAGACAACACATTCACCTCGTCTCTATCTCTACCCTTTTGCTTATTTTTCTCTTTATAGCAATCTTTTATAAAATGCCCCGTGTTCCCACAGCCATAGCATTTTCTTTCCTTAATCCTAGATTTGGATCTAGGCTTACCCTTGCTTTTCCTTCTATGTCCATTACTACTAGACTCGCCATTACTTTGGTAACCATTATGACTGTTTTCCCTAAACTGAGTTCTACCCCTCATCATGTGAATCTCACCGCTCTTCCTATCATGTTTTTCAGCCCTCATCTCCATCTCTTTACTTCTAAGGGAGTCAACGACAATTTCAGGTGTCAAGGTGTCCCTACCATACTTAATAGCATTTTTCACTTCACGATAAATATCAGGTATAGCATTCAGCAGGACAATAGCTTTGTAGGTTTCAGGCACCGACTCTCCACAGTTAACAATATCTTGAACAAGTTTGTTAAACACATCTAAATTGTCATCAAGTTCTTTTGAAAAATCCATTTTGAAACTGGAAAAACGCTCAAGTAAGTAGAGCTTGTTGGGAGTAGATTTAAGCAAATACAAATCTTCCAATTTTTGCCAAAGTTTTTTAGTGGTTTTTAGTTTACCCACTTTTCTCAAAACTGCGTCGACAAGTGTAAAATAATAGAGGTGTAAGCAAGCTCATCAGCTTCTTCTTTTTGTTCTTTTGAAAAATCAGCGGGAAAATTGCCATCAATGGCTTTCGAAACTTTTTGTTGAACCAAAATACCTCGCATTTTCTGTTGCCAAATAGAAAAATCATCTTTTCTAGTAAAAGTTCCCAAATCAAAATTGTGCGTTGTCATTTTCAAACAAGAAACACAAAGTCACAATTAAGCCAAACAAAGTAGACCTAGGTTCGCAAATATACACCGTTTTAAAATTTACAAGGTTTCGTAAGATTCACGATCTTAGATCAAAGAAATTTTCAAACGGGTAAGGTCTAGGTATTTTAGGGACTTATCAATGCAACGGGAGGATAAACAACAAAACAGTTTCACTCACAATATATCACAAACGATAATATATTGTAATTGATCAAAAGAGCAAATGTCAAACACGTAGCAAACAAAAACAGTTAATTCCTAATTTCTAGCACAAACAATGGTTACTCCACACGGTAACCCCAATCCTATTGTCACCCCCACACGATGACGCGCTAGTGCTGAAATTAAAAAGAGGATCAGCCAATTTACCAGAGCGGACTTGTCTGAGTCCGTGATTTTCAAGAGTTGCGAATTTACTGCTTTAGGCCGCAATTTATGGCCTAAAGTAATTCAGTAAATGTGTTGTGCAGTTACAGTCTCGAATCTGTATCGATCACCGAAAGGGCAGAATCGTCCAATATTTTCTACAAAACCTGAAACACTAAAATAAATATATCAGTACGTTTAGGAAATCAAATATAACAAACTGCCTGAAGAAACCGTTTGCAGAAGAGCCTCCACGCGCCGCCACGCGCCTCGCCGGAGTCGCCACGCGCTGTCGCCGCACCGTCGCCGTTCACACGCGCCGGCAGTTCAGCTTCGCCTCGACCTGCACGTTCCAATGGTGGTCACCATTTGTCCAGACAACCACTGGTTTGGCCGGAATTCGAGTTTACAGGTGCGGTTTTCGCCCAAAAAATCTGGGCAGTTTTCTGCTCGATTTTTCTGCTGTTTTTTGCACCACCCAACAGCACCTCAGTCTGTAGAGCTCGTATATGGTCTTAATTTCTCCGGGTAGTGAACGGGTTGGCCGGAATTGAAGCAAGGAGGTGCGGTTTTGTGGGGAACCCGCGAGCCAGCGACTTCTCCTCCTTGTTTCTTCGATTTCAACTGGTTTTTGATCCAACCAAACGCTCTGATACCAAATGTGAAGTTAAACCACCTACTTTGCACCAAGAATCCGGGCTCAGAAATTCGGATTGACACCACAATGAGAAAACCCAAACCAAAACCTTGACCAAACGGTTGCTCTTCATTTCTGCCCACACAGGAACTTTGGATGGAGAATAATATAGCCACTGGTTTGCCACAAAGGCGAAAGAGAGAAGAAGATGAAGTAGCACACAGACACTTAGAGAAGCAGGAAGCACAAAGCCAAGAACTGCCGATTTTCTCTCAATAGGGGCTATCAAAATAATTCTCACACACAAGCAACAGTAACGGGCATAGGGAATATATAGGAATTAGGTATGACCTTAGGTTAAGTCCAATAAGGAATGATAAGGCCCAAATAGGAACAATAAGTGGGCTGTCAACATATAAGAGCCCTCCAAGTTTGGGTTGGGCCATGAGCAGCACTAATTAAGATTAGGCTGCTTCCAATGGCCCAACTAGGTTATATGGTTGGTTTACCAAATTGTGGTGTCGATATACCTTCAGTCATTTGGTCGAAGCCGACTGAACTAAAACAATATTTTCATCATCGCCTGGGAAGGTCGTTTGACAATTTGCCTAACACATTCCCTTGAAGAAATTTATGTAGCCTCAAATTCAATACCTTTGGTACTTGCTTTAAACTATACGAAGATCTTTTCAATTTCAAATCATTACCTACATACCCTTTCAAAATGTATTCGGAAGGTTGTAATATGTATATGTTAACTCCTAGAAACCCGTTCGAAATTGATCTTTTCAATTTCAAAACCTTGTCTTCATGCCCTTTCACAACATATTCGGAAGGTTGTTGTATGTATATGTCATCTTCTAGAAAACCATTCAAAAGTGCTGATTTTAACATCCATTTGACGAGTCTCCATCAATTTCGTGATATCATGGTTATAATCAATCCAGTTGTTTCGAAATGGGCTGTTGATGAAAATACTTTAATATGATCTACACCATATTTGTGAATGTAGTCTTTAGCGACCAATCTTGTTGCCTTATAGTTTTCAAAATCATCATTTTCGTTCTTCTGTTCCAATATGCTTTTAAAGGTCAATAAGTATGGTTAGCTTCCAAGTATTCTCTTTGATGGCTTCAATTTCCTTATCCATGACTTTCTTTCATTCGTCATCTTAATGGTATCATCAAAACCTAAAATGTTACGTAAAAAGACAAAAAAAAATAGGTAATTCTTCAATGTAATATATTCTTCAGTATCATCATAAAGCTCAAAGACTACTAAAATGTTTCGGCCTTTCCTTTTGAGGATGATATTGATGAAGTATTTAAAGAACATGACTTGGTGGTGGAGTAGATGGTGGTGTTAGTTGATGTGGAAGAACTCCAACTTGTTCTTCATCAACATCAAAAGGAAAGAAATTATATTTTTCATCTTGTTGAGCTTGTTAATCCTAAATAGCTTATTCATTGAATTTGGCATCTCTACTAGTGATTACCTTACTATACGTTGGGTTGTAAAGTTGTTTTTCGATCTTGAGTCATAACCAATGAAGATATAATATCTTTTACTTTTGTCATCCAATTTGGTCATCTTTTTATTTCAGGATGTGAGAGTAAGTGAAGGAAGTGAAACTTTTATTTAAAACTCCTAGTTTAGGCTATCTATCTTTTAATCTACAGTAGAAAGTAAAGTAGCCTGCAATAGCCATGTTGAATTGATAGCTACTGTACTCTAGGTTCAGACTTTTGTGTACTTTTCGATTTGTATGTAAAAAAAAGTCTATATAGTACGTATTTTGGGAAGATGAAAATGAACTGAGACTCTCTCTTTTCTTTGCAGCTGTTTTTTATCTCTCTGTTCTGTTTTTGCACTTTCCTTTGTTCTTTAAAGTCCATTGCTGTTTTTTCCTCTGTTCTTGAAGTTATTGTGCAGGTGAAAGAAGCTAACATTTGGTATCAGATCTACCATTGATCTTAAGGCATGTGAGAGAAGATAAAAAGGGCAGGAACAAGTCTTTTTTCACTTCTAGTACCTGCAGTGTTTACTGGAGAAAACTATGACTTTTGGTATGTTAAAATGAAGGCTTTCTTGATGGCACATGATCTGTGGGAAGTGATTGAGCAAGGGTATAAACCACCTAAATCTGATGCGAACTACACAGTAGCACAACTGAAGCAACGGAAGGATCAATCCATGAAAAATATGAAAGCACTTTCTTTCTTATATGATAAGCTTGAAGAAGAGTTCAAATGCTCTGAAAAGGTAAGGGCTGTAAGGTTACAAGCCTTGAGTAGAGATTTTGAAAATCTCAGAATGAAAGAAGTTGAAAAGGTTAAAAACTACACTTCAAGAGTTGTAGATATTGTTAATCAACTCAAGCTAAATGGGGAGAAAGTTTCTGACAAAAGAGTAGTTCAAAAGGTGTTAATCACTTTGCCTGAAAGGTTTGATGCTGTAACAACAGCCATAGAGCACACAAAAGACCCGTCAAGTCTCTCATTAACAGAACTTATAGGTGCTTTATTAGCTTATGAGCAAAGAAAAGCAGTAAGGGCAGAAAATTCAATTGAATGAGATTTCACTACAAAATATAAGCAACAATACTCAAGGGGAAGTGGTGAAAAGAAGCTATGAGAATCCAGTAGTAGCAAACAAAAAATGAGCAAAGAAAGTAGAGATACATATCATCCTTGTGGTGTTTATAACAAAACAAACCATTTGGAAAAGAATTGTTGAAAATCCAAGCAGTGTAGACAGTGCAACAAATTTGGTCATGTGGAGAAGTTTTGTAGAGCTAAACTATAAAATCAAACCTTAACAGAACATCAGTCAAGATCTCAAAATCAACAAGCTTCACTTGCTCATGAAAAGAAAGAAGATGTCACTTGTTTCTTGCATTTCATGTTTCAGATATGGTAGAAAAAGATTCTTGGTTTATTGATAGTGCTTGTACAAAACATATGACAAGCAAGGAGGAGATCTTTTGCAATTTCAATCCAAATTGCAAAGCCACAATCATAATGGGAAATGGATAAGCTATTTCGGCTAAAGGAATGGGAACAATTGATGTTCAAACAAAAAAAGGAACAAGGTACATTGATAATGTTTTACTTGTACCTGGTTTAAGTTCAAATTTATTGAGTGTGGGTCAAATGGTCCAAAATGGTTATTCACTACAATTTAAAGATCATTTGTGCAAAATATGTGATTCACATGATGTTGAAATAGCATGTGTGCCAATGAAGAACAAATGTTTCAGTCTTTATTGGCAAAGTGTTATTGCAAATGCTTCAGAAGTTAATTTTGATGAGTCAAATTTGTGGCACAAGAGATATGGTCATTTTAATTATCAATCCTTAGCCTGCCTACATTCACATGGTATTGTAAGATATTTGCCTAAATTTCAAGAGTTAAGAGAAGTATGTGAAAGTTGTAATTTTGGCAAAATACATAGAGAATCATTTCCAACAGAAGGTACATGAAGAGCAACGCAAAAACTTCAACTTGTGCATACAGATATTTGGGGGCCTATGAAAACACCTTCATTGAGTCAAAAATTGTATTTTGTGCTTTTTATTGATGATTTTACTAGAATGTGTTGTGTGTATTTTATGAGAAATAAGTCAGATGTGGTTCGTGTTTTTAAGAAATTCAAAGCTCTTGTAGAAGCACAATTAGATTGCAGAATTCAGGCTTTGAGATCAGATAATGGCAAGGAGTACACTTCAACAAAGTTTGATCAGTTTTGTGAAGAAATAGAGTTTATCAACTTATCGTCCCTTACACTCCACAGCAAAATGGAGTGGCTGAGAGGAAAAATAGGTCAGTTATGGAGATGGCTAGGTGCATGCTAGCTGAGAAAGAACTACCAAAAAGGTTTTGGGCTGAAGCAGTCTATACTTTAGTTTATCTGTAAAATAGACTGTCAACTAAGGCTGTGAAATACATGACTCCAATTGAAGCATGAATTGGAGTGAAACCTATGGCAAAACATCTCAAAGCATTTGGATTATTGTACTATTCATGCTCCTGATCAAAAGACGAGTAAGCTAGACAACAAAGCAGTAAAATGAATCTTTCTTGGCTATTATTCTCAATCAAAGGGCTATAGAGTGTACAATTTAGAAAATGGAAAATTTTCAGTTTCTAGAGATGTTAAAGTTGATGAAAATGCTAAACGGAATTAGGAGGAAGCCAAGTCACAACAACAATCTGTTCATTTTCAAATTATGCAACAGAACACTAATAATACAGCTCCTGAAATTCAGCCACCTATGGTAGAGTCAAGCTCTTTGAATGATGGTTTATCTGAATCTTCTTATAGCTCTAGTCCACCTCCTAGAGGAACTAGACCTTTGAATGAAGTTTATGAAAGATGTTATATGGCAATTGTTGAACCAAATAGCTATGATGAAGTAGCTAAACATCCTGAATGGATTGAAGCTATGGAAGAGGAAATGAAAATGATTCATAAAAATCAGACTTGGATGTTTGTGCCAAGGCCTACAGATAAGAAAGTGATTGGAGTGAAATGGATTTACAAGACCAAAGTAAACCCTGATGGTTCAATCTACAAATATAAAACAAGACTTGTAGCTAAAGTGTTTGCTCAAGAAAGTGGTGTTGATTACTTTGAAACATTTGCTCAGGTTGCAAGACATAACACAATCAGGTTGTTGATTGCATTAGCTACTCAAAAAAGATGGAAAATACATCAGTTGGATATAAAATCAGCTTTTCTCAATGGAGAACTGGAAGAATATGTATTTGTTGAACAACCTGAAGGTTTTCACTCAAGTTCAGATCTAGATTATGTGTGCAAGCTAAAAAAGGCCTTGTATGGCTTAAAACATGCCCCAAAAGCTTGGTACAGTAGAATTGATGGATACCTATATGGAAATAGATTTAAAAGGAGTGAGAGTGAACATACACTCTATGTTAGAACAGATAACTGCTCCCATATTTTGATCATCTCATTATATGTTGATGATTTGCTCATTACTGGAAGTAATTTGGAGCAAATTGACTCATTTACTCATGAACTAGAGAAAGAATTTGAAATGACAAATCTAAGAAAAATGATGTATTTTCTTGGTATTGAAATTGAGCAAAAGACTGATGGAATTTTCATCTCACAACAAAAGTATGCTTTTGATATTTTGAAGAAGTTTAATATGCAAAATTGCAAACCAGTAGACACTCCACTTGCCATGAACACTAAGCTATCAAAAGAAGATGAAGATCAGGCAACAAATGAGAAGGAATACAAAAGACTTGTAGGAAGTTTGTTATATTTGACTGCAACAAGGCCAGATTTGATGTTTGCAGCAAGTCTACTCTCCAGTCATGAAAAATTATTCTCAAATGCATTTTGGTGTTGCTAAAAGAGTCCTTAAATACATCAGAGGTACTATCAATCATGGGATTAATTTTGAAGGAGTTGACTCAGATTTATTGGGATATTCAGATAGTGATTGGGTTGGTTCGGTATATGACGTGAAGAGCACTTCTGGTTATTTATTCACACTTGGGTCTGGAGCATTTTGTTGGAATTCAAAGAAGCGACAGCAGAGGCAGAATAAATTGTAGCATTAGTAGCAGTAAATCAGGCTATTTGGCTTAGGAAAATCTTGATTTGCATCAAGTTCAAGTCAGTCCTACTACAATTATGGTTGACAATCAATCTGCAATTGTTGTGGCCAAAAAATCAGTAAATCATGGGAGAACAAAACATATAAAAGTGAAGTTTCATGCCATTAGACAAACTGAGAAAGAAGGAGAAGTAAAGTTGTCCTTCACAAGTTCAATTGGTTGATTTGCTCACCAAGCCTCTAGCAAAATGTCGTTTTGATGAGTTGAAGCATAAAGTTGGAGTGTTACATAAAAGCTTCAAGTAGGAGAATGAAGGAAGTGAAGCTTTTATTTAAAACTCCTAGCTTAGGCTATCTATCTTTTAATCTACAGTAGAAAGTAAAGTAGCATGCAATAGCCATGCTGAATGGATAGTTATTGTACTCTAGGTTCAGACTTTTGTGTACTTTTCCATTTGTATGTAAAAAAAAGTCTACGTAGTACGTATTTTGGGAAGATGAAAATGAATTGAGACTCTCTCTTTTCTCTGTAGCTGTTTTTTATCTCTCTGTTCTGTTTTTGCAGTTTTCTTTGTTCTTCAAAGTCCATTGTTGTTTTTTCCTCTGTTCTTGAAGTTATTGTGCAGGTGAAAGAAGCTAACAATATGAAATACTTCCAAGAATTTTTTGAAGCAAGACATTTGGATTGAATACATGCACTCCAAGTTTCTTGTGGAGTCACGTTCTGTATACTTTTCGTTAGATAGTGATTCAATGAATACATAACACGTTGAAAAGCTTCGATCTAAAACCCTTTGATTTGGATTATGAATACATGACAGCCCATTCACTATGTTTTTTACTGCCAAGAGATTCAAACTATCAATATTTTGATGTCCAATCCTCAAATGTCATAGCCAGTTTAATCTTTTATACGTCTTCAAGCATTTATCTTCTCCACTTTGAATGTTCAACAAGAACATCTAACTTATTGTCACTGGAACTCTAACAATCAAGTTATTATTTTGATCTCAAATTATCATCTGTTGATTCCTCATTTGAATATAATATCCTTTCTCCGAAAGTTTGCTCAAACTCAAAACATATTAATAGAAGGCAGATAAAAGATATTGAAATTATATTGGTAATCTCCATTATTCAATAGGCTCAACAATAAAAACATCATTTTCTTTCGCATGATGAAGAATAATACAACTAGACTTGGGAAGTAGCTGTTGGGACTGGGGTGGGAGACCTAGTGTATAGCATACTTGGTGAATATGGTAGGATATGTACCACATGTTGTCCTGCCGATAAACTTCATCTAAAGATTGGGGAGTGAAAGGATCATGATGCGTAATTTTAGTACTCAAACTATTGAAAAACTTAGACGATGTGACATGGGGAGCTTTATAAATATCAGAATTGTGCAATAACTCTTCGAAGTAGAGTAAATAATCCTTAAAAGTGGATGTCTATTGTCTACATTGTAAGAAGAATTGATCTAGTAATCAAGTCTAATAGGAAACATGGACGTATTTTTTACTTAATACTCGTTTCATCTCATCCCACAAAGTGACAAGACCCTGAACTATGAGATCAATGGCATGCAAAAGGACTTTTAGTAACATATAGCAAATTCAACGAGTGACATATTAGCGTGAAAAAGGCAACTGGGGTCACCCAGTTGTCAAAGTCAAAAAAAAAGTTCAAAAGTATCGAGTCAATTAAAAAATTAATTCGATACAGTGAGACCATCAAAGTTCCATTGCTAGTATGCTATATATATAGAACGAGAATGCATGTCCCTAGCAAAGTTTTGTCGATGTAGGATAATTGTATTGATGAGTGTAAGTGGAAGGTACATGATTGCACTGGCGGACCCATGGGCGGGTCTTGGGGGGGCATGTGCCTCCATGCCCCCCCCCCCCACCCCCCCCAACTTTTGAGAAATTTTTTTTTTAGAGTCACGTTTAGTATCGATTGAAATCTAAATTTTAATCTAAATCAAAGTTAACAATTAATTTTAATAACATATTTCATGAAATCAATAACTGTTTAACTTTTATCAAAATTTACTAAAAATTTGATTTTAATCTCCACCAAATAGGGGCAAAATCACAATAAATTTAAATTTCGATAACATGCTAATTTTAAAAATTCTCCGACGATCGTACGCTAATCGAATCTACAAATTGCTTATGTCATCTCAAAACTTATTTCGAGAACTATATTATGGGCATATCGAATAGTCCAAACATATATCGAAAATAGTTAAAAATACGTTAAACGTGAGTTTTAAAGAAAGACGTCTAACTCGCATTTTTTAAAAACAATTCAATTATTTCATTAACATTTATTATTTTTACGATACAAATTTTTCTCAATATAATTTTCATCATTTTATTAAGAAATTTTATATGGAATATAACATCAAAAAATTTCAAAATTTTACATCCGAAAATGTTATATCCCATGTAAATTTTCGGATGCAAAATTACACATGGTATGATTTTTTTGGACGTAAATTTTCGATTATAAAATTTCTCTCAACTTCTTTGCAAGTTCGATTGTGCCTCCTAACTTTAATGCTCTGTGTCCGCCCCTACATGTATTGTGGTACTAATCTGAGGACGTGTTATAGGTAATAAAGTTATATGAATTGTATATGGTATTATACTTTTTGTTTTATTGTATTTTACTAAATGCACATTAATTAAGCACAATATTGATTATTATTTTATTTTTTTTTAGTTTGACGAGCCCACAAGCACTGAAATAGAAAGCTTTCAAAAAAACAAAAAACGATATACCTTACGAGATTCAAAATGAGCCACTCGTGATCTAAAATTTGTTATTTAGGACGTTGGAGATAATTACTGCTTGTGGTCCTTCATGAATCTCCCTGTTTCTACTGGCGGTGATGGAGACAAACATGGCCGAAGTTGTGATGGACAACGTGGTGTTAAAATGGAAGGGAATAAATGTTGGAAATACTACCGGAGTTGGAGAAGAAACTCACCAAAGTGTGCAGCAACAATATAAACAAACCGGAATCAAAATAAAAGGCCCAAACGCGTAATCGCTGTCCTCAAACTATATTTACCCCCACTCCAATTAATTGAGATGCTTAAGGATTTTCGGCAAATGGTTTGAAGGATTGATCAAGCCTTGTTGCAGAAAATATCAAAGCACAAATATTTTCCACCCAAACTTGAAGAACATAAGTGGTTTTGAATATGAAGAAGAAAATATGATTTCTATTGCTATAGAATAAATAAGGTTGCAATAATGATTTTTTTCATTATTCTCAAAGGAGTAGGGATCACCTATTTATAGCCCTCAAAAGTTATCCACGGAATGGTGCCAAAATAGGATGAAAAGTCACCAAGTTTAAAATGACAACGGCTATAAACGAACAAAAAACTGCCAAAATTATGACATATGCGGTCGCATAGGTTTCTCAAAATTAGGACATTAAGTCCATGTATGGGACTATACGACTGCATAGTCCTTTGAACTATGCGGTCGCATAGTTCAAAACTTTGGCCTCCATCCCCAATTTCCATTCCAAACTTAATTTTATTATTTTGAAAAACCAATTTCAACAACGCAATGGAGGCGCGAAGGAAGGAGATTTAGATCGTGGAAAGGTGAGCGGGAGGTGCAAGGTGGCGTGATGTGAAGGAAGAGTGGAGGTGACATGGCATGAGCATCATGAAATTTCGCCAGGACAGAATATAAGGGCCAGTGACAGAATACATGTATGCTAGTGGCTGTTTACATGGTTTATGGAACGGGATTTGGGTATAGATAGACAAAGAAGGTTGATTCGATGGTGTAGATGGTGGTTTCGTCAGAGGCAACAGTGGTGATGGTATGTGGTTGTGGCTGTACAAGAGCTTCTAGATGAACGATGGATGGTGTTGGCTTGCCGACGGCATGGTCCGATGTAGGGTTTTCCTATTGGCCAGGCTATGTTATGCCAAGTGATTGTTTTTTGGACGAGGGTTGGGTGGCTTATGATCGAGATTTTGAGTTTGGTTATGGACTTTGTTTTAGGTAGATATAGATATTATGACCTCTTGACAACAACCTTGGCTGGTTCTAGTGTTAGTGTCACTTGTTGAAAGTGATTTGTAACTTTCTCAAGTGGTTGCCCTTTGATTTTGTGTTTGGTGTTGGATAATGGGTAAAAGACATATGTTGGAGGTTGGAGAGGGTGGTGTTGTTTTGGTTAGCTGCTACGAGATATTTCACGTGATGAGCCCCTATCAAGAAAAGATTAAGCTCTGATACCAAATTGACGTAAAACTATATAGAATAAAAACAAGATTGAGAAAAGAAATTGGGGGGGGGGAGGGGGGGGGAAGAAGAGAGAGAGGCAGTAAGACAATAGAGAGACTGTGAATTTATATATATATATAGATATAAATTCACTCTCTCTATTCTCTTACATATATATATATATATATATATATATATATATATATATATATATATATATATATATATATATATACAAGGCATAAGGTACTTGAGTTTCAAAAAATCTATTTTAAGTAGGAAACATTTAATCAAATCCTAGAGAATCTGGTAAATAACATAATAAAATCCTAGGAAATCTAGTAAATTAACTCTAATATCTTCCCCAAATAAGAATCTAAAAAAATGGAAAATAATCATATAATAATCTTCTAGAATTCCCATCAGTAGTATTTGCATCATAATATGGATATTATCGGTAATCCATGATCACAGAGTATCAATGTACAGCTAAACCAAAAAAAAAATCCAAAATAGTTAAAATGACAATAAAGTGAAAAATGGTGTGTCTATATCTTGCACCTCAAAGACAACAGTTGCCAGGTCTATATCTTATATAAGTTTTTTCAGCAAAATACAAGTTATTCGAGGAATATCAAAATGACAATAAAAATGCAGATTAAGAGACCATGTGTTTCTTTTTCTCATAGCAGATTCATGGAACATCAACTAACAAAATTTTAGACGAACAGAGACTAGAGAGAAGTGGGAGAATGGGAAATCTGATCTTAGATATGAGCAAGCCAAATGATCTTCGAATTTTGAGCTATTTTCTATTTAATATTATGTACCCTCGAATATTTCCATTTCCTTCTCTTCTTCCACCCCTCATTTTTCCGTTTCCACACAATTCAAACCAAGTATAATGGACTGAGCAGTATTAGAAGCTCTTAAGAGCCACAGGAAGAATGCAGCTGAAGCTTTGGATGAATTCATAATGGAGAAGTATTAGTTGATGTAAAGGTCTTGTTCTCAGAATCTGATTAGTCCATATCTATAATAAAATTCCATTATCTTTGATCTTCCCCCAGTTTCTCGGTGAATGCTGAGCTAGTGTACACGTGAGGGAGGGAGCGAATTGAAAAGGTATTGTCATCGAAATAAGGGCAATAAACCCCACTGATGCAGAAAACCTTCTCCAGTGGTCACTTCCAGCACCAGCAGAACAAGGACGGCCAACATAGCTGCTCTTCCATTCCAAGTTTCAGCACTTTTTGTCCAACCCCATTCCCAAACTGTCACAGGAGGTGGTAGCTCTCTACGCTGTGAATCATATGCTGCTAGTAGCTCTTCAACGCTGCCAAGTGGAACTAAAGACTGCAGAGAACAAGCAAACAGTCAATTATATTTGGAGATTATACAATGGAGAACTTAAAACACAAGTAAACTCTCTCTCTCTCTTAAGAGGTAGTTCAGTAATTATAATGTGAAAAATGAACGCATGGGAATTTCTGTATTTGTGCTAGGTTATAGAGGACGAAGGAGAAAAAGAAAAATCATCTTGTAAGCAAAAGTAGGCCCTTTAAGTCCCCACCCCCCCACTCCTCCACGCCAACACACTGATAATCATTGTGAAATTGTAGCCCTTCACTGGTTTGCTGCCAAGAACTACAGCATAACTTTCTGTAAAAAACCCTCCCCCCAGCAAAAAAGAGAATGAAAAAGGAAATACATCAAAAGTATTACTAACTTAACATAGATGAATGCTTTATGTCTAGTTTTGCGAGGTTGCTATTTTCTTCCCCAACTGAAATAGAACTTCACCCGACAACTTTTTCTTGCTCCTACTGTTTTACCATATAATTAATAAGTTTCATTCATGTTATCTAATTAAATGCTTAAACAAAGTGAGAAGAAGCAAAAAGAAAATACTTAAAAATGCAAGGATCAGCATTATTAGAAGTATGCCAAGTAATAAGAACATGTGATTCATAGCTTGTGTAGTTAATCTAGAAAAGTAGTGGTAGTCCACCAATGCTCTGGATTCTTGGCTGCTTATATCATAACCAAATTGCTAGTCTTCTTAACCACATTATTTAACTTAGCAGAACCAGAAGGCAAGACTGGTGTTATAAAAACCATCTTAACGATATACTATTTTTGTTGCATAAGTACAAAATTTATCAGGAAAATGGCACAAAGGAACGCTAAAGACCTAAACCTCAATAAATTTGTGTGACTGCACAATCAGTTTGACAAACCAAAGTGTTAAGTCATTTCTTCGTCAAACATTGAGAAAGAACTTGTATAGTTCACACTCAACTCAACTTAGCATTATCCCATATTTACATGGGCTTGCCACATGAATCTTCTTCTACTTGCATATTTATCTTATAAACACATGATATTTCAAATTATAGTTTTTTCAAATTACAATGACAACTTAATTAATGATCAATTCCGGTTTTATTTAACTAAATGCCAGTTAAGTCCTTACATTCACATACAAACTAATGTCTATGAGTTCGCTTCATTCACTCATATGATAATTCCTGTATATGTCATCTCACAATTTGATAATTTAAATACCCAGTTTCAAATTAAAAGGTTGAAATTAATGGTTCACCTGTCGAGCTTCGAGATTTGAGACAGCCATTGCTCCAACGTACGGAAGACTTTCAATCACTGCATCAGCCAAATCTGAAATGAAAGTGGGTTCACAACCAAGTGCTGGAACACGACCCCATTTCTCTATACCAGATTTTAGAGCCAACTCCTTGTATTCAACATCTATTTCCTCCAACGTTTCAATATGTTCACTTACAAAACTGTGATGAAAAACAAGATAAAGAACGTAAGTTCACAATTTACAAACAAAATGCAGATGCCTGCGAAGTTCGCACCCTGCCACCACCCCAACCCAAAAAAAAAAAAAAATTACACAGACAACAAAAATGTTCAGAATAATGACAATTTCAAACATCAAATCCAAACTGGTTAAGTGAACATTCACAGCTACCTAATTGGAACAGCTAGAAGACTCTTAACTCCTTTTCGTCCAAGCTCAATAATTGTCTCGTCTGTATAGGGCTTCAACCATTCCACTGGTCCTACCCTACTCTGCATCAGAAGAAAAGCAACAAACACATTAGAAAATTAAAAACTGGCAAAACTAAAGATATAATACATAAATGTAAAAGTTTAGATCATTTTAACTGATGTGTCAGTGGCATGTTCTCCGAAGAATTACATATCAATGTTTCTGTGTCATGTTGTGCTGTTTCGTGTTCATACTTCGCAGCCATATGACAATAATTTAGAGCATCACATAGAGATTTAGGAATTTCGACAAGTCTTTAACTTGAGCGTGGATTGATTACTTGCAGTATCTTATTACTATATAGGAAATCCGTATTCTGATTTCTCTAAACCTCATTAAGTACAAATAGATAATACTATATAATTCATTTGAATACGAAAATTCCCTTCATAATTGTGAATGATGAAATTCCTTCTTATATGACGATGGTAACTAATTACAAGCTTACCATTTCATAATATGTTCAGTTGATGTTAGTAAAGTGTTGTGATCTTTTTATTTGATAAAGCAGCCTATTATTATATGGACCATTCATGATGTAGTTGTGAGATACTGGCGTATATTTTGCCCCTGTTTGACAAAGCAAAAATATATGCTGGTAGCTCCTATGAAATGTGTGGTTAAAAATGAAGTTTGACTAACTATTCAAAATGAGAAGCCTAGGTCTCTTAGTATCTTTGTCGTGCTTAGACAAACCCTGCTTTATCTTGTCGACTCAAGTTTTCATATTAAACTCATCATAAACAAATTGAACAAAAAGCCGCCGAATTGTCCTATTTTTTGGACGTACCAATTTAAGTCTTTTGACAAATGTAAGCATGGGGTGAAGAATGAATGCTTTCTAGAATATAGCTAAAACTTCTAATGAACATGCAACATGGGTTCTAAGATCATAAGGCTTTGATATTCACAATCTCATGCACACCTTGTGTAACTTCAACTCTCACTAACTGCATGAAATAACCATGTTGGACCTTCACATTTCACATTAATAATAATCATGAAGTTACTTTAGAGAATCATGTCGTCCCTGAAATACATATTGTTTTAGGTATTTGGAGTCAAATATTAACAAGAAGGGAAGAATGGATAAAATAATGCATTAGATTAAAAAAACTTGGTTGCAACAGAGAAATGTAACAGGAATTTTTGTGCTACGGGAAGATCTCTACATTGCAAAAAGCTTTACAAAACAGTTATTAGACCTGCAATGCTTTATTGTATTGAGCATCAAACTATAAAGTACAAAATGTCCCTTAGATGAACGTCATGGAAATGAGCCTTTTAAGATGAATATGTAGTCATATTAGGATAATATAAGATTCACATAAATGCCAACACATGAAAGTAGTGCCGATTCAGAATAAATTAGAGGAAAGACAACGTAAGTGGTTGGGACATGTTTTGCCTGGGCTGTAAAGGCTCCCATACATAAGAACAGGCTAGGAGGGCTAGACAAAACTAATATGACTAGTGGTTATAAAGGATATAGGTGCTATGAGTCTTCCAACAGCAGTAGAAATGAACTGATCAGATTAGGTTAAGGATAGTTCTTTGTTTCCTGTTGTATCTAGCCCTGACAAAGAACAATGACAATTATCATTAGCCAACCTGATTCCCCAATACGTTACATGACCTGGAGACTAGGAGGACTTTATATTGAATACGTAATCAATAACTTTCCGAAATGCTAAATTCACATACGTAGAAATAGAAATATATAAATTTGATCATCAATACATATAAATTTTACTTCAAGATTTTCTCAAGTTTCAGGTGCCCTTTGAACTTTATAGAGATACTTCAATAAGAATACACCAATTGGAATTAATTTATATATTAGCAGTTGAGTATTTACCTGATATGCAAGAGTATATGCATTGTTTATCCTTCTCTTTTCCAGTTCTTCCATGATCAAATCCACACATTCCTCCATCTCAGCTTTATATGGATCACCAGCTTCCTCCACATAAGCTAGTGGTACCCCATGAGCACTAAAAAAAATCATCACCTGTAATAAACAAATAGTACACAAAAGAAGTCTCAGTAAAAGTCTTGATTTGGGACTGTACAATGTATAAAATTATCTGTAATACAGAAATAAATTCAAGAGAGTCTCTTCTGATTCCAGTTAAATAAAAATATATCAAATCCCCGGGAAGTTGGCTCATAATTTTTGACTATTAAGTCATAGACTTGTTCAAGCCATTATCATCTTACCTGAAGATTAATTAAGCCCATTTCATCAGTTAAGGAATTTTTATTTTTTTTTGAGAGGTAGTTAAGGAATTAATCACTAGATAGTACCGCCACACTCAAATAAGAAAACTGGTCCACTTTAGTAGTTATTGAAATTTGGCACAAGCTTAAAATTTGATTCAGTCTTACCAAATAATTGGTATAGACATCATTCACTCAAAAAATAGTACAACTTTTACAAATATGGTTGACCAAAATGAAGGAGAAGGTAAGAAAAATAAACTAAAAATTATCCTGCATTTTAGCAGCATCTTAATCCACTACCTGTGTGAATTCATAAAGAAACACCAAAACAAGTTTATCTTTATACAACAGAATAAAAGCCCATTTTATGAAATCTTATGCATATGCGCAATAGGGATTACCTCCTCAAGGAGGTCAAAATTTGTCAACTCCTTTTCAATCAAATCTGCCATGGCTTTGATATATCCTTCACGTTGGTACCAGGAAGGAATTACAGTGTGCTGCATATTGACAAGATATTCATCCTCCCTAAATTTAAGATGTTGCCACATGCATCACAATTTTGACAGAAATGATAAAATGCAATATCTAAAATCCCAATGTGTAAAAAATGTTACCTGAATATACTCTCCAGTAGCCGAAGGCTTGAACCACTTGTCGATATTGAGAATTGAGGGTACAGAGGAAGCACCACAAGTTTTGTAATACTATCTCGCTTAATCTTAATGAAAAAGTAAACAAATTTGAAATTATTGTCAAACCGATATCTATCAAGCTTAGGAAATTTCAAAATATAGAAAGCAATAATGGCAGTTAAAGGAGGGAGAGCTAACTTTAATATTTAAGTGTTTTTGCTGAGCAAAAGTAAATATTATGGAACAATTTTAGAAACTAGCACAAAAATCACCATGCAGAATAACAAATATCACATATGTCATACTTCAGAATTGTGATAAACCTCATGTTCTTGGTTTACATGTAAGAAAATAAGTCAAACTAATTGAGCTGTATATTGAAGGATTTTCTAATTCCATGAAGTAATCAGCCCACAAATTGGATAAGCAAGAAGTAGAAATGAAGTACACAGATGAATCCTAAATCAACTATAATATCAGCCAAATGGATTCTGATGAAGGAAGAAAAAAAAGAAAAAAGAAAAAAAAAATACAAAAGACAAAACAGTATAACAAGAGAAGTTATTACCTTTTTCTAATCTTTAATTAAAATCATGCCAACATTTATTTTAAAATCGAGCACCACAGATCAATATTTCAGCATAAACAGAAATAAAAAAATATTAAACAAAAGTCAAGTTCAAATATGACAGTCGATTCATCTCATACATAACTGAATCCCTCTTTGTAAACCACTACTGACAAAATCAGCTCGAAAACTACCAAATGCTCCTCTCAAAACCTCATCTTGGAAAAGAACAGATGAATTTTTCCAGTTTAAAGCCTTCCCTCGAACCAGGCCTCAACTCTTTGGCAGCAGTGACTTTCTTGTCCCTAGACTGGAGACAGTCAAGGGTCACCAAGTCATCTAGGTTCATGTTCAGGGGGAGCACGTCAGCAATAATGTGGTTGAAGTAACACCTTGATGAAGCACTTCACGTGAGACTTGACCAGGTTCTTTAGAGTTGTAGATAATTCTGAGGGAAAAATTCATCTTCTTATTGAACAATTAGGAGACTATATATACAGGAATGAGGTCAGTTTAGATCCTCGAAATTAGGAAACAAATCAGCCTAGAACCAGTCTAACTAAGGTAAGTAAATATGAGAGAATATTTAGTTAACTATTATTCCTACTTTCCTGCTATACACATGATTCTAAATTCCAAGTAAATATTCTATTCCTAACTTCCTGGACAACTTTCTACATTCCCCCTCAAGTTGGGCTGTATATGCTTGTCATGTCGAGCTTGGAACACAATTTGTGGAAGTTAGGGCGATTGAGAGCTTTTGTTAAGATGTCTGCCGTTTGATGTCGAGTTGGAATATAGTTGAGAGCAATTACTTTGCCTTCAATCTTCTCACTGATGAAATGACGATCAATCTCCACATGTTTAGTCCTATCATGATGAACTGGGTCCTTAGCTATAGCTATCGGTGATTGACTATCATTCCTCATGTCCACCGGACCGTCTGACTTAACCTTCAGCTCCTGCAATAGCCTCTTTAGCCAAATTCCTTCGCATATTCCAAGTGCCAAAGCTCGAAACCCTACCTCAGCACTGCTTCGGGCAACCACAGACTGCTTCTTGCTTTGCCAAGTTACTAAGTTTCCCCACACAAATGAACAGTATCCCGATGTCAATTTCCGATCTGTAGGTGAACCAGCCCAATCAGCATCTGTGAAAACTTCAACTGTCCTGTTTATTGTTTTTCTGAACAACAATCCCTTACCAGGATCCCTTTTGAGATATCTCAGGATTCGATATACAGCCTCCCTGTGTTCCTCGGAAGGGTTGTTCATGAACTGACTAACCACGCTGACTAAGAAACCAATATCCAAGCGTGTATGGGCTAGGTAGATTAGTTTCCCTACTAGGCATTGATATCTACCTTTATCTACTGCTGTACCATCAGTTCGAACCCTTAGTTTTGTATTGGGATCTATAGGAGTGTCAACTGGTTTGCACCCCACCATTCATGTTTCCTTGAGAAGGTCGAGAACATATTTACGCTGTGACATCGAAATACACTTGATCTAGCCACTTCCATCCCAAGGAAATATTTCAGGTTTCCAAGGTCCTTAATCTCGAATTCCCTGGAAAGCAGCCCTTTTAGACAATCTATTTCTTCCCAATGATTTCCTGTAAGAACTATGTCATCAACGTATACAATAAGGGCAGTGAGTCTCCCATCCGTAGCATGTTTGACAAATAAGGTGTGGCCGGCTTGACATTGAACATAGCCATCCCTTTTGAGCACTCTGGTGAATCTATCAAACCATGCCCGAGGAGATTGTTTTAGGACATATAACGACTTTCTGAAGTTGCACACTTTGTTGGAGGTAGTAATGTTTTCAAAACCTGGAGGTATATCCATGTATACATCTTCTTCTAGATCTCCATTTAGGAAGACATTTTTTATATCCAGCTGAAACAGAGGCCAATCCTGGTTTACTGCCAAGTATATGAGTACACGGATGGTGTTTAGCTTCGCAACTGGAGCAAAGGTTTCTTGGTAGTCAATGCCATATGACTGAGTAAACTCTTTTGCTACGAGGCGAGCCTTAGACCTTTCCACACTGCCACCTGCTTTGTGCTTAACCGAGAATATCCACTTACACTCAACAGTTCGTTTTCCAGGAGGAAGAGTGGTAATAGTCCATGTTCCATTCTTTTCAAGAGCTCTAATTTCTTCTAGAGTGGCTGCCTTCCATTCGGGACTTTGTAAGGCTTCATGGATTGAGTTGGGAATTTGGACCTGATCAGGCTTGGTCACAAAAGCTCTGAATTTTGGTGACGACTTTGCATATGACAAGTGATTATGAAGAGGGTGTTGTGTGCTGATTACGCCCAAAGTGTTACGCGGTGTTGTAGTATAGCTTTGGGGTGTCGTATCCACAGGGAGATGGAAAAGTGATTCAAGGGGTTCAATAACTTTGGGTTCTCGTGAATTTGATGAAGGGAGTTTGTTTATTGCATTCAAATGTAAATGTCACCGGAAATAATGATGAAATTTAATATAATATGTAAAATAGTGAAGTTTCGGGGTTCCCTCAATTAGATTGGATCAATCAACATCAACAATTCATGCATTCTCTACTCAATTAGAAGTTTTTGTCCTAACTTTCTAATCGGATGATTTAAACGATACAAACCAATTTAATTGCACATGTAATCCTAGAATTTATGTTTCCCAAAACATAATCATACATCAATTTATTGAAATCAGACTTAAAGAGCGACTATATATCTCTAACATATATCAGTAATTAAATCACACCAATAAATGATTTGAAAAAGTATTTTAATTATTCAATGGAAGAAACATGATTAAATCCATGAAAATCTGAATAAATGTTAAATCTAACTCAAATCTAATTCAAAATACGGGAAAACATAAACCCTAGAATTATTTAAACAATGAAAAACACATCCTAAATTCTAGATCTCCTTAACTTATCACAATCATCTATTGAAATCAGATTATAAATCGTTCATATACATGTAGCATAAGAAAGTAAATAATCACACCAATAGATTTAATGAAATAAAGATTCAACACATAGTTCAATTGTTCGATAGAAAAAACAAGATTGATTCTATGAAAAACTTAATACATGTTAAATCAATTTCAAAATTAATTCATAAATATGAAAATCTAGATCTAGAAATGTTTAGCAAAATAAATACCAAAGAGCATGAATAAATGATGTTGAAATCCCCGAATCCAATTGAGTTCCTCCCTTGCTTCACATTTAGTTTAGTTCTTCATAGGTTTCTTGAGCCAAAATCAATGAAAGAATGGTGTAGAATGAAAATTGAATGGTTAGGAGGCGTTCTGGGGTGTTTTTAGGGTTGAAAAGTCGTGCAAGATATGTTACCAAAGGAGTTTGAGTCATAGAAGGAAAGTGGAAAATTCGGGTTTCAGAATGTTCCTTGCGATCGCAAGGTACAATGCCTTGCGGTCGCAAGGAACAATTGAAATGAGGTCTGGAGATCGCTGAACGTCTCTGTGCGACCGCACAGCAAAAACACCATGCGATCGCATGGTTTTGATAAAATTCAATCGGACAGTCTTTACTATTTTGGCCATAACTTTCCTGTCCGATGTCCGATTGAGGTGATTCAAGTTGCGTTGAACAGATAACTAAAAGGGCTACAACTTCTATTCAGATGTAAACTTCCAATTCGATCATCTACTGTGTCAAAAACCAGTCTCAATATGAGACTGAAAACCGGTGCGAAACTTTTCAGCTTGAAAGTTGATATTTGATAATGTTTTGGCTGTCTTTCATCCCTTTGACTCTTTTCTTCATCCAATTGACCTCTAACACTCTCGAATCTTCATCACAAGGTTGGAAACAAGTTAATAGTATTTGCACTTTAGTCCCTGAACTTTCACTTCCCTCCATCTTGGTCCTTTTTTACTTGTTTCTCCTTATTTCCACTGTATTCGTCCATTTGCAACCTAAACCAAAATATGAGTGTACTTAGAACATTTAGGTGCTAATAAATCATGAAAATGCAATTATTAGTGGATGAATAACGTGATAATTGCACTATTATCATGTGCATTGTCGAACACCTTTCCGTACTGCAATTGGAAGATCGAGATTTGAACCAGACTCTAGAATTTGATCAGACAAAGGAACTGAAGTAATATCAGTCTTACCTTGCATATTTTCATTGGATTTTGGAATCGAGGAAGTGTCTTGATCATGCTGAGTTTGTACAGGCTGTACCTGAGCTTGTTCCTGGCATCGGTTCTTCCTTGTATAGACTTGCAGTTCCTATTCAATTGCAATTTGGTTCGGGATAGGACTCAGAATCTGGATAGAAATAGGACCAAAACCATTCTCGGGTGACTCAGGGGATGACTCGATTGTGGCAGGGGTTGATTCAATTGGTGGAGAAGTGAGAATTTGTGGCTGAATAAGTGAGTTCCAATCCCAATTCTAAGATTCCATCATGCCATTCTCCCCCTGAATGGAAGAATTGGGGTAGAATGGTTGATGTTCAAAAAAAGTGACATCCATGGAATGAAAGAACTTCTTTGTGAGAGGGCAATAACATTTGTAACCCTTTTTGTTGGATGAACAGCCCAAAAATATGCATCTAGTGGCCCTAGGATCCAGTTTTCCTCGGTGTGGTGCATGAATGTGTACAAATGCCGAACAACCAAAGACCTTAAGTGGAATCTGAGTAATGATGTGAGAATTGGGAAAGGCTTCTAGAAGTGATTGGCTAGGAGTTTTAAAATTCAGAATTCGAGAGGGCATCCTATTAATGAGGTAAGTGGTTGTGAGGATAGCTTCCCCCCAAAATCTCTTGGGAACATTTGAGGTAAACAACAATGAACGGGCAACCTCGAGAAGGTGACGGCTCTTTCGTTCGGCCACACCATTTTGTTGGGGTATGTCAACGCAAGAACTTTGGTGAACAATCCCCTGAGTTTGAAAATAATCACCCAGGACAGAATTGAAGAAGTCTCGGGCATTATCTGTCTTGAGAATTTGAAAATTTGTTTTGAATTGATTTTGTATCATGATGTGAAAGGCTTTGAAAATTTGGCTAGTTTCAGACTTGTCTTTCATTAGAAATACCCAACTTAGACGTGTGAGATCATCATCAAATAACAGAAACCATCGAGCCCCAGTAATATTTGCAATTCTCGAGGGACCCCAAATATCACTGTGTATAATGGAAAAAGGGTGAGAAGATTTATATGATTGAGATGGATAGGAACTACATTTGTGTTTGGACAATTGACATATATCACAGTGAAAAAATTTGGAACTTTTATTGCTAAATAAGAATGGAAAGAGTCGTTCAAGATACATAAAATTTGGATGACCTAGGCGGTAGTGCCACATCATAACTGCACTATCTTTATTCGACAGACTTGAAGACAAAGAAATACTAGAGAACTGACACTTTGGACTGACACAAACGTTGCTACAAGATTTTCCTTTGGGAGAGTCATCATGGTTGAGGAGATAAAGACCTGCACAAAGCTCAGCATTGCCAATCATCCTCCTCGATCCCGAATCCTTAAAAACACAAGATTTTGCAGTAAATTTAGTTATGCAGCCCAAGTCATGGTTAAGTTTGCTCACAGACAGTAAATTGCAATCTAGTTTTGGCACAAATAAAACAGATTGTAGGAGAAGATTCTCTGATAGAATGACAGTGCCAATGCCAGCCACTTTTGAGCATGATCTATCAGCTATTCGGACTGAGATAAAGTCCTGGCACGGGTTATAGGATGAGAACAGGGATCGGTTTCCAATCATATGATCTGATGCCCATGAGTCAACAATCCAAGTATTTGAGGAAGCCATGGCTGCACCAAAAGCGATGGATGTATTATCTCTGTGAACAACACTTCCAGTTCCAATGATACCAGGGGCTGGCTGGATGTTTACTTGGCTAATCAACCTTAGAAGAACCTCTAGTTGATCTTTGGTGAAAGGAGCTTGAGTAGCAGTTGCTTCAGTAGTGGCTACATACCCGCGGTTGTCACGCTCATCAGACCCTCTAGTAGGCTTCCAACCCACGAGTTTTCCATGGAGTTTCCAGCAGGTGTCCTTTTCATGCCCTGGTCTCCTACAATGGTCACACCACGGCCTCCCTTTCCTAGGCTTGTTGTCATTCAAATGTTGAGAAGAACCACGAGCAGCATGAGCAAAAACATCTTCTTGTGAAATCAGGGACCCATGTGTTGTAAGGGCTGAACTTTCAGAGGTTGGCAATGTCCCGGATGATCCTAGCATGACTTTTCTCCGACTTTCTTCCCTCCGGACTTCTGAAAAAGCTTCTCGTAGGTTAGGAAGAGGTTTAGTTGCAAGGATTCGATCCCGGACTTCATCAAGGGATTTGTTAAGTCCCATGAGAAATTTGAAAACTCTTTTAGTTTCCACTATTTTCCTGAATTTGACCCCATCTTCTGGACACTTCCAATCATGGGTTTCAAATAAGTCTAGTTGTTGCCAATGGCGAGTGAGATTAGTGAAATAGGTTGTTACAGACCCATCTCCTTGTTTGAGATCCTGGAGAACACTTTCAACTTGAAATAATTCAGAAGTATTCTCACTGCTGGAGTATGTCTCACGGGCAGCCTCCCAAATTTCCTGTGTTGTAGAATAAAGGAGGAAATTTTCACTAATCTCAGTGGTCATGGAGTTAATCAGCCAAGACATAACCATGTTGTTTTCAGATCGCCATGCCTTGTAGTGAGTATCAGACTTGTTGGGTTGTAGTGAGATAATCATCACGCCCTTTGCCACTGATGAACATCATCACCGATTGAGACCATTGTAAATAATTTTGACCATTTAATTTGTGACTGGTCACAGGGACAAGATTGGTCTCGGATATAGCAGGGGTGATTGAAGATGATGAGCCAGCAGGAGAGGAGATGCCGGTTGACGACTAGTCTGTTTCGGCCATGGTTGAGAGAAAAGAAAGGCAAGGAAAAACAGGAGAGAATCAGTCGAGAGCACCTATGAGAGGTCTGAAAGAATACCGGAGAATGGAGGTGACAAGATTATGGTTCTCGGCCAGATTAGGGTTCAGAGACAAGCTCTGATACCATGTAGATAATTCTGAGGGAAAAATTCATCTTCTTATTGAACAATTAGGAGACTATATATACAGGAATGAGGTCATATTAGATCCTCGAAATTAGGAAACAAATCAGCCTAGAATCAATCTAACTAAGGTAAGTAAATATGAGAGAATATTTAGTTAACTATTATTCCTACTTTCCTGCTATACACACGATTCTAAATTCCAAATAAATATTCTATTCCTAACCTCCTGAACAACTTTCTACAAGAGTCCTTATGAATCAACTCACACGGGTGCTCGGCCGCACCATCGAAGGAATCTATAATCACAGCCTCTGCCTAGCATACCAGTCATGGAGAACTATCCCCACTTCGTTTGGCTTCAGGAACTTCACCATTTCCAAAACTCGGTTGCGCTCTCTCTTATTCAAGGAATGGAAAGAGAAGCTATCTCCTTGTTTAGAGTTAAATTGATAGCATATATGCTTCCTTTTGTCATTTACTTAGATACTTCATGGATTGTGTCAGTATTTTATTTCAGTACAAGCTAATTTGCATGAACATAGCAAATTTCCCATATTGGTTAAAATAAAAATAATGTATTGGTCTAATTTTCCAACATTTCTCAAAACTCGCTCAATTTGAAGGTATAGATACCATTCATATGTATCCATGTGCATTACTAAACAAAGAAAAATCTGAAACTTTAATAGCCTAACTGCATTCACCTCTCTAAACATATTTTAGCACTTGTACCCTAGATTCTGTGATGTACAAAGGTTTCTGCTTACTCTATGCACACAATCCTCCATACCATCTCTAAATCGAGTTGGATATATTCTTCTAATACTGCAAGTGTGAACTCTGATCAGTGCATAAATTTCAGAATCTACAAACTTCTCCACACAGAGATAAGTACACAAAACATATTTATGCTGCATTTTCCATTTTATACCACGAAACAAGTTAAAACCATCATTTTCAAGAGAATAATCAAGTGAGACAGTAGTGGCAAAGAGACCTTGAAGTTAAACATTTTCATACTTCTGTAAGCTAACAATCTATACTGAATGACTGCCAACATTATTTCTTCTTCTCTATATCAAAGGGGAAGAGAGGGAACTCGCATTTGAAACCCATAGTAAAGATACCTGTTCAATAGCTTCTTCAGTAAATGGATGCCAATAACGCATCCCTACATAAACCTTTGCAGGGACATTCTTTTCAGATAGTGCTTTTCTCAACTCTTCAGCCTAGAGATATTAGTTATTATCTGAGTTAAAGAGTAAACATAAATATGGAAAATAATGTAAAGAATAAACATATTTTCATTATCGACAAGTCAATTTCACTAAAAAACAGAGATGGCATATAAGATGTGTACAATACAAAGAAGGTACAAACCCAATCTCAACCAGAACCTACCTCTCAAGAGTTTCATTCATCATTTACAGAAGTTGGAATGGACCAGGGCTTCCAAAAGATCAAAAAAAGGAAAAGAATGCTTCAATTATTCAAAACAGGATAATTCATGTGCTCTCATACTTCGCTCGCTCACACAACACCCAATCACGAAAACACAGCACACAAAATCTTCAAATCAAAAACCTGATATATAACTATTGGATGGAATTTTCATGTAGTCATTCCACATAAAATCCACAAAACTGTAGAAATTGTACTTTCAAGTTCAAATAATTAACTACTGCACATGGGCTAAAAAATGATTTATTATATCAAAATCATACCTGAGCATCAGTTATCTGGCGAAGAGGAGAACCACCACCAATTGAAGCATATCCTTCTTTGCTCTTTGGGGCTCTAGCAACAGATATGAATTTCGCCAAAGGATTTTGCAGAAACCGAAACAATCTCGGCAATCGTATAATATCCTAATTCCAATTTACAGACCAATAAAGAATAAAGAATTTTCAACTCCAAAACAATTAACCATTAAGAAATGAACAAAATAACCAAACTGACAGATACTAACTGGATCGGCAAAAAGGTTAAACAAGAAGGGTTGAACATCCTCAAGAGTTTCAGGGCCTCCAAGGTTCAGTAATAACACTCCAATCTTATCATCACCAACAACTGGAATGTCAGATACTTCTTGAGCTCTAGAAGTTACAAATGCTCCAATTTGTGATGAATACTTTTTTGTTAAGGATTCATTGAACATAGGTTGTATCTTACACCATGCGGACGAACCTCTAGAAATTAGGGACGTTTTTGACAAATTCGAACTGGCACTATTTTCCAGTTGCACTCTTAAGCAAGGACATGTACAGCGAGAAGAGCTTTTAGCTGGTAGCAGTAGTCTGCAAAAGAAAATCAGATGAACGCATATAACTATTTTATTTTTGCTTAAGAAACTAGCAAAATCACAATTTCATCTGCCCATATTATGGTGCATCCTACAATACTGGTTATCTACTTATCTTGGATACCTATGCCTTAAGGAAAACCCTGGAGTATGGGATAAGTAGCTAAGTCAATGAAGCCAATCCGACGGGAAGCCATTCCCTTATCTCTCAAATCATAATATATGTCTCAAGCTTGGCAAGCTTCCATAAATCAATTGAAATCAAGATAACGACGTTCATTTACGAGTAACTATCCTTAACTTCCTTAACTCACTGCCAACGGACCAGTAATATACTGATCGAGGATGAACTACCCCTTCCCTAAAATATCCACAAACTGCCACAATTTCTTCTGTCACAACAACAAATTCCAAAAAATAACCTCCCCAGGAAAAGCCCAATCTAAATAAGCCTGAAAATTCAGCATGACACTGAAACTTTTTTATGTATACAGGAATGAATTTTATACATAGTGAATTTCAGTAATTTATTTCAAAACAAGATCTTCCGTCTATAGAATATAAAACTCACACGTACACAAATATAAAAAAAAAAAATGCAAAATATACTAAAATGGGTATAAAAAAGTGCCACTTACAGAGATGGAGAAGGGGATTGAATGCGTATATTCATCGATTGATTCATTTCTAATAGGACTTCTAAAAAATATTCATGAGCTGGGCACTTCTTTTTTAGAGTTGAATTTCAGAGATTTTTTCTTGAAGTACCTCAGGACAGCAGCAGTGGATTTTTATTTTTTATTTATTTATTTTTATTTTTATTTTTTATGTTTTCAAAATTAGCCACGTATTTCGCAGTTTATCCTCTGTATATCCAAATAATTTCAACTCCTTTAAATATTTGGAATTACGAAAATCTAAAATGAAAAGCGTTAATTTCACAAACGGTCACTGAAATTACATAAAAATTACAAAACGATCACTAAAATTTAAAACATTCAGAAACGGTCACTCAACTTTCACATGGTTTCAGAAATGGTCACTGAAGTTAGTTTTAAGACTTTTATGTTTTAATTGAAACATAAAGCACCAAAACACGGTCACTTAAAAGCTGGAGGACCTCAACTTCAAAATTCATTGTGAATAATTTTCTTCGCGTGAAGGATTTTGGGCCAAATTGAATCCGGAGGTTTCATTGTGAATAGACTCAATTGGGTGATTACCCATGGCCTTAGCACTGCCAATTGAAGATTTGGTGGTAGAATTGAGGATTTGTAGCAGCAGAGATTCATCGACATCATGGGAACAAAACTTTTCGCAAATACCGCGAACGTCAGCCACAAATTGATCGACTTCATAGCAAAATTGACCTAGACCCATGCTTGGGCAAGGTGCGCCAGGTGGAGACAGTTCTAACCCAAGTGGTCCGCGACCGGTATTCAACCGGACGACACCGGAATCTGTAGAAATGGTGTCCGTTATCGCGCAGCTCGCGAAAGGCAGTATGTCTAGGTTTAATTTAGGCTGAACAATTGATGTTTGGGCTACATTTTTTTCCATAGGTAAGGTCTTTCAGGGGTGGGTTATCGATCGGTGGTTGTCTCCAGCAAAGTTGGTGGCCGGAAGAAGGGATTTCGGCAGTTTGCAAAAAATTAGACAGCGAACTTTGAAATTCATTTCCGGCCAGATTACTACGAGTTAGAGGGAGTTCTTTGGATGTAATTGAAGAAGAAGATGTGCTCTTTCCACTAGTAGCAATATCCGGTGGTTTTAGAGAGCGTAGATTGCCGGAATTTGGATCCATAATATGCGTCCAAAGGGGGTGAAAATCGTCCCTTAGAAAATTATTCACAATGAATTTTGAAGTTGAGGTCCTCTAGCTTTTAAGTGACCGTGTTTTGGTGTTTTATGTTTCAATTAAAACATAAAAGTCCTAAAACTAACTTCAATGACCATTTCTGAAACCTCGTGAAAGTTGAATGACCGTTTCTGAAAGTTTTAAACTTCAATAACCGTTTTTTAATTTTCATGTAACTTCAGTGATCATTTGTGAAATTAACCCGAAATGAAAAATAGCAAATTTATTCGTCTTGTAAGGTAGTCACGGAAATATCAATTACGAGTTATTTCTTTCCCCTTCCAGTTTTGGTTAGAATTAAAAATTTTACGCAAATGATCAATGCAATACTTATGTTTAGTCGTAGACTTGTATAATTACAAGTTGATTCCTTATTTTGTATCGATTTTCATTGTTTATGTCATTCTTAGAAGTCACGCGTATTTTGAGAACGAGGGGTCATGGATCAAGATATGAACGACAGAGGCGTTGATGCATAGGCAAAGAAGATGATATCTTGCACGACGAAGGCGTTGATGCATAGGCAAGGATGAGGCCTCTAAAATTGAAAAAATCTTTATCGTAAAGCTAAAGTCCCGTGTTTGAAAGTTGAAACCTGTTAAAATAGATAAAACATTTATGCAGAGGCAAAGTCCAATGTTTTTGGGATGAGGCTCATGAAAGCATATGAAATATTTGTGCAAAGCCTGATTCAAGTTTTCTAATTCGTCAAATATAACCCCTTTTTCAAGGAAAATTTTGGCCAAACAGTCAGGTTACACAATGATATTAGACAAATAGCCTTTGACCTATAATAAAAGGAAAAAAAATCGAAATATTTTAATTGGTAAAATAACAAAATTGCCCTTCGATTTTTAACTCCAAAATCACCCAATTTTCTCTCATTTCTCTGGTTACTTCTCCTTCAACACTGTAAAATCCTTTTTTTCATTTGAAATTGAACTCTTCTTCTCCTCCTTTGTATCTCATCAAATTCACTACAATACCCACTAAAATCGATTGCAAATTTGCGAAAGTACAGGAATTCCTCTCCTTACTACTACGATGGTGGAAGCGAACGCACTAGGAGTAAGTTTTCTACATTCTTTCTACAATATTATGTACAGTATTGTTCATATGATATACATCATGGAAAATGGCAAGGTTAACCTATCAAGAAACACGTTGGCTCCAAATAATCCTCCTCCTATTCCTTTCAGTTGTTAAGTGTATTTTGATTTAGAAGGTATTTATCTGTTGCACTTCCCATAAGTATAGTTTGAGTTGGTATGAAAATGGGATCCTGAACTCTGCAGACTTAGCTTAACGTAAGCATAATGGTTATAACTGCAAGATTTTTCGATGACATTGTATCTTTTTGTCATGCAAATAATGTTATTATATTGGAATATGAGGACTTGTTATTTTACTATGTTGCCTTGTCTTCTAGTGATTCTAGTGACATTAGACTATAATTTGGGCTAATGTGGCACTTTTTATTTAGTGTATCACGTTTCTTATGATTGTGAGGTGAACTATGAACAAAACAAAAATTTTGTTCGAAAATGAAGTTATATTTAAATCGTCTTAAATTTTCCCTCATCTTTAGATTAAGTTTTGGTATCTTTTATGAGTGTAGTTTGTCAACTATGACAATGGAATTCCTGCAAAGGAAGCATTGCATCCTACAAGCCTATTTTTGAACACATTTTAACATTTGAACACATTTTCATCCCATGTTTGACGTTCACTAATTTAAATTTGAATTCCTAAACATGAAATACGCTTTCGCCAGAGAAGTTGGAGTTGATGTTGTTTTCTCATGGTTGATGTCAATTGATTTGCTTTGGTCTTTTCAGATTTTTAGTTCTTTTATTTATTGTCTTTTTATTATTATCATTTAAGATAATTTATTTTAACTCATATATGAGGTGCTCATTAAATACGATTCAAGTTAATGAAGTCCTTGGAGCAAGTTGTTGATCATGACTGATTGGGAAAGTAATGATGAAGACATTAGGTTATGATAATTTTTCCAGTAAAAGTTGAAATTACATATCCATGCAAAAGTCATGGAGTTGGGTTCTCGTCATAAGGCACATTCATAATGAAACTTTTAGAAAGTCTTCAGGATTTATGTTTCTATTAAAGTTTGTTGTTGCTCAAATTACAGACAATTCATTAGTGTTAAGTGTGTAAGCACAAAGCATAGGAAGAGATAGAATCAGAAGTGTAAGAAAAATGGATTGTTTGTTATCTTTGTTAAAGAGTGTGTTTGATGCACATTTTTTAGGAAAAAAATGCATTTTTGAGATGTGATGGTAAATATGTAGTTGAAAAAGAAGGAAAAGCTATTGATATGATGGAAAATATTATATTATTGAAAAATATGTAGTTGAAAATGAGTAGAAGAATGAGAATGTGGCTCAAACTTGGGCAAAGAAAATAAAATTACAAATATTCTTCAAACTAGATTATGTAAGTTAAATGTATATAAGCGTCAATGAGAACGATATAAGTGTCGTTACAGAACTTATAAGCTTCCATGAGAACGACACAAATAATGCTACAAGACTTATAAGCGTCCATGAGAACGACACAAGTGTCGTTATTTGAGATGAAAACGCTCTTGAGAACATCACAAGTGTCATTATTGACTTATAAGAGTCCATTACATTGTATATCATTTAATTCGTTCTTTATCACGTGTCCATTGCTTGAGGTCGTTATGTTGGAAACATTTCAAAGTATATGAGAAAATAACAGAACGGCACAAGTGACGTTATTGAGAAGAAAATAGCCTTTGTGTCATTCTATCTGTAAACATGATTATAAACAGCCACGTCCCATTCGTGCCTCGAGAACCATAAGTTGAACTCATTTAAGTTGTAAAATGGATATGACGTTTACAAAAGTTGAGAGATATGCTCATTACTTATATTCTAATAAATCAGTAGAGTGACTTGTTTTTCTTCACATGAGAACGACACAGATGTTGTTATGTTTGCAAATATAAGTGTCCATGAGAATAGCACTTGTGTCGTTACTGAGATAAGAACGTCTATGAGAATGGCACAACTATCGTTATGTTTGTATTGGTTTGTATAAAAGTTTGATTTACTTAGGAATAATAAAATAAGATTCTTGTTGAATATTATGTAGTTTAGCTGTGTTTCTTCAAAAATATCAGTATAAGTTTCTACGTACTATTTGAATTAAGTTGTGTTTCTTAAGGAACTACCACATAATAATATTTCGAAACGTAGATAAGAATATAATGCTTATTCTCTTACATTAATACTATATTTTTCTAAAAAATATATTTAGAAAGATGTACTTCTTCGCGAGTATGAACATAATATCATTCACATAATATTGATATAACATAAATTTATACTTCTTCAAGAGTATTTAAATTATGGAATTAAGAGATCTAGTATATTTCAAATCATGAAATGCACTAGATCTTATATAATTTGCTATTTGAGAGCAATTAATATTTCACTTAAATATTAACATAATATAAAGTTTTAATATGTCTAAATTTGGGGTTCTTCGAGAACAACAAAATATTCTTCATGAATATAAGTAAGTATAAAATCGTGCTTCTTCGTGAGCTACAACATCATTGAATATTTGTGTTATGTTAAAGAAGAGTAATAATTATATTCTTCGAGGATGTTAAATTTTATAAAATTGTGTTATTCAGGAGCAATAACACCTTACCTAGTATGATATAAATATATTCTTTTTCAAAAGCATTAGTTAAATCAAAATATTTAATCCGTCTAAAATAAAACTTCACAAGTCATATAAATCATATTTTATAAAATATTATCAAAAAATTTGTATCATTGACTTATTTGGAATAGGAAGATAACCATTGGGTGAAAGAAGTACTTGAATTCGGCAAATTTAGATAACTTTGATTAGTCTTAAATTCTTTAAAATACAAAACTAAAAATTTTGTTCTTCTAAAAAAAATCCCGATCTTTCAATTAATTCAATTTCACTACAGTTCCGTAATGATTTCTCACAAATGAAGTGTTGAATCTTAATCTTAACCATTGAATTTGAAGAATAATGAGGTGTAAACTTGCTGTCCAAATTTCATGATGATCACGCCACGAAGAACTGAGTTACGGTGTTTCATCATAATTGTCCAGGCTGTTCATATTTTGCGAGTTTCCTGCACCACTGATTATATATGTATGAGCTCCTTAGTGCTGATAACGTGTTATAAAATTATAGTGAAAGATAAGAATAAGAAGAAATAATGAGAGAGAAAAGTAAAGATGGTTAAAACTCAAGTGTGTATATTATTATAATGAATGACATGTATATATGGTTTTGGTAAGAATTATAATCGATATAGAATACTTTCTTTTAGAGTAAGTAGAATTTATCTAGGTATCCTAATAAAACTAAATATTCATCAATAATTATTCCACAATTACACAAGAAAGTAATACATTTTTAGTAGGGTTTTTTTTTTTTTTTACTGGGATGGTTTTGGATGTATTTACCAAAACTATCAATTGTATTTGGGGTAGGGTTGTTTTTGAGTACAAATGAATGATGGAATAAAATTATAAATTTAGTCCATAATCTTTGGTCAAATTAGGGGTGGGCGCGGGTCGGTTCGATTTTTTTCGGTTCCAGAAATTTTCGGGTATTTAGTAAATGGAATCGTCGGTTCCAAATATAATTTTGGAACCGTTCAGGTTCGGTTCCGTTCCGTTCCGTACTATAATTAAATTTTTTAACATTTAAAATAATACTACATAAATACACCTGAAAATAGATACTAATATTAATAACAAAAAGTAGAAATAAATACCAAGTTCAATCTTAACTTTTACAAATTAACGTAATCTAATTTAATAACATATAAATAATAAGTTGTCAAATACAAATACGAAAAAGTAAATATTACTAATAAAACTTTGATAATTCATATCAATAATTCATTTGCTTCAAACATTCAAGTCTACATAAAAATGAAATACAAATTAGAAGTAATAAAGATAAAATATTTTAAAGTATTGATAATACTTACCAATTATTTAATATAATAATCAGTTGCTTGACTTTCCATACTAACTACTAAGAGACTATACAAGAAAAAATTGAAAAAAACACAACTAACAAACATAAATAAACTCTAAATTGTTCAACTAATAAGATTTAATAAGAAAAAAATTATTAATTTATTTAGAAAAAATAAAAGAAATTGATTTATCCAATATTAAAAAAAAAATTCGGTTCTTATTCGATTCTTCGGTTCTGGGTCTAGAACCGAGAACCGAACCAAACCATTCGGTTCTCGATTCGGATACCCGTTCGGGTATTTCATTTAAAAAAACCCGCTCGATTCGGTTCGGTTCGGACATTTTGCCCAGCCCTAGGTCAAATGGCGATACTGTCTTAATTTTTTTTTTTTTTTTTCATTTGTTGAGCTAAAGAAAAATAATTTGTTTTTTGCCTCTAAATTTTGAGAAAGGATAATTGGCGTAATAAAACTCACCTTTGCTGATTTTGAGCAATACAGCAGGCGTCAAAATGCTAATAATGTCCTATGTAATATATGGAAATGGATAGAGAAACAGGACATGAAACCAATTTTTCTGAAAGTTTGCAATAGATCATTAATTGTGCAGATATTAAATGAAAATTGACATGAAGACTTCCTGAACCCAAGCCAGCCTAGGGAGACGGTTCCCGATGCCAACGAAGTTTGGTAATTGAACTCCAATGCCCATTTCTTTAAATTTTTGCATTATGATTTCTACTTGAAATTGTTTCTTTTGTACAAGAAAATGAAGGTTGTGGGTTCTTCTCTTGGAGTGACAGACCTATGTATCATAGCTTCATGAAAATAATATTGATGCACGATAAGGGAGAAAGCGGTAAGAAAGGGGGGAAGAAACCAGTGAGAACGGGGAAGAAGCTAGAGAAGAAATAGAAATTTAGGGAAAAAGGGGTAGGAAGAAAACGACTGCTCCAAGCAAAGCCATTCTATTGTTATTGGGCTTTATTATTTATGTTTTCTATTATTGGGTTGGGTTGGCCCAAACCCAATACTTAGCTAGGTATTACTATTTATATGGTTTTGTCATTTTAATTTAGATAGTTAATGATTGAATGAAAATTAAGTTGGCAGCTATGCTTTATTTCCTCCCATTCCCTGTGTTTTTCGTGTTTCCCTCCCCTGCCTTTTTCTTCTTCCTCTTTTCTTCTGTTTTCTTCTAAGTTCTTTGCTTGAATTCTAATTCATCCTACATCAAATTGGTATCAGAGACAAAACTTAGTTACCTTCATCTCAACTGTTCGGTAAAAACGATCTCCATATCAACACATATACAGCCATTTACCCAATACATATACTCTGCCATTTACACAAATAATTGGGATGCTTTATCAACTTTTGTCATGTTTTCCAAAATGCCAGATTTCTTTAATTGATAAGAGTTTCTTCTCGGCTCCGTGAGGAGCACAACACCTTCTCTACATCTGTTTCTGCAACCACCACCACCAACAATCAACCAACCACCACCTATAACCCCTCAACTAAGTACGTCTAACAGCCACTCACAGGAAAAACCCTACCCACAATCATTAAACCCATAATAACCCCCACACAATCACCACCCTCCAATAATCCACTACTCGCCATCTCCGAAAATGTTAAGAAAATAAAAGATAGATTCAATATAGAATATATTGAAGGAACTTGATGAAGGAAAACATGTAGAACACTTATTATTCATCAAAAGCTCAAGTAATAATTTGAGTACATTGATCTATTTATAGATAATTCAGCTGGTGTAACAAACTAATCTAACAACTAACAAACTAAAGAAGGAACTAGAAAAAGTTAGAATCTGGAAGAAGAGTCACGAACGTGATCTCGTCTTTGGCCGAAATGAGAAGGGAATCTGCTAGTCTGTTGAACTTGCATATATTCCAACACTCCCCCCCTCAAGATGGAACATCTTGAATTGTAGAGAGAAGTTGTTGGAAGAAGGCAGCCTGGAGATGAGCTGGAGAAGACGCTGCGAACATGCCAGTAGAGAAGCATTCCAGAGAAAAAAAAAAGCAACATAAAACCGGAATAAAAGAGCATCCATGGCTCTAAACCGAGGACTTGCTGAAGATATCATCACCATTGATGAGTGAAATGAAAACTGGAAATGACAAACACCAGTGCAATCTCCAAGCCTCTCACTAGTGGGAGCTTTTGTCGAACACCTTGAAGGATAGCTGAAGAACAGAGGCTGGAAGAATCAATTCTGAGAAGGAAGATGCTGGAAGAGGAGAATGCATTAAAATTCCAGTTGCTTGCTGCCAACATAGGATTCAACAGCTTATTCAGCAAGCATCAACGACTCAGTAGTCTTTCAGCTTATTCCAGCCCAATTACATACGATCTTAATCCTGATTTTACTAAATCTATTACTGCAGATTCAACAGAACAGATGATGATCGAGAATCAGAGAAGCACTGTGGAAGCACAAAGTGCTCTGATACCATGTTAAGAAAATAAATGATAGATTCAATATATAATATATTGAAGGAACTTGATGAAGGAAAACATGTAGAACACTTATTATTCATCAAAAGCTCAAGTAATACTTTGAGTACATTGATCTATTTATAGACTAATTCAGCTGGTGTAACAAACTAATCTAATAACTAACAAACTAAAGAAGGAACTAGAAAAAGCTAGAATCTGGAAGAAGAGCTGCTCAACGTGATCTGTTATGCTGAGCTAGAGAAGGGAATCTGATGATCTGTTGAACTTGCATATATTCCAATAGGAAACACCAAAACCAAAATACTGAGTCCACCGCCGCTTAATGCAAAAAAAAAATCCGGCACAACCATCACTCAAACCGAACCCGAACCACAACACCAAACGAAAGCCTAGCCACCAACAGTGACCCAGATCTTACCGACTGCATCTAATCAGCTGAACCCAAAACCGTCCCAAACCCGCGAAGCCGACTCACCTATTTTTTGAAACGCCACCTCCACTTCACCACTGGAATCACCACCAGCAGAAGAACTGGACAACCAAGAACCACCATCGCTTTACAGCAGCACGTCGTTTCTACCTCGCCGGTCGGACGTTACAGCAGTCGGATGGTTTGTTTTTTGTTTTTTTTTTTTTTTGCCTTAAGCCTGATTTGTTGCCATATAAAGTGGCATCTCAGTTTGGGCCCTTTTTTTACTATAGAGGGTAATTGGCCTATAGTATAAAAAAGAAAAAAAGTTGTGAAAAAAAAGGCAACAAAAAAAAGTATTTCCAACTTTTTTTAGGTATATCTTTGACCTATTGGTTGGCTCGTTTATTTCGATCAATTGGTTGATTGGCTCGTTTATTTCGATCGTTTGGTTGATTGGCTCGGCTGCTTCTATGAACAAATGGAAGTTTTTGTTTTATTTATCACTGGTTTATATTACTGTTCATTTTTAAAATTGTATCGATTAATTTTTTTGTACTGCTGTTATTCTAATTTTACCTAAAGTCCACGTGACCGAATTCATTGACTTGTTAAATTCCCACAATTTTACTTAAAGTTCACGTGACCGACTCCCTTGACTTGTTAAATTCTCATTTTACCCTACTTATGTTACATGATCGGATTTTTGACTAGTAGTTGACGTCTGTTTTGTTATTTTACATGTATCAGCAGTATTAGCTTGTCGTATTTAGCTTCATTTAATCCCAAAGTTTCAAAAAAAATGCTCAAGTTATTGTTCATTGATCTCTTTATTGTACGTCATTTAGTTGCTAATACAGTGCATGCAGTTGCATAGTGGTCGTCTTGTCACTTCTAGTTTCAGTACTTTAACCATGGACCCCTCACAATTGGATGTACTCACCCGACAAATAACAGCTATCCAAATCCAAATGACTGCTTCTCTTGAACAGAGTAGGGGCCTAGCTGCTAGTCTCAACAATTTTAAGCAAATCCTTCATGCGATTGATGTTGAAAATTTTGAAGTGTCCTATAATAGACAATATCATTGTCGATAAGGTGATCAAAAATATTTTCGACACGACCGTAGGGATGGGGATTGGGTTCATGAGCGAAAACGAGGTTATGACCGTCACAGTACTCATTCATTTCTACGTTATAAGGAACGTTTCTTTAGAAACAATAAAGTAGATGTTCCTACTTTTGATGGTTGCTTAGATTTTGAAGTTTTTACTCGATGGACTGCCCTTAAACAAGAAAATCAGTTAGTGACTGAGTATATTGCTCAATTTGAGGAATTTCGAATGAAATGTCATGTCATTGAAGATGAGGCCCTGATTTTGAGTAGGTTTAGACAAGGTCTAAGAGATGATCTTAGGCGTGAGCTTTTCCTTCGAGGTGTCACTACTCTTGATCACACCTACTCTTTAACCCAAGATTATGAGTTGATTATTAATACTCCATATGAAAAGCATGGTGACAACCATACACCCAACTCATGAGCACCGCGTCCTCTTAAATCTATTAGGAGACCTTTCCCATCAAATGTTCCTCCTGTGTTCGAAAATAAGGGTACAACTTCTGAAATTCCAAGGACTTCTTCTCACTTGCAGTACTTCATCTGTAAGGACTTTGGCCACATCTCTTCCAAATGTCCTAGCCGAGCCTTAGTCATTGAAGAACGAAGAATATAATGGACGAGGGATTAGAAAATCAAGTCTATGAACCTAAACTTGAAGAATTTGATGACTTGGATGATAGTGAAAACACTTCCTTAGGTAGTATTCAGACTTTTCCTATGAATCTACGTATTGTACCCCTTGTTTCCGATACCTCTCAGTCAAGTGTTGCATGTCGTACCATTATCCAACCCAAATGTGCTATAAATTTGTGTAATCATGCCATTTCAAGAAAAAATCTTGGGAATTGGGATATGATCGTCCCAACAGTATAAATTATATATAAAAATTCTATGAATTAGTCTATAAGTATGAGTCCCTTTGAAATTATTCATGGTTATGAGCCTATGAAGCCTTTAGACCTTATTTTCATGTCCCCACATGCTAATGTGTCGATGTTAGTTGAGGCATTTGTACATCATCTTCATGATTTGCATATTGAGATCAATAAACAACTTGAAGCAAGTAATGCATCATATAAACTTCAAGATGATTTGCGTAAATGACATTTTGAATTTAACATTGGGAATTATGTTATATTGCAAGCTCGTAGTGTTGGTCTTTTTAAAATTTTGAAGCATGTTGGTCCAAATGCACATGTCATTGATCTTTTATCACATTTTGGCCACTACTCTACTTTAATATTGAGGACTTCATTACTTATAAACACAATTTCAATTCCTTTGATGGTCCTTTTCTATTTAGCTTTATGGACCCCCAATCTGTCCATGTTAATATATCCACTTCAATACCATCTGTTACAGCACACAAAGATACAATTGATGTTATTTTAGATGAACAGATTGTGCTAAACAATGATGGAGAGATTTGGTGCTTCTTTTCTCGTTGGGTAGTTCCACCTGTGTAGACCATACATGGAGTCCTACAGAGAAGTTTCAACAAATCTGGATCAAACTGTTGGAGTTTTGACATTTGGTTTTTACAAAAAATCGTCCCCCATGGTAGAAGTTTATCGACTTGACAAGGTCGAGTTTTTCTCCCATTCCGGGAGAGTTGATGCGGACATCGTAGAAACTTAATTCTATTGTAATTGAGCTTTGTCATTTATGTTTTCTATTATTAGGCTTATAGTAGTGGGTTGACCCAAACCCATCACTTAGCTAGATTATTACTATTTATATGGTTTTGATATTATAATTTAGATAGTTAATGATTGAATGAAAATTAAGTTGGCGGCTACACTTTATTTCTTTCCCTTCCTTGTGTTTTTCCCTTTTCCCTCTCATGCCTTCTTCTTCTTCCTCTTTTCTTCTGTTTTCTTCTAAGTTCTTGGCTTGAATTCTAATTCATCCTACATCAAATATCTATTTAGCTAAGATCCAGGAATGCACACGAACAATAGGTCTTGGAAATTAAAAGCTTCGTTTTGGGGTTATTTTGTGATTTTATTGTAATGTGGGTAGAGAATAGTGGAAATTAGACTATTAATTTTATGTTCTGATAGATTCAATGTAAGTTATCTAGATGGTGTTGTTGTCATTATCGTATTTGATAAGTGTGGAAAAACACACTTATTCGGCACTTTTCGGATTTAATTGGAATTGAAATTGAGTTTATTTTTGTGCATAATTATGTAATTTTCATGTTTGCAGGCTAAAACTCCGATAAGAAGAAGAACGGAGCGAAAAAGAATGAAAATGGACTAAAAGTGAACAAAATGGTGAAGTTGTGGACTGAAATGCAAAAACTGAAAGTTGAAGGACTTAAAGTGCAATGTATAAAGGGCCTAACTGAAATGAAGGTCAAAATTCAAGGACCAAATTGTACTAAATCAAAGTTGAGGGACCATTTTGCCACTTTCCAAAAGTTTGGGGACCTTAGTTACAATTTTCCCTAGATCTTTTGGTTAACTTAATGACTAAGCAAACCAAAATATCTAACTTATATATATTAAGTGCCTGGCACGTTTTTTTGGTAGAATAATATAGGAATAGATTAGTTTTATTATTTTTTTAGTTTTAGTTTTATAGTTTAGTTTTTAGAATTTTTCTCTCTACCTTTCTCTTCTCTTTTCTTTTCTCTTTCTTTTCTTTTGTGTTGATCTTGGCTTGTTTTTGGAGAAGAAAGATTGATAGCAAGGGGATCAAACATCAAGGAAAGCTTGGAAATCCATTGGAGGGATTCAAACTTTATCTTCAAGGGTTTTATCTTAACTTTTGAATTCCTTTATTAATTTCCAAGTTTGTAATGTATTGTATCATGAATCTCTTTTTATTATCTTTATAAAATGAGCTAAGTTTGTTGTGTTGGAATTTATGAATTGAACTTAACCTAGTTGTTTCATTGATTATCGATATATCTACATGTTTAGTGATAAATGCATTTGTTATCAAAATCATAGTGTATCAATCATCATGTTTAAAATGATTTCATTTAATTGACAACTAGATGAAATTGTTAGGTTTTACTTCATTTTTGGTGACGCTTAAATGATTATAATTAATATTGATGTGATTGTTGTAAAATAGTTGCATTAAATAGACCGAAATGATTGATGCCTCGGATTTGCATTAGTATATCTTTTGCGCGTTTAGGTGATATAGAGATATACACCTACTCTGAGTGACCCATTGAGCTATTTTCACAAAAATTCATGCTGTTGGCTATGTTTGTATCGGCATAGAGATATGCGGTACAGATACGTCGATTAGGGTTAATATGACCTCGAGAGGGGGTATTAACTAAAACAGGAGAATCGGGTCTAACTATCGCATTTTGATAATATGCATCGGCACATAATTGGTTCGAGATCAATGAAACAATAGGTTAAGCGACATCGTAAATTCCAACCACAATTTTCCCTCCGAAATTTGCCAAGACACCTTTATTTTCTTATTTTGTAGATTGTTAGTTTTTATATCATGTCTTTGAATGCGTGTGTTTATTTTTGTGGTTAGAATTAAAATCGATTAAAGTTGTGTAATCCAAAGTATACATTTCTCGTGGGATCGACAATCCGGACTCTTTAAGTCCACTTTATTACTTGAACGCGACCTGTGCGCTTGCGGCATAGATTTTAGCGAACAGTATTGTTCCAATGTATTCAATTTTTCATGTAGTATTGTATCATAAAGTGTTCTAATGTAATATAAGTTAAAATTTCTGTGATTTAATTGAGTTGTTTTGAATTTGAAGTAGACCTCTATTAAGGAAAAAGAAGATCCGGTCAATTTTTCAAACTTAGTGTGCAAATCAATGGGATAATTACATGATTGGTCATTAAACTTTATATAAGGTTTTTAGGGAATCATTGAACTTCATAAATTTTCTCATTAATCACTGAACTTTAAAAAATATAATATCATACATTACTAATTACAAAATATAATCTCAGTGATGTATGAGAATGAGTGATGTATGATGTAAAGTTCAATGATTAAGGGTAAACTTTTAAAATTCTCAATTATGGACGTGATTACATTTTGTAAAGTTCAGTGACTAAGCCTCGTTTGTTACCCATTTTTGCCTTTAAAATGCATTCTTTTGTCTTGTCAAGCACATTTGCTACAGTGAAAAGGTAATCATTGGATGTTGAAATATTCCCACTTTCCCATTTTTGCCCATCCACCTGTGAACTTAATTGAAAATACAGAATACCCAATCAACTGCATTATTGTGCCACCACCTTGTATGTTTCACATGAAATGCAATTTTCACGCTTCATGTATCATGCATATTTTGACCGGATGTATATTGTCAATTTTTTGGATTCAATTATTCACTGATTCCACCTGTACAATCCGAAAAATATTAAATTCAACAGATACATCGAATTATATTCCCACGTTCGTACAACACTAGACATTTGCGAAATGTCATGTTTCATACAAAATGTGAAGATCACTGTTGTTGTACCATATAATCGCGAAATCGATCCCAATCACTTCGCTGTATTTTCGGTGCATTCATTTCGGTGTGCATTTTGTCTTCACCGTTAGGTAGGTCTACCTCAAACCGATCATCATCTGTTTCTGCTCTAACAAATCCCTAGTCCATAAATCCAGAACGACCTAAAAATTTTTTGAATGTCCATCATTGCGACAACAACAGCAACTTGGATTCGAAACCTAGGCATACGATCAAGTATTTGCCATCTTTTTTTTCCACACACCAAACGCTCGTTCTATGACGTTTCTGCAGGACGAGTGTCTGTAATTAAACCTCTCACGAGTATTCTGAAATTGGCGACGACAACCGGATCCATCATCGCGAAACTCTTGAAAATGATACAATATATCTAATCCTTTGTAAGTGGCCATGTAGCGCTGTCAATGAGCAAACCCGGAGTCAACCAAATAATACTTACATGGCCTGGGTAATGGAAAATGAATTCAGGATTGTGTATAGCACGTGCTAGTATTCGAGCATCGTGCGTATTCCCGATGGTACCAGCAAGCACGAATGTGAAACACAAATTGAAATCGCATGCAGACTGTTTTTTGCGTCGGCACTCCTTGCGGCCTATAAAATTTACCCACTCGTGACGTAGTAGCACATCTTTCACATGCATTCCATTAATAGCACCAATGCAGTCTTGAAACAAATGATGCTTAGTCGGGTCCGGCCTGTGGGGGTCCTCACCCTCGTTGTAGTCTAGTCTTGGTTGTATGAGACGTACCGATAAGGTGACGATGGCATTGAGTACCTCCTTAACATAATGGCATATTGTTTGCAACGATTGATTGAAAAGAGTTGTCAATATCGGTATCCTTTTCCATGCGCTAATATGCACAAGAACATTTCAACTTGCTCGTAGATATCGATGTTGGCTATTGCATAAGCCATATTCATTACGCAGAATATGTGCAAAGTATTGCAGTAGTTGTGGGTACATTCAAAACTCTTGATAGCACATCTTGCAGCTATCTTCCATTGCTTCCTTCATGAACATGTGGCCATTTCTTGAAGACGAAAATCGTCGGATACGGCGTCGTTGTTTGAGATAGTAGTTACTGGCATCGCTTACTGCGAATTGACAATATGTCGTGACGTCTTCCGCCAGTTGGCTAAGAAACTCATTATCATCAACTTCTTTTTCGTCGTCGGAGCTCGATAGAAGCGCACAATTGAAGTTGAGATCATCTATTGTAGGAAATTGAAGATCACCAAATTTTGTAATAGTACAAAGATTTCTACAGAGCAACATCACATGTCACCACTTATGTGTTAAACCAACGAATTTATATAAGAGTAAACAATCCTTGAACGTTTTTCGTTTGAGTGACGTTCAAATAATTGTACCATAAGGTTTGAAAAAAAAAGATGCATGTACTTTTTGGGCACGTAACACCTTTTTGTTGCTGTTCAAACGTGGTTCCCAAAAAGAAATTGTACGTTTCCTATAGGAGTTGTCAATCATGCCTACACTATTTTTTTTACCCAAAAAAGATTAAACATTTGAAAAGAAACCTCAATAAGTTAAACCTATACGTGATAGAACATAATGTACATAATGTTACATACGAACGATAAAGGCACAATACCAACTGTAATTATCTACAAGAAGTATAGCATTTAAAAAAAATAAAACAAGTATGGTAGAGTTGTTTGATGCAGAAATTAATGGAGTGACTTATTATGCTAGTTAAACAGCCACTAAATCTACTCAAACTTATCATCTGCGTCCTACATTTTTACTCGGCATCATGATGGTTTTTATCTTCGCCATCACTTCCTCGGCGGCACTGTTAGCCCGATCAACTGAAAAGGACAACTCCCGAGCATAAATTTTCTTCTTCTTCCCTTTTAGTCTACTTGACGCCGACTTTCTCTTTTCACCACTTCTGGCATTCGAAATGTGCATGCTTGAAGTACTTTTTTGTTTGTCGCCCTCATAGTTTAAATAAGTACTCTCCCCATCAACATGGATTACATCCCTTTGGTCTTCGACAACATTGTCCTCAAACAAACTGAAGCCCGTACGATATAACTTGGTGGGGGTGACTGCGTACTTGTCACCGTCGTAGCTATTGCCGAAAAGCTGACGATATCGAATGTAGATTTCACTGATATCTTTGTCCTTGAAGTCCGTGTACTCCTTGTTTTCCTGCAATTACGTTAGCACATTTGATCAAAGTAACGTGACATGGATATCGTAATGTACTTTGAAACAATGCTCAAGGTATGGAAAAAACTTTGAACATGGAAAATCAGTATGTGTGGCAATTTTCATTCAAGAAATTCTCTGCAATTCTCATCCTAGATGACTGGTGAGTGTAAGAGAGAAGGTTATGGAAACAAAAATTGGATCACCAACATACGTCCTGCAATCAGATTTTGCTCCTAAATAATCAACCACGAAAATGTTACTTCCCATGCAAAGCTAATAAGTTCAATATCCCTACAGTTTTATCTTCCAGTTCATCGTGTAAAATATTTTTCAAACACTTTGAAGAGGACCAAAGTTACATCATAATAATAGAGTGCCAAATGAGACCCGATGTAATAAAAAATTGCAACTTCACGCATTGCCCACAATATATATGTCAAAGTGAATGTCCAACAACAATTCAAAAATCTCACCTTCAATTTTCGGGTCCACCATTCGTCAGATGCTGCGATCCAACCCTCCGACGGGTTTATTCGACCCCGGTATAAGCCAACAATTCCGTTGTGTTCCCGACGCATTGCGTCCTAGTGGTTGCACAATTGGAGTAATTATGGTCGGAGATGGAGTTGAACAATAACATAACACGTTCCCACCTGTGTTTCATGAAACACTTGTCGTGTCGATGGACGATTCAACGTTTGGGCAGTCGGCAATAGCATTTGACGAACCCAGACCATGAATTTCACTGGTCTGCATGTTTAATAAATGGGTTTGGAAAGGCTAAAAAAACATACGAAATGCGGTAGCAGCCAACGTTCAGAAAATCCACCTGAGAATCGAATGTGTACATGCCTTCGGTTTAGCTTTTGAAGTGGCGGTGGCGGCGCTACTGCAGTTGGACTGCCCAATTTTATGGTGGGGAAGCCTGTTTATTTTCGGTCGTCAGTGCAGTGGATGTACCAAATCGCGAAGTGTGGGACTTCTTCTTCGTGTTTTGGGGCCCTCAATCTACAAGGAAGCTTTAGCCAATTCAAGATCTACTCTCGTCGAGGTGTGGTGGAACACTGAGGAAGTCGTCGAAACACGATAGCTGGGTATGTAGAAATGGGTTAGCTTCCAATAGCAACTGTTACGTGAGGGGAGGCGAGAGAGTAAAGATTTTGAAGTGAGAAATCTTGGCAATTGGTTTGGGTTAAGGGTAAATTCGGCAACTTCCTCTGCTATTTTACTGTTTGCACAGTGGAAATGTATTGTGCTGTCAGGATATACTATTCCAACGTTTGTTTTTTGTCTACAATTTCAGGCTAAATGTGGCCCAAACATGGGTTAATAGGGAAACTTTTGAAATTTAGCGACGTTTTAAAAATCTTATGCAAAGTTCAGTGACTAATGAGATAATTTATCGATCTTTTGTGTTTTTTAGCTTTTTCTTTCTTTGATCTAGAAAGGTCAGTAAAAAACCATGAATTTGAAATCTTTTGCACACAATACAACCCTCACTCTTGAACATACTGCAAAATACAACCCTATCTCTTGTAAACTTTATGCAAATCAATCCCAACCTTTCTAATATTTTCATATTTCAATCCTAACCTATAGAATATTGCGAAAAGGTAAGTCCCTTAGTAATAAAAACAAGGTATTAACAATCTAGAAGACTATTTTAGCTGTGTTCAGCAATCCACAGTAGAAAACAGACAAAAATCCAATGAAAAATTGGTTGGGATAAGATTGCCATTTGGCCACATGTTGGGAATTTTTTTTTGCAATTTGACCTTATTAACAATGAACATTTACCCTACACCCCAAATTTCAGGAAAAAAAAAAAGTATAAAAGGAGAACCAAAGTCTGGAGGTGGAAAAAGACAACGGATAAGTGATAACAAACTCCTAGTTCCTGAGGCAACGCTGGGAAAGAGAGAGAGCATGTAAGTTTTTTTTCCTTCTCAAGAGGCTGTCGGAAGCACAACAGACTTTGAAAGAGTTAGTCTTTTTCTCGAGATTTTACCATATTGTTCCTGTTTTCTAGTTTATCTATGCCTTCTACATTTGGGTTCTTTCTGATTTGAATACAAGATAGTCGTATATTAACAATTCATTAAATTCCCCGATTTCCCGTATGAAATTCGATTTATAACTTTTTTTGATGTTTTTGTCAATTTGAAGATTCCCCTGCACTATAGTTGATGAGCCCTGCATTTTTCTTGGTTCCGTTTTTAACTGTAGAAAGCACTTCTCTGTAGATGCCGTCTTGTGTAAATAATATCTAGAGCGGTACAATTTGGTGGTTAGCATTATATTTTTTACAAGTAAATTTAGTATTTTTTTTATTTTTGTTCCTTAATGCTGCACTTGGCCTGTGAATTCATAACTTGACGTTAATGGGGTTCTTTCATGAGTGTTGAAACCCATTTTACCTAACACTTTGAGAAAGTAATATCTATCACTTACCTTGCTCCTCTTGAATCTTATACGACAGTGGAGAAGTATGATGGAACATGAGTTATTTTAATATTTCTTTTTACCACCCAGAGTAATCAATCAAACATTAGGTGGCTTCAAATCTGGATTTCCAATGCCTGGAACTGTAAATCTGATTACATTTATAAATATCGATGTGGCAACATTTGTAGTTGTGTGTTGCGTGTCAAAAATGGATGTGCCATCATACTAAAATGGACATAGAATACTTGCCATGAAGGTGAACACTTAAGTGATCGGGTCATTTTTGGCATCAACCTAAAGAGGCTTACATTCATAGCAATGACGCGATTTCGATAGAGCAAGTTAGAAGAGGGACGTGCAAGATCAAAATAAAATTAGCCTATTACGGTTTCTAAGGGTGTAGTTGTTCTAGATTTCCCAAAAGAAATAGCAATGAATGGATTAATATGGCCAACTCCAAAATTATTGGCTTAGTTTGTTGTCGCTACTAATTGTAAATGAACTAGGGTCCTGTTCATAATAGCGACACGAATTCAGTAGAGCAAGTTGGAAGGTGGAGTGATATGCCAAAATTAAAAGAGTTTCTTGTAGTTGCTAAAGATGTAGTTGACTAAATTTTGCAATAGATTTGGCAATGAAGAGTGCGAAATGGTGAAGGATTCATGTAGCCGACTACAAATGATTTTAGTGATCTAAGGATTCATGTTACCTGTTGATAAAAGATTTGAGTTTATGTAGCTCTACGAGTATTTATCTAATTCTTGTATCCAATTTCAGTGATTTTTACTTAAAGATGTTATCTTGATTTATGTTTCTTCGGAATCCTATCAGGGAATATGGAAGCAAACAGCAACAATGGTGGCATTATGTGGTTTTTCAGAGACAGGGGCTTTGACGATAAAAGTATAAATGAAATGTTCAAGAAATGCAAGCGGCTCAAGGACGTGCAAAGGGAGAAAGCTTCTGAAAGCTGGGACTACTTGAAAAGCATAGGCATCCAAGAGAGGAAACTTCCTTCCATCGTTGGAAAGTGTCCTAAAATTCTCACTCTCGACTTGCACGATAAACTTGTTCCAATGGTTCAGTGCCTCGCAACATTAGGGACAAAGCCTAAGGAGGTTGCATCTGCCATAAAAAAATTTCCTCACATTCTCTTTCACGCTGTGGAAGAGAAGCTCTGCCCACTTCTTGCTTTCTTCGAAGCTCTTGGTGCACCCGAAAAGCAAGTGGGAAAGATGATACTTCTAAACCCGAGAATCATCAGTTACAGCATTGAAACAAAGCTTTCAAAGATAGTGGATTTTCTTGCAAGTCTAGGCCTGTCCAAAGATGGGACGATTGGTAAAGTTTTGATCAAACACCCATTCATTATGGGTTATAGCATCGAGAAAAGGTTACGACCAACTTTAGATTTTCTGAAATCATTAGGTCTAACAGAAATTCACCTCCAAAATGTAGCATTAAATTTCCCAGAAGTTCTATGTCGAGATGCCAACAAGATTCTGAGTCCTAATGTTACGTACCTAAGGATATGTGGGTTTGAATCGAGACAGATAACAGCTCTAGTGGCTGGTTATCCCCCTGTCTTGATTAAGAGTACAACTAATTCTATAGGGCCGAGGATTAAGTTTTTGGAACAAGTGATGGGACGACGAATTGATGAAGCTGCTGAATATCCCGACTTCTTTAAGCATGGTTTGAAGAAAAGAATAGAGTTGAGGCAAAGACTTTTGAAACAAAAGAATGTAACTTCTACCTTGAGTGAAATGCTGGATTGTAACCAGAAGAAATTTCTCCTGAAGTTTGGTTTTGTTGATCAACTTGCCTGAGTAACTTCTTCTAATTTTTTTTATTTGTAGCTCAAAATGAGTTTTTTGATGTATTTTTCGAGTTTGCTTTGTGTTTGATGAAGACAGATAAATTAGGTGTCAATCTGCAGATGCCAATTCGGAAAGAAAGAATCCTCTCCGTCGTTCTAAAAGTATTTATAGCTTCCATTTTCTGTTAATAATGTATTTCTATCAATCCTATTTAAAACATATCAAGTGATGTTCTTTTGACCAACTATAATTTTAATTTTACAAGAAATATGAAAATTATTTTGGGCAGATGATGTCTGTTTAGTTTGCTTGTTAAAATTCTGTTGGATAATTTCCTTTTTTAACCCTTGCCCCTGGTGTGACTCGAACCGAGGTGTCACGGGCAGCAGCCTTACTTCAGCCCGTGACGCTATTGCAGTGGCTGCACCTTGTAAATATTTCATTTAATTGTAAAATAGTTGATAATTAGAAAATTTTAGTATGATTCCTCGGCCAAAAGACGTCTACTCCCGTCTTTTGGGTTTTTGTTGCTAAGTCTATTATAGGGGGTATATGACTTTCAAACATCTTTCAAGCTTTTCTAGTGTTCGCCCCCTGCACTAGCCATTGTAATTTCCTGCTTTCAATCTATTGTAATTTTCAAGCTTTCTAGCAATCAATGATCAAGTTTAATTCAATGCATTTCAATTTCGTGTTGTAAGCTTTCTTTAAATTGTGATCAAATCTACTTTTGTCCCGAGACGGACCGAGAAAAGGCGGAAGGTAGTCTAGCGGAGCAGACTACTGCCGCACGGTGTCCCTTTCTGTGCTAAGAAGAAAGGTAACCCGTGAAAGTTGGTATCAGAGCTGCGGCTCAAGACCCTCGATAAGAAAGCGATGGATACAATGGAACCGGACACCACGGAGGTGGTGGATCCTCAGAGGAGGACTACTAAACAACCGTTTGGAGGCGCTGGAGGTGACAAACACTAGGTTGTGTTTGGCCATGGAGGGCCTTGGAGAAAAGGTCGAAGTGGCAGAGACGGAAACTCGAGAGGTACGCATCCAACTGGATGAGTGCCAAGAAGCTTGCGCAGCTATGACTGAAGCTGTTGCTAGCATACCTGATCTTCAGGAGGAAGTGGGAACGTTGAGAGCTCAACTGGTAGTTCTTCAACGCGCGTTTGGCAATGGGCAAGCCACCGTGCAAGAGTCTATGCATAGGCTCAGAATTCCTGATCCGTGTACCTACGGAGGGGCACGCGATGCTAAAGAAGTTGAGAACTTCTTGTTCGACATGGAACAATACTTTCTTGCGGCTTCGATCCAAGACGAAGCGAGAAAGGTTACTACAGCTACCATGTATCTATGTGGAGATGCAAAACTGTGGTGGCGGACGAAGTATGCTGATATTCAGGCCAACAGGGTCCGAATAGATACTTGGGAGCTTCTGAAGGAAGCAATCGATCTCGCTTTTCCCGGAGAATGTGGACTATCGTGCACGACGTGCGCCGCGAGATCCGAAACATACAAGCTCCATCGGGAGTATGTGAAAGCCTTTTCCGGCATATGCCGAATATTCGAGACATGTCGGAAAGGGACAAGCTATTCACCTTCATGGAAGGGTTGGCACCGTGGGCACGCACGGAACTTCGAGAGAGAAGGTCACCGATTTAAGCGTAGCTATTGGAGCTGCCGAATGTTTGAGTGACTATCAACCAGAATTGAGAGATGATCAATATTCGGGGAATAGTCAGTCTATCGGAGGTGGAAATAGACCTCATAGACCTAGCTCGAGCTCAAATAGGGGAGAACCCTATCAAGGCAACCGTCAGAGTAACTTCAGAGGAAGTCACAACGGGAGCAACAGTAACAACTGGAACAAAGGAAAAGCAACGGAGGGCAGATCTGATGTCGCTCCTAAATTGAAATGCTTTTTATGTGAAGGACCACATCGGGTGGCACAGTGTCCTCAGAAACGGATGGTGAACGCATATTACCAACAAGCAAGTGGCAGGACCAAATCGAAGCAAGGTACCCCACAAGCTAGTTGCCATAGTGAGACCAGTTCCGACGGGGATGAGGATGTAGTTGGTGCAATCTCACATCGGTGTAATACACTATTGCATCGAGCTACGAAAAGGGACGAAGGTCCCTCGAGAGAGCCGGAGATGGAAGAATCAAAGGCTTGCATTCGTAAGGCGAAAGGCCTAATGTACATTGATGTGAAGATCAATGGAAAGCCAATCAGGGCTATGGTAGATACTGGTGCAACCCACAACTACCTCGCAAGTGCCGAAGTGGATCGACTCGGACTTATTTTGGAGAAGAGCCACGGAAAGGTCAAAGCAATCAACTCCATTGCTCAACCAATAGCTGGAGTAGCCAAATCTGTCTTGCTCAAAGTTGGTCAGTTCGAGGGAAGGACTAACTTGTCTGCGGTTCAGATGGAAGACTTCAAGCTTATTTTGGGATTGGAATTTCTTCGGGATACTAAAACAGCGGTGTTGCCGTACCTCAATTCACTAATGATGATGGGTAGCAAACCGTGTGTCATCCCCACTCAAACTGGGAAGAAAGGCGAGAAGAGTATCTCGGCCATGCAATTTTGCAAGGGTTCCGAAAGGAATGAACCCTCACTTTTGTGCACTCTTAGATCAGAGGAGATCGAAGAGGCGACTGGTCCTATTCCAAAGCATGTCAGAAGGAGTGTTGAGGAATTTGGGGACATCATACCGGGTGAGTTGCCAAGGAGGGCGATTGATCGCGGGATTGAACTTGATTCGGGTGCCAAACCTCCCAGCGAGGCACCATACTGTACGACTCAGCCGAAGCTTGAAGAGCTTCATGCAGGTCATCAGAAAAAGGCAGGCTTACTGGAGCCCCTTTCCGTCCCAAGTAGACCAGTCGAGAGTGGATCGATGGACTACATTGGTGGATTGCCGAAATTAGGAGATTTTGGCACTATCACGGTCAAGAGGGACCGTTCATCTAAAAATGCAAACTTTACCACAGCACCCAAGTATGTATCAGCCGAAGAGACAGCTCAACTCTTCTTCAAACACATTGTCAAATACTGGGGACTGCCTAACAACATTGTCAGTGATCGGGATTCTCGAGTTACTGGCATACTTTGGACCAAGTTGTTCAAACTTCTTGGCCCAACTTTGAGCATGAATTCTAGTTTTCACCCACAATCAGACGGACAGACAGAGCGCTTCAAATATATGCTGGAAGACTATTTTCGGCACTTCATCTCTGCTCCGCATGAAGTTTGGGTAAAACTTTCGGATGTGGCCCGGATGTGTTTCAATGCTCAAGAGGCCTCTTCGCCCAACAAGGGTCCTTTCGAGATTACTACTGGCCAGCAACCGTCACTCCCTCATACTGAATACATCAATCCGAAACAGTACAAGAAGTCTGAAGATCTGAAGCGACTGGGGTTTAACTTGAAAAGATCAGAAATGAAGGTTGCTAAAAAGATTCTTGGCCATCGAGCTTCTAGGAATTATCTTCAAGAATACTTGGTCAAATGGAGCGGATTCAACAACGAGAAGAACAACCAACGGCTCAGAGGACTTCGCCAAAGCAAATGGGGGAGAATGTCACGGCAAGCACTTTACTTCACTCGCGACGCTATTGCGATGTCGCACCTTGTAAATATTTCATTTAATTGTAAAATAGTTGATAATTAGAAAATTTTAGTATGATTCCTCGGCCAAAAGACGTCTACTCCCGTCTTTTGGGTTTTTGTTGCTAAGTCTATTATAGGGGGTATATGACTTTCAAACATCTTTCAAGCTTTTCTAGTGTTCGCCCCCTGCACTAGCCATTGTAATTTCCTGCTTTCAATCTATTGTAATTTTCAAGCTTTCTAGCAATCAATGATCAAGTTTAATTCAATGCATTTCAATTTCGTGTTGTAAGCTTTCTTTAAATTGTGATCAAATCTACTTTTGTCCCGAGACGGACCGAGAAAAGGCGGAAGGTAGTCTAGCGGAGCAGACTACTGCCGCACGGTGTCCCTTTCTGTGCTAAGAAGAAAGGTAACCCGTGAAACGAGGTCTATTGCCTCGTAAAGCTTTGCCCTAACCACAAGCTGCCTTTAATGGTCATTTTTTTTAGTGCTATTTTTTTTTTCCATGTTGCGGACTTGTAACCATGCACTAATTCACGGGCCCAGAGAACTCCCATACTCATGTAGCATGACAAGATTGCTTATTGCGGGTTTCACGCTAAATTCTCGAAAGTGCACTAACGATATCCCATATACAGGTATGATGGCAAGCTTCCCACCTCCTTATGTTGTGTTTATATTCTATATCTTAGCTTGCCAGCCGCATGTGTGAGGAAAGGCTGCTCCGGGGGCTATGGCAACTGGGGGGCCGAATGGACGGTCCATTACAACCAGCTCAAGAGTCGAACAAAATTTATACTCGTCCTTTACTTCATGAACTTCCTCAATTTCATATTCAGAGTTTTTCAAGTTCAAAACATTCTTTACTACCGAGATTTCAACTTTTCGAGGAAATATAGCATACTGTCACGGGGCTAGTTTTCTCACACTAGAATAACTAGACACCGTGCGGCCTTAACGTTCACAATTCCCGTCCCTCACGAAAAACATTAAGTCAGCCTTTCAACACCCGAATAATCTAATCAAGTAGGCTAAATTACTACAACCTTAAGTATGGGATTTGAAGTAAAGAAAACATAGAAACAAGTAAGATTTGGGGAAAAACTCTCTCTTTATAGAAATCACTTTAATTCCATGAATTCTACATATCTTTACAAATGAGACTAACTCTCTATTTATAGGCAAAATCCTAACAAGTGTCTTGGAATCAATGGCCAAGATCAAACTTCATCCAAGGGTCCTCATTGGATGCAAGTGGCCTTAAACCTCCTAAGACCATGAAGAAGCCAAGTTGGAATTTGCTTCATGCAAGTGGCAAGTCTCTACAACCCATATTGCAAGTGGACATGTCCATTTCATAGTGGCAAACTTGGCTTTTGCTTCCTCCTTGGCCTTTTCTCTTCCAAGAGGCATAAGTGACCAACTTGAACTAGAATTCCCAAAATATCCAGCTTCCAGCCCATGGTATTTCTCCCTAGAAAACCACCTGGTGTGCTGGAAAAACTACCCATGTCATACCCATGTCCGCCCATGTCAAGCAGCCTGCAATCTGTGTGTTGTTGTGCTGTCTGTGTCCTGCCATGACTGCAGTCTGTGTCTGGTCATGTCCTAGCTACTTCCTGGGTGTTGCCTGCAATCTGCCTGCGATGCCTGTCTATGTTGCAGTGCATGCCTGCACACCCGAATTTCCTAGACACGAACCTGCCACCATGGACATCAGTCATTTCCCCACCAATTTAGGTGACACCGGCATCGGCATGTACCTTTGAAGTATAGACCTAATTAACCATAGGTCTACTTCATTTTCCCACTTAGTGTCATGACATCCCCGTGCCATACTAGATCTCAAGTCATCACCTTGCGATCCGTCACACTCGCCCCCACTAAATCCGCTAACATCCTCATAGCGGAATGCATTTGGCACTTCGCCCTGTGCTTCACACCTTGCATTGTCCTCCCCATCAATGGGCTTGAATGTTCTTTCTTCTTGCGGCACCATCCCCTCGATGGACAGGTGTTCACAGTGCCCCCATGCACCTCTTCCCGTTGCAACCTCTTACATGCTACGTTTGACACCAACCTTCACCCTCCGCAACATTGCTTTGGTTCCTCGGATGGACGACTCCTTCGGTCGTAGCGTCCCCGCGCTTGTCGAATATTTGAACATCAATGCTCCCATTTTCTGAATCTTTTGACAAAGATTCATTAATTTCTTCCTTCGGTAGTTCCCCCGGTAACTCCGTAGGCATTACTTCCTCATCATCCTCAAGGACTTCGACTAACCTCATCCCTGAAAGGCGCTGTGTTTCAGTTCCTACGGAAATGTCTTCGGTACTCATAGAATTAAGCAATTGGAAAGAATTCATCTAAACTTCATCCTCATCTTTGCTATCTACTATCTCCGGTTGACTCACCGAGATGGATGCCAATGATCCTTGCTTAGGACAATCCTGCATAAGATGCAGTCCTTTATAAAGAAAGCAATTATGAGGTGTAAAATTGTTCCCTTTCTTTTCAGCATACTCATTCCTCCAAGAGTTGAGTGTTGCCGCCGGGTCGATAATCGGCTTTAGAATTTTTCCACCAATGGCCTTCCTAGAGTCTTCGCCATATTCAACAAAATTCCCTTTAGCTGGTTTAATGGTTTTTGGTTCAGACTCAGCACTTTTCTCGAACTCCATCAAGGATTCGGCCTCCGCAATGGATTCGTCTATGGTTTTGACTCCGTGACATTGCAATTCATGTCGTACCCAACTAGCACATCCGTCTAGGAAACAAAATAATAAGTCATCCTCCGGCATGCTTGGGATTTGAAGCATAAGGGTCGTGAACTCTTTGACATAGTCACGAATCGTTCACGTATGTTTCAACATCCTCAACTTCTTGCGAACTTCATAGACGATGTTCTCCAGGTAGAATTGGCTTTTGAGCTCCCTTTTGAACTCGTCCTATGTGTCAATCTTGCAAGCTCCCCTTGCAATTTTGCCATGCTTACGACACCACCGCAACGACGCAACATCCGAGAAATGCATTGAAGCGGTCCGCACCTTCATGGATTCATCCATAAGATTAACGCCTTCAAAGTAAACCTCCATTTGCCATAGAAAGTTTTCCACCTCCTTGGCATCCCGTTGCCCATCATAATTCTTAGGCTTCGGGTACTCGATCCTTGGAGCAACAACGCTAGTAGTGGCACCTCCGCTTGAACTAGCGGTAGCATGTTTGTATTGCTCAAGCTCCTTGCTCATTCTTTCCATCATCAAGGATCATTGACCTTGTACGGTGGACACGACATCTAAGACTTTGGCTTGGAGTCTACCAAAATCTTCTGTCATCGCGGCTTTTCGAGCTACCACGGCTTGGACATCACCTTTCGTCGTTTGGACATCGTTTTCCAACGATGCTTGTACGTCCATCACCTCTTGGACATTAGATTGGAGAGTTTCTAACTTCCCAATGGAGTGTTCCTCCAACGCCTCCAAGGAATTTTCGAGAGATTCGACCTGATCACCCATATTTGCGATGATTGGATCAAGTTTGCCCTCCATTGAAATTGCTTCCTGCGTCCTACTCTTGCTCCGTGTCTTCTTTGTTTCAATTGGGGTCACACCAGGACCCTTTCCTTAACCTCAAAAGTTTGTTGTGAAGCCCACATGATAACGGCCTACCAACGAGGCTTTGATACCACCTGTCACGCGGCTAGTTTTCTTAAACTAGAATAACTAGACACCGTACAGCCTTAACGTTCACAATTCCCGTCCCTCACGAGAAAATTTTAAGTCAGCCTTTCAACACCCGAATAATCTAACCAAGTAGGCTAAATTACTACAACCTTGAGTATGGGATTTGAAGTAAAGAAAATATGGAAACAAGTAAGATTTGGGGAAAATCTCTCTCTTTATAGAAATCACTTTAATCCCATGAATTCTACATATCTTTACAAATGAGACTAACTCTCTATTTATAGGCAAAATCCTAGCAAATGTCTTGGAATCAATGGCCAAGATCAAACTTCATCCAATGGTCCTCATTGGATGCAAGTTACCTTAAACCTCCTAAGACCATGAAGAAGCCAAGTTGGAATTTGTTTCATGCAAGTGGCAAGTCTCTACAACCCATATTGCAAGTGGACATGTCCATTTCATAGTGGCAAACTTGGCTTTTGCTTCCTCCTTGGCATTTTCTCTTCCAAGAGGCATAAGTGACCAATTTGTACTAGAAGTCCCAAAGTATCCAGCTTCCAGCCCATGGTAAGAAAACTACTTGGTGTGCTGGAAAAACTGCCCATGTCATGCCCGTGTCAGCCCATGTCATGCAGCCTGCAATCTGTGTGTTGTTGTGCTGCCTGTGTCCTGCTATGACTGCAGTCTGTGTCTGGCCATGTCCTGGCTGCGTCCTGAGTGCTGCCTGCAATCTGCTTGCGATGCCTACCTATGTTGCTGCCTGTTTGCAGTGCCTGCCTGTACACACGAATTTCCTAGACACGACCTGGACACGAACCTGCCACCATGGACATCGGTTATTTCCCCACCAATTTAGGTGACACCGGCATCGCCATGTACCTTTGAAACTTAGACCTAATTAACCATAGGTCTACTTCATTTTCCTACTTAGTGTCATGACATCCCCTTGCCATGCTAGATCTCAAGTCATCACATTGCGATCCGTCACAATACACACCCTTCGTATCTACAAGTTTTGCTGTCAAGAGATGAGAAAAGGCACGAGTGACTACGAATTTGTGAGTCTTTACCCTCATCAAACCTAAAGATCCCACAACCAATTGCTATCTTTTCATCTACTGATTTTACCCTGATAGTGAAGAAGCCACGTTACGTGCAAATTAAATTTTGGGAAGGTATCAATCTTCTTAATCTGACCATAATACTTTGGTAAAGCATTGCCCATCTCAGAGGATAATGGATTTCTCTGCATTGAAGTTGTAAAAGTCTGGCTCCGAAATTTCCAAATCTACAGGTCTATAAACCGCTGCGTCATTGCAGCAGGGATTTCTTCATGCCTTATTGTTATGTGCAGTGGCGGACGTAGACATTTTGAGTTAAAAAATTATTATACCGCTGCAACTTGAAAGGAGCAAAAATTGCAGTCCATTTGATATCTACAATGTAGTTCTCGAAATGAGTTTCGAGATGACGGAAGCAATTTATGAATTCTATTAGCGTACGATCGTCAAAGAATCTTTAAATTTAACATGTTGAAATTCTCGAAATAATAGTTTGAAACAACCTAACAACCTATTTTTATGCGTCGTAAAATTTACTATGATTGGTTGTTTCACATGTCGTTAACAACATGAAAAATTAGGCCGTGAGCACTTCAAAATAATATTAAGAATGTAATATTTCTACTTTATTTGACACCCCCGTAATAATCTTACAAATTGAGATAAAAACATTAAAAAAATTAGTGTGATCAAATACGGGCTACCTTTTTTTTAAGTCAAATAAAAACATCAGCAATACAATTTCCTTTTGTAACCCTTTACATAAGAAGTAGCAAAATTCTTAATTAATTTCTTAATTTCTCCTTTAAAAAAAAACTCAATATTGAAAGTTAGTGGTTGGGTCACGTGACCCACCAACCCCTATTGTGCATCTGTCAGTGGCCATTAGGGATGTTAAGGTGGCTCGTTGGCTCGGCCCGAGCCCCATTTTGGGGCATTGGCTCGAGCCCGGGACAGCCTGTGTGGCTCGTCGAGCCAACCACACTGGCAGGCCCGTGACGTTGATTGCTGCCCGTGCAGGCAACTACCATGTTTGCCTTTGACAAGGTAGATACCATAAATTTGCCATTTTTTCAAAATTTGAATTTAAAATTCAATTGTAGTTGAAACGGATACATTTTTTTGCTATAAATATGCGAAAAATTTTACCACTCCATATCAATTTACTTCAATCAATCTTCATTTCTTTACTCTAATATTCAGTATTCTAGTATTCAATTTTTTAAATCCATTTTCTTTACTCTAATCTCCAATTTAGTCGAGTTTCATAAAATTTTGCAGTATTCTATTTTTAATTTCAATTTTCAATTTCTTTACTCTAATATTTAGTTTATTTTACTCTAATATTCAATATTTTTTGCTATAATAGCTATAGATGGATTTTACTAGTGATGAGATTAATCAATTTAAGGGTAGTTTAAATACTCCATCAGGCTACGATGCAACTCAAAATGTTCCTATTGGTTTGGAGGATATCGAAGAGAAAGAAGTATTTGACATTAAAAGTTCGAAAAAAGAATCCTCGGATTGTTGGCAACATATGACACATAAAAAGTTGGGATTCAAAATGGAGTTGATATTTGGAAAGCATGTTGCAATTACTGTGGCAAAGAACTTAGTTGGAAGCCCAGTTCAAGCACAACGCATTTAAATATGCACATATTAAGAAGTTGCAAAACGAAACTGGTCGGTTTTGACTCGAAACAGACCAAACTAGTGTTTAGCGGTTTTGGTTATACTCTTTCCATTTTTGTATATTCACATGAAAGATTTCGTCAAAGAATGACAGGATACGTGGTTGTAGCAGAGATGCCGCTTATGATGATAGAGTCAATACACTTTACTCGAATTGTACAGAATTATCTTCAATACAGGTATACTTGTTATTGTAGAAATACTCTTAGTTCAAATAGTATAAAATTATATAACAAAAAAAAAAAAAAAACAAGCTGCTATTGAAAGTCCAAAAACTTTTAATAGTGTAATGTCGTTTACCTTTGATGGATCGGTGTTAATAAAAAAGGTTATATTGCTACTACAGCTCATTACATTGATCACATATGGATTATGCATGAAAGGATTATTTCATTCAGATGTGTAGAATATCATCATAATTCCACTAGCATATACATGGTTTTAAAAGATATTTTACAAGAATATGGTATACAAGAAATGGTTCGAAGTTTTACTTTTGATAATGCTATTGTAAACAAAGTTGTTATCGAAAAATTTATTAATGATTTGAACCCTGCATTTGAAAGTTTATTTTTTCATCAACATTGTGTATGCCACATTATCAATTTAATTGTAAAAGATGGATTATAACATATAAGATTGTCTCTAGATAAAATTAGATAAGATAAAATTTTATTACTGTGTCACCACCAAGAAAGCAAACATTTAACCGTTTGTGTGCAGAGTATGGCTTACAAGATAAATCATTTGTCACTTATATAACACATAGATGAAACTCTACATATCTTATATTACAGTCATGTGAAAATTATGATAAAATTATTTCAATATATTATAGTGGTAAACATATATATGGAGCCGAACATAATTTGGAAAATTGGGAATGGTCTCTTGCATTTTGTGTGAAGAAATTCTTAAAACTTGCCACAAAGGAATGTAGCAGTATTTATTACCATACATCTTCACTTGTTTTACAACACTTTTTTTACATCTCACAAACATTTCATAAATATAAGAATTTGCCAATTTTTGTTGATGTAGTATATTTTATGGAGTTAAAATTTCGTAAATATTGGGAAGAATTGCCTTCTTCATTTCTATTAGTTTTGGTGGTGGACCATCGACTTAATTTAACTAGCATAAAAGCTATTATAAAGGGGATTTCAAATTTCATGAATGTGATATTATCACATGTACATATAAAATCTATGTTATGTGAAATATATAATTATTACACTGAAAAGGAGGTCAGGGTAGTTCTACTTCCCAAAGTTCTTTTTCAAGAAATATTTCAACAAATTTAGATGATATATGAAATTATTTAGACACTAATACCAGTGTTCCCTCATTTAGTTCTAGTTTATCAATATCTAGAGCAATAGATGTTAGTTGTACAAATCTTAAAAGTCTCTCTAAGTTAGTTAGGTATATGTGCGCAGACGTTCGTAGTATGTTACAAACAAAAGAATTATTAGAATTTGGTCTTTTATTATGGTGGAGGTGTAACGAAAGACAATATCTAATTGTATCAAAAATTGGTCGCGATCTACTAACACCTCTGGTGTCTACGATTGCATCGAAGGTTGCATTTAGTTTAGGTGGTCGAGTTTTATCAGACGAATGATCAAGACTAAAAGAAGATATATTTGAGGCTTTTTAATATGCTTGAAGGACTGGAAATGAATGGAATTACGTATTCAAGAACAAGTTGACAGTATAATGGCCAAAGAGTTGCAGCAAATCCAAAGATAGGATATTGTAAGTTTTTAAATTGATTAGTTTCAAAAAAATACTTAATTTTTAAATTTCATTGTTTTAAGAAATATTGTACACGAAATTTTTTATTCGTGTACAATTTTAACTCCACCTACAATGATTGTAATCGGTCCCAAGCCTAGAAAAATGAAGAGGGTTGTAACTTTTATTTAATTTATAATACGTATAAATTGCACAAATTTTAAATTATTTAAAAATAATTTAGATTTGTCACAAAAAAAAGACCCGGCTAGGCTCGCTAAGAGCCAAGCCAAAACTCGAGTCGAGCCTAAATTTTTTGGCCGAGCTTTTGCTCAACTCAGCTTTGGTAAAAAAAAATCCGAACAATTTTTGCTTAAGCCGATCCCGAGCCCGAGCTTCGAGTTTCGACTAGCGGCTTGGCTCGTTGACACCCCTAATGGCCACAATTTTTTGTACTTAAAATGTAACGACTCAAGTCTCTATACCCAAGCCATTAGCTTACGTACTGTCCGCTTTGGGAGAGTCTAGGCCCATCTTACCCCTCACTGCTTTTTGACGAGTCTTCCAGGATTCGAACCTAAGACCTTATCATATGGGAGACTTAAGTTGAATCTTGTACTAATTGGGCAACTTGTCCAACTGGTACCAGGATTCAAATTAAGTCTCCCATATGATGGAGGTTTTGGGTTCGAATCCTGGGGGACGCGTCAGAAAGCCGTGAGGGGTAAGATGGGCATAGGCTATCCCAAAGCGGACAGTACGTATGATATGATAATAGCTCCGACTCGATGTCGGATCGTTACACAAAAACTCTTCAAACTTGCTTGTAGCTTTGTTCTATCAAATCGGTGGTTACTGATGATGATTAAGGATGGCAATGGGGCGGATATGGGATGGGGCGGCTATTCCTACCCCATCCCGTCGAGTATTTTTATTACCTTACCCCATACCCGGTTAAAACTGGATGGGGTGGGGCGGGGCTAGTCCCCTGCCCCATTTATTGCCTCATTTATTTATTTTTATTTTTTTGCTTTTATTTTTTATGTCTCTAGTTAATAAATATTATTATTTTTTTACGAATTTGTTAAAAAAAATTTATATTTTCTTTAAAAATGATGATAATATATTATTTTTATTTGATAAAACACTTAAATTTTAAATTAATTTTAAATGGGGTGGATGGAGGGACGGGGACTATGTTTTCCGTACTCGCCCCGTACTCGCTTTGAGTTAATGACCCTCGCCCCGTTCCCGCCCTGTTTACCCGGTTAGTAATCTCCATCCCATTCAGGGCGGGATCCCACGGGTATTTGGTTGAACAGATTTTTTTGCCATCTCTAATGATGATTTTCATTAAACTCCTATCTATTTATTCTTTGGGTGTGCATTTTCTCAAAATTTGCCTTTGGTTTGACTCATGTGCTGAAAATTTAGAATGGAACTCTCCAACCTCTATATATTCAGAAACAACAATTTAACATTTCCTCCAAAACTAGCACGCAATAAAGCAAGGTCATGAAAGCTATTGTTTTAAAACCATTCATGAACATGGAAGAGAAAACATAGCTTGCTGTTATATCCATAAATTACGTGACATGATCATAACGGAGGGAGTCCCACATTGACCAATTCTGCATTGATTATTCAATTTAATTGGGTCTATTTTATTAAACAATTGCATATTGGGCTTGGATTTGGACCAATTTCATTAGCACCCACTTGGGACGTCTCATTTCTTTATATATACACGAGTTCATTCATAATCAATGATATGTTCACTTTAACCGACTTGATTGTCAGAGTGCAAAATATCGTCGAACCATTTCTCGACCAACATCCTTTACCTCGTAACAGGATGTTCAATGTGTAGGTAATAACGTCTATGTGGAGGGAACGAATTATGTTGACGTATTTTTTGAGATCAGCATTGACAATGTCATTGTGAACGATATATTAACCATGTTCTACCACGTAAAAAGGTGATCGGAAAAAAATTTATTTCTCCTAGACAGTTTCTTCTATAAAAAAAAATAGCCAAAGTCAGTCACCAAAAATTGAAGAAAAGTGCTACTGAAATTGGTTTCCATGTTGAACAAACAGAGAAAAGAGTTGTGTAAACTTTACAGCAGAGAAAGTAAGATCTGGAAATGGAGGAAAAGGCAGGAAAGGTTGTTGATCTCCTCTGAATTTTATTTCAGTAATGAATAATAATACAAACGAGTTACAAGTGTCTATTTATAGATGAAATGAGGAATGTTAAAAGACATAAATGACCCTATATAATTTAACAAATCTTAATACTCCCCTCAAGATGAAGAGTATATGTTCAGAATTCCCATCTTGCTAAGTAATGTCTTGAACTTAATTCCAACCAACGATTTAGTCAGCAAATCAGCCAGCTGATTCTGTGAAGTAGTATACAACATTTTCACCTCTCCAGCCTGCACTTTGTCTCTTACAAGGTGACAATCGATTTCTATATATTTTGTCCTCTCATGGAATACCAGATTATTAGCTATGTGGATAGCTGATTGGTTATCACAAAAGAGTAGAGCTGCCTTGGTGTGCTGGACTCCTAAATCATTTAGAATATTTTTCAGCCAACTGATTTCACAAACTGCAGTAGCCATTGACCTATATTCAGCCTCAGCTGATGATCGTGATACCGTGTGTTGCTTCTTGGATTTCCAAGACACTAATGAGTTCCAAGAAATATACAATAACCGGTTACTAACCATCTTGTATCTAAGCAAGCTGCCCAATCTGCATCACAAAATCCCTTTAGTTGTAGATCAGATTTGACATTAAAGAATAAACTTTGTCCAGATGTTCCTTTCAAATATCTCAGTACATGGTGAGCAGCCTCCAAATGAGGTCGTTTTGGTGACTCAAGGAACTGACTGAGAACTTGCACTGGATCTGATAAATCAGGCCTCATTATTGTCAAGTATAACAGCCTTCCCACTAACCTTTTATATATACTTGGATCATTGATAGCTTCCCATATGTTCTTACTCAGTTTTAGATTATGTGATAGAGGACTTTTTGCTGGTTTTGCTCTAAGATAACCAGCATCCATTAGAACTTCTAATGCGTATTTTCTTTAACAGACTGATATCCTCTGTGAAGTCATTGCTACTTCAAGTCCTAGAAAATATTTCAAAACGCCCAAATCCTTAAGTTTGAATTGATTATTCAGACTCTCCTTGAAGCATTCAATGTAAGGCAAATCATTTCCTTCTATGATTATATCATCTACATAGATGAGTAAAACGGTAAAGGAGCAGCCACTTTGTTTGATGAATAAAGAATAGTCAGACTTGGATTGTTGAAACACTTGTGATACAATGTAGGTAGTTAATTTTGTATTCCATTGTCTTGAGACTTGTTTAAGCCCATAAATGGATTTATTCAGCCTGCAACCAAACCTTTCCCCATTCTCGGCATGCTGCTCATAACCTCGGGGCATATTTATATAAACATCTTCTTCCAATTCTCCATGAAGAAAAGCATTATTGATGTCTAATTGATAGAGATGCCATTGATGGTGAGCAGCAACAGCAAGAAGGGTTTTCATAGTGGCTAACTTTGCAAGAGGAGAAAATGTTTCCCCATAATCTAAATCGGCATGCTGAGTGAAGCCTTTAGCCACCAGCCTAGCTTTCTTTCTTTCCTCTGTGCCATCAGACTTCAATTTAACTTTGAAACCCCATTTACAGTCAACAGGTTTCTTGTGAATTGGAAGCTCGGTAATAGACCATGTGTTGTTGGATACTAATGCCTGAAATTCTGCATCCATGGCTATGCACCATTCTCGAGATTTAGAAGCCTCAGCAAAGGATTTAGGCTTATAAACAGTGGACAGAGCTAAAGCATATATTCTCTATGCATGAGATAATTGGCCATAATCTAGCCAATCTGAGATAGGATATAGTGTTCCAGATTCAGTCCCTTTCTTCATGGAATCTGACTGGGACGCAGGAACCTGAGTGACCAAGTTGCCATGATAATCATGAAGATAAGATGAGGTTCTTTTAGATCTATCAAATTTTCTAGTTGGAATGACAGATCGTTGAAGTGTAAACTCAAAAGATATATGGTCAGATATGGTAGTTTCAGGTATACCTGTGGAGATTGGCTCAGATGAAGAAGGTTCCTCAGTTTGAGGAAGTGATATTGGGGAACCAAGAAGATCTGAGGAATGAAACTCAGGCAATTTTTAAGGGTGAGTTTCTGAATGAGCTGGAATATAGGAAGGTATATCAATGGATTGATGTGAATTAGTTGGAAATAAAGAATGAATCTGATGTGAACAATCACTACAAGACTATATAGATTTCAAGAAGTTTGGATAATGGAATGGAAAGATAGTTTCATGAAATATAACATCTCTAGAAATGAAAGTGGAATTGGTTTGAAGGTTGTACACTTTATAGGCATTCATGCCATAGGGGTAACCAAGGAAAACACAAGGCATGGCTCTGGGATTGAATTTTGTACTATTCCTTTTAAGGGTTGAAGCATAACATAGGCAGCCAAACACTCTAAGGTGAATATAAGACGCCTTTGTCTGGTATAATATTTCATATGGTGATCTGTTATTAAGAATTTTGGTTGGACATCTATTGATGATGTGTGTGGCAGTTAAGATACAATCTCCCCAGAATTTATGAGGCATTGTTGCTTGGAATTTGATAGCTCTAGCGATGTTAAGAATGTGTTGGTGCTTTCTTTCAACAACTCCATTCTGTTGTGGAGTTTCAACACAACTCATTTGATGAATAATGCCTTTCGTTTGATAAAAGTCATTCATGAGGAACTTAGAACCATTGTCTGACTTGAGGAACTTAATATTGCAACTGAAGTGTGATTGGATTAACTGAAAGAATGGCTGAATAATGGGCCTGTTTTGGGATTCATCCTTCATAAGATAGGTCCAAGTCATACCAATATAGTCAACAACAATGTTTAAAAAATATTTAGATCCATCTAAGGGAGGAACGGAGTAGAGACCCCATATGTCACAGTGAATGATTTCAAATGGCTTAGAAGATTTAGTCTCACTATTCTGAAATGGAAACCTATGTTGCTTAGCCATGGGGCAAATAAGACAATGCAAATGTTCATTAAAAGTAATGGCAGGAACAAATTTATGTAAAAGAGACAACTGAGATATATGAATGTGGCCCAAACGACAATGCCAAATATCAATATTCATATTGGGAACATTGTCAATAGAGGTACAAGCAACAGAATTCTGTTTATTACAACTTGAAAAAGATATAGAATAATTATTTAAACTGTGAACAGAAGTAAGATTTGAAAGGGAGTTTGGAGATTGATCATTATACTGGTATTCAGGATGTTGAAAATGGCATAAACCACCTTCAAACTTGCATACCCCAATCGTCATCCATGTTGAAAGATCCTAAACAAAACAGCAATCATGAAGGAATATCAGTAAACAATGATGTTTAATTATCAATTGGCTGGGATGAGAATTCCAAAATTCAACATGATGACCCATTTAGTTAAGAGTTTTGAATGTACAACATGGTGGATGAGAATTCTTCAGCCGAGTTTTAGCTTCAAGGAGTTACAAATGAAGCCACATGTAGCCTCCAAATACGGTCGTCGAGGAAACGCGAGAGCAACCGACCTTATGAGCAACAATACAATAGGGAGCACACCAGCTGTTCAGCAAAGTTCCTCAAATCAGATTTTTCATTTCAAGGGGGTGTATTAGACTTTTAATGATTTTTTGAGATTTTTAATCAATTAAAAAACCTCTAAAAGTCACCATTTATTAAATCAAAACTTTTTAAAAATCCCTAAGTATTGGGGTATTCAAATTTTAGGGCCCGTTTGATTTTCATTATTGTAGAATGAGAATAAAAAATATAGCCGTTATTGGGCTCACACAAGAGATAGAAATTCAAAATTGATGGCTTAATGTGATGGATAATTGTCATATTTTTCATTTTTATGGATGAAAAATGAGAAACAAACGGGGGCTTAATAATTTTTAGAGACTTTTATAAAAGTTTTCATGATACAAACTTTTAAGTAGAAAGTATCAAAATAAAATCTCAAAATTTGTCTTTCATTAATCACAAGATTTTTGAAAACTTTTTTTTTTTTTAAAGAAAAAATTAATATGTTTTTTTTTTTCAATTTTTCTCTTTCATTTTCTCTTCTACGAGTTATGATTAAAAATTAGTTTTTTTCTATTGATTATATTAGTTTTTATTTTTGTTTTTCTCTCTCTTACTTTTATTTTTATTTTCTATAAAAAAATTAAATTATATTCTTATAACTTTTTTTCCATTCATTTTTTTTTTGCAAAAATATCAATATTTAATTAAATTATAAAATTATAAATGAATAAATAAATATATATATATATATATATATATATATATATATATATATATATATATATATATATATATATATATATATATATATATATATATATAATTAAATTTAAATAAATTTTTTAAGGTATATTATATTAATAATACTGAATATTAAATTTATTTTTTTATATGTACAATTATTATTATTATTATTATTATTATTATTATTATTATTATTATTATTATTATTATTATTATTATTATTATTATTAAGGTCGTAAATTTTTATTCATTTAAAAAAAATTATTATATGAGGATGGGAAGGGCAAGGAAAAGGGGAATTGTGAGAATTACAACCTCGCATGTGATAATTTCACACTATTACACTAGGTCCACATGAATTCTATTTCAAATGAAAGTTTTCAATTTTTTTTTAAAATTTTACAAAAGTCTATTAAAGTTTTAAAATGAATTTTATAGAAGTCTAGAAAAGATTTTCACCAATTTCATACCAATGTATAAAAAATCAACGAAATTCACAGAAGTCGCAACTTAAAAAAAGTTCATCAAAGTTTTCAAAAGTCTCAATTGAATACATCCCCTAAAGTTTGATTCATGATGTGGCCTTCTAGTCAGGCGGTTGAAGGTTGAGGCAACTTTTGCACCATGGGTGGAGGACTCCGACAACCACCTTTAAGGCAACCGTCGACACTATAGGGGACGACAGTGTACAGTTCCAGCTTTTCTTTCTCCATTGTTTCAACTTAAATTGTGATGTGATGGAGGGGTGTTTGTTAAAAATGGCATTGTCCATTCAACTTTTGCAAGTTGTTTACACATGTTTGGTACAAATTAAAATTTTAATTTAAGTCAAAGTTAACAATGAATTTTAATTACATATTTCATAGGGTCCACCACTTTTCTATCATACATTTCATCAACTTTTATAAAAAAAAAAAAAAAAACTACTAAAAACATGATTTTAATCCACACCAAACAAGGGTTTAGTATGATATTTGCCAAAAAGAATTAATTTCCATTACAAGGTTTGTGAATGGGCTTTAGTGAATTTGGGTAAAATCTTTACGTAAAGTTGGGCCACACTATTTTATATTTTTTGGGCCTCATGGATGTCCAAATAATTTTAGGTCCTATTTCTAAAGGTTCATAGCTTATAAGCTTTATTGGGCTTGGCTTTCTTTCTTATTTTCTTTTGGGATGTCATTTATTCTAAATCACGTGGGAGAAGGGTAGAAAGACTTAATTTTGACAACCAGAAATAAGCGACAATGAGCAATAGAGAAAGAAGACTTCAAGCTCATGATCATCAGCCTACCATTTCTATTTGTTCTGCTTGAGCTACCTCTTTCAGCTAGAAAAATGGGAGATAAATTATATGGGAGATGGTATTACTCCGTTGCTCTAATTTTTTCAAAGATGCAGCAAGAAGACTTGGGACTTCATTACTGTTAAAGTCATCATCAGAATTTTCCGCTTTCAGTGGCTCGGAAGCTACATGTGCTCATGCTTTCAAAGAAAGTATATTCATCTATATCGACGTGCAAAAATAATTATGGTTCACATATTACAAATTGGAGGTAATATTTGATTATACATCAAGTTGGCAGCATACCATGCTTTTCTTGGGATTTCTACACTCCAATACAATTGACCTTGGTAAAGAAGTCTAACGTCATGCTGTGAGGATGATTTCAATTTTTCTACTTTTTATCCAGAAATTTAAGTGTGGGTCGTTTCTCGTTGGATAATGACATTGGTTGTAGTGGTTCGTCATACTATTTCTTGCTACTGGTTCATCAAATTTCTCTACTTGTGAAGAGATTGTTGAAATTATTTATGATGCTAACACCACAGAATCATGCTTGGCCAATTCTTGATTATGAAGGCGAGCTTATTAATTCTTACAGTATAGCTCGTGATTATCTCTATTATTAGAGCATTTTAGAGTCTTCATTCCTTGAATAAATGAAGAGACGGTATTCTATGAGTTTTCGTTCCTTGAATAAAGGAATATGCGATATTTTGAAGTCTTCATTCCTTGAATAAAGGAAGAGGGTTCTTGTTCTTTGAAAAAAGAAATAGGCAAATTGTCAGACGTGTTTATCCTTGCAAAATGAGCCTTTTCAGGCTTTATTCGCGGGATGTTTATTCCCCGCTTCATCAAATGCTTATTCCCAACTTTGCAAGATATTTATTTCTCGTGTCTCACTATCGTCCAGCTTAGTTATAAGATCTTATTTACCCGAGGTCAGTTTATAAGACTCTGATAGTTTGAGAGCTATTCGAGGATGTTTATTTCTCGTCTCGCCAGATGCTCATTCCTAGTTTTGCGAGATGTTTATTTATAGCCCTCACTATCGTCGAGCCTAGCTATAAGATTTCGTCTATCTGATGCCAGTTTATAAGATTCCGATAGTTCGAGAGCTATTCACGGGATGTTTATTCTCGCCTCGTCAGATGCTTATTCCTGGTTTTGCGATATATTTATTGCTCGCCTCTCACTATCGTCGAGCCTAGCTGTAAGACCTTTTCTATCTGATGCCAGTTTATAAGACTTTAATAGTTAGAAATCTATTCGTGGGATGTTTATTCCCCGATTATCTCTGTTATTCAAGCATCTTGGAGTCATCATTCATTGAATAAAGGACGAGACGGTATTCTATGAGTCCTCATTCCTTGAATAAAGGAAGAGGCGATATATTGGAGTCCTTGTTCTTTGAAAAAAGAAATAGGCAAATCATCAAACGTGTTTACCCTTGCAAATGGAGCCTTTTCATGCTTTATTCGCAGGATATTTATTCCCCACTTTGTCAGATGCTTATTCCTAGTTTTGCGAGATGTTTATTCTTCATGTCTCACTTAGTTATAGGATCTCGTTTATTCGAGGTCAGTTTATAAGACTCTAAAAGTTTGAGAGCTATTCGCGAATGTTTATTTCTCGCTTCGCTAGATGCTCTTCCCCGACTTCGTGAGATATTTATTTCTCGCATCTCACTATTGCCGAACCTAGCTATAAGACATCATCTATCCGAGTCCAGATTATAAGATTTCAATAGTTCGAGAGCTATTCGAGGGATGTTATTCTGCCTCACCAGGCCAGATGTTTGTTCTTGGCTTTGCGATACGTTTATTCCTCGCTTCTCACTATAGTCGAGCCTAGCTATAAGACCTCGTCTATCCAACGCCAGTTTATAAGACTCCAATAGTACGAAGGCTATTTGTGGAATATTTATTCTCCTCCTCGCCAGATGTTTATTCTTGGCTTTGCGAGATGTTTGTTCCTCGCTTATAGCTATCGTCGAGCCTAGTTATAAGACCTTGTCTATCCAAGGCCAGCTTATAAGCCTTCGATAGTTCGAGATTTATTCGCGAGATGTTTATTTTCCATCTCGCTAAATGCTTATTCTTAGCTTCGCATATGTTTATTCCTCGTGTCTTACTATCGTCGAGTCTAGTTATAAGACCTCGTCATCCCGATGCCAACTTACAAAACTTTGATAGTTCGAGAGCTATTCACGGGATGTTTATTCATCGCCTCGCCGATGCTTAATCCTAGCTTCACGAGACGCTTATTCTTTACCCTCAGCTTATAAGACTCTGATAGTTCGAGAAGATTCATTAGCTCGATATTCATTCATCGCTTCGCAAAATGCCTCACTATATAAGTTGTTGCATTACAGATGCATTTATATTCGGGAAATCTCATCATACCTTAGCTTCAACTACATTACAGTTGCATATCTTTCAGAGCATTACTTCCACTTCAGCTCTGTCACAGTTTCACCTCTTTTTAGAGAGTTTTCATTATCCTCTATATGGATTAACCATCCACCATACAGGAAGCCCTAGGCATGGATGAACTATCCACTATCCAATCAAGTTATTTACCACTTCGTAAGGAAAGGGGTGGGCCCACCTCTATTCCTACTAAGATGATGCCTCCAACGGGTGCACCATTCACCTAGGAGAAGCCTTTGCGATGGATACGAACCCCCCCACTTTAAAAGGAAAGGTGAGAAGCACCTCAACCAAGAGGTCCCGCCTCAGATATCTACGAAGATGAAGCCTCCATGGTTGGTTGGATCAAGAACTATGAAGGAAGCCCTTGACATGGATGCATCACCCCCGTGTGAGGATGTCAACTACTTATGTCCATAGTATCGCCTCTACTACTTATACATCCAGAGCATCACATCTGCTACTTATGTCCAGAGCATCGCCTATGCTATTCACATTCATGGCATCACCTCTAATAAGTACATTCATAGTATTGCCTCTACATCAGTTTATCACAGCTACTTATATATTCGGTCTCATCTCTGCACTAGCTTCATCACAGTGGCTTATATTTCAAGTCCAACCAACATATAAATATTTGACTTAAACTTGGGGGACTATTGTGATACTAGTATCTTAGTATCATTACATTACTACTACTAGCATATGCATTATATTATTGCTGCCAAGTACGCATACCACATCATTGTAGCCAATACATATGCCACGTTATCTATTTTTTTATTTTATTATCGACAACATATGATCTACTATGATGCATGGTAGACCTTTTGCGCATTATCTATATTTTTATTTCATTATCGAGAACATATGATCTACTATGATGCATGATCGACCTTCTGCAGATTATATTTTGTTACAATGCATGATCACATTATATTTTGGAGAAATTTAAACTATCACTATGTCTCTTTATTATCATTATTGAAAAGGCAAATGGACCCCAATTTTATTTTATATATGTGCGGTGGAGATATTATGTTGTATTATTGATTGGTTTAGTCCATATTACAAAGGAGATACTATCGAAATTTCGACAAATTATATGCAGTATCTATCTTTCGTGGCAATTCATAAGTCCTAGCTTATTCAGGTTCCCACACATATTTTTCGAGGTAGTTCGTAAGCAATTTATATTCTCAAAACAATTTGTAAGTTCTCATCTATTTGGGATTGATGCATATTTTCGAGATAGTTCGTAAGCCCTTGCTTATGGAGCTACTCATATTTTTGAGGAAATTTATAAGACCTCGCCTACTTAACAACTTATATTTCGAAGTTCGACCTGTATATGAATGTACGACTTAGACTTGAGGACTATTGTTATATCCATAAATTATGTTAAATGATCGTAACAGAGAGAGTCCGACATTGATTATTCAATTTGATTGAGCCTATTTTATTAAGCAATTACATATTAGGCTTGGATTTGAGCCCATTTCATTAGTACCCACTTGGCACCTCTCATTTCTCTATATATAGGCAAGTCCATTCATAATCAATGGTATGTTGACTTTAACCTTATCTAAATTCCATCTCCTATCTCTTGCACTCATATTTCTCTCGTTCGGCAGTTGACTTGACCTTTGGAGTGAAAATGGTCGTCGAATCCTTTTCTCAACCAACGATCTTTGTCTCATAATGGGGTGTTCAGTGTACATGTGATGTCTATGTGGAGTGGACTTTGTCGAGATTCTGTTGGCGTATTTCTTTAGGTCAACACTTGCTATTGTAAATATTTTGAGCCGCAAATATATGATATTGTGAATAACTAATAAAGTAGACTTAGAGTCCCGATTATCGTATCAAGGAGACTACCATCTAACCATTAGTTCAACTACTCCTAACTTGAGATCGATTTAAAACAACTAATTATGGTTCTTTTTATGAATATACTAAAACAATTAACAAGTGCTTACGTGGATTTTTAAAATATTTTAAATGTTAGGATTCACAAGTTCACTATAGTTATCCCCATAATCTCAATCACCAATTTTGATTACAATTAATTACATGTATCCAACGAAATTATTCTAAATCATACAAATCCTATCTAGCTTCATCAATTTACCATATTTCTATGTGAATCTGAATTAACTAAGTTGCATTCAATTTTCAAATAATTCAATTAATGACCGCGACAATTATAAAAGCATATCTATACTCTTTTATCTAAATTGTAGGTTTTTATTGTGTTGTCTAAATTAATAATCCACTTCTCTGCATAATTATCACTCACAAATCAATGAATTAGTGATCTAGTAATTCAAAGCATTAAGAATAGAAAAAAATAATTTGCAATCAATTGAAGATCAAAACTAAGGTAAAGCTAGGTAAAAATTGTTTGTCCTAACTAATTATTTGATTACGTATCATGGAAGAAGAGAAATATTAGAAACCACTTGATCGGATTTTAAGGGAAAAGGGGAAAAAGATGAAGATCTTGTGCTAAACATCCACGCTTTTCTTGTAAAAGCCTTGAAACCATAACTTGTTGATTGATTTTTTTTTTTTTTTTATTTCTTCTCTTTTTGGGCTCTTCTTTCTTATAATTAATCTGAATTTTGTATCCCAATTAGCTCTCCTCTAATTGTTGATGAATTTAAATATTTATAGTCCAAAAATTTGATCGAAAATTGTGGTAAATTTGCATTTCAAGTAAAGTTTGAACGAACTTAGGAGATCGGATTTTTCAATTTTGGCCTACGCGATCACATGGGCCTTTGTGGTGCAATCGCACATGTCAAAACATTTGTGTAAAGGTCTTGCAATTTAAGGGACTACGATCACAAGCTCCAAAGTTTCAGTTTTCTTCGTTTTGGTCCTTCACTTCTTTTTTAGTTCTGCTTGAGTCCTTGCCTATTTGCAGCTTTGGTCTTCCATCTTTAATTCTTCAAAATGTGTTTCTTGACACTCCAATATCATCAAATATTGATCTGGTGAAAGTTCCTAAAGTTTGTGATTTATTCCTCAAACTTTCTAATTTTTGAATTTAACTCCAAAAATTTGTAGATTTCTTCGTTATACTCTATTAATTCTTCCAATTGACTATGTGCAATCCGAATAACTTTCAATTGTTCTGAATCAACTTCAATTTAGCTCCAAAAGCCTTTTCACACCAATTATATTCAAGTTGAAATTAAAATTAACATAATTTATACCAAATTAAATAGGTATTCACTCACTCTAGCGATGAATAAATAATAATAGAGGTTGGATATGTATGCACTTGTAAATTACTATAAATTAAACTCTTATTAGTCTTGAACAAGACTATCTATGAAATAAACAAGCAAACAAAAATAAAAATAGAAAAAATATTAGATAACTTTGTCGAGCTTGGATCAAGTATTAAAATTATTTGACAATTTATAAAAAGTTCATAAGTAATATAAAATTTCAAATAAAATTAATTCTTTATTTTACAATGCTTGATCGATGTGTTTGTATAGTCAATCAATTCATCATGACTTTTAAGTTGGTTTATTTCGCTATCCTTAATAGTCAAATATTTCTTCTATCTAGTGGAATGTACACCTCCAAATTTGTGTTTCAATCGTACACTTGAGTTGTTTATTCTAAGATTGATTTCATTTCAATCATTCTTTTCCTACTCAAGTGTGATTGGATTTCACAAATAAAAGTCACCATCTCAATACGTGATGATTTTCTCTAAATTTGAACGTGTCAACCTCTAAGTTTCAACAAGGATAACAAACCTCACTAGAATTCTAAATCCCAAAATGAGTATCTAATGCTAAGCCAAAAAGAAATAGTACTTATAGTCATTTTCCACTACCTCAACACAATTTGACGTGTTTTTCTTTTTCTTTTATTTTTTGTCTCTTCTTCTGTTTTGAATCTTTTCTTTGATTTTCAAATGCGCAATTTTCATCCCTCGTAGATTATCTCCTAAACAATTGTGATGAATGTAGCTAAATTACTCAAGCTTCACACAATAATACGGGTAACATTATTCTACGTGTCGGTTGTTGTCGATTTTATATCCAAGAGTATGGATCATAACAAGTTATAAAGTGTACTTAAGAGTCTCGAATACAGAAAAAAGTGATTCCTCAATTTCTCAAAGAACAAGATGACTTATGGAACCCCTTCTGATGAGGCTTTGGGATCAAACCAATTCAAGCTATAAAACATGAAGAGGAAGTCACCAGCTTAATCCTATTATCTGTAAGTGAGACAAGCATATTTAAGGATCAATTTGCAATCATTATCATGATATTATTGAGCTAGGTAGTTCATTGGGGATAGTTGTCAAGAACTCATGGATTGATTGACGATGCCACCCTAGATTTCCTTCGGCGGGAGAAGTCTCTGAGGAAATATAAAATTATTGTTCCAATTTCTCGCACTATATGAGCTTCAACTAAGAGCATTTCTCCTGCCCAGTTGCTTGCGGTGCGGCTAAGGCAAGAAAATTGTTTCATTTGCGCACCACGGGAAAGCTTGAAGATCGGAAAAGCACTTTGATCTCCTGTTTCGGAGAAATAAGTGGCTCACGAGGAAGAGGCTGTTGCAAGCAAGTAGGAGTCCCATTTCGTCTCAGGTAAAGTGAGAGTGACGTTATATTGATTCAAAGCGAGCACTATTGATTAGTTTAAGGCAGAAGAAATGACTACAGTGGCTACATTTATGTTAAGTCTGGTCGCTCGGGCCGTTGTACCTTTTGATTATGGTATGGTATTGTCAGATCCGAACATAGGGCTACTTTATTTGTTTGCCATATCTTCGCTAGGTGTTTATGGAATTATTATAGCAGATCGATCTAATAATTAGGGGACGGCCGTTCGATCAGCTACATCTAAAAGTGGTCTAGAGTTTATTGAAATCAAAGCTCTTTCAAGCATTCTCATAGTACGGAGTCAACCAAAGCCATTCCATCTCTTTTAACGAATGCTCCTACGCCTATCAATTTTATATCCAATTCCTACTGCTAAGGATAAGTAAGGAGGTAAGGGGAGATGTTAGAGCTTTAGTTTGATTGCAGCTAGGGCGTCCCTTTTCTTTCTCAAAGTCAACTTTATCGCTTATTCCTCCATTCCAACCAAGTTTTCAAGAATAAGCACTACTAGAATGGCGATACCATGCCCCTCATGCAGTTACCTCTAAAAGGAATGATCTCGGTCATCAATCTAAAGAGAGTTTTGTAGCTTTCCCTTTACATGGGAAATTTCATTATTTATTAAAGGAAAAAGCTAGGCACCAAGGCTTCTTTCACTCATAATTTTCCTAGGTTAAGAAAAGAAATCCAGTCCAATAGCTTCCCCTTATCTTGTCTCAATATAAATTCTTGGTCTTGAGTCCCAATCTAATCGAAGAAAAGAAGTCGAATTTAGGGACAAAGATGCTCTCATTACGTACGTTGTGTAAAGCGCAATTGCTTAGTCGCGTGAGCTTAACATTAGGCTAGGCTCCTTTATCAAAACTTAAGGTTGAGCTCGCTTCCCAATATATTGTCAATAAATAAAAGTACGTCTTGTTCATTAACATCTCGAAAATATTCCGCCATAGTTAGGGCAGTCAAACCAACTCTCATACTAACTCCAGAAGATTTATTCATCTGGATGTAAACAAAAACCACTTTGATTTTTCAATAATTTCTTTATTAATTACTTTAGATTCTTTCATATCCATGTAAAGATCATTTCCTTCATGAGTACGTTCAAAGAAGTTATGGTTCCTTCCTTTTTAGGAGTAATTATTTCTTGTAAAGTACCCAATTTAGTACTTAGGGTAGGTTGACAATTGACAGCGGAAGTCATTCTACCCAATAAGGTCGATATTTAGGATCCTGTTTGGACGAAATGGGAAACTCTCTTCAAGTGGAGTGAAGCCAAGACACGGTACATAGAATACATGGGGATGAAATCAATACAAGTAGTGGGGATATCAATAAATCAACCATTTAGACATACAAAATATAACAAACTCGCTTATCAAAATAACTAATTGATTCTTTAGGTGACATGAGTTACACAGGCTAATAGAAAATCGGCGCGTACTTCCCTACACATCTCTAGTGGAGTCAATAAAGCTAGTCACTGCTTTTAAACTTTACTAATGTAGTGGATGGTGTTGGGAAGCACAAGAAGGGCAGAAGCAATCCCCAAGTATCATTTTAGAGCTCAAAATCTTAGTGTGAAACCCAAGAAAAGGGCAATAGATCAGTACAGGGACATGAAACCCCATAAAAGACCTTCTTTTAGACCTAGAGAGAGAATTTCACTTATAGATAGGAATAGGCCCATGCAAAATAAGTATTTTGGGAAATGGGTGCAAGTAACCCCGATCGATAGATGTAATGCTCAGGCCGCAGTTCTCTTGATGAGTCTGTCCATTCGAGCAGTCCGTTGAAAAAAGGGTTTAATCTTCTTTTGTTTCTAGTAGCACTTCATCTATAGTAAGACCTAAGCTCTTTCGCTAGCTTACTAGGTCTTGTAGTAAGACTCTTAGTGAATAGTTCCACTAAAAACTGCTTTCTGTATCACTTTTTATTTCATTTGTATAGTTGTTAAAGACAAACCACTTTCAATTAAGAATAACTTCAATCAATGCTGCTAAACTAACAAGGCCACATCGACCCAGTTAGTGCCAAGGGGTGCCCCTTCTGATAGAAAGGGGAAGAGTACCAGTGCCAATGTTGCCTTGGTAAAGTAGCGTTATTCAACTTCAATTATATTAAAAATAAATATAGGGTGTTTTCTTTTTTTTGTGATTTTTTATTTTACATATACTAAACAATTAACTAGTTTATAAGGTGGTTAAAGTGTTAGAATACATGAGTTCACCATAACTATGTTGGAAAAAATGGGTGATTTGTGTGTAGATTAACATATCAACTAATAAAATATATAGCGTAATTCAATAATTACATAAACATTAGAAGGTTATAATAATACAAACATTATAATTCAACTATAAGAAGAGAGTTAGAATACAAGCATTAGAGAGTCACGTCAAGGACCCTGTCCTAAAGTCGTGTTGCCTCCCTTTCGTGCGAGATCTTCAGCACTACACAGCTCCAAGATAAAATCCATGCGACTCACAACCAATTCTCCTTTTATGGGCACGATCATAGGGAGATAAAGAACGAATCTTTATCCAGTTTCCAAAAACTATAGAAATATATAATATGAAAATAGAGTGAGTATTTTATATATTCAAATTGTATATCCAGTTGTATCAAACTATGAAATTCCATCTCCCTTTTATAGTGTAAAATTAACACCTACAATAATGAAAATTAATCCAATTAATGTATAAGTTACATTATGAAATTATGAGTTTTAATTATTATTAAATTGAAATTAAAATAAAACTGAAAATAAAAAGGGTTTTAATTTTGATATTTAAAACTTTTAATTTTATGTTACAACATTCCTCCAAAAATTTTAAACTTTCAAAAAAGATAACTATATATATAATAGTGGCAACATAATACTGTGCAATAGGTGTAAGTGTCTTTTGCATTTGAACATCACTTAGTGATAACAATTTTTATTTTAGGGAGCCATATTGGACTAAGCCTTGAATTAGGTCCCTTTAGCCAAACTTCAATTGTCTCACACACAATATCGATTTAGACTCAGTTCGTAGTGGGTAGCGCTGCTAATGGCCATGTGCTATAATCTTGATCCTAGTCAAAGTTTTTAGGGAATAGCCCAGTCATATAGCTACGGCCTCATGACAACTCTTACATAGGTAAGTCCTCCAAGGGTGTGTGTGACCCGCATCTTGTGAGAATTCTCGCATCGGTACTCATTCAAGGTTGAACCCTTCCTGACATCACATTATTATTAGCACTATCACCATATGAATGAGCACAAATAATATAGTGCTATTACAAGTCACGCAATGCAGCTTGTTTCTATCACATTGAACCTTCTTCATATGATCTCCAATGACAGAGATTGGGTTACTTTCGGAGGTGACTCCCTTATGGGCTTAAGCCCATCCCCCTCGATGATTTATGTATGTCCATTTCGGATTACAATTTATTTATATCCTTCTTGAACAATAATTTGGTACCATCAATTTGCAAAGCTTTTATTCTTCACCCGCAAATCTGTATATCTGCAAAACTCTTCTAAAATTTTCAAAATACCAATATCACATATTTAAGTTTAATAAGATAAACACATGAAATTTTTAACATTGATTTTTAGTAATACGTTCGAACATCATTCATCTCTTGTATTCACTTGCAAATCTACAAAATTCATTTTTAACACTTTTCAAAGTCATTTTTTCCAACTAAGAACAATAAAATATAAGGTGTATCTATTTGAAATTTTAAACACCCCCAGATTTCAAAGATATGATTTCATTTATTTTCTTTCATTTAAACACAATAATCCATCACCAAATAATGTACCAATATTCATATATCACAAATATAACATTGATCTTTGTAGTCGATCGAGACAATAAAAATATCAATTATAAATATATACCCTAATCATACATACACATCACGTATGTGAGTGACTATATTAAATTATTATTGATGTCAATGTTTATGGATATTTAGTGCACACATATCCAAAAAACAGCCTACGTTGCCTCATCCTTTCTTTTATTTTTCCTTATTGAGGTGTCTTAGAGAGCAGATCGTAGGTGAGACTGATTGTTCTCAGCTCGTTTGCTAAACAGTAATCTCGTAAACCAATCTTCGCTAATTGAATTCAATTTCATTCTCAGTAGCGGTCGGTGGGGCTCTGGCTTTCAAGCGTGAACCAAGTCTAGGAATCGGCAAGAGGTCTTGGATTCGGAATTGGTTGGGCATGGCATTAGATTAGGAAGGGGCCTAAGCTAAGCCCTCAAATTGGAAAAGCAACAACTGGAGTGGGAGAGTCAGAGTCGAAAAGAAGATTCCTCACTTCTTTCTCTCATTCAAAACGGTGCATGAGACTTTCATCTCACACGGCTCCTAAGTGATACAAATGGCCAGCAAGGCTAATGAACCACAATGAAGGGGACGACAGAAGTTCCACAAGAATATGACTAGAGATATATGATCTTCTTCGTGCATGCAGGTCTGGTTCATGAGAAAACAAATAACTATTGGAGAGTTTCACCATTTTATACCACGTAACTTTTGGAACTCCTTTTGCATAATGAAATTATCATTAGGATGATAATATTGTTAATTAACATTAAGATTTAATAACAGCAAAGAATAAATGAATTGTACAAGAAAAGGCATCATAATTTTTATGACAGCAATTTTCAAAATAATATGCATAATAGAATTTTCTGTTACTAAATTTAATAATATTAATTTATAAAACCCATCACCAATAATTGGCATGAACATTATCACAATTTATAACTAGTAAGCTAGCTATTGGTATTTTTAGTTGTTCATGTCGTTTGGTTACCATAAAAATTAAGAAAAACAGAAAACATGAATCCATCTTAATGAGCAAGCTCAATCAGTTCACCAAATTACACTACAACAAAAATAGTCATTTGCAACACTAAAACGGCAACATTTGTTGATAAATGTTGCTAAAAGGGTCTTTTGGCAACATTTTTGTAAGTGAATGTTGCCATAGATATTAATAAATACCTTTTGCAACGTTTTTTAGAAGAATGTTGCGATAGACCCCATTTTGCAACGTTTATTGAGTGTTGCGGAAGGTCTCACCTTTTGCAACGTTTGTCAAACGTTGCGAAAGGTGAAACATTCCGCAACGTTTGTCAAACGTTGCGAAAGGTCTACTTTTCGCAACGTTTGACAAACGTTGCGAAAATTTTTATATTTTTTTTAAATATACCCAACCCCAAATTAACTCAAACCCTCGTCTCACAGATTGTTCGCTCTTCTCCAACCCAAGACTCCGTTCATTCTTTACCAACCCGCCACTCCACCTTCCGGCACCACGCCCACCGGGAAAAATCACCAATAGCCACTACGCCCACCAACAAAAACCAACCACAAAATCGTAAGCACCGAATGTCAAAAATCGATCACGTTATGGACGAAATTGAGGAAGACCCATGGTTGGGCTGGGTGCGCCATGTGAAAGGGAAGGCAGCCCAGGTGGTCCTCGACCATGGGTCAATCAGACGAATTTGGGATCTTCGAACCTAGCTGTGCGAACTATTGGACTGCTTATTCGTTGGAGGTACAAGCCGTCTGCCTTTTACTTTCTTGTCAACTGCTTATTTTTTGCTTCTTGTTAATTATTCTTGGTTTCTAATTGAATTTTATGCCAGTTTTGTATCTAATTCGATTCTGTTGCCACGGCATGAAAGACCATTTTTACACCCATAGAATATGAGCTCTCACTCATCTATTTGCTTTTATTTATTTGTTTATTTAGTTTCAGTTTAATATTCAATTTTGAATGGTGAAGATATCAGCTCCTTTGTTTTGCCCAGAAGAAGTTGCAGTCTTTCATTAACCACGCATTTTCCACTCCTATGCACTCTGTGCTCATGTGTTTGGCCTTTTTTTAATGAAGAAGGAATAACTTCGACATTGTCCTTAATTATATCAAATAATGAACCATGTAGATTGATCTGGCCTTCTTGTTTATTGCTGTATTTATGTTGGTTATCGAAACTAAAAGTGGCAACTGTAGAATTGATCATATTTATTTTTTGTGGATGCAGGTTAGGACTCTATGTGACAAGGCAAAAGAGTAGGCCAAAATCTCACAGACTCTGGCTATTGTTAGCTTTCTAGAAGTTACTAGAAAAGTAGATTCTTTGAGTTCTACCATAATATTTTTTGCATCTTTTGCAGCTGTTACGAAGAAATGCAAGATACCCCGGAATCTGAATTATGTTGGTTAAAGATAAATTATTAAAATTAGCAGTGATCAATGCCTTAATCATGTCTCTTCTAAATATGTTAGTTATCTTCTTGAAACATTGTGCCTATTTGAATTTTAAATTACTAAGAGCATCATTTAATATTGCACATAATTATGAAGCACATATCATGACTTATGGTAAAGTAGCTGATATTTCATGCTTATGCATTTCAATTGTTATCTAGTAATTTGTTGTTTTTCTGTAGCGTATGCGGGAACGTGTGTAATAAGATATGCTTTATTGATTTCTTTGCTCCTGCTATGCAGCCTGTCAAAAGCCCCGTGACAATTTGTGGTGATATTCATGGGCAATTTCACGATCTCGCTGAACTTTTCCGCATTGGGGGGAAGGTATCTTTTGTAGCCTATGACATTTCCTTTTCTTTTTGTCTTGAGCTAGGGGAAAAGTGAGTCTTTGAGATGGATCGAAGGAGGCGTTGAGAAAGGAGGTTGTCTTGTGATACCATAACAGGTTGAAGTGTGATAAGCAATATATATGGCATTTTTTTTTTTTCTGTTTTTTCTTCTATTTAGTTAAGATCAATATGTTAATTCAATCCATGCCTTATCGAAAAGTTGTTAAAAATATCGATCTTCTTGGTGATTTTACTAAATAGATTCAATTTTATTTGATTTTATTATAAATTTTATCGTATACCATGCTGGTGTGTGTTAATTTATTTACCTGTATTTTACAGGTTGAGAATTTGTTATAGAAGGAAGATGGAAGCAGAATACTGTCTTTGGGTGCCCGTCACATTTTGTTTAAAGGGAAGTAATTCTGAAGCATACATGAGCCATGTGTTCCAAATGATGGCCCAAAGGTATATTTTGATATATTTTGATTATTTGTTGCATATCTATTGGATAGAATTTATTGATATGCTTATGTATTCCGGTTGATTTTCTGGATTTTTAAGTCAATACTTCTTCATTGTTCAATCAATTTTTCCATTTTTTTTCATGACATTGGTATCTGCTGGAAGTTCCCCATCAACTTCAAGAATCTGAAATAAGCAAATTTCTGCAAAACCAGATACCATAAGTTTGCTTGTGGGTGTAATTTTGTCTAGTTTGAGTTGTAATTTCAGATATCTCGAATCTGTTATACTATAGTCTGAGAGGAGTCAATAGGAGGTGTCTGGTACAAGTGTCATGGTCTGGACAGGTGTCTACTTAGAAGTCATTTCCTTCGGACTTTCACAGACTTGGTGGCATGGCACTGAGCTGGCCTGGACATGCTAATATCTCATCAAGACATGCGGTATGCTCAATTGTCCAATACACTACTGTCAAGCTGGTCATCCTCCATACTTAGCTGGTGGCTTAGCAGGATGTGATAAGCATATATACGGCATTGTTTGACGTATTCTTTTGGTGTAGATGAACAGGAGCAAGGGAACAATCATGTTTACTCGAGGGAGTTGGCACAAGAACTTGGACTTTATGGGGAGTGGCTGTGATTTTACTGTCTTTCAGCTGATTAAGTAATTGGCCCCATGGCTATTGTATTACCATTTTATTTCATTTTGAAGCTCCTTTTTATTTAGGTGTTGTTGTATCACATTCTAATGTTCAAGTGTATGGATTCAAAAATTTGTAATGAAATTATCAAATTTTATGCAATTTCAAAATTTGTTTATAAGGAGTCATTTTCAATTTTACCAATCAATTTGTATAAATTGCTTTTAAAAAAAAAAAAAAAACCTACGACAACATTTTTTGAACGTTACCGTAGGCTATTTTTGTTGTAGTGTTAAGACACACAGGTTAGCAGGTTCATTGCTTCAACATTTATGAAAGTAAATTTTCATAACCTATTTGCATTAGCTTTTCTTCTTCTTCTTTAACAAAGAAACTTTTCTCTTCAAGGAATCACTAGGACTCTCACAAAACATAAGCAGTCTTTAGCAATTAGAAGTCCTGGGCTGAAGACTTATTTAGATGATCCTCAATCAATCTGGGAAAAACACTTGGCTAGTATATCTAAACTACAAAACTTTTAAGGTTCTAAAAATGCTTGCCTTGTTTTATTAATTGTTTATGCTAATGACAGCACATTGGACAATAGAACTTAATTTAAAATTAGATCTCTAATCGAAGCAGAATGATGGTGATTTTAGTTCTAATTATGCAACTAAATCACTAAAGAAAATACAAAATCAGCAAAAAAATAATTTTCATTTCAATTGAATGCTATTATATAGGCTTCTCTCAGGATTTGTAGTGATATAATGTATAAGCCTATATATGTATGACTAAAACTGAAAAGAAATCAACCAAGTTTAATTTGAACGTTTAAATCTTTCAAAACTGTTACAACAGTTATTACTATTTTCCAAAAGTCAGTAATTTCAAAAGATGGAGGTGGACTGATGAGAAGATTAAATATGGAAAGCAAGGCAGAGATAAATATCAATGCAACTTTGATCATTTAAATACATAATTGGAAACAAAATAGTTTTTGTGACCTCCTGCATTCAATTTTCATACATGATGGCTGATGTCCTACCACCCACAATTAATCCAGTTAAATGATAAGTTACTCTCCATAATTGAGATTTTTAACTTTATATTAAAACTGAAAATTTAAGAAGTTTTTAATTTTTAAAAAAAATTAAAATTTCATTTTTAAATATAATAATGCAGATTAGTCATGAAATTACACCTCTTTTAAAATGTTAATTAAGCACATTATTGAGAGCTAAATCTTTTAACCATTTGTTTAAAATAAAATATTGGAATTTCCAAAAAATCAATATAATTCATGAATTCATGTTCTTGACAAAATACCAGTTTTATTTTAACACTCTTAGATTTCAACATTTAATTTAATACACATGATAATATACACAAACGTATAGTCACTTGCCCTTTAAATTCTTAACGAGACATGGACATATATTTCGAAATCAAGAGATGTTTTTTTATGTAAAAACATTAATTAAGCTTTTAGAAAGAAATAGGAAAAGGAATTTTGTCAAGAAACTGTAAAAGCATAGAAGTGCCTGAAGAGATCTTGAAAATATTATCTATGGACAAAAATAGTCTTTGGAGAACATATAATAAATATTATTTTGTCAATACTTTTTCAAAAGTCAAAATGAACGTAATTTATAAGTCTTTGGAGAACATATAATAATTATTATTATTCAAATAATAAGTCTAATAATTTTTCCAAAATTAATAAACATAAACATTGCATTTACAAGCAGAAAACTGCACAAGAGCAAAGATTTAACATGGACCATTATCAATAGCTTACCTCTAAGCATTGAGAAACACTCGTGACGGGAATAAATTGATACTTCTGACTACGGCCGCAAAGTACTTAGGAATCATATGCATATTTCATTTAAATATGCTTCAATAGATAGTAATAAAATATAATGCAATAACATACATTGAATCAAAATTTGCTAATCACACCATATTTAATCTACAAGCAAATCACCAAACACGACTTTGGATTGGAAAAAATGGATGATTTGGTTATAGATTAACATACCAACTAATAAAATATATAACATAGTTCAATAATTACATAAACATAAGAAGATTATAATAATATAAACATTATAATTCAACAATAAGAAGAGAGTTAGAATGCAACTATTAGGGAATCACGTCAAGGACGATGTCCTAAAGTCGTGTTGTCTCTCCTTTGTGCGAGTTTTTTCGGCACTACACGACTCCAAGATAAAACTCATGTGACTCAGAGCCAATTCTCTTTCTATGGGCACGTTCATATGGAAATAAAAAACGAGTCTTTATCGAATTACCAAAAACTATAGAAATATATAATATGACAATATAGTGAGTGTTTTATATATTCAAATTGTATCTCCAGTTGTATCAAACTATGAAATTCCAACGCCCTTTTATAGTGTAAAATTAACACTTACAATAATGAAAATTAATCCAATTAATATATGAGTTACATTATGAAATTATGAGTTTTAATCATTATTAAACTGAAATTAAAATAAAAATAAAAATAAAAAGGGTTTTAATTTTGAAATTTAAAACTTTTAATTTTATGTTACAACAAACTATTCCCTTAATATCAATTATCATTTTTTATAACAATTAATTACAGGTACACAATTGAATTCTTATAAATTAATTGATTTACTATCTCGAGTTTAAATCAATTCTACCCCCGTTAAGTCAACCTACCATATCTCTATGTAATTTTGAATGAACCTTAAATAAGAACATTCAATCACGAAAGAATTCATTTAACAATCATGGCAACTGTAAAAGCCTGTCTCTACCCTTTTTTCTGAATTACACTTTTTACTATATGGTAAAAACAAATAATTCATCTTTCGGCGTAATTATCGCTTAATCCAAAGTATTAAGATTAGAAGTAAAAACAATTCACAATTTCAATTAGAGATTAAAACTGTAAAATTAAACTTAAGGTTCAGAACTAAGTTACAGTTATTCATCATAACTAAATATATAATTACATATCATGGGAGAAGAATAAAACAAGAAAGACTTATCTTCTTGATTAAGAATCCGCACTAAGAATCCACATTAAGAATCATTCATCGTGCACTAGGAATCCACCTTCTTCTTGTAAAAATTTTGAAACGTTATCTTTTTTATTGATTTCTTGATTTTTTTCCTCTTCCTATGAGCTCTCTTTTCTTATAATTGATGATATGACTTTTGTGTCCCAATAGGCCCATTTGGCTTGTAGAATAAGTGTACAATGAATTCTTCGAGCCTCCTTCTAATTGTGGGACTAAGTTACGTATTTATAGAATAAAATTTAGGTCAAAATCTTTGTATCAATTGGTTTCCACCAAGAGTTTGAGAAGAAAATGAAATAATTCACTTTTTCGATTGGAGTCATTTTCCCAAACGATTTTAGTCTTTCATCTTCTAATCTTCATCTAAAAATTATTAATAATTGACCGAATACAAGTTTTGAAAGATCGTAATTTAGTCCGCAAACTTTTCAGATGTAGAATTTAACTCCTAAAATTTATGAGGTTTTTATCGAATGCTCTATTAATATTTTCAATTAACCACTTTCAATTTGATTAATCATTAATTGTTTCGAATCAACTTCAATTGGCTCCAAATAGACATTTTCACATTAATGGCATCCAAATTGAATTTTTTTTCCTACAATTAAAATAATTTACACAAATTAAGTAGACATCCGTTTAATTTACATATAATTAAATAAGAATAGAAGTCTGAATAAGTGCGTTTACTTGTATTTGAGATAAGTAATTGGGATCAAACCCCTAATGTTTGATTACTATCCAAGTTGCACCTGTTGCCAAAATACTTCACACAATGTATTCAATAAACGCTGATTCAATATTTATCTCAATAACTCAACTACCACCAAATTAATCTTTTAATTGTTCATTCAATTTATGATACTGATTTATAAAGACTTAAATTCATTCAATAAATTCTATCAATGTAATCAATTTAAATATTAGTATTAATCATTGTAACTATTGTGCTCAATAAGATATGATCTAACATGAATAAATATCAAATTAGCGCATTATTTAGTCATAATTTATGCATTATAAATAATAATAATAATAACTCATCAATTAGCCGACAAGGCTATCCGACTCAAACAAGCAAGCATAAAATAAATAAATAAAATCTTTAATTTTTTTGTTTGCGTGTTTTACATATCATACAAACAAACAGATATAGCAAACTAACTAAGAAATACATGTTGTCCTAAGTCCTCAATGCATGCATAAACTAAGCTTAAAGAAGGGTTAGCAATACTCACTGTGTATGTAATATCTCTCATTAAGCACTTGATCTTTTATTTTTCTGTACTTCCATTTGCTTTTTGTGCACAATATTTTCCATCATATATGAAAAGAGAAAAAAATAATTATCAATACAATCACATATGTAACCCAATTATGACATTAAATAAAAACTAAAATAAAAGGAGAAAATCTATGACTTTCTTTTTTCGAATTTTTATAATTATCCTATAAAATAAATCTCCAAAATTTCATTTAATTTATTTCAATTTTTTTTTTTATAAACATGAGAAAAATGGTAGAAAATTGGGTTGCCTTCTAATTTATAATCTGGGAAAAATTCAAAATTCAGACTTTATTTATCCCAAAATAAAAAATCAGCCCCCAAGATTTAGAATTATAAAAATCAGGTTTTTCATAAATTAATTAATTATATTTCATAATTATTATATTAAATTAAATATTTAACTGTAATATAATATAATTAATCCACCCCCACCCCACCCCACCCACCTCCATCTCCACCACTCTTATTGCTCCGGTGACTACTCTGGTGATCGGCGATTACTCCTGCGACTGATGTCCGGCAGCGCTTAATTCCAACGACTACTCCGACGACTGATTTGCCGTCCCTTAATTTCGGCGGCCGCTCCGATTCCGAAAATTGTTAAGGTCATAATTGTATGCAATTTGGTCACATATATCTTATTAATTATTTAAAAATTTAATTTTCAGTCAAAATTTATCAAATTAATTGGTCACAGATTATTTCGAGGTCACAGATCCAAAAATTTATAGGTCACAATTGACTCATTGGTCACTGATTAAAAAAATTATAAGTCACAAATTTTTAATTAGTAACAAGTTCAAAAAATTATAGGTTACAGGGATGACATATTTTCGAATTTAATGGTCACAAATTATATTTTTAGTCAAAGATTAACAAATTTTAAGGTCACGGACCACATAATTAGTCACATACACCCAAATATTAAGTAGTTATGAAATGGATTAGGTTAGGGTTGGAGAGAGGTGGCGGTGGAGGCAGCGACCGGTTGTGAGAAATGAGGAGAGAAATGAAATGGATTAGGTTAGGGTTGTGATAGGTTTTATATTTAAAATAAATTTTGGTGGGGTAGGTAGTAGGATGGGTATATAGGTTATTTTAATTTTATAATATCATTATTAATTAAAAATGATAAAACTTGATTTTTGATTAAATAAAACTTAAACTTGACTTTTATAAACTTGCAAGAAAACAGCTAGTTTGATGTAATTATCCCATATAATCTTGGGCTTGACTTTGAAAATGATATTTCACGGCACTTCGAAGGCCTTACTCAACTTGCATAAATTGTCTTGCACCACACTTTTCTTGTCCTTCAAAATCTTGAATTTGAAAAATTCAATAAAAATTTAAGTGGGTCCAAAAGGAATATTCCAACATATTGTTTTTCCTTTCAAAAATTTTATTCACAAAATAATGGGAAAATAGCTTAAAGAATTCACGGAATATATGATAAACAATTAGCAATAATCATACCTAATAAGGTTGATTTTACTTTAAAATAAACATAAAACAGATATAAGGTTGATTTTACTTTAAAATAAACATAAAACAGATATTGAAACAATCCAACCTCTAAGTTCAAGCCTTTAATTTACATAATGTTCACTATAGGAGATTTTGAGCTCATCTTATTTTTCATAGATTTTTACATTCCTTTTAGAGTGACTTAAAATTGAATTATGGTACCAATTGGACAACAACTTTGACATAGAGGTAGGGCCATTAAAAAAACATGCATTTTTTTCTTGTAACGACTTCAACATCTATACTCAAACTATTAACTTATGTACTATTCTCTCTGGGAGAGTTTAAATCCATCTATCCCTTACATATTTCTATCGTTTTCCAAAATTTGAACCATTGACATTTTGCTTTAGAATGCTTTAAGTTGAATCCTGGGGATGCGACAAAAATTCGTAAGGAATAAGATATACTCAAACTCTTCAATAGCGGACAATACGTAAGTTTTCAAAAATAAATATTAATTTTAACTATATATTTTGGAGTACTCACAAGTACTATTCATTTATTATTCACTCTTTTCTTAAAAAGAAAAAATTTAGCAAAATAAACTAAAATCCAAACAAAAGCTAAGTAAGTTTCTTCTTTCTAATTAACTTTAGCGAATGAAAAATTCTTTTTGAAGCTTAACATATTCCGATATAATTAAACTTGTTAAGCCCGGACAAATAAGTTGTAGATGACTTATTCTTTTTAAAGCTTTCTTCCATGACTGCAATATAAAGGATATTGTCGATTCAACTAGGAAGATCTATGATTACAATGTGCATTAATTTTGACATCAAATTTGACACTGTTATGAGGTAACAGCTTTTTATACATTGATTTTAATAACACTTTAAACAACTAATGGCTCAAATTTTGATATATAATTGAGTGTCAAACTTATATACTAAGCTTAATTTTAAGGATTAAACTATTTGTACATACAAAGTGTACACCTTGATTGACACATCACTAAATGTCAAAAATTTTGTAGTTGATTGAAACATGTGTTGTCGAGATCAATGTACCAAAATCTTCCAACTCACGTGGGTGTAAACCAGTGTGTCAAGCTTTATGTACATGTAGTATGATCCTTAATTTTCTCTCTGTCCATGACTATTGAATTTTTTATAGGCCATTGTAAAAAATTACCTAAAATTTATTTTTCTTTTCATAAAAATTCCATACTTGCAATTAAACGCACCTTTATTTTTTTTCGTCATATAAAGATATGATTACTTTCATTTTCACAAGATTAAGAAAATATAATAAATGTAGATAAAAATACAAATTCTATTTTCATTTTTCCTAGTGTATCAATACATTAAGGCCCTGTTTGTTTCTGATTTTGAAATCAATTCTCAAATCAATTCTCATTTTCAACCACACATTCTTCAATAAAATAATATTTTCCATCACATCAATCATTTTTTCTTCTTTTTCAACCACACATTTCCCATCATATCACTATTCAAAATCAATTCTTCCCCCAAAAATTCCTACCAAACAGGCTCTAAATATTGATTTAAATATGAGTATTTTATATTTTGTTCATAACAAGATACATTTAAATAAGTACATATTAAAAACTAAAAACTAAATTATAATCTTAATAAGAAACTTGTTTATATTTTTTGAGAAACAAAAAGGGGAAGCAAATCTATTTTTATGGAATTGAAGAAGTAAAAATTTTAGGCGAACAAAACAAATGAAAAATTATTAAAAAGTAGTTTTTTTGTAAGTATGAAGAGAGCACCTTTTTTTTTTTATAATTACTAAGAGAGCATATGAGTTACAACTCTTGATACTTTGCATTAGTCTGATTTTGTTAAATTTAGTATTTTAATAGATTTTGATAAAATTTAATATTTGTAATTAAAAAGTTGATAAAAATTATAAATTTATGAAATATTTAATTAAAATTAATTATTGATTTTAATTAAATTTCAAATCAATTCTTTTAATTAAATCAAACATAGACTTAATACAAAAAATATGTGGCTGAACATGTTAATCCCTATTCGATGGTGTCATTATTTTGAAAAAAAAAAAGTAGAGTATTTGAACAGTGATTTTTTAAAGAATGTATAGTTATAAAGTTGATTTTTTTTTTGAATTTACGTATAACATATTTTATTTTATAAATATTTGATTAAAAATTGAGCATAAAATTAAAGAGTTTTGAAATAGGCGTGTACTTTCAAAGTATTTGGGATACATTCATTTGAAAGAATGTATTATTGAATAGTAGATTGATGGAAAATGTGTGGTTAAAAATGAAGGAAAAGTTATTAATGTGATGAAAAATATTATTTTATTGAAAAACGTGTGATTGAAAATGAGTAAAAGAATGAGAATGAAAAAATTAATATGTTAAGGACGTCAAAGTTGCTTCAAGTCGAAAAAACGTTGTAGAAGTGAAAAGTACATAAATCTGTTTGTGGCGAGTGGCGAACCAAGAATAGGGAAAAACGAAAAGTTAGAAAAAAGCAAAAAAAAAATGTCGAGAATGGAAGACGAGGAATTTCGGCGCCGGAAAATGGAAGAAGCCCTCGAAGTGAAATCCCTCCGTCGTATCATCAGTGCTTATCTCAAGTATTTCCCACCCCTCTCTTTTCTAACACACAAATACTCTGTATTCTGTGTTTAATCAATTGTATACATGATATATATGTATATACGTCCGTGTGTGTATCTATATTTGTTTGATTTTTCATTTTTTGTATTTAAATTTATGCCAGTGATATTTTCTGTATTGTGTATTTTTCTTTCGACCCAGACTTTAATATGATAAATTATAGTGAACGTCATTAGTGAATAGGGACCCTATTTATGAGCTAAAAAGTGGCCCCCAATGATAATTTGTGGGTTGGGGGGGGGGGGTGAGTGAGGCTTAAGTAGGCATTTGCAGCATGAAATAAACTCCAATGTTGAATGGAATTCAATAGATATATGGCGAAGAAATGATTATATACATTGAAAACCCTTCTACCAAAATGGAAAGCGGACGGAATCTTTTTTTTTTTTATTATTCACGGGCATAACTCCAAGTATGTTTTGAAGTGTCACTAGAGAAAATAATGGTTAAGGGAGCAGAAAAGAGCCCTTTAAAATGTGTATCAAACATGAAATGCTAAAAAACTTATGTTATAGTACATTAATAGGGTATCATACAATTGTACATTTTTTGAGCAGGTGATTTGTAAATAGATAAACTAGATTCCTTGAGGGAAATAATTGCAAGGTTAAAATAAAGAGCCTCCTTTTTTTTTGAACCTAGTATTCTCTTTGGTAAGAACTTGTTCGGTTAACGAGTCCACCAATTGTAAGAATACTTAGAAAAGACCAATGTTCCATCATGATTCACGAATGCAAGAGAAAAGGTAAGACAGTCCAAATATTAAGTAGTTCCTTTTTTAAAAAAAATAAATCGTAATCAAGAATTATTCAACATTGATGCAATAACATGAACGTATAAAAATCTTAAATACCGAGTAGTGAACATGAAGATGGAGTACCAATCATGGTTTGGAAACATAAATATTGGTAAAAAATGTTAAAGCTTACTTCCAGACCATAAGTTTTGAAAACAAAAATCCTGAATACATTCAAATATAATCCCATCTTTTCTTAATGAAGGTTGAGGTGTAATAGCATATCTGAACTCCATCTTTATTCTGAGACTCCGCATCTGTACCTAGATTGATTCATTGTGATGGAGGTACTCTGTTTAAGAATCTCTCATGCAAAGCAACATAGGAAATGGATAACTTTTAAGGGAAAAAAAAAGACGTACAAGAAAAGACCTTCTGAACACAGTAGTTTTCAGTCAGTCAATGGAACTTAAATAGATGTAATGGAAATGGGAGCCTCAATTTAGTTTTACCACATTTCCTAGATAAATGAATTCCTAAACCGAGTGCTGTTTCAGCAAAAGTGGCTGAATTGGTACCTTATTCACCCAAATAGAGAAACATAGCTTTTTTAGTATTATAATGGATGTATATCACTATGGTAATGCTGTAGATATGCCATGTTATTTCTGATGCTATTGCATGTTGCAACAACACGGTAGCAGCTTTCATATTAGTTCGTATCATATTTCCAATCATAATTTGGTTGTTGTCACTTTGACATTTACTAATAGAAGCTTGCAGTATTCATTATCTTATCTTCCATCTCATTTGAAAAAAAGTTATTTTTCTTGCCTTTCTTCATGGCAAAACATATTGTATTGAATAACATTCTGTAAAAGGCCTACTGATTAAATTCTTTCTTCATGGATTCTCAATGTAGCTATCCGGAGGCTGCAGAGGAGGATATTAGAAGATATGAAAGCTATTTTAGAAGACTTCCACCATCTCACAAGGTTCTAGTCTCCTGTAAATCGTCGTGGTTATAAAATTCCTGAGATATAGATGCAGTAATTTGTCAAGAAATTAAATTTTTACTAAGGATCACAGAGATGAAGAAATTTCAAGATGTGCCTATTTAAAGAAGAGAATACTATGAAGAACTCTATTGAACTCATGTTATTTCATATTTGACAAACTGTAGATGAAATGATAGGTTATAAATTCTGGCAAATACTGAAAGAGTTCTTATTTTGCAAACTACGTCTTATAACTTCCTATATCGAATTTTGAGTTTTATGAAAAAGGAACTTTGTCGAACTATTTATTATCTGTCGTTCCTGATCTTCTATAATGGTGATTCTCGCACTATGTTATTATTAATTTTGACCCTATATGCCACGTGCTAAATCTACAATTTATTTAGTAGTGTTATTTTGAGAGATTTCACAGTGTTTGATGAATATGGTTTTTTGTAATTTTGAACCTTGAATCTTCTAATTTATGGTCTTTTGCTTCTGCAGGCACTTTTATCGCACCTTCCTTTGAAATTTAAGAAACTCAGATGGTATATCTATCTTGACAAACTTTATATGCATATTAAGAATAGTTTTGAATGTTGAACTAACACTAAATTGTCATTTCTTCCACAGCATCTGAAACTCTCTCTTCCAGAAATTTTGACACTGAAAGAGAGATGAATAGTGAGCTCCATTGTTCTTAAACCAATATATTAAAAATACAGAATAGTTGGAATGTATTTCTTAGATGGCTTCTATAAAAAGTCATTTGGAAAATCTTATTAAAGAAATGAAGAAGTGTACGAGAACTTGAAGTTGTTTTCTTTTCTTTCTTATGTAACTAATGGAATTTCAAATATTCACTGGATTGTCTATTTCCTTACAATAGTTGCATGTCTCACTGAGACGTAATCTTTTTTACTTTGTATTTTATGTAGGAATTGATATGCAGCAAATACAACTTAGATGACAAAACATGCTACGATTTATTATGGACTGAAAAATGGTCATCGTTACCCTATAGTATATTGGACGATTATAGCTTAGTTTCTTTTCCATTGCAGGTGTATCTCACAAAATTCCTACTTCATATTTGAGATGCTTAAGGTGATTGATGGATATAATTTGTCTCACTGCTTCTTTCTGTTTGTTTCCATCTTTAGTACTTGTTCAGTAATTTGTTTTTGTTTTTATTTACTCATTAATTCACGGGTTATACCCTCCGGAATCCTGATGTTAGTTTACACCTAATCTAATTGTGCTAAGGCTGCCACTACTGTTGATATTTGGCAGGCATTTGATCCCCCTTTGGATATGAGTCAGGACATTGATATATCTTCAGAAGAATTTGTGGACAATGTATCAGATAACAATCCCTTCTCTGGTGAAAGAAAACCTTTCCCTTGTCAGTGTGAATCATCAAGTGGACAAATCTCTTCTTTGAAAGATGATGAACTTAGATTTGGGGGAAGTGCCAATGCAGTAAACGGGTCACCTAAAGCAGAACCAGTCTGTGAGGTGCAGAGTTTATCTTATTTTAGAAATTGGTTCAGATTTCGGTCTTTCGTTTATTTTGTCTATTTCAATTTCATTATGAAAATTGACCTCTGTAGATAACAACAGGAGAAGAAAACCGAACCTTCGGTGGAGTCCAATCCTGAGAACTGCTCTATAGGCTTGGCATTTGACAAAAAGGTAGAAAATTCTGATGCAAACAATGTTAAGAACGGTGACAATAATTCGGCATTATCCTCTGTGCGTGCTTCCAATGCACGACTATCCTTCTACCAAATTCTCCTTCCAACAGTAAAAAATAGTAGGGCATAGTCCTTGTTTAGGTTTACATTGTAATTTGTGTTAATTCTCTCTGTAAAAGTACGTCTGGATCTAATTGGCTTCAACCTGTCACAATTTGTATATAAATAAAGTTGATGAATGAGACAAAAACTAAGCATTGTGTTGGAGTGACAAGATATTCATTGACTATCCAGGATAATTTTTCATGTTCATCGATTACCATTTCGTTCTAACCCTTTAGAGTGGTATTTTCTGTAGTTGATAGTAAATTTCTTATGTAATAATGATTGTACCTCAAATAATGATAGTAACTATTCGGAGGCTTCCCGTGATATAATGCCAGTTGAACCATCACTTTTCTGGGAAAACCTTTGAAATTAGAAGTAATGGTACAAATAACATGAGTTCAGTGTGAAGAAAGGGTGCATCTCATAAATTTATGTATCTTTGGGGTTTGTTTCTTTATTCGCTTTATTTCAACAGCTATGTTCCTTTTCTGAGAAATGCCTTCCCCTTTTCTTTCTCTCTATTTATTTTTCCTTTCAATGTAGCTCGTTCAACGTTAATAGGTGTTCTTTGTACCTCTCTGTAGGTATGCGTGTCATCTCCTGATTGGTTGGACCCTGCATTACAGTTGCATGTCCCATTGGTTGATGTGGATAAGGTATGCTACTTGTCAAGTCAGTGAGATGATTGAGTTTTTTAGTTATACTAAATGGAATATGGGATTGAATGAATTTTCTTTGAACCTCTTTTTAGAGTTGAGGTCTTGATTGAGTGTTATTAATACTATGATAATTGGGGAGTTTTTGCAGTTAAAGACATGATTGAATGTGTTAATTTCTTTCTTCCATAATCTCATGAATAGGCTGTTACTGAAGTATTGCCCCATCACATCTCATTCCAATGTGTGTTTTGCATCTTGTGGCAAAACTGGCCATAAAAGGTTATATTTCTTCACTTAAATATTTTTTCCCAGGTTCGATGCATTGTACGGGACATTGTCCGAGATTGGGCATCTGAGGTATTGATTCATTATCCATAAGGTGTTCTAGATAGAGAGGTGATATTTTATCTTACTTTCTTGTTTATATTGTACAGGGTCAGAGAGAACGTGACCAGTGCTACAAGCCAATTCTTGAAGAACTTGGACGGCTTTTTCCAGATCGCGCTAAAGGGAGGTACAGTTATTATGCTATTATTTAACTATTTCTTCCTGATGAGTGGATTTAGTGACAGAGACTCTTGTCATGATTGTTGGTGTTGCATGGACTTAGGTTCATTTGAACTTTTGCCTCAATGCTTAATTGTTTTTTTCTCAAGTGACAAATGCTGAAACTGTATTCTTTCTGAACAGTCCTTGTTCATGTTTAGTCCCCGGAGCTGGACTTGGGAGATTAGCATTAGAAATCTCATGTCTGGGTATGTTTTGGAATTGAATCTACAGTACCTTATCTTGATAATTCTATTTTCACAGCCTGATATTTTATTTATATAACAGGTTTTATAAGCCAAGGAAATGAATTTTCTTACTACATGATGATTTGCTCAAGCTTTATTCTTAACCAGTAAGAGAATTATAATCTCTATGCTACACAAAGACAATGAAATTCAAGATTCTATTTGATGTGAATTATTATTTCTGTTCTACATGAATGGAGAAGTCTATATTTGATTTAATGCCATTTTTTAATTAATTAGCACTCAAACTGCTGAGGAGTGGACAATATATCCATGGATACACAGTAACTGCAATTCTCTTTCAGACAGTGACCAGCTACGCCCTGTTTCATTTCCAGATATTCATCCTGCTAGGTATTGGTTAACCTTGATGTCCTTTTTGTTGCAGATTTTCATCCTACTTCTCCTTATTTCTTCTAGAATTTAAAAACCAATAGGAGCTTACGGGTCTTTATTTATTTGTCTGTTGATGCTGAGCTACACTCAATAGTTTCCAAATCGAAGTACATAGGTATTGGGAAGACATACTGAACTAACATCTGAGTCGTCCATTGAGATTGATATGTTGTCTTTATGACGCCCAAGTTGTTTCCTTTACCTTTTGCTGGGTGAAGTAAAACCTTTTATGTGTTCACCTGTTTCTCTATGTGGACTTCAGAGTTCTAGTGACCCCCATCCTTGATAGTTATTTTGGTATATTCTCTAGACGAGATATATTCTTAAGGTGGTGTATTCGGTTTAGACTTTTAAACACTTTTTTAGAGATTTAAAAAACCTGAATGTATTCAATGTACACTTTTTAAGACTCCATAAAAGTCTAGAGATATTTAATATAGACTTTTTAGAAGCCCTTTAAAGTCCCGAGGTATTGAATCGATACTTTTAAAAGTCTTTTGAAGTCATGGAGTATTTAGTGCTTGTTTGTCTCCCATTTTGGGAGAAGAAATAGAGTTTTGAATAGGAGAATGTGTAGTTGAAAAGTAAAGTAATTTTATTGGTTTGTGTGTAGAATATTTTATTGAGTGAATATGTGGTGGAGATTGTTTACTGTAGCAAATAATGTTTGATAAAATAGATGACAAGCATGGGCTTAAAATTTCAATAACTTTTTTAATGACTTTTATAAAAGTCTCAATGGTATTAACGTTTTAAGCATAAAAAAAAAAAAAATACAAAAATAAAATCTCACAATGTCTCATTTAACCACAAAATTTTGAAAAAATGAAAGGAAAGGTAGGTATTTAAAGAGTGTCGTTTTTGAAAAAATAAATTTAAAACAAATATGACCATTGGCAGCTTATCAACGGCCATATTTGGCCTAAAATTTTGTGTACAATGACTATATTTTGTCACATTTTCGTGGATGAGCTCACAAGCCACTCGTTCATAGGCTGAGCCTACAAGCTGCTTGCCTTAGGGGCGAGTCGAGCCCTGGATCAACTGGCCAAAATTTTTGAGCTCGGCTCGACTCGACCCCAACCACAGCCTTGTCCTTAGACGAGCCTGAGAGGCCATGAGCTGAGCTTAGACTAGCCAAGTGGGCAGGTCGATGAGCCTCTTGGCCTCATCGCCAACCAAGCTTACATTTAAAGGTTTGACATATTGATAATACTGAATATTAGAGATTTTTCTTTATTTTTTTTATCATATTGTACTGAAATATTATTTATGTTTCATTAGGGAGAGTATGTTGGTGGATTTGCCGATGATTGGGGGAGATTTTACTTGGTCTTCTAATCGGGATCAACCCGCTCATTCCCGAATTGATCGATTCCTGATTAGTGGGGAGTGGGAGGTTAAATACTCAGATGTGACGCAGAGGAGATTAGATAGGGTATACTCGGATCATTTCCCTATTTCATTATCTGGGGATAGTAGGGGTAGTGGAAGAAAGCCGTTTAGGTTTGAAAAGATGTGGTTAAAAGTCGAAGGTTTTGGGGAGCGTGTACGGACTTGGTGGGCCTCTTACGACTTTAGGGGGTCTCCCAGTTTTGTGCTGGATCAGAAATTAAAGGCTTTGAAAAGGGATTTAAAGAAGTGGAATGAGGAGGTGGTGGGTGATGTAAATTGGCGTAAACGTCGCCTTTCAGACATAGAGGAGCTTGATAAGCGGGAGGAGAGCTGTGGGTTGGGTGGGGAGGAGAGGGAGAGACGTGGAACTTTAAGGGGAGAGTTGGAGAGGTTGGTGGAGATGGAGGAGATCGCGTGGCGTCAAAAATCTAGGGTTACATGGTTGAAAGAGGGGGACAAATGCACTAAGTTTTTTCATAGGATTGCGAATTCAAATAGGCGTACTAATTCTATCACGTTGCTGGAGGTAGATGGGATTACTTATGAGGACCCACAGGTCATTGGAAACAAAATGGTGAGATTTTATCAAGATCTCTATCGGGAACAGTTTGAATGGAGGCCAAAGTTGGAGGGACTGGAGTTTTCTACTATCACAGAGGAGGATGCTAGATGGTTAGAGAGACCGTTTGGGGAAGAGGAAATTAAGGAGGTGGTTTTTAGCATGAATGATGATAAGGCACCAGGACCAGACGGCTTCTCGTTCACATTTTATAAGGTTTGTTGGGAGGTGGTGCGCGCGGATATTATGGATGTTCTAAACTATTTTTATGAGTTTGGCAGGTTCTTGAGAAGCTCTAATGCTACATTTATTGTGCTGATTCCCAAAAAACCAGGGGCGGTGGACATTAAGGATTTTCGCCCTATTAGCCTTGTTAGCGGGGTGTATAAAATCATTGCGAAGATCTTGGCGAATAGATTGAAGGAGGTGTTGGGGAAAGTGGTGTCTAAGTTTTAGAATGCCTTTGTGAAAGGAAGACAGATCTTGGATTCTGTGCTTATAGCTAACGAATGCGTTGATTCAAGATTGCGGTTGGGAGTGCCAGGGATGCTTTGCAAATTGGATATTCAGAAGGCCTACGACCATGTCAATTGGAAGTTCCTTCTGTATATGCTCAGGCGATGTGGATTTGGGGAAAAGTGGTGCAAGTGGATTCAATTTTGTATTTCAACTGTCTCATTTTCTGTTATGGTTAACGGGTCTCCAGAAGGTTATTTTCGAAGCAGCAGAGGATTAAGGCAAGGAGATCCTCTTTCTCCATTGTTGTTTGTTATTGTTATGGAGGCATTCAGTAGGATGCTTGAGAAAGCTGTGGAGGAAGGTTTAATTAGGGGTTATACGGTTGGACATGTCCGGATCTCTCATTTGCTATTTGCAGATGATACACTGATTCTATGTGATGCTGTTGATGAGCAATTGAGGAATTTACGTCGGTTACTACTTTGTTTTGAAGCGGTGTCGGGTTTGAAGATTAATCTGGGGAAATCTGAGGTTATCCTAGTGGGGGAGGTTGCTAATGTGGATGAGCTGGCTGGTTTATTGGGATGTAGGGTTGCGCAGATGCCTATATCATACCTTGGGCTCCCGTTAGGGGCAAGGTTCAAAAGTAAACATATTTGGAATGGGATCATCGAAAGGATGGAGAAGAGGGTAGCAGGGTGGAAGCGTATGTATCTTTCAAAGGGTGGCCGCCTTACTCTCATCAAATCTACTCTTTCCAACCTCCCTACTTATTTCTTGTCATTGTTTCCTATTCCTGCTGCAGTGGCAAATAGATTAGAGAGGATTCAACGGGAGTTTCTTTGGGCAGGGATGGGAGAAGAGAGGAAACTTCATTTGGTCAAGTGGGATGTGGTTTGTTCTCTTGTAAGGATGGGGGGCCTTGGATTGAGGAAGTTGAGTCTGTTTAATAAGGCTTTGCTGGGCAAGTGGCTGTGGCGATTCGGAGTGGAGAGGGTGAGTTTTTGGAGAGAAATCATAGGAGCGAAGTATGGTATTATGGAAAGGGGCTGGTGCTCAATTGACGGTCGCGGATCTTATGGGGTGAGTCTGTGGAGGTATATCCGACGGGGTTGGGGTGACTTTCGAGACAATTTGTCATATGAGGTGGGAAATGGCAATAACATCAGATTTTGGGACGATCGTTGGTGTGGTAATCAACCGTTAAAGATACGATTTCCTGCTTTGTATCGCATTGCCTTGGAGCCGTCTGCTATGGTGAATGAGGTACTCACCATTCACAATGGAAGTCACAGTTGGGATACTATCTTTGAGAGGGGTCTACAGGATTGGGAATTAGATGATTATGCGTTGTTTTTGACTTCTTTGCATGAGGCGCACATTCAGTTTGGAGAAGGTGATCGTAGCAGGTGGAGGTTGGCACCGAATGGTATATTCTCAGTTCGCTCTTACTTTAGATCCTTATTAGAACCTGCTCAGAGCTCTTTCCCATGGAAGAAGGTGTGACAATGTAAATTGCCCCCTCGGGTGGCTTTTTTATTGTGGACGGTTGTGAGGGGGCAAGCGTTAACGGTGGATAATCTTCGAAGAAGAGGTTTGTGTATTACCGAGTGGTGTTATATGTGTAAGAAGGATGGGGAGACAATTGATTATTTGTTCATTCATTGACATGGTGTTCGGTGGCTTTGGAACACCATCCTAGCCTCCCAACAGTTGGATTGGGTGATGCCTAGACGAGTTGAAGATGTGTTGTTGGCATGGTGGAGGAAACTTCGCGATAAGGAGAGTAGGATTGTATGGAATCTTATTCCGGGATGCATTGTATGATGCGTATGGAGGGAAAGGAACAGTCGCTGTTTTGACGACAAGACTAGAACAAAAGAGCAGTTCAGAGAATTATTTTATCTAATCTTGTTTAGTTGGTTTAATACTGTAGCTCCCAATCATGTAGATGGGTTGCCTAATTTCATGTCGTTTATGTGTTGTCTAAATTGATAATACATTTCCCTTGTATTATCCTATGATGAATAAAATCTTCTGATTACTTATCAAAAAAAAAAAAATATTTTAATGTGATGATTAATTTTATTTAACGTTTATTTTTAAATTTTTAATGAATTAATAATAAATAATTATTTCAACAAGAAATTAAGACCCTGTTTGATACACATTATTGAGTGGAGAATGCATTTTAAATAGTGATTTGATGGAAAATATGTTATTAAAAAATAAGGAAAAGTTTTGGATTTTCGCATAATATTATTTTATTGAAGAATGTGGTTGAAAATGAGTTTTGAAAAAATAAATTTTTGTAAGAATGTAGATCAAATAGGGTGTAAAATTGTTCATTAAAAAGTCAAAATTTATAAATTTATTAATAAATTAGCACTAGAACAACATAAATTAAAGTACAATACAACATTTAACTAAAACAATAATTTAGTACTCCGGAAGTTCTTTTCTCGTTATATGTAATTTATGCATTCAATGTAATTTTTATAATTTGCGGTATTATCTTTAATTTTTTTTTCAATTTATTACTAAATGCAATATTTTAGTTAATTAAATATAATTTCTAATTTAACGATTTTTTAGTAATATAATTTGTAATTAAATAATTCAAAATAAAATTTGGTGTAAAATTTAGTGTTAACTGGTCTCCAATTATCTGCACTAAATTTGGTATAGACCATCAGAAATGGTCTAAATAAGTCTACGAAAGACTTTCATCAATTCCATACAAATCTATAAAATAAAAAAAAGTTCACGAATTCCTCAAAAGTTTAGATTGAATACACTCCCTTCGAGCCTTTACATCATAATAAACCTGAAAGTTTTCTTATCTGTGTTGATGAATAATTCCCTTGATAAAGTAGAAATTAGTGGCCAGTCTAACCCTATCCCTTTGGAAACTTACATGCACATTTATTGCTTCTCCATGCCCAAATTATTATGAACTTCTAACAGTGCAGGGATCACCGAAGGCTTCTCAATGTGTGGTGGTGATTTTGTTGAAGTCTACAATGATTCAAGCCAAGTTGGTAAGAGAAGAGCAATGCATTTTCCTCTTCTATTATATTTACATTTTGAGAAGTGATTCATAGTATGTATAATTTATCGACTCATTAACAAGGATTAGATGGTTTATTTCTATACGATTTGGGATGAAATACCTTCGATCTTTGTAATGATGAAAGCTGGTTAAGTTCATTGATCCACTTTAGTCAATGTACAAGTAGAAGATACGACAGCTATCGCAGCCCTTGCTTCTTCAGTTTGACTCACATTGAGAGTTCCTCAGAATACTGTCGAGATATCAGTATCTTTAGTTTCATTAAGTTGTGTAAGTCAATTTGTGCCCTTTAATACCTGTGTTGAATCTTACAGATGCTTTAGTCTCAGTTTATGGTGTCATGAACCCCTCTATATAACTCGAATTAAGAATTCTGACAACATAAAGGTCTTCTCGCGCTCAGCATGAATTTGTCGTATTGAAACTTCCACAAACTTCCCACTAGTACTAATGTTATCAAATGGTTGTTGGACCATGGTATTTCTTTTAACAAATAGGCAAACACATAATTGTTGTATACTCTCTCATCTGTTGGTCAACTGATAGTTGATCGTCGCCGTAGCACTATTTTCGTTGATTATAACATTTTGATGTTGAAATCGATATCTCCATTTATATATACATGTATTTGAGCACTTCTACTGACATTTGTTTTGCACTTCCATTCCAATTGTGAACCTATAGTGTCACGGAAAATTCTGGACATGGTGATTTAAAAAGATAAATAGGTTTCTTTGCCTTGCAATCTCTCCGTGCTAGGTACTCATGTAGTCACGTGCCTGTGTTGGCTTGTCTAATGATGACATATATGATTTATTTTCAGGTGTATGGGATGCAGTAGTGACTTGTTTCTTTATTGACACTGCACATAATGTTGTGGAATATATTGAAATCATCTCGAGAATTCTCAAAGATGGAGGAGTAAGTAGCTTCCTCTGTTTATTGTTGAATCCTTCCCATCTATATGGAATGAATACATAATTTGTGTGGTTGACAGGTTTGGATAAACTTGGGACCCCTCCTTTATCATTTTGCAGATATGTATAATCAAGAAGATGTAAGCTTTTTATTATACTATATAATAAAAAGCTTGATAAATGGCATACAATATTGATTTCACTTTGATTTTCTTTCAAGGATATGTCAATTGAGCTGAGTTTGGAAGATGTGAAGAAGGTTGCAAGTCATTATGGATTTCAAATAGAGGTAATCATAAATTTAGTTGTGTTTGACGTGCTACTCTTGGACGTTTGATGAAAACTTAAACTCAATTGTATGGAAAACAGAAGGAATCAACAATTGAGACGACATACACAACAAATCCAAGATCTATGATGCAGGTAAGCTTATTATCTTCTACTTTTAAGTTGTATTTTTCGGATTCAATATCTTCTGCTTTATTTTGGTTGGACATTCAGGCCGTGTTTAAGCCACATTATTTTTTATATTCTCATTCTTCTACTCATTTTTAACCACACATTTTTCAATAAAATAATATTTTCCATCACATCAATAATTTTTCTTTTCAACCACATATTCTCCATCACATCAATAGTAAAAATGCATTCTTTTTCAAAAAATGTGCACCAAACAGGGGCTCAATAGATAAACTTTAAATATTAATTTTTACATACAAAGCTGTGGAAATAAATTCTGTCATGATTCTAACAGAGACTTAAATGTGCATTGTGGACCTTTTTCTTTTAACTGGAAAATATATTGAACCTTTGGTCATACACAATGAGCAAATTTTATTTTGAAAAGATTTTATCCTTCAAATGATTGCTGACACCATTATCTTGAAGGAGATAAAAGAATAGTTGGCAATCAGAATTTTATATTGATCTTGTAATTAATTTTATGTTGTGTATGAGTCGCCACTCGCCATCTCCTCAATAACTTCACAGCTGATGGACAGCTTTTTTATGATCAAGACTATTTATGCATGCCACCAGTACCAGATTTGTTAACTTTGCCGAATTTTTTTTATATACAGGATTTATTGTTCGTTTACAATTCTTTACAGCTTATTAGAGTAAGGTTATGTAATAAATAAAATTCATGTCAATCTGTTGATGATAACTTGCTCTTTGATTCATATACTTAATAGTCCCAACTCCTTTTGTATCTGTTTATTTGATTTATGGTTCAAAAAAAATGTTCTCCAACATTTGTGAGTTACGAAGTGAAATCGAGATAAACTTCCATCAGCCAATTCACAATGTACATATAGTTGTTACTTGTTCGACTTCAGTTTCAAGTGTATAGATCTATACGTTATCAGTTTTCGAAAGTTATCTTTAATGTTAAATTGAAGCTATCTTGGAATTGTACCGTTCAAGAACACTACTGTATTATTGTCATGTTATATGATCATTGATTATTACTTGTGTTTCCATGATGCATCTAAATTAAATCCATTGCTTTTGAGTGCAGAATCGATATTTTGCTACATTTTGGACCATGCGGAAGAAACCATTTGCAACGACAGAGCAGAGAGCATAGGATGGTTATAAGAATCGTCTGTGGTTGACGTATTAAACCTCGAACTTTTATGTGCTATTGTAAGAATCGAAACATTACATGGAACTTTGAAAATTCATGTTATTTTGTGATAACGTTGGCTTACAAAGTTTAGTGATAGATAATGACTTTTGGGATGTGGGCTAGTTCTATCCAACATGAGTTAAAGTTTATATAATTTGCATTTGACTGTTTCATGTTTAACCAAATCTTTTGATGGCATTGTTCTTCATCACTCTTTTGTTTTTTTTTTAATTATTTTTCTTGATCATCGTTATAATTAGCAATGTTCTAACGTCCTCCTGGCCATTGAACTAGGAAAAGGGTAAAAGGATTTAGCCCTCATTTGTACCCCTCCCCTTTAAAACAAAATTCCTTAATTCTCACACTTATTTTCAACCACATATTCACAATAAAATATTTTGCACGTAAATTAAAAAAAAATCATTAATTTTTAATCACATTCTCCAAAAAATTGCTATTCAAAACATCATTTTTTTTTTCTAAATAATTGCCATCAAACCAGGGCTGCAGTCGTACCAGAATGGATTAAGTTGCTAGCCCGTAAACTAAATGATGATAAAACAAACCAAACTTGGGCACTTATTTTACAAAAGACGGTATAACTATAGATACATTCCTTAATGTCACCCCCAGTAAGAATTATGTTACAAGAAATTCATAGCCATACAAACCCAAGAGAAGATTGCAGGGACATTAAAATTGAAATGAAAAAACTTCAATTCAGCATAAATATATAACAAAACCTCTTATTCCTCCTGATTATACTCTATTATAAGAAGTTCAGTCATGCAACGTTATCATTAATTTTGTAAAATCACAGCTAAAAGAGAGAACTTGACACGAAGAGATATTTTACCTTTGTCGACCATAAGCCTAGCCCCGGACGCTACCCAGTACCCAGGCTGGTCCTGTGATCCTCTTGTCATCTCTCTGGTGTCAACAAACCTCAAGAGTTTACCAGCTGCTACAGGCATTGGAGGACCTTCTGGATATAGAGCAGAGTTGATGTTAACATCAGATGGCTTTGGAGGAGGTTTCTGTGCACTGGAGAAAATAGTGCCAACGAAACTAATCATTCCAGACGTTTGCGTGAAATTAGGAGGACCATCCCACTCAGGTTTTTGGATGACTGTTGCACCAGCAACTCTGGAGAAATGGAGGCGTAAAAAGAGGGTGTTTCCCATAACTGATTTTCTAACGTAAAATTGTGCTCCAGTAACTATAGAGAGATCATCATCAGACTCAACAGGGGCAGTGCATACATTTGAAAAGTTCTTCCACTGGACCTTCTCATAATACTGCCGGGCATAAAAGGAGTTACAGTTTCCAACCGATTGCTTATGAAGTTGAAAACTTTGTGGCCACGAGGAAAGGTGCTGCAAATGGATTGCCAAGCGATCACTTCTTCTACCTTCCAAATACAGTCGCATGCCAGTTACTGGCATATTTCCAGCATCCACCTATCCAAATTATTTTCAGCCAAATAACTAACTAATTAATTATTCAAGCATAAAGAATTAGGAATGACATACACTAGAAAGAATAAATTAATGACTGAAAATAGATAATGCTCAAGAGATTCTACAGCATTTGATCAGAAAGCAAGGATTAAGAGAATTTCTTGTACATAAAGACATGGTAAATGAAGTTTAAAAGCTAGTCACCATAAAAGAATCAGTACTTGTGCATCTCTTGAAAGTTCAGTTACTTGTAAAGTAGGGTAAACTGTCCAGCCTTTCAAGCCTCACTAAGTAAACGAAGATTATTACTACACAGACAACTAGACAAGGAAGCTTTTAACAGAGCTGACCGAGGGAATGGGTAATTAGCATACTACCACCCTTTTGAGGTTTTAACCACTATTCATTGCTCACATTATTGGATATTTGCAGGTCATCTAGGCAAAAATGTGGAAATGAAGTACCATGTAATCTACTCATTCATACCTATACCAAGTATGATAGCTAAGAACAAGGACACAGCCCCTCGTTGTCATAATATTGCAGACAACACGAGGAGGAAAAATTCTCATCAACAAGAAGATTGCAAAGAATGAACTTTCTGTAGAAGCCATTATTTCGAGCACAAAGTGATAATTAAGATAATCAGACTGGAAAAACAAAAGATAATAAAACTTCAAAATTTTGAGAATCCATTTGTCAGTTACATTGAATCTAGTGAATTTTTATTCAGTCAAGAAGCACACATCACGTTATTGGTGGAATACTAGGTAAACCATATTTTTAGGTTGCTTTGGTTCGTAAAATCTGAGGTAATAACTTAAACACTTTGGACACCCATGTAAAGAGAGATAAGACACCTCTTGGTTGGTGTAACATTTTCTCAATGAATAAAATCTTTAGTTATATTTGAAAAAACAAAAACATTCAACCTAGTTCCTTAAACACTTTTATATGTGCTCCACTCACCACACAAAAAATCTACTCGAGTTGCCAAGGACAAAGATCGAAGTTCTCAAAAGCGCCCCAGCAGCACTTCTTGAGTTGTGACTCATGGCAAGCCATTTATTAGGAGCCTCAAACCTTGTGCTCTTTGTCAAAGACTTGCTGAGGCACAACCTCAGGGCCTATGAGGCTTGCATTTCCTTAAATCTTTTCTTTTCTTAGTTCTTTTATTGAACTTAGCTTTAGAGCTAGTTTTTGAAACCCAAATGTTTTGTCTCAGGCTACGTGGTCCAACCCTTAAATCTAAACAAAGATGAGAAATTTCTCGTTCCTGGCTTGTTTAAAATTTGACATAATGTTGCATAGGTCTGTGCTTATGTCAGAATGTCAGCTAGTTGTCTCCTCTAGAACATAGACAACCGAAATAGGACCTGCCTCAGCTGCCTGCACCTTAGATCCACAATACTGTCTTTAATTTGGCACAATTGGTCCAACAACTGGCCAACTGCCCATTCCAAGTGACTTGAAATTTGACTCTTAATTTCAGTTTCATGAGTTAATTTTATAGTAGTGTGTTAATTAACTAATATGAAATGTTCTGAAACAGGTGAAGAAAAAAAAAAGGAAAATGATCAAACAAAAAGGCGAGAAAGAAAAAATCATAAGAGCATGGGGGCAGCCAGCTCAACCAAGGTTCATTGCAGAGTATTATTTTGATTACTTGTACTTTGGTCTTGCCAAGAAAAGGGGAGCTAGCAGCCGTGAGTCTTGCACGGCTTATCCAAGGAAATTGTGTTGGGTTTGAAGAAATAAAACAAGAAAGGAAAAGGAAACAAAGTAATAAAAACAAAAAGGCCGCCACAAGGAAAACTATAAGCAGGCTGGGGATGGTGCACTAACAGTGGAAAAGGAAAGAAATAAAAAACACAAACAGCAGAGAATAAAAGAGAGGGCAGCGGGCAGGTGCAACGAAAGGAAACACAAGAAAGACTAAAAGAAGGTAAAAAGAACCTAGCGCAAGGTCACAATTTGGGGTGACCACTGCAGTATAACAAGGAAGACGAACTAAAAAAATTGTGGGCGGGGACTTGGCAGACGCAACATTGTAGAATGAATCAAAAGTAGCAATCAAGACTTCTATTATCCATGCCGTGTTCTATCTTTCACATGAGTTCGATTATAATTATGTCATTGTATAGTGGTGAGCATTCCTGCTCGTCAAGCAGGCAACCAGGGTTCAATCCGAGCAACGACAACAAAAACTTGTTAAGAAAGTTTAATAGTACCAAGAGTACATGATGAGTATGTTTAACTCATCATATTTATGCTACTTAAATTAATAGTTTTGTTAGATCTTAGGAGTTTTTAGAACAATTTGATGTGGGTTTTGATGTTTTATTGGTTGGGTAAAGTGGTGCAAAGGTGCAAAAGTCGAAGAAAAGAGTGATGTTGGAAACCTTGCAAAAGAGGCGGTGAAATAAGCTAAGTTGACGAAGAAAAAAGCGGCAAAAATAAAACTATAAAAGGATGCAACCGGCAGTTGGCGCCCTGATGCCGACTCTCAGTGAAGAAAACAAGAGAAGTGGCGCCTTAGCAAATCAAAGTGCAGCTGCGGCACCGCAGCGCCCTATTACGGGAGGAAAAATCAGAACATGGGCGCTCCGCGCCGCAGCGCCCCGGAAGCAGAAGACTCAGATTGCGGCGCTGCCTTGAACGCTGCTGGTGGTGAGAAGGAATTGCGTTTCTCTTGGATTCTTTTAAGGCCCAATCCGACTCCAATTCTTCCAAAGACTTCATGATGATATAAATACAACCCTAAAGACCAACTTTCAACTACAATTCAACAGGAAAGAAACAAGAAATCAAGCAAGGAGGCAAGAAAAACATCAAATAGGAGATTGATTAAAACTTCAAAAGAGTTTTTATTCCTTTTTCTCTTTATGTTATTAATTATCATGTTTAGATTTCTTTCTTCCCTCATGAACAAAACTTCTAATCTAGGGTTTGATGTAACCAAAACTTGAGACTGTGGTTTCATTTTATTATAGTTATATCTTATGTTTATTTGTATTGTTTATTCTTAATGTTTTCAATTACTTGATTACTAATTGAAAGATCTTAATGTCTAAGTTTCAGCACTCGAGAGAGAAACTTAGGCATAATCTTAGAATAACATAAGAGGGAGCATAATTAAATTAGAGTTTTTGCTTATAAACTTGGGAAAATTGATTAGAAACCCCACACTTATTGTCATAAGTGCGGGGTAGATGAGCCTTCAGCTAATGGAAAATATGTAGCGAATTTGAATTCTAAGGAATTACCATCGATAAGGGCCCAAACTACAGATAAGCAGGTGGTGGATAAGCCTAGAGGCGAATTTTCGGTGATGGAAATAAGGTCGAGACGGAGGAAACAGATAGGGATGAAATGGATTCAATGATCGAGGCGTATCGAGAGACGGAACCTTGGGTTGAGGTAGGGGAGTCGGGTACTACGAATCTGATTACGGAGTTATTGGAAGCGATCAATCGTCCTACAAATGAGGGTGTGTTGGACGCGATTCCATGTGTAAAGGGATCATTGTTGGATAGTGAGCCAGAAAATGGAACTGTAGTGGGTGATAGATCAGCTTTGGCAATTGCGAAACAGCAAGGGCCGATAGGCTCAGCAACTAGGGTGGTGAACACTTACTGTAGGAGATATTCTAAGTTTCCGAAGGAAGGGGATCCAGGAAATGATAATGCTTTCGTAGTGTGGGTTGGAGGAGCTGAGAATGGGGATACAGACAATGATGTACCGGTGGAGGAAGAGGAGGGACGCTATTATGATCCCATTTATACTAAGGAAATGGTGAAAGTTAGTGCACCTGACGATAGACCTCAACCGTCAAGTTGGGTCCTTCAAAAAAATTTGAATTTCAGCAAGATGGTGGTGTCTCATGTGATGGGTACGAAAATAGACTCTTACAATTATTCGAGGAACTGGAAGCTAATAGGGGACATGGGTTGGGTACATCAGGGGCAAGACAAGAAGAAAAGGTGATTGTGAGCTTAAGCGTCTCGAATGCTCGGTTAAATATGATCTCAAAGGTGGAGAGTCAAGGAGAGGTCACATGGGGAAGGGTGACGAAATGTTAAGATGACTCCGAAAATAATTAGTTGGAATGTGAGGGGGCTTAATGAAGCTTGGAAAAGATTAGGTGTTCGGAATCTATTAAGGGGATGGAGGGCTGACCTTGTATGTCTACAAGAAACAAAGTTGGAGGTCGTTTCGAGGGCTGTTGTGTGCAGCCTATGGGGGGACAGCATGTGGGGTATCAGTTTGCAGGATCATCGGGGGCTTCAGGAGGAATGTTAGTAATGTGGGATACTAGAGTTTTTGATATGGAGGATGTTAGTGAAGGGCTATGTTCTCTATCGCTTTCGTTTAGAAATATTGGAGATAGCTTCCTTTAGATGTTTATAGAGTTTATGGGCCTAATGTAGATGAGAGTAGAGGTGGATTGTGGGATGAATTGGCTGGGATGATGAATTGGTGGAACCTCCCAACGTGTATTGGAGGAGATTTTAATGTTGTTCGATTTCCCAATGAGAGGTCCAGTAGGGGGAGATTAACAGGGGCTATGGAGGACTTTTCAAATTTTATCAGGGAGAACATGTTGGTGGACTTGCCTTTGACTGGGGAAGAATTTACTTGGTCATCTAACCGAGACCAACATGTCCTATCCTGAATAGATCGATTTTTGGTATGTGCGGAGTGGGAGGCTAGGTATCCAGAGGTCACGCAGAGGAGACTTGAGAGGTTGTATTCAGATCATTTCCCCATTTCGTTATCGAGAATGTCAGGCACAGTTGAAGAATGCCTTTTAGGTTTGAGAGGATGGGGCTAAAAGTAAAATGCTCTGGGGAACGAGTACAGAATTGGTAGGCATCCTAAAACCTCAGGAGGTCTCCTAGTTATGTGTTGATCGGAAATTGAAGACCTTCAAAAAGGATCTTAAGGGGTGGAGTGAGGAGGTGGTGGGAGATGTTACCTCTCGCAAAAATTAATGCTCATCAGACATAGAAGAGTTGGATAGGTTGGAAGAAAATCAAGGATTGGTAGGAGATGATAGAGCGAGGCGTGGAGAATTAAGGGAAGAGTTGGAGAGGTTGATGGAGATGGAAGAGATTGCTTGTTGTTAGAAATCTAAAGTCAAGTGATTGAAAGAGGGAAACAGATGCACCTAATTTTTCCATATGGTAGCTAATTCTAATAGGCGCAACAATTTAATCACTATGTTGGAGGTAGATGAGGTCACTTATGAGGACGCACGTGATATCGAGACCCATATGGTAAGCTTTTATCAGATTCTTTATCGTGAGCAGTTGGGTTGGAGGTCAGAATTGGAGGGGCTAGATTTTTCTACTATTAATGAGGATGCTAATTGGTTAGAGAGACCATTTAGGGAGGATGAAATTAGAAAGGTGGTGTTCAGCATGAATGACGATGAGGCCCCAGGACCCGATGGATTCTCTTTCTCATTCTATAAGGGTTGTTGGAAGTGGTGCGATCAAACATTGCAGATGTCCTTACCTATTTCTTTCAGTGTGGAAGATTCTTAAGAAGCACCAATACTACATTTATTGTGCTTATTCCTAAAAAATCGGGAGTGACTTTTGTCCTATTAGCTTAGTGAGTGGGGTATACAAGATTATTGCGAAAATTTTGGCGAATAGATTAAAGGAGGTGCTGGGAAATGTAGTGTCTAAATTTCAGAATGCCTTCGTCAAAGGGCGCTAGATTTTGGATTCCGTACTTATAACAAATGAATGCATTAACTCAAGACTACAACTAGGGGTTCCAGGAATGTTATGTAAGTTCGACATTCAGAAGGCTTATGATCATGTTAACTGGGGATTTGTTTTGTATATGCTCAAGCGATGTGGCTTTCGGGAGAAATGGTGCCAGTGGATTCAGTTTTGTATATCTACGATTTCGTTTTCAGTTATGGTGAATGGCATTCCGGAGGGTTACTTTCGTAGTAGTAGAGGATTGAGACAAAGGGACCCTCTGTCTCCATTGCTGTTTGTCATTGTAATGGAAGCTTTTAGTAGGATGCTTGAGAAGACCGTGGGGCAAAGTTAAGGGGTTTTGTTGTTGAGCAGTTGCAGGTTTCTCATTTGCTATTTGCAGATGATACGCTGATTTTCTGTGATACGGATGTTGAGCAATTCAGGAACTTGCGTCGTTTACTCATGTTCTTTGAAGCCGTCTCTGGATCGAAAATAAATTTGGAAAAATCTGAGGCTATCACAGTGGGAGAGGTAGATAACGTCGAGAAGTTGGCTGTGATATTGGATTTCAGGGTGGCGCAATTGCCTATGACATATCTCGGGCTTCTTCTTGGAGCACGGTTTAAAAGCACACAGAGGAGGTTAGCGAGGTGGAAGCGTATGTACCTTTCAATAAGAGGCCGTCTTATTCTTATAAAGTCCACTATGTCGAATTTCCCTACTCAGTATTCATTTCTTATCATTGTTTCCTATTCTTGTTGCAGTGGCAAAAAAATTAGAGAGGATCCAATGAGAGTTTCTTTGGGGAGGATTAGGAGAGAGGAAATTACATTTGGCTAACTGGCGTGCAGTTTGTTCTCCTATTAGATTCGGTGGCCTCGGAATGAGAAGTCTTGTACTGTTTAACAAGGCATTGTTGGGTTAGTGGTTGTGGCGATTTGGAGTGGGGAGAGAGTTTTTGGAGAAATATTATAGGGGCAAAATATGGTTTTAGGGAGGGGGATGGTGCTCAGGTGAGAGACATGATTCTTATGGGGTGAGTTTACGCAGGGGCGGAGCCAGGAAAGTAATTCAGGGTGGGCATGATTTAACGATATTGAACGTCGAATTTTTGTCCAAGTCAATTTTTCTTTAAAAAATCTCATCATAAGATTTCAATTTTCAACAATTCCCAAATTAACAAAAAGTTTACATCCAAGTAGAAAACTGAAGTAGAAAAATTAAGAAACGCACCAGGCCTGCCCTTTCCTCTGAAATGCATCAGTTTTGGATCCTAATTTCATACAAGCCATTTCTGCGAATTGATGAATATAAAATTTGATTAAATCCAACAAAATACTCAACAAATCCTCTTGAAGCTTAGCTTTGTGTCACAGTTGGACTTCAGCTCGATCCTCACCGTAACTGCAGCTCAGAAGATGGTGATTTCCACCTGGAATTGTAACCAAATAAAGGAAGAAAAATAGAATGGGAGAGGGATTAAATGATGTAAAATAAGAAGGAGGAGAAGAGAGAATATGTTGAATGATTTCAACAATTCACTAAAAATATCACAATACACACAAATCATAGACGTTCTTCTTTGCACATGGGTCCCTTTCTTCCACATTGAGCTCCCTCGTGACACTTTGTCCCTGAAACCACTCCACCGGACTTGCCCATTTGAAAAAAAAAAAAATTTACCCAAAATCTCAGTCCAAAGAAAAAATAAAAAAATTACCCAAAACCACTCCACGAGGGATGTCCCAAATTTCTCAAGCAGGTCCTAAATAACTTCTCAAGCAATCCACCGAATTGAAGAGGCGTGAAGAGAAGAATCACATTTATATCGAAAATTTAATGTTTACCTCTCAATGCAATCCACCAAATCACCAGTTGATGTTGCAACCTCCTCTGCACTCACTTCATTCTCATCCTATATTAGAAAACAAATTCAAACCTCATACCTCAAAACATAACAATCAAAGCAGCTGAGACAAAAAATCAATCCATTTTCTGTAATTTCCGTGGAATAGAAGCGCTTTAAGATCGAATTAAATTCTTTCAGAATACCTCCAGATCTAAGAATTTGAAACTCTCTTTATCCACCTCGGGGAGACTCAGGCGAGGCAGGTGCTGTGGAAGCGGAGCAGAGGAGAGGATGGAGTTGTGATTAATTTGTAATTGTGTGGAGTGTGAACGCGGTTTAAATTTTTGGAATTGGGCAAAGTTTTGGGTTTTTTCTCTTGGGCTGAGACGGTGGGACATGACCTCTAACTAAAAAAAAAAAAATTGAGCCCAAAAAAATTTTTTAGCCCAGAAGTTCAGGATGGGCCTGTGCCCATCCTGGGCCTAACGTGGCTCCGCCCCTGAGTTTACGGTGGTATATTCGGCGAGGGTGGAACGACTTTCGGGATAGGTTGACGTTTGTTGTCGGAAATGGTAATACCATCAGCTTTTGAGATGATTGTTGGTGTGGAGATCAACCGCTTAAGGTGAGAATTCCTTCTTTCTATCGTATTGTGTTGGAGCCGTCTGCCATGGTGAATGATGTCCCAGCTACATTATTTTTGGTCGGGGTTTGCAGCACTGGAAATTGGATGATTATGCACAATTTTTTACATCTTTATACGAGGTACATATCAGGGCATGAGAGGGTTGGTTTTTTTTTTTATTGGTAATCAAATAATTTTATTAATCAAAAAAGAATACACAGGAAGTGTATTATCAACTTAAACAAGAAAGAAAAGACATGAAGTTAGGCAGCCCATCTATAGGATTACTAGTTGCGGCATTAAACCTACTATACAAAGTCAGATAAAAAAATTCTCTAAATTGCTCTGTAGTCCGTGTTTGGTCTTCAAAACAACGATTGTTCATTTCTCTCCACGAGCACCATATAAAGCATCCCGGAATAAGATTCCAAACAAGCTTGCATCCTTATCATGAAGCTTTCTCCTCCGTGCCCTCAACACGTCCTCAATACATCTAGGTAACACCTAATCTATATGTTGAGAAGTCAGAATATTATTCCACAGCCAATGAACACCGTCGCAGTGAATGAACAAGTGGTCATGCGTCTCCCCATCACTTCTACACATATAGCACCACTCGGTTACATAAAAGCCTTTTCTTCGGAGGTTATCCATCGTTAATGTCATTCCAAAACAACCGTCCACAGTAAAAATGTCACCCGTGGAGGCAATTTACATTGCAACACTATCTTCCAGGGGAATGAACTCTCCACAGGTCCCAAAAGGGATTGAAAATAAGAGTGAACTTAAAAAACACAATTCCTTGCCGACTGCCATCGGCTACGATCTTCTTCTCTAACCCGATTTTTCACATCATACAAATGGTTTAAAAACAGTGCATAATCATCAAATTCTCAATCTTGCAAACTCCTCTGAAAGGTAATATTCCAGCTGTAACTCCCATTGCGGTTGACTAAAACGTCCTTCACCATAGCAAATGACACCATAGTTATGCGATACAAGAAAGGAAACCTCACCTTTAGCGGTATATCTTCACACCAACAATCCTCCCAAAAACTGATATTGTTACCATTCCCAACCACAAGTCAATTTGTCCCGAAGGTCGCTCCAACCTCGTCGAATATACCTCAACAAGCTCACCCCATAAGACCCTCAACCCTCACCCGAACACCAATTCCCCTCCATCACTCCATACTTCGCCCCAATGATTTCTCTCCAGAAGCTCTCCCTCTCCACTCCAAATTGCCATAGCCATTTACCCAGTAATACCTTGTTAAACAAAATGAGCCTCCTCAATCTGAGGCCCCCCATCCTTAAAGGAGAGCAAACAGCATCCCAATTGACCAATTGGAGTTTCCTCTCCTATCATCTCCTCTCCCAACCCTGCCCACAAAAATTCCCTTTGAATCCTCTCTAATCTATTTGTCACTGCAAGAGGAATCGGAAATAGGGACAAAAAATAAGTAGAGATATTTGAAAGAGTAAACTTAATGAGCGTAAGACGGCCTCCCTTCGAATGATACATACGCTTTCACCCCACTAACCTCATTTCCACATTTTCCACGATAGTGTTCCAAATATTAATACTTTTAAACCGTGCCCCCTAAAGAGAGTCCTAGATATGATATAGGTAATTGCGCCACCCTACAACCTAAAATAACAGCTAGTTCATCCACATTAGTGACCTCTCTCACTGGAATAACTTCGGATTTCCCCATATTTATCTTCAATCCAGAACCGCTTCGAAGCAAAGGAGTAACAGGCGTAAGTTCTGAATTGCTCTTCATCTGCGTCACATAAAATTAGTGTCATCTGCAAATAACAAGTGGGATACCTGCAGTTGACCAACCGTAAAGCCCTTTATCAAATTCGTATTATGCACTGATTAATAAAATATTTGATTACCTTTCAAAAAAAAAAAAAAATAGTTAGGTGAAAAAATAACCCTAAGCTTTCTTATATTGATTTAAAAGTTGCATTCATTCGCTGAATTCGTCACAACATTTACATTTAATTAGTTCAAGGCCATTGATTTTATAAAATAGAGGCTATTCATTATAGTACTTAAGAGTGTGTTTGATAGGATTTTTGGGGGAAGAATTGATTTTTGAATAGTGATATGATGGGAAATGTGTGATTGAAAAAGAAGAAAAAAGTATTGATGTGATGAAAAATATTATTTTATTGAAGAATGTGTGGTTGAAAATGAGAATTGATTTACTGTAGAAAATGAAAATCTTTACCAAACAGGCCCTTAGTAAGAAATTGAATTTCAATTCTTGTGGGTTCGATATCCGTACTTGATCTTTATATTACAAAACTTGACACCTTACATTTGCGGTATTAGTTATAGAAAATGTGTAGCAGTACACCAGTAGACTTCCTAACCAAGGAAGATAACCACCAACATAGAAGGCCAAAAGAGTGGACCACAACAAGCTGTCTGAACCTCGTGACTAACCCAACCAAATGAACTGAAGGATGATAAGAGAGACTCATCCACTGGTTTGACAAACATCACTAAATCTTCAGGGACACATCTCACTAACATAATCAACAAGGTCAAAACCCGATTTTTTAATTCATGCATGCATAATAAAAAAAGACTGAAATCTAGAAATATTTAACTTCAACATTGTGTTACCTGATTAGCATTAACATAAAGCTTCGGACCCATTAAACTGAACTGCAAAGTTTCACCAATTTCCAGTTTTCTGTCAGGACCAATGGGAATGTCACCATATACCGGTGCCCATTTCCTTGGAAGTTGAAATTCCAGAAATTGACCAAGTTCTTCGATTGGAGGTTGATCTGCACGTAGAAACTTGAGGTTAAGACCTGAAGGTGATGACAGATTGTATTCTGCAAGAGTTCCCACTCTGTGATTTATAATATACCTACAGGTGATGATTATAAGAATGCTACTCACCTTATTAATAATATTACCGCACTGCTTAAGGCTCAAATACTTGAGAAACAAGAATAAATGTCAACTCACTACAACTTTTTGAATACTAAATCTGCTCTTCTGGCTCCATCATTGATAACTTTTACTTATCGAATAAAAATATGTAAACATCAAGAATAGGCTGCACATGTAAGGTTGCACTGCAAGAGTGGTTCTCTTGAATCAACTCAGGTTTACCGTTCACTCAAGAATCAAGATTGTGGCCATATTATGTGTTACACCAATTTTTCGGGTGTCAATGATGTGAGGTCTCACCAAAGCACTTGACGATAAACAGAACTATCACGTGAATAAGACAACCCTTCAAGGTAAGTATAGATTTTTTATGAAGTAAGATGAAACTTGGTGCTTACAGCGTAGGTACATGTTGATGGCATAGCTCAAGAATCCACTACTCAACAATGATGAAATTGGAATGAAGGACATGGAGATCACTTCAGGCTCAAGCTGAACAGTTTGACACCACTTATTATGACGTATATTACGACTGATGCTTCCACCTAACCTTCTCCAGAAGAATGTGACACCCTGAAATTGTTATTATCAAAGAGCAAAAGTTCCATGTTATTGTGAATCAAGAAAATGAATTCAAGCTAACTAACTACAAAACCATTGATTTAAAGTGCATATTACAGTACTAGCAACATCTTAGTAAAGCTTATATGTCTACATTTTCAATATTGAATTTTGTGCAAATTGAAGGGTCAGTTGGTAGAACGAAGACATTATCATCTATCGGTGCCTAGGTACAACTAATTTCCATAACGAGAATCACCTCTTGGTTAGAGTGGAAACTTGGCGTACCGAGATCCAAGAGGGTCAGTCCCCGTTCATTGCTCTCACGCTGGAAAGGAAAAAATCAAGTTAAATCTTGCAAATGTTATATCATGTTTCATATTTTATATCAGATATAAAAACAAATGAACTTGGACCTTCTGAATTATAGGCAGACAAACCAAAATTATCTTGACATATACGCAGATTTTTTTATTTTTATTTTTCCATAATACAGCACAAAGTAAAACAGAAAACAGTAGAACAAGATTCATAAGACTGAAGTATGTCTAGGGCAGGCAAATGAAATATGACTTCTTGAGTTCTTATTGTGCACTCCCCATCTCCAGATGGGGGTAAGCTTTTAATTGAACCTTTAGCTGGATATTAGGCCGAGTCCCCCTTCTAAGTTTGTAATCTCATTTTTTTCGTCATTAATAAAGTTGCTACTTGCAGCATAAAAAAATAAAAAAAAAATCATAAGACCGATTAACTAAAATAATTGAGCCAGTTTAATGTTGGATGAGGAACCTAATTATCCTGTTAACTCTTTCCCCTCAACCTCTGATCAACCTAATATTTCCACTTTATGTGTAGAGATAAAATAGAGAGACGTGAGGTCAGAAAATATATTGTAATCCTCTTCTTCGTTACAGTGAACCTATAGCAGCAAGTAGAACGTATGCTCTCACATTCATTGTGTTGTTTACTTGTTTTTTATTTTCATTTTATTCTTCTCGGTAGTACATGATTAGGCGTTTAATCCATACTAACATGTTGCAGTGAAAAGATTCAATCTCTTCTCAAACGTAATTCGACAAATAATCCCAGCTCAAATAAATTATTTTTTCACTAAATGCAGAACATCTTTTAATCAGCATATACACTCAGGAATGCAGACAGAGGTGGTGCATGGCTGTCGTTGAGGCAGAGGCGGAGGGACGCGGGAGTCCAAAGCTGCTACAAGCCCATTTAATTTTTTATAGGTAAAAGAATTATTTTTTTTACGGAATTTTTTTTCTATGTATCAATCCAGAACCATAAAAAAAAAAAGGTATTGTCCCCCTGGCTCCACCCCTGCGTTAAGGGGAAAGTTTGAAGATGTTGGAATATGAAAGGTGCTAATAGGCATCTCAACTTCTGCTACACCAACGTCAACGTCTATCATTTTCAGTAACTTTTTCCACTGGAAAAGCTCAACCATAAACTCTATGCTTGCTCGACTGATCCTCAAGAAGACAGCAGTTGATATACTTCAGCTTATCTCAAGTATAAAAATTATGCTTGAAATAGATAGAGATCTGACAATGGTTACAAATCCAGCCATCACTTTTCTGATAAATCTAAAAAGATATTTCAAGGTCTCTCTTTAAAAATTACTGCAGAGACTCTTTGTGATGTACTCTATGTACTGTAGCTGACTCTTATACTAGAGATTTTCACTCAACATCGCATTTTCTATCAGTAACATGACTTTTGAAGATATGGAAAGAATAATCTCTATGATATTTTTCCAATAGTGTAGGATTATTTTTCTTAATAGTTGATTGTATAATTATTATGCAATCTTTCATTTTAAAATTATTTATAGCCCTATAAATAGGGTCTTTTACTTTGTAATAGAAACAAATTTATTATATACAATTTATACTATTTTTCACATGGTATCAAAGCTGTTTCGATCCTAAACAAATTAACCTTTGAATTTCGTTTCCGGAGAGCGGCCTTAAGCCGCTCGTCCGGCTACCAATGTTGTTTTTCTTTTTCTTTTTAGTCAAGTTCATTTGGAATTTGGTTTAGTATATGTCCAGTCCATCTGGAATTTGGTCCAGTTTATCTGGAATTTGGTTTAGTATATGTCCAATTCATCTGGAATTTGATTTGGTGTTGTTTCGGTGTATCCGAAATTTGAAATTTGCATTCAGTTTATTTGAAATTTGCATCCAGTTCATTTGGTATTTGTCAAGCCGGAATTTGAAATTTGCATCCCTTTGGTTTAGTAGTGGATGCGTATCATGTGTTGATTACTTGCAGATATGTGTGTTCCTTCTTCCTCTCCAACCCGTATTGAAATTGACTATCATCTGATTTCTCCTTTAAGTCTTGGTGATGGTTTGATTAGATTGGTGGATGATGATTTTTCATTATCATTATCATCAACTTTAAGTTATTTGTTCGGTTTGGTTGACATACAAGCAATTTGGAAGATTTGATTGGATCGATTTATCTTTCAAACTCAATTTGATTGCTGCTACACCATATTGAGTTTGAGGGAGGGTGTTAAAAATATGGAAAGAATAATCTCTATGATATTTTTTCAATAGTGTAGAATTATTTTCCTTAATAGTTGATTGTATAATTATTATGCAATCTTTCATTTTAGAGTTATTTATAACCCTATAAATAGGGTCTTTTACTTTGTAATAGAAACAAGTTTATTATATACAATTTATACTATTTTTCACAATCACAAATCTACTTATGCCACACAAAAGCTGATGAAATCCTGGGGGTATAGGTAACACCACAAGTGTAGAAATCCCGAGAATCATGGGATTAAATTGTGGGATAAGGGTGATTGATTGTGTACCTTATTTGATTCTCAAGTTAGGCAAGTTTCTTTTTCTTTTTGAGAAGATTATATTCCTTCTTTATACCACTTTGTTGTATTATAAATAGGATCTCATAGTATTGTACAAGTTATCAATCAATAAACAGAAATTTCCTAACTATTCTGTTTACAAGAAGTTTCAGAAAGCCAAGCATAAGGAGGTCAAATATGAAAAAAGTTTGCTCAACTTATGATTATAAAGGCAAATCTGAATACGTATTGAACAAATGCATAGGAAGAGTTTGATTAGGTAATTTATTGTTCTGCGCATAAAATTTCACCTCCGCAAACCATATATCACTAATAACAAGCCAATAAACCTTCATACATTTCTAACCAGCATTCCTTTGTCAGCTGAAAGGCCATAGGGGATTCTTAAATGCCTCAAAATGGTACTTTATCCTCACTCATATACACAGAAATTGATTCTGATTTCTGGCTGGTAAATCCATTTTCTTTCTTTAAATACTGACGTCCATTGAAACCAATACAAAGTCACCACACGTAAATTGCAATTACCAAACCCAATCTATTATACTCTAGTTTATAATGTGATGTTGCAACGATAGAGAAGCATAGAAGAACAAGAACACCCTAACTTAGGATTCAACTCAATGCGGTGCCTATAATTGTAACACATTACAGTTATAATTTATTAATGTGTTTCAAATTTCGAATTCTTAAACGCAAGATGATGTAAATAGGGGCATTTAAAAATCTATTTAACAAGTCTTCCTATGAAATTTGGTAATCAATTTCAATTCAAACTTCATTGATAATATTGTTGATGGTTGCCTGATAATTATTTTTATATTTCTGATATATTTTCGCAGTAGTCTGTCTCCTATACAACTCTTGGCCATGGTTGCTTCTCATAGTCACTCTCGAAACCACTTCCAACACCTGCAAACATGGTGCTCAATCTCTCTGGAAGGTACAAATTGTAAACCATCTCTAATTTCTCTCTCTCACATGTTACAATTTAGCACTTCTACCTAAACCAGTGCATTACAGTTATCGATTGTAAACACACTTCAATATCTTGACATACTCAACAGGTAGTCTCGGCTTACCATTTCAGTTACTAATTTTCTTTAGAAAGACACGTGATAAATTTTTTTAAACCTGAGCCCCTGTTTGAGCCACATTAAAATTTTCATTTTTATTCTTCTACTCATTTTCAACCACACATTCTTCAATAAAATAATATTTTTCATCACATCAATTAACTTTTCCTTTTTTTTCAACCACACATTCTCCATCAATCTATTATTCCAAAATACATTCTTCCAAAATAATGTGGATCAAACATACCCTGAATATTTTGAATTATGGATCTGAAATGCAAAAGGCTATTGACATGGATAATGAAGCCATGGAGTCCAAAGCATGAAAAAATATGGACAAACATTTCATATCACGCACATATACAAACATCACATATGACAGAACCGTAAAGCATTTATCTAACCATTTCCCTCCATACTTTCTCAAGGTGGCTGCCAGAGTCGCCACCTACATCGCTGAATCTCTTATCTGCCACATCCTTTAATATTTTCTGTACATCAGTAGACTTAAGCAGCGATGAATGATGCTGCTTTGCGTATACAACATCCTTTCGTCCTATCTTGATTCCAACAATGACGTGGGTGCCATATTTCTTGATAAACCTGGAAAATATAAAAATACAATTCTCAAACAGACCTACCATCTTCTAGGTCAGCGCATATATAAATATAAAGCATTAAAAGAAATAGATCTGAGTAACTTACACCTCATTTTAACAAGTAGATATTACGGCAACAAATTAAAAGAATCCTGAATGCATTCACCAGTTTACATCATCGACTCTAGCATAGCCATGATCTCATTTTTTATTTTTTCAGATCTAGCAAGCTCCGCCCCAAGGAAAAAAAAATAAATAAATCGCGACATCAGGACAGCTACATGAAAAATCACTTAATCAAAGGGATCTTTTCGGGACCCCACTGCTATTTATAAGTGTTGCTAGCCTCTCCAGTCCATTCTTGGATTAGACTTTACCTGGCTTCTCTCTCTTGGTAGGGGTTTACTCGATCTGCCAAACTGTGCTCAAGAACTGACTTACATTGTGAACTGTAACTAAACCGTGTGCCGTAATCAGTTCTGATGGCTGCACAACTGCTATATATTGGATCTACTGTTTGTAGATTCTAATTACGTAAGTCACAGTTCTCTAACATTTCAACAACTACAAGAATCCCATCGTTTGTAATATTCACTCTTATCTAGAAGCTATGGGTCCAAAGATATAATCAAATGAAATATCTCAGTTGGATACATCTTCAACTCAAAAATAGATATGCTTCTGGTCTGAGACCTGATCAAGATTGCTTGCTCAAGTCTACTTATAACTGGTTGAGAATATCTTCTTAATGGGGTCACCAATGAAGGGAATATCTGTGATTTTTAGTTAGTTTATTACACAAGTCCTCACAGTCTCCTGCAGAGAGGGATCTCTCGAGGACCATACAACAAAAAAGGTTTGCAAAGTTTATGTTTAAGAATCTATCATGGAAACTCAATGATTGAAAAGACCAAACAATAGGATCTCAAGTGATTAAAAACAGCAAGAATTAAGAACTGGGCAAAAACAGAAGCTTTACTAGTAAAGAATAACACGTCATCTCCATGTTGATACTTTGACCAGGAAACGCCTGTTGAAAAAATGAGACCACATTTTATACTGACCTTGCCAATGCAGCTGGATCCCAATATGATGGAACTGCTTGTTTCACACGATCACACATTTCTACTTGGTACTTATCTAATGCAATGCTGTAGAGAGTGATGAATACCCCCTCAAAAGCAAGAGACTTTGTGAAGGCGGCATCCTTCTGCCAACATCCCGTAAACTCAAAAGCTGTATTAAAATGGCCTGTTGGAATTCTACTTGAAAGTGATAATTCCTGGTTGAACTGTTGCGACATCTATAAGGTGAAAAAGTGAAATTATAATGTAATCCGGAAGCTACACTAGATCCATATTCCAGTTACTTCCAACAATGCGAGCATATTAGATACGTATAACCTGAATTGATCATTTTTTCCATTATCATGCTCATAATGTCTCTGAAACTACAATAATACAGCATATCATAAATTGCTCCCCTGTAAGGTATCGCTTCATAAATAATATCATATCTCAAAAGGGGGGAAAAAAGAAAGAAAGGACGGGGTGGGGAGAAAATATAGTAGAAAGCTCACTGCAATTGCACTCCTCTGCGCACTGCAGAGGAATGTTGAGAGGAGAATCCATTTGCTGAGCTGAAATACTTTATTCAGTTTACTTGTTCTACTATAACCATATAGACACATGTCTGGCAAAATGGTCACTCATGGTTAGCTGATTAAATAAAATTATAATTAACTGAATTCTTGTTATTAATTACCCATTGGCCGTAAACCGACTAGAGCTTCTTCAGGTCGGCGATTTACTTGTGGCTATGAATGAGATTTTGTTTACATTTATACAAGACACGTCCAACCACCTAAATTGTCATCTCATTAAGTTATTATCAGTATCACCTCCACTTGTTTCTTTTCCGATGGAATTATGGATAGTTGGGTCTATTGATGGCAAAATACTCGTGCCTCATCCATTCCCCCAACCCATTGGGAACCAGAGAGGTGTGGGGGAACTGGTTTCCGCCCCAAACCACTCTAATCTTATTTTGTATTATATTTTATACTTATGTTATAAATTTAAATTGTATTTAAAAATCAATAGCGGCAATGAACAGACTATTACAGTGCTGGAGGTGGGCAGAGACGGAGATGGGGGGGGGGGGGGGGGGGTCCGCTGGTCAATTATTACTAGTTAATTTTTAATGTATTTTTCATTTTCGCCCTTGTAAAATTTTGAAATTTTTTTTCCATTAATAAATATTGACTCAATAACTTACACTTTAAATTTCAACCATACAAAAATTTTAGATTTAAACAAAAGATTCAATAGTTACCAAAATAAATAAATAGCCCAAATCCAATATATGTGTGCCAATTGTTGGCATTGACAAGAAAATCAGTGAGTTATAATCTTGTTGATAGATTGATTTGTCTTGTCTTGACTCTTCCAATTTCAACAGCAACTACAGAACGTGCATTTTCAACTATAAGTATCATTAAGACAATGTTGCGTAATAGAATGGAAGATGATTTTTTGTCCAGTACCATGCTTGTGTTTATGAAGAAGGAGATTGTTGATACTTTTCCATTAGATTCTCTTATTGACGAGTTTGAAGTGATGAGAACAATGAGAGACCAATTTCAGATGTCCAAGCCATCTCTACCATCTGTTATATAGATAGGCAGTTTACTTTTTGTCTTTTTGATATCCATCTAACGTTCATATTTTCAATTTGTATAGCGTTAAGACACATAGATGGATATATTATTTTTGTATCGACAAACTCATTGTCTTTTTGGTCACTCAATTTAACTTGCCCATTTTAGTACTCAAAATCGTCATTTTCAATCCTCTTAGTTTAAAAAAAAAAAAAAAATTCGGGGGCGGATCCACCCCTAGTATTTTCGCCCCTAAGAGGCTCGGATTATTGTAATGCAATAGTAGCAATCCAAAACCCAATCCTTCACACCCGGGAGGTTGCCATTCTACGGAGCATTCTGGAGCTCAAGAATTCCTTCTGTGGCATATCATTTTCGCATATAAGCAGGGATGATAGTCAAGCTGCTCATATCCTAGCAAGAAGAGCTCTTTTTGGAGTTCCAATCTACTGTTTGGGTTGATACTTGAGTAAATGGAAATATTCCAATTACCATCCCGACTCCCAAAAATCCCCAGTAGCAGGGGCGGAGGGGAAGGGGTCCTAGGGGGGCCAGGACCCCCCCAATTTTTTGAAATTTTTTTTTTTTTTATTTTTTGGCCTCAAATTTTTTTTTAATCTCCTAATCCAGCTCATTCAGTTGTTTGTGAAATTGTATTGTTTATCAATTATGAGTGAAAGAGTTTCCTCAATCCCCAAGCTCAGTAGGGAGAAGTATTTCAAAAGATTAATGGTTTCTTTTATATGTTTCTTGATTATTTTGTGAAGTCTTCGTACATTAATTTATGTACAAAGTACCAATTTTCCTCATTTTAACAGATAATGTTTCAAAAAAAAAATTTGGGGGCAGCGCCCTTCAACTCTGGCCCTCCCCCTAGTTTGAAGGGCTGGCTCCGCCCCTGCCCAGTAGGGCTTATCAATAATATTCTATAGTTGATTATGATAATTATTATACCTGCTCGAAAGACAACACATCTGAGCTGAATCGCAATCGCTCGCCTTTATCACAGTTGATAGAGTGGGGTACGTTCTGGACCAAAATACCCCCAGGAATCGTGATATCCCGGACCTGATTATCGTCAATGTCAATCAGCCTCAAGCCCTCTTTGGTAACTTCCTTCTTACAGTACCTCAACCGAAGGTCCAGCGTCAAATCGTAACCCAAGCCAATACACTGCACCGCCTCCTCCACTGCCGCTCTCAACCGCAACGCCACCTCTTTCTTACTACTACTGTTTTCCATCGTTTACTACACTCCCCCACCCCAAAAAAAGGTACGAGAAATCGATCGATTGATCAATTTTGGGCCTTCGGATTGAATAAATTATGTAAAATGCGAGTGAAAACCGTGGCTAAAGCTAGGAAGAAACGAAAATAGTCAACTGGTTCTTTGATTGTTAAATTTTTTTTTCATGGACGACTTTGTATAGGAATGTCACGAGGAGTTGCTTTGGAAGTCACCGAATCCATGCGGATGTTTATTTTATGAGTGGATATAGAGGTGTCAAGACGGACGGGCCAGTCATGATCCGTGAAAATTCGCCCGTGAAAATCGGGACCGCGGGCCGACCCGTGACCCGTGTGGGCGGTTCACGGGCCAAGGAGGTGCACCCCCACGGGCCGCGGTTAACCCGCGACCCGTAAAAAAAAATTGAAAAAAAAAAATAAAACAAAAATTAAAAAAAAGGAGGGGAGAGAGCCAAACAAAAAAATTTGAAAAAATAAAAATAAAAAAAATTCAAAAAAAGGCGTAGCCTGCTGCATGGTCAATTTTTTTTTTTTATTTTAACTAATGGTAATATAAATTTTCTAACGGTAATATCATCCCCTTCATCAATAAATTCCAATTTATTCTTACATTTATTTTTACAATATCCTCTCATTAGTTATTATACATTTATACTTCATAGTTCATACTTGTTACTACCTTACTACAATTACAATTATTCAATTGCAAATATCATCATCGTCTTGATTATATTTCTTTCTTCTCGGTTCTCACTAGTCACTACTAAATTTTTTAATCCTACTATATTATGAATTCTCGCGATTCTTCTTCTCAAAATCCTATTTTCAATGATAGTTACTCTCCATATGGGCCAAATCGGAAAAATTCTATATTTTTATAATTTTATTTATACAATCATACGGGTCAAACCGGAACGAACCGCGACCCGTGACCCGCATGGGCTCGACCCGGATGGGTCAGCGGGCGGGCCTGGGTTGTAGTCCAAAATTGTGGGCCGACCCGTAACCGGCCCAGAACCAGCAGCGGGCGGGCTTTTTTTCACGCGGGCCGTTACCGGGCTCACATGTTGGCGGGCTGACCCGGCCCGGACCACCCGAATTGACACCTCTAAGTGGATAGCCACCCAACATAATATTTAGACCCCGTTCGGAAGGGCTTAGGCCTTGTATGGAAGGGATTAAAATTGAAAATATAGCCGTTATTGTTGACTTTTATTAGACGAGTGGGACCCAATAACGGTCATATTTTCAATTTTAATTGGTTTTTAATCCCTCCCAAACGGGGCCTTAAAATCCAATTAAAATTGAAAATATGGCCGTTATTTGGTCCCACCCGTCTAATAAAAGTCAACAATAACGACTATATTTTCAATTTTAATCTGATTTTAATCCCTCCCAGACAAGCTCTTAATTTCATCATTACCACTTAATTTAATTTTGCTTCATTATGATCATTCAATTCTATATTTAGGCCCTGTGTGAGCCAAATTATTATAGAATGAGGATTAAAAATATAGTCGTTATTGTGGCCCACATAAGAGATAGAAAATTTGAATTTAAATGTTGATGTGATAGATAACGATCATATTTTTCATTTTAATGAGATAATAATATAGATCAAACGAGACTTTAGTGTTATCATGATCATCCAATTTAATTGTATTTTAGCATGTCATTCAATTTCATATAATGTTTCAACATAACCACTTAACTTCTTTTCATCATGTTCACTAATTTTAAAAAAGGTAAAACGGTAACTTTTCATTATATATATAAAATAAATTAAAAAACAAAAATAAAATAAAATAAAATTTATTTTTAAAATAAAATAAAAATTTATTTTTAAAAAACGTTTTTCTTAAAAAAATATTTTAAAAAAAAGTTACTTAGAAAAATAAAATAAAATAAAATAAAAAGTTATTTTCTAAAAATGTTCCTTATAAAATAAAAATTTATTTAAAAAAACGTTTTTAAAATTTTAAAAAAACTTTTATTTTAGTTTATTTTATATATAATGCAAAGTTACAATTTAACCCCTTTTAAAATTAGTGAAAATGATGAAAAAAATTGGATGACAATGGTGAAATAAAATTAAATTGGGTGATTAAGGTAACACTAAATATAAAATTGAGTGATCATTGGTTGAGTTAAGCCTTTTATGAGTAGACCAGTCTTTCAATCATTCAAAGGGTAAAAAAATTACAAATTACAAATAAAAATAAAAATAAAAATAAAAATTAAACAGTTAATTTTACCAAGGCACTATTTGGTATCATTTTTTTGGAAAAATATTATTTTAAATAATAATTTTTTGAAGAATGTATGGTTAAAAAGTAGGAAAATATTTTGAATTTACATATAGAATATCTTATTGCGTGAATGTGTGACTAAAAAAGTATGTAAAAAAAAAATGTTTTGAAATAATGATTGTCAAACAGAGGCTAACAATCACTAAAGTTTGTAAGAAACTCAGATGGAGTTCTTGTAAAATATCATACTTACCTTGAGACGTTCCCCTATGTTTTACATTTGGATTACTTTGATAAGATCTGGTCATTGTTCATGATGCAAAACAGATAGAAGAAGATTTCACGGAGAAGTGGGATCGATCGAAAGACGCGAGTTTACGGAATGTCCGTTTTTGGAGCATTTTGTGTTTTTTTGGCCAAATTCATTGCTTAGACTCCAAAAATACGATTTTCATTTTTCTGGATAATTTTATTATTTTTAATTAGATTAGAACTTTAATTTCATTTAGACTTAGACGTTATCTTTAATTTTTTATCATTAACTAGAGTTAGTCGTAAGCTACAAGTTTGATCGTTATCCAAATTCTATTTACTGCTTTAAATAAGAACCATAAGTCTTATGACAACTAGTTTAATTTAATTGTAATAAATAGTTTTGGGACGTTTCTCAAAATTGTTTTCTTTTTCATGGTATTCATGAACGAATCAACAAATCCGAATTTTATCGTGAGATTTTGTCATTTCCTATAAACTTTCAATACACCAGTTCCCTACCAAAGTCGAGCATTTTTCCTCGCTATTTACGAACGGCTATGTTACGGTTGAAAAGGAAATGGGCAAGGAGTAAATGTAAAATTTTCAAATTTTATTTGATTCACTTTAATTCGTTTGTTGGCATAAATCATTTTTCATACAAACGATTTATTTTTAAAGAAGATGCTGCCTTGCATAGCATACAAAATATTGTCTAGTAGTATATGATGACAATTAAAAGCAACGCGTAGGATTAATTTTACATTAAGCCTCTGTTTGATAGAGATTAAAATCAGATTTTTAATAAAATTTTGATAAAATTTGATGGAATATGTAGTCGAAAAGTTGTAGATCCTATAAAATATATAGTTAAAATTAATTATTGAGTCTGATTTAGATTTAGATTTTTATTTTTAGCGGTACCAAACACGGTAGTGTTCCTAATCACTATAAATTTTAGTGACTAATAATACAAGAAAATTACTTTGATGCCATTTTGAAATTTCACACAAGTTTCATTGACTATCGGTGAAATTAACTCATTTCTACGGGTGATCAGTTTTTATTAAAACTTGAAGTTATTCATAATCAATAATCTCCTATGCTAGAAAAAGAAACACAAATAGTTGATGCATAAGCAAAGATTTTTGTGAAATGAAATGTGGGATTACAAAAACTAAAACCAAATTCATATTCACACGCGAAATAAGTTTCTAAATTCTCCAAGAATCCGTTTCTTTAATTACTGAACATTTCCATTCAGACAACTTGAGTAGCGCCAATAGATGCCTTACCATGTTGTGTCTGATCTTCGGACGAGAAGCCATGCTTTGTCGAATCGTACTTTTCTCCGTCACCCCACAACGCGTAAGCTTCTTCACCGTGAACTGCATCGTCCCCAATCTCCAATTCCTTTTCCGGCATTCGCAATGGTACTATAAATCTTATCACAACACAGATGATTGAAGTGACAACAATGTTCCATCCTATGACAAATCCTCCACCCACAATCTGTTTGAGGAATTGCACGCCGCCAACGCCACCGTAAACCCCGCCACGCGAGTTGGTGACGGGCAAGAAGAGGGCACAAAGCTGTGGCTCGGCGAAAAGGCCGGTGAGAATGCCTCCAAGGTACCCGGCAACAGCGTGTGTGTGGAAAACGCCGAGGGTGTCGTCGATTTTCTGGAGAAGTGCCAATTTCTTGTGGACAATCATCATTGTGAACCATGGGACGCTTCCTGAGAGAATGCCCATCACTATGGCAGCCCATCCTTGAACAACACCTATGTAGAAAAACTCAAAATGTATTAAATGATAAAATTGATTTAACTACAAATTTTCGCATATAACATGTTCCTAACTATGGATTTACGTATAAAATTAAAGTGATAGATGAACATCTACGAAAGTTGCAAAATCGACTTGCATAGTATGGATCACACCTTCTCGTAAATTTATGTGTTTTCCGAAACGTTGACACAAACATGTAAACTTGATGTTGGGAAAATGAGAACAATAAGTTTCATTTCGATTGTACATAAAGATGATTTTGAGAACAAAAAGTTACATTTCGATTGGACAAGAAGATCATTTTAATTTTCCAATGCCATTCAACGTTATAAAAATAAGACCTGATAAGTCAATTTGACTTGAAAAATTAGGAATTGGACTAGAAATCGATAAAAGTGTAAAATTATAACAAAAATCGATCAATGGACGAGGGTTGATCTTATTTTTATAGTTTTTCTATAATGATATGTCAATATGAAAATTAACTTATATTTTTTAAATAATTTTGACTTCCGACTGTATGTCAATATGAAAATTAACTTATATTTTTTAAATAATTTTGACTTCCGACTGCACCTCGTCCTTGTTTGAGCCCCATTTTATCAAAAACTCATTTTTAAAAACTTATTTAATAAAATAATCTCCCACGTAAAAAAAAAAAAAAAAATTCTTATTTTTTAACTACACATTCTCCAAAAATGCATTCTGCCGATTTTGATAACATTGATCCAGTGACATAAAAATAGATACCTGCACCAGGAGTGATGCAAACAAGGCCAGTGATCATGCCTTGAACAGCTCCAATAACAGAAGGCTTTCCAAAGAATATCACATCGAGCCATGTCCATACGAGAAGGCTCGTGGCTGCACATATATTAGTATTCAGCACAGCCATGGAGGAGTCTATATTGGCACTATATGGATCACCACCATTGAACCCCGCCCAACCCATCCACAGCAGCCCCGCCCCGGCCAGCGTTAGCAGTATATTGTTTGGAGGAAATCTTTCCCTGTCTATTTTCGATCTTGGACCCACCTGAAACAAAATTGGATCATTTTTTATTTTTATTTTAAGTGGAAAAGGACATGTTAACATTTAGGGGTGATTTTAGTGACTCTAATGTTACATAAATTAAAACAACATAGTATCATGTAGTATATTATGATGTGAAAATTAAAATTTACAAGTATTTAAGTTTATTCGTTTATCACATGTTCGTCAATATAGATAGAACATAAATCAATAAATTTAAAGATATTTATGTCTCGTTCAATAATGTTGATAAATTAAGTGAACGACTTGGAGTAATTAAAGCATTAGGCCTAGTTCTAATTTTTTTTTTTTTTTACATGAACCTAAACAGCACAAAAGGGACGAGACTAGTCGTGTCACTGAATACTAAAGGTACATCATACTAAATATTTTTGAACCCCAATCAACATGGGCAGAGCTAGGAATATTAATCAATGCGGGTACAATTCTTTTAATGTATTCTTATCCTTTATAAATACTCTTACAATTCTTTTTCGATTGTTGTCTTTATGACAAAAATAGCCGTGCTCGCTTTAATTCTTCACTTTTTTAGAGCCACAATTTTGTGTGGTGATATCATGCCACTTCCGTCAACTACTTCCCACAAGTCTTTCACTTGTAGATAAAACTCTAGGCAAGTTTGTCATTATACAATTTTTTGGTTATTGAGCTTTTTCATTATTTCTAGCACTTACAAGTTGTCTATCGTGATTTAATTTACTTTCTTGTAATTAAGCAAACTTTATAGAAGCTTCAGAATCTTCCTTTGTACGCGAACTCCAAAAGCTAAAATATTTGTCTATTATTGCTACGCCCTAATATCAAATTGTTGAATTTAAGAGCATGTTTGGGAGCGCTTTTTAAACCAAAAAATGGCTTTTTGAACCGTTAGAAGGAAATAAGGCAACAATTGTTGACTTTTGGTCTCATAGATGGGACCCACCAGTTGAAAAAAAGGGTCATTTTTTAGCTTAAAAGTTGCCGAAAATTTCTACCAGACAAGTCCTAAATATTAAAGAAACAATTTAATTAATTAAAATTTGGGTAATATTTTGTTACAAAAACTCGCACTCTCTCACCAAACATTAATACACACCACCTCACTATCTACAATGTTATCACTCCACTTTGCTGCAACTTAAATATCTCTCTATCGCACCACTCAACCACTTTCTCTCTATCAGTATTATGTTTCCCACTTCTCACACACTACTAACCCTCGTAACTCTACTTTCTCTCACACTCCATTTAGAGTGTATATGTATGTATACACTGTCTCTTTCTTTCTCTCATACTCCATTTAGATACACTCATAAGATATATATACTTAGCAAAGTTGGTGAATTGGGCTTCCTAAATTCTAGATGAATCTGTCAAGGGCGGTGGAGGTAAATTAGTCAGAAAGCTCTAGAATAGTGGTAATGAAGTAAATAAATCTCAGCACCTTCACCTTCAAGATTCTTCTTCAATGATAATTTCTTCACTTCTATAAATTGTTGCTTTCCAGCATGCAGGCACCGAGAATTTAAAGGAAATGTGCCAAAATTCAGTGTAGGCATGCCTACACTAGACCCTTTATGGCTCCGTCCCTTCCAATCAAGACTAGTCATTTTGGATCCCATAAGTACGATAATATCTCTTTATCTAAACTAACGAACCAAACTTTTGAAATAAAAAATTCCATATAATCAATCCTAATTTGACAAATAACAAGGTTTAATATGTTAATATGGGTGTCTTCTCAATGGTCCCCCTTAGATAAAAACTTGACATATTCATAAAGTTGGGTACAAATTGTCAACAACCAAGTGTGAACAAGTGAAGGAGAAAATGAACGGACACATGAATCATGAGAATTTAATTTTGTTTCTTGACCTAAAAAGTGGATGTGACAGATAGACCTCAATTAACTCACAAAACCTAGATAAACCTAGGAGTGTAGTTGAATATTCAACGGTTGTCTAATAACTAATGAGTTATGCAGTTTCGAACAAGGATTATTCTTCTTGAACCACAGATCGCCTGCCAATAGAGGGCACCACTTGGCCCCTGTTTGAACAAGGCCGAGGTGGACTTGTTTAAGTAGCATGACTCTTCGAACAAGGGTAATTCCACTTGTACAGGAGATTTCCTCCCTCCTATACATGGCCAGCACTTTTACCCAGTCTTGCACGGTTCTTCGAACAATATTAAAGAAATTAAGCATGTCCGATTTTCATTTTTTTTAACAGTGAACTTTTGAAGATTGTGTAATTAAAAAGTATCAAAAAATTTTAAATTTACTTAAAAAATATTATATTGGAAAAATATGATTGAAAATTAATTAGAGGAAAAATGAATTTTTGGATAACAGGACTCAAACAAGAACTGTTTGCCAATCATGCTGAGACAGTTTAAGAAGAGGAAAGAAAACAGTGACTAACCCAGTACGCGGCCGTGATGCCAGCAATTCCCGATGAAAGATGAATGACATAACCGCCGGAATAATCAATGACGCCCCAGTGGAACAAGAACCCGCCGCCCCAGAGACTGAACGCCCCCACCGTGTAAGAAAATGTTAACCACAGTGGCACAAACATCATCCATGCCTTAATATTCATCCTCCCCAGCAAAGACCCGGCCAGCAAAATAAGCGTTATAGCAGCAAAGACGCACTGAAACCAAACCATTGACGCCATGGGGTAGTACGGCTCGGCCATGGCGGTTTCCACAGTGCCGTCGTGGAAGTGGTGTTCGGTAGCTGGAAGAGCCGCCTGTTTGATCAAGAATTTCTGGCCTAAAGCCGGGCCGGCCTTGCCCCAGAAGGGGAGGAGTTTTTCGCCGAACGACATCTTGTAAGCCCAAATGACCCAGCAAAGTACGACGGCGGCGAAGGCGTAGAGAGCCATGAAGGCGGAGTTGACGGCCCATTTCTTCTTGACTATACTGCCGTAGAGAATTACGAGGCCGGGGATGCTCTGGAGGCCGACAAGGGTGGCGGAAGTCATCTGCCATGCGTTGTCTCCTTTGTTCAGCCAGTCCGGCACCGCCGCTGTGGTGTAGGCCTGGTAAGCTACCGGCACCGCCGTGGAATTTGCCATGGTTGCTGGCTCCTTAATTCTGGGTTATACTTGGGAATATGAAGAGATTGTCCTCTTTCGAGTCATGCAAGACTTTTGACTTTTATAGAAGGATTATGTAATGATTATTTTTTCGGAAAATAATGTATTGAAAATAGGATGACTATAATTGGTTATCACCTCACTTTAAAATGTCTCAAATCGAATCATTAAGGGTCTGTTTGGTAGGAATTCTCATTTTCTACAGTAAATCAATTCTCATTTTTAACTACACATTTTTCAATAAAATAATATTTTCCATCATATCAATAATTTTTTCTTCTTTTTCAACCATACATTTCTCATCATATTACTATTCAAAATCAATTCTTCCCCCAAAAAATCCCTACCAAACAAGCTCTAAATTTTGTAATTATTTAAATAAGAGTAGAATTATTTACCACTGGACATTTAACACCAGTTTAGTTAATAGCACTAGTAGCATTAAACGACAAGTTCAATTAAATGAATTACTTAATATCCATTTTAACTGAACATATCATATAATGCAATATAAATTAGTATCAGATAGCATTATTTTTGAAATAAAGGTCATTCTCTTACCTTTTGACATTTTGTTGTGACAATTACGAATTTGTTTGCATGGATTTAAAAAACTTTATAGAATGTCAAAACCGAGTAAATATACACACATATTTAGTCCCTGTTTGGTGCACATTTTTGGAAAAAAAATGCATTTTTACCGTTGATGTGATGAGAAATATGTGGTTGAAAAAGAAGGAAAAGTTATTGATATGATGGAAAATATTATTTTATTGAAGAATGTGTGGTTAAAAATAAGTAGAAGAATGAGAATGAAAAAAATAATGTGGCTCAAACAGGGCCTTAAGTTGCGAGATAGATCTGCATTCAAGTTGGGATTTATTTTTTTGATTAACCAATGAATGAATCGTGCTTATTCACTTTTACGTTGAAATCCAATTTGCCCAATGCCAAAGACTTCATCCAAGTTATCATTCTGTCCATGCTTGCAAATTTCGAAATTTAGTAATGACAAGTTATAGAGTGACCTTGAGTGAAATAACTTTGTAGATTGAATTCTTGTGTGTCCTATTCCGACGGCTTCATCCATGTCGACATTCCGCCAAGTTTACTAAATTTACTAATGCAAATTCCATTACGTTAAGTAAAAAGTTACATATGGCCTTAATTGAAATATTTATGAAGTTGGATAATTTGATATGAACATTTTAAAGTTGGGCAACCCCTGATAAAATTAACATATTAAAAATACGTAAAAGGAGAAGGTGTGAGTTTTTGATGATGAAAAAATTATTCTATTTTACTTTTGAGTGAATCGTGCCATTTTGATTCTTTCAACATGCAGTACAAATGAAATTATATTACTCTAATATCTTTGACTTTTTCAAAATATAAGTAATTGGATCAGCGGAATCTTGGGAAGTAATCACGATACTTCCTTGAGATGGGAGGGAAAGATTCTCCCGCGAATCTGCATTTCCTTCCAATATACACATACATAAAAGTTGACCCAAAACAAAAATAAAATAAAATAAAATAATGCCAAGATATATTCCTTCCAGCGAAGTTATGCTGATCGTAGCACTATAACCATCAGAGTACCAACAACGTCTCTCTAATGGTGTAGCCGAAGTTACTAATCAAGAGGTTGTCTGGTATTGCATTTGGAGGGATTATAATTCCTTTTTTGCCCGTTAAGCCTACAATTATTAACCATCTCTCTCAGGCGTGGGATCCACATGTCAGGACCAACAGCCATATTCTTGATTTTAATCCTGATTTTAAGCTACACCAGGCAGGCTCCAAGTTTTGTTGTCTATGCATATAACCTTTGATCAAGGAGTCTTGATTGAAATTAGGATATAATATGAAAGTAAAAAACTTCTTAGCGAGTGTTATGCTGTTTGTATGGGGGCAAAAGTGCCACGCGTACAGGGAGACAACCGTGTTTTGGCACATCAATTATAGGGAGACAATTGTCTCCCTGTACGTGTACAAGGTAAAAGTGACGTGCACATATAGCAAAGTCCGTTGTATTTAGTTCCAGTTGGTTCAGTTTAAAATTTAAATTAAAATATATGTCAAAGTTAACGATTAATTATAATCATACATTTCACGAGATTCACAATATTTTAACTACATATTTGATCAACTTTTAATTATTTAAATCAGACTTGGGTTTAAATCCAATTGATCGTATTTACTATTTGTCCCATTTGGCAAGAAAATAGAGCCAAATTTGTGGGCTCTGCAAATGGAGCCATCAGCAATGACCGATGTAGCAAATTTTAAAAATCATTTAATTACTTATGAACAGTGTATTAGTCTAAGTGCTACATAAAGGGATCGTGAGTTGTAAATATGTTACACTTGATGTATCGTTATGAAGTGTAAGGTTAGTGACGTAGCTGAAGCTTATAGGAATGAACAAAAATTCAAATTTGTTGATTTTAAAGATCAAATATGAAGAAAGAGATAATAATTTTTAGAAACTTCTCGGAACTCTTTAATTAATTCAAAATTCATTTGATTGCAAAAAGGCTTACAACTCGTATTTAAAGAAGTAAATAAAATCTAGATAATAATTAAATTCCTAGGTAAATGAGTAACTTTAGATAAAAATATGGATAAACAGATAAAATTAAACTGTAACTGTAATTTTTTTTTTCATTGAAATTAAGAAAATTATACATAATAACGAAAATGCATTTTCAGAGCCCTAAAATAGAACATCTTTGAAGACGGATACTTCGAAAAATTTATTTTTTCAATTCCGACCCACTTTTCTATGAACTCTTCTTCTTTTTGTATTACGTAAGTTACATTATATAAAGTGTAATTTTTTTACGTTTACGTTATTCTCCTAGTCCCGAGAAGGGATAAGTTTTTCACTTTTACAAGTGTGTAGTGTTGTTTAATTAAAAAAATAAATAAATAATTCATCGAGAGAAGTGTGTATACGAGGTTGTACCGTATTTCATTTTTCATCACCAAGTAATCAATTACTATTGAAAAAAATTTATTACACAAAGAAAAGAGAGAATTTGACAAGAGAACAGAATACGAAAAAGTACAAAATTTCGAATTAAGATAATTTGAAGGATGGACAAAGATAAGATCCACTCAAAGGGAAAACTTGGCTAGAGATGCGAAGAGGTTTTTATATTATTTATACATATAAAATATATATTCCACATCACAACAAAAATAAAATAAAATAATAATAAGAAAATAAAATAAAATCCAATTAGTCTAGTTATAAGTCTAGGGTATTCAAGAAACAAAAAAGAAGCTATGCTATATACCTATATATGCTATTTACTTAGTAGGTGTTTGATGATGATTAAAATTAGATTTTTAGTAGATTGTGATAGAAAATTTCGAAATATATGGTTGAAAAGTTGTGAAACCCATGAAAAATGTGTTCAATATTGATTGTTTGACTTTAACTTATATTAAAATCTGGGGTAATTGGTGCAAAATGTTCTTACCTTTAACGGGTTTTGTGCAAAACGTTCATACTTTTCTTTTTTTAAGCAGAACATCCATAGCTTTCACAATTTTTGCGCAAAACATCATTTTCCCCAATTTTTGACCATTTACACTCCAATTTAAATAAAACAAAAAAGAAAAGAAAAAAAATAAAGAATAAATTGCAATATGTTCCTAAATTTTTTTAAAAATGCAAATCAGTTCAAAAAAACCTTTTACTTCACATTCATTCTTGGGGCTATTCAAGTATTGGCACACCCTTGTGCAGAGCTTTCGAAACGCAAGTAAAGATGAATCTGAGTCCTTGAGCTTTTTCACAATGTGGACAATTATTTTTGTCAAGTAGGTCGCCCAGGGATCCGAGTGCGCAACGCAGAGAACAGCAAGGAGACGAAGGCTCTCCTTCGTCACGGCGGATTTCAAATCATTGCCAGAGTTATGGAGGCAGTTGAGGAGCATCGAAACACCTTCATTTGATAGTAAATTTATAATTTTTTCAAGGTCCTCCACAGCTAATTGGTGGGTGTCACAGTCTGAAAGTTTAGATAGAGAGTTGATGATTTTTTGCTTCAATTCAACCATGGGTAAATGGGATGATAAAGAAGTTCATGATCTCGAAGGGGTCGCTTGGTTAGGGGATTTTGTGGGTTTTGAGGATCTCCGTGAACTCATTTTGAAATCTTGATAAAAGAATTAACCAACAATGTTTCATGAATTAATTCAGTTTGATGGTGTGTTGTTTGGAGTGAATTGGGGCCATATTCTGTGTCACCTGGACCTGGGCAGACAGTTCGTGGTGGTTCGTGACCATGATGGTGGCTGGAGGAGAGATTTTTAGCAGGTTGCAGAATTTCGATTTGCTGATTTTGATACATGATTTCGGGCATATAAGTGGATGAAATTGGGAGTTTTTGGATGGAAATTGTAAATGATGTTGAGGAGATTAAGTTGGTAGTGATAACCGGCGATTTTGGTGGCCAGAATGATGTGGAAATTGGCTCCATAACCGGCGGCCAGGAGCTCCTGACGGTTTTTTTTGGTTTTTTTTAATATTGTTATAAGTTTTGGACTGATTTGCATTTTTAAAAAAGTTTAGGAACATATTACAATTTATTCTTTATTTTTCTTTTCTTTTCTTTTTTGTTTTATTTAAATTGGAAGGTAAAATGTCAAAAATTGAGGAAAATGACGTTGTGCATCAAAAAATGAAAGATAGGGACGTTATGCACAACCTCGTCAAAGGTAGGGACGTTTTGCGCCAATTACCCTAAGATCTCATAACAGAAATCTCTTAAAAAATTAATAGACACGGTTAACATCTCTTCTCAAATTCAAGATAATAATGTTGACGTCAACTTCAGTTTGAAGAAACTTGCAACTTGATCAACTAACAAAAGAGATGTAACGAGAATAATTTCAACTTCATTTTGCTTTGTTTGCTCATGAATTATATAATCATGACTAGCAGAAAATGCGACTATAGGGACGGAAAAGTCCATCGTTGAGGCTTATGGATGTCACCAATGCTCCATTAGCGATCGTAGACACTCACGTCACCAGACAATTGAGGTATAGATATACGACGATTCTCGAACTGATTCTCATAGTGCTAAATTATTTCAAAAGGAGTGCATTCGAGGATGAAAGTTTTATCTGGACTTTATCGCGAAGGCTATTTTGAACTTGTTCTTAGCCTTTAACGGTCTCTCGTTTAGTATTTTATATATTAGAGATAAACAATTTTGTAATTTTGGAGAGATGTTTTTTTTTAATCTATTCACGTCCTCTGGATTAATACAGACGCCATTAGTTCTTTATTTACAATACAATAATTGAAATTTAGTTGAAATAATAACTTGTTAATCTTCTTCCAAACAAAATTCGTGTCCTTAGTTCTTCTTACAGAGCCTTATGGATCATTTATGCTTGTATTCATATGCAAGTCACTATCTAGAAATGATTTTTTTAATGAAGTAAATTATTCTTTACTTCAAAAAATATTATTTTTATTTACGAATCTGATATTTGGGCATATTTAATTTTGTTTTGATCGACTTGTACGAGAAAAAGATTTAGGAAAATTTGTTTTGATTCGGTCAGACTTATATAATCCATCATATTAATGGGGTTTGTTTCCACATGACGATGAATGTCAATGCCAATATGAAAGCATCTATCTTCTTATTTTATTTTTCTTGTATATTCACTTCTAACCGTGTTGATGGTGACCTTTTATTTTTTTATATATTGGTTCGGGGAATCTTTGAGCCGTGCTTAGGACCTGTTTGAGCCTCATTCTTTTGTCAAAATGTATTTTGGAATAGTGATTTGATAGAGAATGTGTAGTTAAAAAATAAGGAAAAATTTTGGATTTACGTGTAATATTATTTTACTGAAGAATGTATGGTTGAAAAGAATAGAGAAAAAAATGTATTTTGAAATTGATGGGGATCAAACGAGCATGTCTAGCAGCCATTATTCACCGACTTAAAATCAAAATTTCGGCCGTTATGTACCAATTGAGCAGCCATTTTTGACTGCTTGGGAGAGAGGGGGACCCACCAGTTGATTGCAACGGTAACTTTTTGAATTAAAATCTGATAATAATGGCTGCCAGACATGCTCTAGGAATTTCAAAATGGAAAATGTATTATTTATCTTTTTGATCGTTCGAGTAACAAATCGATTTTCAACTTTATATTATGATTTTTGGACAGATTCCGTTTCTCTTTCAACCTACGTGAATGACGGAATTCCTATTTGACAGTCAACTCTGTCCAAAATTAAAATCAAATGCCAGAGCAATAAATTGCAAATTCCAAACACGGCTTAGCCAAATGAAATCAAAACGTGCCTTCATTATTCAAAAACCCCAAATCGATTCTGCCCCACAATCGAAGGCCCCACAGCAACGGACCACTTGGAGGAAATTCCCAAGCCTATTTTTTTTCCTTCCAATGTTTTCCCTTTCATGTCGTGTGAAAACCCACAAGATTGATTCAACCGATGCTTTCATTTTGTGTATTGTATTGTGTAGTCTCTTCCCTTGATGAATTGGATAATGGAACTATTCAATGCCACAGATGACACGATATGAACGTCTCAATGTTGTTGCAATTTATATCAATCACGTACTTTCCCACATCAAAAAACATCTCTCATTTCCTTGAATTCAATCTAGGTCTCGTGCATGCTTTTGATCGAAATCAAAACTCAAAATATTCTCCAAAAACGTAAGACAACAGGTACTTGTTGCAACTTTGATGGGCCTTGTGCAGATAAGGCAAACAAATGATACGTCACAAACTTCATTTTCAATGGCACAGAGAATGGCAAAAAAAATCACAAGTATCAGGGAAGAAACTAAAATCCTCCTTTTTATGAAAGCAAAGTAAAATCAAAACTCCAAAAATGTTTAAACCACTAAATGTACATAAAAGCATTCCATTATACATTCTTGAATGTCTCATGTTGACCCTTGAAAATGAGCCAACAGATGTCGGGTCCAATCATGCCAAATCAAGTACGATTTCGGTCCATTCCTATCAGAATAACGGCGGTAGCAAAGAGGAAATGGATGGGAGAGGTACTTTGCGGCGAGAGACAAAAATGTTCGAACTTCGACGGATGAAACAAAAGTAATCGCGCTAACAACGATCGTCGAGTTGAGATCAAACTAATCTATGTAATAACAAATGGGAATATGTAGAAGGATAGATGAAATACATATATAAATTACTATCTTGTATGTTGAGATTTACAGCTCATAAGCATATAAAGAAGATAGAAAATAAGCTCAAATGTTTGTATATTTCACTCTAGCGTTCAAGTGTGTATCTCGAATATATATGATTGTCTCTATTCCAATCAATAATCTAACCCCCTTTTAAGTTACAAAGAGAACCTATTTATACTATCTTGGTCGACGTGGTGACCATTGTATTAAAACCACGTGGCCTCATCTCGTTAATTGATACGTCAAATCTCTGTCTATTTATGTATTTAATACATTGATAATGGGTCAACTGTCTATACAATAGACTGACCACTGACAAACTTTATTACAAGAGTTACACCAATCACTTCTAGAAAATCCTCAAATCTATCACAAAAAACAGCGTCGGCACGTGAGCTTCAGGTGAGTATGAGAGCCTTGGAGGAATCTTCGAGATGGTCCTCTAAGTGGAGAGCTTCGGCTCCTTTTTTTGTTTTCTTAGGCAGCTTCGTCTTTGAGGTAGTGCCTCACCTTAGATTTCATTTTTGCAGTGTAAGGGCTTTTGTTTGACTTCTTTGTATTTTGACCTCATGGGTCTTTGTTTGACTTTCTCTGCCTATGGGCTTGTAACGAGGCACTTTTTCTTGAGTCTCGGAGGCGAGGCGTGATAATAGTCCCCTAAGTTTAGTAATGATTATTTATGTAATGCATGACTTGAATGTAAAATAAAAAAATTTGTAAGGGGGTGATTTTTACCATATCACAACAATAGCCCCCAAGTCTAAATATATTCATTCATGTTATGGTTAGAATTTTAAAATATACTTGACTTGTATAGCCCCTCTGCAGGCGTTGTTCGAAGTGGTTTTCTTGGCGATATTTCACTTCTGGAACAATTTTGGGGAGGGTTACTGAAGTAGAGTCATTCCGAAATTGTATCTTCCGCAGTGCTATTTACATATCCGAAGCCCTATCTGAACTGGTTCAAGTGAAGAGGGCTAGATCCTTATAAGGTTTCAGAGTTGTTAATTACGAGGCACTTCCTTTTAATAAATTTCGAGAAACATGAGGCGTCCTTAATTATGGTGCCCAAATGATTTGCTGTCGTGGCACGTTTCCAAGAAAACATAGTTGAGGCGGTTCACACAACTGTCGCTGCATTTAATGAGCAATGATGATTTTTCCTACTTACATTGCGAACTTCAGATGCATGAAGACGCGTGGATTAAACGTCCTTATCTGGGCCATAGAAACGAAGCGTCGACATGCTGAGTGGCTCAGATTTAAACTTTCAAATGAATGATCAAATGACCCGGATCAAGATCCAATGGTTGGGGTTGAGTGGGTCTACCTATAAAAGGCACAAACCTTTAAGAGAATTTCTTTACTTTTGCATTAATCTTTGCATCTCTTTTTCTCAAATTTCCCAAATCTTCAGTTTTTTCCAAGAACTCTTTTAGCATTTCTTCTTTGAAATTTTTCTAAGTGTTATTTTTCTTCTTTTTGCCATTTCTCGTAAATTTTAGTGTTCCCCCATTTTCGTCATTTTTAAGAAAATCGTAAGTATTTTTTCTTTTTCAGTTTTGTAGACATTTACACGAACTTGTAAATCAATGGCTTCTTCGAATTCGAACATTGATCTTAGTGAGCTAGTAAGTGAGATGGGTGTAAAAATCACCAATACAACCAACCTTATCAGAGCCGTTGAGGCTAGGCAAGGTGCCTCAGTCTCTGGGAGGGTAAGTCATCAGAGGATGACCTAGCTTGGAGGCAGCCAAAATTCCCTCATTCGTAGATCCAACGTATTTAGCCAACCTTAGGGATAAGTATAGAATCCTTTACGTTATTGAACTGCTTTTCCCATTTCCTAATGAGCGAGCCTGCTACCTTAGGCAAGGCTGTGTCACCATTAGTGAGTATTTGTTGAAGATTAGGCTTCGTCGCCGATCCATCCTTTCTTCCAGGCTATCCTTAGGCTATACGGGCTGGCCCCTACCTGGCTCGTCCCTAATGCTTGGGCCCAGTTGATGGGTTCCTACTTCCTTTGGAAGGAGGCCTCATTGGATGAGAACATGCCCTTGCACGTCTTCCAAACATTATACCAGCCTCAATCTTTAGGGAAAGGGGACTCCAAGGAGTGGTATTCTTTGCGTCCTTGGGGGTCGCACTTTCCCTTTATCCTGGGCCGCCGTCTTCCATCAAAGCATGGAAGGAAACCTAGTTCTAGGTCAGGGAAAAGTGGCAAGAGTGTGAGGGTGATCTCGTCCCATATGTCAAAGTCCCAACCTCTTAATCCAATGCCCGTGAGTGCATTTCTTACTTCCTTGATTTTCTGAACTCACGAGGTCAGATATTTACCATTTTTGTGTTTGTTTACAGGGTCAGTTGAATGGTTCGAGTTTATCGAGAGTGATTGGGATACTCATACCGAGGTCTACAATAAATCTTCATACTCGCATGACTTCGGTCGTTTGATCCAGTCGAGGGATTTTTTTGAAGATTTTGGCTTGATGGCAAGGAAGTGTAAGATGTCGTTATACTTTGCCATTTTATTGATGTTTCCTTTATAGAATTTTGTTGACCCTGTTTGTTTCTTTGCTTGTAGAAAACTTTAATAAGAGGAGACACCCTATTCCCGACACAGCCACCATCCTCGTCGCCGTCTCTACTTAAGGAAAGAAGGGAATGTAGCCCTTATTCATTGGAGGAAAGCAGATGAGGGACAAAATTGAGGGGGTCAGCAAGGAGGCTTCCTTTCAGGAGGAGGGACGACCTTTTATGCCAGATATGGGAAAAAAGTTGTGAAGGAGGAACCTAAAAAGAGGTTCAGAGTCCCGACCCCCAGTGGGGTAGGTGGTTTTAGGGATGTCCCTCCCGCCGGCTCTTACCCCCAGCGGGGAAAAAGTTGTTCGACAACTCAATGGCGGTAGCCTCTAGGGGCAAAAAAGGCCAATTGTCAGGGGCCCCCAGAGGTAGGACCCTGCTAAGAAGTCGAGGACTTCGAGTGACTCCACTTCCTCATAACTCCCACAAGCCAAAGTTGCCTTAGCCAAAAGGACCGACGAACTCGAACCAAAGGCTCTTGCCCTTGTTCTTCCTGAAATTCAGACCGTTACTACAACATTTCATAGGTACGGACGAAGAAGTGGCAATCCTTTGTGGAAAAAAAAGTAATGCTGTCGACCTCATTGCCACGATGGTGGGCCATGCAGGGAGGTCATTCGGCATGGCCATAGAGGCTGAAGCCCTCTTTCAAAACCTTCAAAGTAAGAACCTGAGGTTTTTTGATAAAGCCTCTAAAGCTGAGGAAGCTACCAGCAAGGCCAAGACGGATGTGGAGGCTTTGAAGAAGAAATATGATGAGGAGTCAGTGAAGCTCGCTTCTGCCTTGGTAGAAATTAAGACTTTGAAGGAGAAGGTCCATCTATCTAAAAGTGAGATGGCCTTTTTTACTAAACGAATAAAGACTTCTGATGTACATCAGACGCTGGCAACTGAGGCCTTAGAGAATGCCAACAATGAGAATGTTGTCTTGAAGGGACAGGTGGGGGAGCTGACCTCCCAAGTGGTTGGCCTCACTGAAGAAGTGGAGAGTGTCGGAAATGACGCTGAATTGGGCAACAGAGATTCTGAAAAGACGTTCTTTGCCAACTTCGACTTGACCAAAGCATACAAAAGTTTAGGGAAGTATTGGAGGAGATAAGCTTACACTGAAATGATTGAGTGGTTGGAGTAAACACTCAAGGTATCAACACTTTTGATTTGAGGGAAAAGTTTCTTGAGGATGAGGTGGAGGAGTCCGAGCCTTAAACTCTAGTAGAAAGGGGCCAAGTAATTGAACTGGATGACCACGTAGCTGAAGAAATGGCCCCTGGTGCAATTGTACCCTTTGTGGCTCCTCAACCCCCACCCCCTTAGGGCATAATTTTTTGCTTATTCCCTTTTTGGTTTTTATCAAGTGTAATGACTTCGGCCCAACAATTGTAAATATCATTTTATGAATGAAGTTCTGCTTTGATTCAAGACTTACGTTATTTTACTTCTGCATCGAACCACTTGTACCTCAACAATTACATCGAACTTAAAGCGACATCAAACTCATAATAACATTAGATGTATAATAACTTTCAAAGCATGATAACATCAAACTTATAAATATTGAAGTTTCAAAAACATCGAACCTGTAACGAGGTCAGACTTATGTAAAATGAATCTTAACAAAACTTGCAAGTGTAAGCTGGTCAGACATATTAACAAATTTCAGAACTTACTCAAACTTGTAATTTTTTACAAGTGTAAGCTGGTCATACATATTAGGTTTATAACAACATCATACTCATGGAACATGAATATCAGCAACATATCCGAACTTGTAACAAAGTTCAGATATCATACTTCAATAATAAATTTAACTGAAGTTCTATTAACCACTTTAGAACTTGTTTAACCAGATAATCAGGCATATACGATCAAATATGGGTAGGATTCAAGTAACATCAGACTTTTGCGTATATATTTTGGTTAAGAACTTAAACATCAAAATTTGTCAAAGTGTTAGAAGGTTGTGTACTTTTGTGAATTTGAGCTGAGACTCTTTAGTATTTTAGTACTTTAGACTTTTAGTCTTGTTTTGTATTTTTGTAACTCATAATTTGCACAAGTACACACAGTTCATTTTTTCTTTCAATTTCCTTAGCATGGGTTGAGTGGTTCACTCATGTTGAGGCTTCCCTACCAATTTTAGTTATTAAGGGCTTGTGCCACATTTAGTCAGTTTAGAGATGGTCTTTTTTAGATCCAGCTCCTCGTCGAACTGCCCATGCGTCTCTTTGTAGGGACAAATCATCTATGAAGAGGCATCTTCCAAGGTTTTAACCTCCTTGGGGGAGAGGGTATCTTCAATGCACAAATAGTATATTTAAAAGTCATTTTCATTGAACCTCAGATTGTATACAAAAGATGTTTTACATTATTGATAATATTTGCGCAGATGTTCTACATTCCATTGATGAGGCTGTGCCTTTTTGTTCATATTCTCAATTTTGTAGGTTCTCGGGCCAAACCTCTTCATAGATGCAATAAGCACCTTTCCAGTTGGGACCTAGAGTTCATGAGCCATGCTTTTTAGAGGACAAGAATACCCTTCGAAGAACCAATTCATTTAAATGAAATGACTTCTTTTTTACATTTGAATTGTAGTATCTAGTCATCTTCCTTTGATAAACGACTAATCTTGCTTGAGAATCGTCTCTCCTTTCTTCAAGGAGGTCGAGCTCGCATCTTCTTACCTCGTTGTTAGTAATTTCATTGAAATGTACTCGTTGAGGAGATGACAGACCTACGTCAAAATGACTCATAGCCTCAGCCCCGTAGGCCATAGAGAATAGTAAAAAATTTGACCGTTTGAAAATTCGCAAGTGAACTTACGAGAATTACGTGTGTAAAGTGTCGAACTTAAGAGAATTACGTGTTTTATCGAGTTAAAGTTAAAATCACCTTAATCGAATAGCAATAATAGTTTATAATAAATCTATACCTAATTTATCATGTTCAAGAAATTAAAGTAAGAGTTTATGAAATTTATGAGATGTATCGTTAAGATCTAGAATCCCCCTTGTTCATTCATTTTTAGTTTAACAATTTAATTGACTATTTGTTATCATGCGAGTTGGTTGACGTTTCAAATTTATTTCAAATTTTCTCTCGATAACAATTAAATCTAATTCTATATATGCCATTTTTATATCTGTATAAAAGATACTAACATATAAAAAAATATTAAACGAGTTAGAACATCTAAAAAAATAATACAAGGCATAAAGGTATATCTCTATCCTCTATTGAACCTCACAATATTTATTATTATGTGCTAACGATCCTATTACCGCTCTCGATGATAATAAAATCCACAAACAATTCAGCTAGTGGCCAATTAATTGAAAAGCAAATTAAACCATAATAAACATTCACACATTTAAACAAATTAACGTCAAAATAATTAATTAATACTAAAAATTTCAAGACAAGGGTTCATCAATATCTTAACAATATAAAAATTTAGTCTAACATAATATTGAAATAAAAAATGCAAAAGTGGAACGACAACACCAGAAATTGGTCAAATGTGAACAAATCTGGAATTAATTTAAGCTGACGTGTCGTCTTCTTGCGTGTATATTCTGTCTTCTGCTTTTTGTCTCTTTGCCAAACTTTGTTCTCTGCCTGTGTATATTTAATCTCTCTTTGGCGTGTTTTTTTTCGGCTGCCCCTCCTCTTTTTCTCTCTCTTTTTTTTAGTCCTTTTGCCGTGTGTGTGTGTGTCTATATATATATATAAGTCAAACTTGAAGCCCAATTAATTCACCAATATTTTAATACAACTAAAAGTCAAACTTGAAGCCCAATTAAATTAATGCTTGCTTGCAAGTCCTCAATTTTTCCATATAATACACATTAGATTTTTGACATTTTTCACCATCTTTTGCTTCCTTTCTTCACTTCCTTTTCCATTCAAAAAGTTTTACCTACTAAACATAAAATACAACAATTTAGAATATATTTTGTCAAAAAAACTATAAAATGTAGCTATTTTAGGTTCCGAATAAGTGTAAAAATTACATTAATCAGATATCTCCAAACTTGAACATTTGTTTATCCCCAAGCAAAATTATAGTCTAAATAATAACAAACACAAAAGCATGCAAAAGTATTTGGTTAGACAATCTAACTTTTTATCTCAGTATTTGAAATTATAGTGTTAAATTTACAAACCGTTTCAAAATCACAATACCAAACCAATATATACTCTTCAAATGCAAAATCGACGTGAGTATGTAAAAAAATAAGTAAACAATCATGACTTTACAAGTTGCTTCAGTTCCTAATCTTTTGTGGTCAAATATATCATTTTACCTATCGTATGATTCACACTTCCCCAAACTTGTTCTTTTTTTTTTTTCACTCTTTTCCTAGTGTGTAATCTAAGGTTGAATTTTTAATCACTATCCTCACCCATTCTAGTTCGGGTGGATTTTACCAATTGCAAGTCAATACATTAATAAACAAAGATTCTCAAATTCTTTGATTGATTCGACATCCAAGACTCAGTTAGACCAATTATCCTTCATCAAAAGTCAAAGTCCCTCAAACAAGTGTTTGAAGCTTAATCAAGGTATTTAGTGCTTTTTTTTTCATGCACTTTTTTGTTTTTGATTTTCAAATGTATTTTTCTTTATTTGCATTTTCTAGGTTAAGTTTTCTAAATGAGCTATGTAACGAGATTTAGTCGATGACTCCCAAATCAGATGACTTTAGGGCACCCGGTTTTAAATACCCTTCAGGCTTAATAACCCAAGTCAAAAATGTTTTGAAGAGAATTTTCACATTTAAAAATAATTTATGCCTTAATCAGTGCAATGCCCCTTCTCAAACACCTATTCAAGCAAACCAACTTCCAACTTAAGATTTTCGTCCAATTTCATCTCATTAATCTAACAATTCACACAAAATTTTTCACATATGGAGTCCCTATCCATATCCGTATCTTTTTACAACAGTAAAATCACTTCCAAACTATGCTAAATTTGGTCTAAAGATAAGTAATTTAGTATGATTTGAGTAAAACATTTATATCCAACTATATCAACCTATCAATTATATAAATCAACCCGTAGCATCACAATGTCCAACTTAATTTTCGTGCTCGTATAATATCGAGTTTTGCAAGGTTAAGCATCAATTAGTCTAGCATGCAATATATTCACAGTTCATAAATCAACAACATATCAAAATTTTAATCATCATTGCCGGCCAGGCTATCTAACCTACACAAGCTAAAACAAGAAAATATGTATTTTTTATTTTATTTTATTTTATTTGTGTTGAACATTTTCAAAATTTTTTGATTTTTTAAATTTTGTTCTATTATATACTAAAGTAATAACGAAAAATAAACACAAAACACTCAGAAACACATGAAAAGTAAAAATTCAAAATTTTTCCCACCCCAAACTTCAAATCGATATTGTCCTCAATGTCATAAAGTATAAGTAAGAATATAAGGGAATGGGGAAGAAAAGGAAGAAGGTACTCCCTGAATTTTGCTGTTGAATGTATGAGGCATGATGTGTGACGGTTAGACAATCTTCTTTATCATGTTTTTTCCCTTAGTTTCTGTTGGTTTGGGTATTTTGCGACGTCATGTTCCTGGACATAGCTGTCAAATCAAATAATGAAAATCAAATAACATAAAACATGTGTTACTTAGCCCAAATACTCGAAACAACTAAAAATAAATGCAATGGTCTAAGGAAAAACTTGATAGGATAGTGATGCCCTGTAAATTGAAACATGCTTATAACTAATGTAACCTATTGATCAAGAATAAAGCTACATGCAATGCAATACGAAAAACAAACTAAATAAAAGGATTAGAAAATTGGGTTGTTTCCCAATAAGCGCTAAATTTATAGTCTTTAGCTAGACTGATGGAGTGGAGGATCATGGTGGTTCACGTTGGAGTCTTGTAGCCTTACACTCCTTGCAATTTCCAGCTTTACATTCTTTGTTTGCCCTCCAGATTTTGAACGCTTTGTTCTCCTTTCTACTAAGGCGTCCTACGAGTTTAGGCTCGGTTTCCCTCGAGTCTTCTTGCACCTCTTCAACAATATACTTGTACTCCTCCTTAGCCTTTTTACTAAACTCTTCATGTAATGGATTCTCAATATTGGTGTAAATCTTGAACTTCTCTTGCTTATCATCAATGTCAGTTCGCCACTTTCAAAGTCTATGATAGCTCTACTTGTTGATACGAATGATCTGCCCAGGATAAGTAATGCTGCTTCCTATGGCTCTTCTATATCTAGGACAACAAAATCAACCGAGAACATTTTCAACCACTAATGAGCCCAATATTTGATTGATCTGTCCACTAGTTGAAGGGAGATGGATGTATTCTTCAGTTCTTCCAAACCTAAATCCTATAGACAAAAAAGGGCATTAGGTTTATACTTACTCCTGAATCATATAAACAATTAAAATTAGAATAACTTCCTATTGAACAAAGGATTTTGAGACTTCCAGGATCTTGTAGTTTATGAGGTAATTTGTTCTGCAAGATGGCACTACACTCCTCATTTAACATGATGGTCTTGAAATCTGTAAGGTTTCTCTTTCTTGATAGGATCTTCTTCAAAACTTTACATAGTTTGGTATTTGAAATATAACTTCAATCAGTGGGATATTGATGTTGACTTATGGTTGATCATGACCTTAATGTTTTGATTATAATAAACAAGTCCATCTTGTTTACTAACAAATTGAATTGAGTGTTTAAGCCTTCAAAATTATAAAGATTATTATTCACACTCAAATGAAGTACAAGTGAAGGTTAAACGAGCATTCAAGACAAATCATTCGAGACAATAGTGATTTTCATACGACAATCAAATTGGAACTTAACATAATTGCAAATCAAGATACAAGTCAAAGAGAGGCTCGAAGAGATCAAGAACATTGAAGATAGAGTTATTTATCGAACCTCATTTTTATATGCAAAGGTATAATTCGTCAATGTTTAGCAAGTACATAAAGCTCAAATATTTCTCATAAATTCATCACTTGCATAAATTGTTTTGACATGAAAATGATTTTGAAAAATGACCATTTGTAATATATCAAAAACCTTGAAAAATCATTTTCAAACGTCCCTTAAAAGATCACACTTCAACTTTCAATCAAAAAGTTATACTCCGATTTTCAATCTCATATTGGGACAGGTTTTTGACATGGAAGATGATCTAATTTGAAGATGATTTCTGAAGAAAAGTTGTAGCCCTTTGAGTTAGATTTCCAACCCATTTTGAATCACCTTAATCGGATATTAGAAGAAAAAGATATGATCAAAATACTGAAAGCTATCCGGCATAAGACTGTCGTACCGGATATCCGGTAAGGCAGATTTTTGGCCAACGGTCATATTTTAAACGATCCAATTTCTCGACAAAAAATAACTGCTATCTGACCGTCCAATATTTTACCGGACGTCCGGTACGGGTCGTCCGAAACGGCAGAGTTTTGACAGATTTTCATCTATAAATACCCAACTCTTTTCCATTCAATTTCAACACTTATTAGAGAGTTTTTGAGAGAGTTTTTTTGTTGAAAATCTATTGAGCTTACATTGATTTATCTTTCACTTCATCTATTACAAGAATTTCTTGATTGATCCAAAACTTGATTTATCTATTTCATCAAGAAATCAACTTTGCAAGAAAACTTTGGAACTCATCTATTTTCTATCTTGATAAAGGTTTTCTTTGCCAACACTTATTGAAGTGTAAATCTCTCTTTATACTGAACTTGTTATTATTTGTTAAGAGAGATTAGTTGGTTGAATACTTTGATATATTGAGCCAAACTATTTCATTATCATTCATTCATCAAAGTTTTCCAACATAACACTCGAGCTTTATCATTTGCTATCTATTGAAGTGTTTGCTTTCTTCTCTTCTTGTTCTCAACTTTAAATTTATTATTCATTAAGAAGAGAAGATTTCAATTGTAAAATTCATTTTGAATTGTGGGTCGTGTTGAAGTCCCTTAAAGATCAACATTGTATAAGGTGCGCCTTGTTATAAGTCACCGTATGGGTCATATTGAGGTCCCGTAAAGCTCAATAGTGTGGGTCGTGTTGTGGTCTCAGAAAGCTCAACATTGTAAAGGATCGGTACTCCTTGTTGTAAGTTACCATTATAGTAAAATTGGCCTTGCTTGTGACGGAGAGTTTGGTAACGGGGGACGTAGATCATTGCATTGGATCGAACCTCCATAACATATCGTTTGCACTTTCTATCCCTTTTACTTATCGCTTTTATATTTGTGCTTATTATTTGAATTAATCTATTTAGTCTTTACTTGGTTGAATTTAGATTAATTCTTCGAAAAAGTTTCAAAAACCAATTCACCCCCCTCTTGGTTAGTTATTCTTGGGCTAACAATTGACACGAAGCTTCCTAAAGATATCCAAAAACTTTGCAAACTGTTATTCCACCTTCCTCTTTTGCAATCTCTGGGGGAATGGGATAGAGTGGTTGCCTTCACCTTTAGATCCTCTGATGTTATTTCTTGTTCCTCATTCTGATCGTACTCTTCCAATTTTTCCTCAATCGTGATTGGTACTTTCTCTTGTATACCAGCTGGTCTCTTTACATTATCTCGGGTAGCTCTACCCCACTACAAGTAGTGATGGCCTCAATCAGCTCTTCCTTCACAACCTTCACTACCATTACCTATTGTTTGGGATTTATCTCAGTGTAACTAAGTAGTACTCCTGGTGGTCTCTCTGAAAGTGCTTTCACTATTTGCCCTATCTAATTTTCCACTTTTTTATGGATGCTCCCTAAACTTGCAAGCTCTTATCCGTACATTACATGTGTTGAGTAGATATTTCAGCCAACCTAGTCACAAGATCTTCTAATGAAGACTTCTTCTCATTCTGCTGAAAACCTGGCGGTGCAGTTTACTGTGGTGTAGTCTGAGCACCCTGGTTATTGCTCCACTGAAAACCTGGATGATTTCTCTAGCCTGGATAATAGGTGTTACGATTAAGATTGTGTTGTTGCCCTTGAAAATTTTGAGTGTAGTTACATCCTCAATTGTCTGAACAAAGGGAGATCCTACATTACAATCAACACTCTTATCTCTCAGCCTGTGTATATTTAATATCTCTCTGGCGTGTTTTCTTTTTCTTTTTTTTTTTTCCGGCTGCCTCCTCCTCTTTTTCTCTATTTTTTTATATTCCGTTTGCTCTGTGTATATATATATATACATAATCTAATTCACCAATATTTTAATACAACTAAAAGTCCAACTTGAGGCCCAATTAATTCCAATGCCCAATTAAATTAAAGCTTGCTTCCAAGTAGTCAATTCTTCCATATAATGTAAGTTGGTCCTTGTACATTAGATTTTTGCCTTTTTTTTTTTGCCATTTTTTGCTTCCTTTCTTCACTTCCTTTTCCATTCAAAAAGTTTTACCTATTAAACATAAAATACAACAATTTAGAATATATTTTGTCAAAAGAACTATAAAATGTCGTTATTTTAGGTCCCGAATAAGTGTAAAAATTACACTTATCATCGAGCTTGCATATTCTTACCTCGTCGTTAGTAATTTCATTGAAATGTAGTCGTGGAGGAGATGACAGACCTACTTCAAATTGGCTCATAGCCTCAGCCTCGTAGGCCGTAGAGAATGGTCTCTTCTGTAACAGTACTGCTTGTAGTTCTGATAGCCCAGAGTAGTTGAGGTAGTTCATCGACCCATGCCCCTTTAGAGGCATCCAGTTTCATTTTCAATGTATACTTGATTGTTTTGTTAACAGCCTCGACTTGCCCATTTTCCTAGGGTGATGTGGGAAAGAGAAATGTTTCTTGATGCCCAATTCATGACACATGTTTCTAACCTTCTTGTAGTCAAATTGTCTATCATTGTCTGATACAATCGAATGAGGAATTCTGAACCTGCGAATGATGTTTTTCCATAGGAACTTGGAAGTGTTGGGCTTAGTGATTTCGGCAAGTAGCTCAGTTTCTACCCATTTGGTGAAATAATCGATGGCAACAATTGCTAATCTAGAGTTTCCTCTCCCTTTGGGAAGAGGTTCTACCCATTTTGCAAATGGCTATAGGATGGATACAAGATTCAACTCTTGAGAAGGCTGCTTTTGAAAAGCAGCGAAGCGTTGACACTTGTCACATTTTTTAACAAATTGTTGTGCATTTTTTTTCAAGGTGGGCCAGTAGCATCCCTGTCTTAGTACTTTATGTGCTAAGGACCATCCTCCAGTGTGGTTCTCACATCCCTTTCATGGATCTCCTGGAGTATATAACTTACCTGCTATCCTCCAATTCATTTGAACATGGGCAGTAAGAACCCAAGTTTGTATAGTACATCATCCTACAAGATAATGGGCAGTTTTCCTTTTGAGCTTCTGAGCCTCCTCCTTTTAGAGGGTAGGGTCTGGTCTTTGAGGAAAGACATGATTGGCTTCATCCAAGATGGAGTGTCTCAACCCACATAAAAACCTCGCCAGTGATGATAGAAGGTCTAGAAAGATGTTCTATAGGTACCATTGCAAGCAGTTCGACATCTTTGCTACTTGCTAATTTAGACAGTGTGTCGACATGGACGTTTTCAGAGCATGGGATTTGTATTAGTTCAAACCTTTCAAATGATGAGACGTAGTCCATAACCAATTTTAGGTAGGCTGCCATAGACTTATCTTTGGCTGAAAAATTACCATGAACCTGACTTACTACTAATTGGGTGTCACTATTAATGATAGCCTCTTTGCTTGCATTTCTTTGGCTAACCTTAGGCTAGCGAGGAGGGCCTTATACTCTACTGCATTGTTGGTGGCTTTAAAATCGAATCTCACAGCACAAATAAGCTTATGTCCTTCTAGACTGACTAAGATAACCCCTACTCCTGACCAGTCTCTCCTAAGGATCCATCAACTGATAGGCTCCAAGTTGGAGGTTTAACGGCTTCCATCCCTTCTTCCATTTCTAGGACATGAGTGAATTTTGCCACAAAGTCTACTAGGGTAGGCCCTTGATGGCAGCCATTGGCTTGAAAATAATGTCAAACTAAGTAAGTTCTACAGCCCACTTCAGCAACCTACCTGAAGCATCAGGCTTTTGCAGCACCTGCTTTAGGGAGAATTTGTCAACACATGTATACTATGGGCTTGGAAATATGGTCTCAATTTTTTTGAGGCTGTCACCAAAGAGAGGGCTAATTTCTCCATATCTGGATAGCGAGTCTTTGCTGCTCAAAGTGATTTGCTGACGTAGTATACGGGCCGCTTGTGACCATTCTCATCTCTTATCAAAATCGAGCTGATGGCCTTAGAGGTCACTGCAAGGTACAATTGTAGTGGGTCGTGGTCCCTAGATTTGGAGAGGAGGGGAGCCTGTCCCAAGTGGCTTTTCAGCTTTTGTAAGGCTACCTCACACTCCTTTGTCTACTAAAATTTGTTTCCTCTTTTGAGGATTTTAAAGAAAGGTAGGCACTTGTCTTTTGCCTTGGAGACGAAGCGATTTAAGGCTGCTACTCGTCCAGTGAGGCTTTGTACCTCTCTCAATTTTTGAGGTGACTTCATTTCAATCAAAGCTTTGACCTTTTCCGGGTTCACGTCAATACCTCTTTGGTTGACGATGTAGCCCAAGAACTTTCGTGAAGAAACTTCAAAGACACACTTTAAAGAATTGAGTTTAGAAGGTCTCATTAAGGTTTTTAACATGATTCCGCTACTTTTAAGCTCATCACCAGCATGTTGTCCACGTAGACCTCCATGGTTTTTCCAATAAGATCGGTGAACATTTTATTGACAAGTGTTTGGTAGGTAGCTTCGGTATTTTTCAACCCAAAAGGCATAACCTTGTAGCAGTAAAGACCTTTGCTATGATGAATGAGGTTTGCTCCTCATCTGCTGAGAACATAGGGATCTGATTGTATCCAGAATATGCATCCATGAAGCTAAGAAAATCATGAATGGCAGTCGAATCAATAAGTTGGTCTATTTTGGGAAGTGGGAAGCTGTCCTTAGAACACGTTTGGTTTAAATTTGAAAAGTCTCACAAACCCTCCACTTCTCGTTGTGCTTTTTGACCAATACTGGGTTTGAGACCTACTTAGGATATATTGATTCTCGTATAAATTCATTGCTAATTAGCTTTTTAACTTCATCCCTCAAAGCCTCATATATTTTGGGGGTAGAGACCCCTTCTTTTTTGCCTATGTACTAAAATATTTGGGTCGATGTTCAAATGGTAGCGACTGATCTTTGGATCAATGCCTACGATATCGCCATGTTTCCAGGCGAATATATCAAGATTTTTTTGTAAGAAGTTTTTCAGCTCATTTTTTGCTTCTATTGGAAGATTTTTTCCAACCTGCAAGTGCTTGGAAGGATTCTGTGGGTCTGCTGGGAAGCTCTCCAACTCCTCCATAGGCGCTGTTTGAGGTTCTCAATCAATGATGCGAGGGTCCAGCTCCTCCAAGTTAACTGCTTTTTCCGCAACCCTCACTTTCTCAGGGGTGGTCTGTCTTTTATGAACATCCTCTTCTTCAGAGGTTCGTATAACTTCAAGAGTGTTTCCTTCTTCAGGGACATCAGTCATCTCGATGTCTTCCTCTTATTCATGGGTACTCCTTTGTTCTGGGCGTCGTTCATGTCAACGTCGATGACGATGACGTTGATAGTCCTTGGTTCAGCTTTCCTTAGGGATTTTGAGTAACATTTCCTAGTACTTTACTGATCACCTCGAATAGTGGCTATGCCATTTTCAGTTGGAAATTTATACATAAGTAATGAATGGAGGTGAAAGCCCATAGTTCTTTCAAAGCTGGTATTCCAAGTACTCCATGATAAGAAGAACGGTTATCAACCACCAAAAATTCCATAAAATGGTGAACAGTTAAGGGTACAATCCCCATTTCTATTGCGAGAGTGATTTTACCTATTGGAATGATGGTATCTCCAGTAAAGCCATACAAGGGAAAACTCATTGGGTTCAGCTCGTGGTCAACTTTCATCTTGTCAAAGGTAGTTCTAAAGATGATATTCACAGAGCTTCCATTATCCACTAACATTCTTTTCAGGCCATCGCGGGCCATAACTGCCTTCACCACTAGGGCGTTAGTATGGATAATGCACACCTGCTACATCTTCTTGGGTAAATGTGATTAGTAGAACTGTTTTTCCAGCAAAAGATTGGTTAACTATGAAACTTGTCATAGGAGTATCTGTTGCTTCTCTAACAAAATTCCTTTGTGAGTTTCTAGATTTCCCTTCACGTATGGGCCTCAAATGATTGTGTCAATTTCCCTGATGGGCTCTTGGCCATCATTTGTTGGGGGGCTTCATCTTTGTCCTTTCTGGGTCTTTCCGTGTTGTTATCTCTTCCCCTTAGGGGGTCATTTATGTTGGGATGCCTCAACTCGACGTTCCCAGACTGTTAGGTATACCTGGGAGGAGCATCTCTTCGAAAGTGCCTTACTATTCCTTAATTTGTATTTCGGGAGTATCTTGCGATGTCCCAGCAGTTTTCCGTGTGGTAGCCATGGGATTGATGGTAGTTACAATATCTGGGTATGTCATCCCTATTTTTAGGTTCAGTGCCTCGCCTCCTACTTCTTTCCCTTTACGGGTGCCTTTGGTACGGTTGACGCTAATGCATTTCAGTATCAGGATTTACTTTCTCATAGGCCAAAGTAGGTACTACATTAAGTGTTGCTAAAACCAGTTATTGTCCATGATTCAAGGGTGCTTAGTGGTCCATCAAATGAGAAGTAGGTTCTCTCCCCCTTGCATTTGAGGAAGGGAAAGTCCCTGGCTGGCCTTATTCCTATGATATCTCAATTCTTCATTGAGGATTTCTCGTCTTATTATTTTGAAGAGGCGTCAAATGTGGCAAGTCCTTATCTTGCACGTTTCTCCAAAAGAGAGAGTTCATGTCCAAGCCTCCTCTTAAGGCAGTTAAAGCTTTCCTATCTGTGATATGCACACAGTAGGTCATTTCATCAGCAAAGTAGGACAAAAAGCTTTTCAGCGTTTCGCCCTATTGTTGTCGCATATCTTGCAACTGTTGAATGGGCCCTTCGCCCTCTTTGTGCTTTAAGAACATCTTTTTAAGTTCCGGCCAGTTTCGGAAGCTACTTTCTGACAACCTTGTATATCAAATTTCAACTCCTCCACTTAGGGTCAAGTGAAAGGCTCTGCACTTCATAACTGGGGTGGCCCCTTCCAAATTCATATAAGTTTTGAAGCCGTTGATGTACTTCGAGGGATCACATCTCCCATCATATTTAGAAATTTTAGGGAGTGTGAAGTGGTTCAAGATTGGGGCTTTTCTAATGGCTTGCGAGAATGGTGAATGGGCATCGTTGTAATCAAGGTCGTATGACCTCTGGATCATCAGAGTCCTCATCCTCCTCTGGATGGACTTGGAGAGGTGGTTGGGAGGGTCCTGCCTAACGCATAGCCCGGTCCTTTCTTTCACGCCTATTTTTAGAGAAGAGTCTGAGGCTCTTCATGGTAGGTAGGTTCTTGTCTTCCATATCGAAGATGTTTTTGCTGCCTATTTCTAGGCACAGGATGAGGAGAATGAGCCTGCCTTTTTCTAGGAGCATGCGATGAATGAGCCCGCCTATTTCTAGGCAACCTTGGGCTTATCCTGTCGAAGATACTTGCTGACCTCTGAGGTCGATCTTTTAGCTCATAGTTCGGAGGAAAGTTGTATGGATTCTCATGGGATTGGTCCAAAGCATAATTGGTTGATGTATCAACCTTAACCTCCCTTTCTTGGAGAGCTTCCATCCCAGTGTGATGGTATCCAGTCATTTGGCTTTGAGCTTCCTCTTCTTCATGATAGTACTCTTGAAAGTCACGGCATGCATTTCCAGGGGCTGCATATGGAGGAACGAGGAACCTCCTCGGACTGCATGCTCATTACATTTCATGGATGAATATGTTTTGCTGGGTTATACTTCTTATCTTGGCAGCCATTGTGGCCTTTTTTTTTGGTTGGCCTAGCTGCAACCCTAGCTACGCCTCTAGACCCACCTCGCCTATGTTGTGGTGGTCTTTGGAAAATAGTTGCTTGTGAGGGTTTCCTTTTTTCAGTGTGTTCCCTCATTCTAAGAGGTGCACTTCCATCACCACTTGAAGCCATTTTCATAAGCACTTTTCTCATCCAAAATTTCCATTCTTCAAAGATCAAACAAGCATCGAATTTTTTGGTTTTCCAACTGTTATTTCTTCAAGAACTCTCATTTTTCAAGGGTTGAGAGTTTATAATGGTCCTTTCTTCTAGGGCACTCCTTTTTCAAGACTCAGAACTTTCTTGCCAAAATATTTCTGACTTGCTTTTTCCCACATGTATTTTCTTGGTAAAATGTAAGATTTCCCACCGATGGCTCCATATGTTGACCTCGAAAATGAGCCAACAGATGACGGGTCCACTCACGCCAAATAAAATAGGATTCCATCGTGTTCGTAATGGAATAACGGCGATAACAAAGAGAAAATGGACGCAGGAGGTACTTTGAAGTGAGATACAAGAATGTTCAAGCTCCGACGGATGAAACAAGAGCAATCGCGCTAACAATGATCGCGGGGTTGAAATCAAACTAATCTATGTAATAAAAAATAGGAATATGTGGAAGGATAGTTGAAATACGTATAGAAACTACCATCTTGATTTACAAATCATAAGCATATTAAGAAGATAAGAAATAAGCTCAAATGATTGTATATTTCACTCCAACGTTCAAGTGTGTATCTAAAAAATATATGATTGTCTTTATTCCAATCAATAATCTAACCCATTTTAAGTTACAAAGAGAACTTATTTATACTATCTTGGTCGATGTGGTGACCGTTGGATCAGAACCACGTGGCCTCATCTCCACAATTGATATGTCACGTCTCTGTCTATTCATGCATTTAATACATTGATAAGGGGTTAGTCGCTCCATATAATAGAGTGAACACTGAAAAAATTTATTACAAGAGTTACATCAATTACTTCTACAAAATCCTCAAATTTATCACAGGAAACAGTATCGGCCGGCGAGTTTTAGGTGAGTATGAGAGTCTTGGAGGAATCTTTGAGGTGGTCCTCTACGTGGAGAGCTTCGGCTCTTTTTTTTTTTTTTTTTGTTTCCTTAGGCAGTTTCGTCTTTGAGGTAGTGGCTCACTTTTGACTTCGTTCTTGCAATGTAAGGGCATATTTTGTTTGACTTCTTTGTATTTTGACCTCATGGGTCTTTGTTTGGCTTTCTCTGCCCATGGGCTTGTAATGGGGCACTTTTTCTTTGAGCCTCAAAGGCGAGACGTAACAATAGTCCCCCAAGTCTAGGCATGATTATTTATGTAATGCATGGACTTGAATATAAAATAAAAAATTTGTAAGGGGGTGGTTTTTACCATACCACAACAATACCCAAGTCTAAGTATAATAATTCATGTTGTAGCTAGAATTTTAAAATATACCTAACTTTCACAACCCCTTTGCAGGGTTGTTCGAAGTGGTTTGCTTCGTGATATTTCACCTTCCGGAACAATTTTGGGGAGGGTTACTGAAGTAGAGTAATTCCGAAGTTGTATCTTCTGTAGTGCCATTTACATATCCGAAGCCCTATCTGAACTGGTTGAAGTGAAGAAGGCCAGATCCTTATAAGGTTTTAAAGTTGTTAATTATGAGGCACTTCATTTTAATAAATTTCGAGAAACATGAGGCGTCCTTAATTATGGTGCCCAAATGATTTGCTGTTGTGGCATGTTTCCAAGAAAACACAGTTGAGGCGGTTTGACTTCCAATACATATAACCATCTTTGAGGCGGTTCGACTCATGAAAACACAACTGAGGAGAGTTTTGGCTTCTTTTTTTTATTTCCTTAGGTAGCTTCGTCTTTGAGGTAGTGCCTCACCTTGGACTTCATCTTTGTAGTGTAAGGACTTCGATTTTGTTTGACTTCTTCATATTTTAACCTCATGGGTCTTTGTTTGACTTTTTGTCTACATGACTTGTTATGTGAGACTTTTTCTTTGAGCCTAGGAGGCGAGGCGTAACATCTCATCGTCATTGGTTGAATCGATCTTGTGGGTTTTCACATGACAGGAAAGCAAGAACACTGAAAAGAAGGGGCAAAATAGGTTTGGGAATTACCTCCATTTGGTCCTTCCATGTCTACGACTTCAATCCAAGCTTTGTGGTCTGTTGGGTGGGGCCTTCGATTGTGGGGTTGTATTGATTTTGGGGTTATTGATGAGTATTCTACACTCATGATATTTATGTCACTTAGTTCGTTATTTTGTTATCCTTGAGAGAGTTTTATAAAGTTTTTAATATGTGTTTTGATGTTGTGATGTAGGTTGATGAAATAGAAGGAAATAATTAAGAGTTGGCAAAATAGGAGAAAATGACTAAATTATAAGAGATACAAAGTTCGGGGACTAAAGTGTAAATATTTAAAATTTGTGTCTGACCTGAAAATGAAGATTCGGGAGTGCTTGGAGTCAATTAGATGAAGAAAGATGTCAAATGGATCAAATATGGTCAAAGTATGATCACCATCATTTTCCAACCGAAAAAGTTATGCTCCAGATTTGTAGTCTTATATTGAGACTCATTGTTGACATAGAAAGTGTTTGAATTGAAAAATGATATCTGAAGAAAAGTTGTATCCCTTTGAGTTATCTTTCCAAATCATTTTGAATAATCTCAATCGGATATCGAGAGAAAACGTTATGATAAAAATACTGAAGGACCTACATTGCAGTTTTTCCATCCGAAGATGGGTGCCGCATCGCCCACATTACTGAGTTACTGAAATTCAGCAGAATTTCAGTCATGGCAACAAGCCGAGCCGATCATAAGCTCGACCAAAACAAGGAGGCTCGGCCTAAGCTTTCGGCTTGAGCCTTAGCGGGCGGAGCCGACTCGTTTTTTTAATCTAATCTACAGAAGTGGTATTTTTTAAATTTATTTTTTTAAAAAGTGGGCAGCCAGTAACACGGGCGGGCTCGTGTGCTCGACAGGCCACACGTGCCTCCTCGGGCTTGGGCCTAGCCGGCTCGGGCTTTTCCGGGTTGAGCCTGAATCAGCGAGCTTTTTACCATTCCTAACTCCAACACTTCCAAGTTTTCATGATGATATAAATACAATCCTAAACACCACTTTTATGGGGGAATTCAACACACAATTGAAGGTGACAAAGTTTACATAATTCAATAAATCAAAGGAAGGCAAGAACAACATCAATGAAAAAGATTGAAAATCTATCCAAAAACTAGTTTTTTCTATTATCTTCTTTATGTTGTTTATTTTGAATTGTATAGATTTCACGTTTCTTATCATGAACTAAACTATTCTTCTATGGTTTGATTGTAACCAAAACTTGAGAGTATGATTTGAATTTATTTTAGTTATTTCTATGCAATTTTTCATTCTGTTTAGTTGTGTTATGATTTTAACGCTTTCAATTAATTGACCACTAATTGAATGAGTAGATGCTAGTCAATTCCGATACTCGAGAGAGGGGAATTTAGGCGCGATCATAAGATTAACACAACATAAATTTTATAGATTTCGAGAGAAAATATAGGATCTATGAAGTTTATTTCATAAAGGAATCATGAACTTGATAATTTCTATATTTTAATTTGAAATAGAGATATTGGAATTAATTTTTAGGATTAATTTTTATTTGGCACTCGAGAGAGGGGATATAATTATATTAGGGTTCTTGCTTATAAATATGAAAAATTTATTAGAGATAACTAAGTTTTTGAGAATCATATTTGATAATTAGGTGAAATCATTCCCCAGGCTTTTCCATCTTGATTAAATTCATATAATTTGCATTTATTGAATTCGTCACCAAAATTATCGTTAGATTAGTTAACAATATTGATTTATAACTCATTCGTCTAGATAAAATAAAGACTACATAATTATAGTACTTACTACAAAATTAAATTACAATCCTTATGAGTTTGACACTCTTAACTCTATTACTATATTACAAAACTTGATATCGTACACTTGCGGTATAAAACACGTTATAGAAAATGCGTGACAATTATGGTTTAGACGGATTTGGGGTTTCAAGTTTTGGCATTTTGAATGATGAAGACACGTGCTGATTTCATTTGACTGAGTGTTTGGGATTTGCGATTTAATGAATTGTCATTTGATTTTAGTTTTGGACAGAATTAATTGCCACATAGGAATTCTGTCTTCCACGTAGGCTGAAAGAGTGAATGATTGAGTGCAATGCCCTAAAGTTGAGTGGTAAATGAAAAGCATTCTAAAGTTCGGTGAGTAACTCGTGACCATACCCGAAGTTGGGTGGGTATTGAAACATTTAACCCCGAGTAAGGGCTCTATAATCAGATTCGGTAAGCAACGACACGTTTCTTGGAAGACCAAGAAATGATAGAATCACCAACAAAATGCAATAAACAGCTACAGACTTCCTGTCCTCGAGGGCATTCCCCATCAGCACGTGAAAAACCATTTAGCCCAAGGGTAGTGGACGAGTGAAAACCAAAATCTAGCGTGCCTTCCAAATATCGAAGCATTCATGATGTCCCAATCAGTGGACACAAGTTGGTGGGAACTAGATAGAGGGGAGGAGAAGGGATTAAGATGCTCAAGATCTATACATTTGAAAAGATCGGTTGCATACTTAAACTGGGGAAGATACATACTGATGTTGTCCTTATGAACTTCAATGCTAAGAAAGAAATGAACAGGACTCAAGTCTTTTAACGAGAAGGTAGAATGATTTTTATGATTGAATTGGTGATTAAGATTAAGGTAACTTTCGGTTAGTAATATAGAATGATTTTTATGAGTGAATTAGTGATTAAGATTAAGGTAACTTTCGGTTAGTAATATGTCATCAACATATACAAGAAGGAAAAAGACCAGTGAGTATCAAATTTAGTGTTTTGGAAACCCCATTGAGGTAATGTCAAGTGGAGTTTGTCAAACCAAGTTCTTAGAGTTTGTTTTAAGCCATAAAGAGCTTTTCTTAAGGTGATAGACATGAGTTGGTTTGGATGGGTGGAAAAATCCTTCAGGCTTCAGATTGAGGCATGAAAATGGGGTTTTCGAGAGAACGATTAAGAAAAGCATTGTTGACATCGAGTTGGTGAACTGTCCAGTTATGGCAAGGACTACTCTTGATTGTTGAGGCTTGACTACATAGCTAAGTGTTTCTGTATAATATATGCCAGGACTTTGGTGAAAATCCTTGGCAACAAGCCTGACTTTTATGTCTAAGAATTGTGCTATCTATCAGGTTTGAGTTTGAAATCCCATTTGTTACCAGCAAGATTGAATTCGGAGAGAACGAGACAAGATCCCAAGTTTTGTTTTTTTAGAAAAGCTCGGTACTCATCAAGCGTTGCTTGTTTCCGTGCAGGAGGGGTGAAGGAATCTTAAACTGATGTTGGTTCTAAATGTAGGGAGTTAGAGCTATTGGGATGTTTAGAGGCAGAAGCAAAGTATGTTTTGGGCTTAAAAATTCCACTTTTGAATCGATTTTGCATTGGATGAGGGTATGGTGGAGGAGGAATAGGTTGGGGAGGTGGTGATAGGGGAATGTATTGTTGTTCAGGTCTAAGAAATGGACTGAACTCTAGTCGTGTAGAGGTTGGGCTAGTGGATAAATCTGGAAGAGGCTGAGGAGAGAGAGGAAAGGTTGAGGATTCGGAGGCAGCTTCTGAACATGTAGATGGTGAAGTGGGTGGGTACTTGCTGCTTTTTGGGATTACTGCTGGAGCATAGTTGTTTGAAGAGGCAGCAGATTGGTCACTATTTGTTGAAGTAGAACTTAAATGAGGAGCAAAGAACCTGTTGGCAATGTGATATGGAGGTAAAGGAAAATTGTTTAGAAAATGGAACACTAGAAGAACTGATGGAACTTGACCTTTTGGGGAAAGCCCAGACTGAAACGAGAAACCAAACTCATTGAATACAACATGACAATATAAATAAATCCGTCCACATGGATCAAGACATTTATACCCTTATGAATACCACTGTACCCTATGAATACATGTTTCTAGGTTTGTAACTCAAACTTGAAAATGTCTAAAGGTTGGGATATGTTGGCTGTTTATACAGCTTTGTGGACCTGTAATGTGTGGAAATAACAGCAGAAAACGAACCAGCAGCAAGGAGGGCAGAACCTGTCCAGTAAAACCAGTGGTTCAGGGAAAAAATAGAGGTGCAAATCTGATTTTTTTCATACATGTACAACAGCCCTTTTTACATTATAAAATGTGAAATTTTAACCTACTACAATACATAAAATCAACCGTACTCTTGTCTATTTTACAGCCCATGGATTAGACAAAATAAAGAAATATTTCTTTGACTTTCTAAACACATTACACATCAAAATTCTCCCTCTTAATGTGTTTTTCTTGAACTCCAAGTGCAGCTCTTAGTTGTTGAGACTTTGATATCGGAAGTCCCTTTGTGAAGATATCCGCCACTTGTTCTTCGGACTTGCAATAGTTTAGTTCAACTTCTCCATCTTCAATTGTATCTCGAATAAAGTGATACTTGATTGCATTGTGCCTTGTTCTACTATGAAAACATGGATTCTTTGCCATTGCAATAGCTGATTTGTTGTCACAAAACAATGGTGTTGCTTCTCCTTGCTTCTCTCCAATATCTTCCAAAACTCTCCTTAGCATGCATCTTGTGAAGTTGCAACAGAAGCTGACATATATTCTGCTTTAGCTGAGGATTGAGCAGCAAATTGTTGCTTCTTGGATAGCTACTAAAAAACTCCTAAGCCAAGGGATAATGCATAGCCGGAAATGCTCTTCATATAATCAACACAACCACCCCAATCACTATGACAAAAGCCTCTTAACTTCACTTCCAAATTCTTCTCAAATCTGATCCCAAAGTTTAATGTCCTCATTATATACCTTAAAACTCTTTTTCCAACACCAAAATATTTATGACGTGGAGTACTCGTAAACCTTGAAAGCATACTTGTGGCAAACATGATATCCGGTCTTGTTGCAATGAGATAAAGCAAGTATCTAATCAAGCTTCTATAAAGAGTTTCATCAATCTTCTTTTCTTCATCATCCTTAATCAATTTCTCATTGCAAGCCAAAGGAGTTTCCACACATTTACATCCAAATATTCTAAATTTTTAAAGCACTTTTTCGGCATACTTCATTTGAGAAATAAACACCCCATTTTCATCTTGATATACTTCCATACCAAGAAAATGATGCAACAAACCCAAATCACTCATTTCATATCTTTTCATCATTTCAACTTTAAATTCTTCAATCATTTTTGCATTATTTCCCGTAAACACCAAATCATCAACATATAATGCAATAATAAGAACATCGATGTTACCTTGATGTTTCACGTACAAGGTTGGCTCACTTTTGCTCTAAAAAATTCATGTCATAGAAAATAGCCATCAATTTGACTATACCATGCTCTTAGTGCTTGTTTGAGCCCATACAAAGCCTTTCTTAATTTTTACACTTCGTCTTTTTCTCCTTTGTTGATGAAGTCTTGAGGTTGTTCAATATATACTCTTCTTTGAGTTCTCCATTCAAAAAGGCTGACTTGACATCAAGTTGGTACAACAACCAACCTTTTTGGCCTGCAAGAGCAATGAGTGCCCTAATGGCGTCTAGACAAACAACCGGAGCAAAAGTTTCATTATAATCAATGCCGGGAAATTGTGCATAGCCTTTCACCACCAATCTTGCTTTGTTTCTCTTGAATGAACCATCGGAATTATGCTTCACCTTATGGACCCATTTCACACCAATGACATCTTTCTCACTTGGTCTTTCAACTAGCTCCCAAGTGTTGTTTTTCTCAATAACTTCTATTTCTTTCTCCATTGTTTTTTTCCAGTATTTCTCTTTCATTGCTTCTTCAAAGTTATCAAGCTCAATCACACAAAAGTTGCATCTTGCAAGAACATCATTTAAATCCCAAATCAAAAAATACTTCACGGATAACAATTACTTTCTTGTTCTTCAAGTTGTACAACTTATAGCCCTTTGATTGTGGGCTATAACCAATGAAGATACATTTTTCACTTGCTTCACCAAGTTTGAGCTGTTTCTCTTTTGGCATTTGAACATAGCAAAGACATCCAAACATTTTCAAGTGTGTCACCGAAGGTTTTCTCCCATTCTAAACTTCAATAGGAGTCATGTTCAATCCCGCCTTTGTTGGGCACCGATTTAGCAAGTAAACGGCCGTATAAACCGCTTCAGCCCAAAAAGCTTTTCGAAGTTTTTTCTCATGCAACATTGATTTTGCTATCTCCATCACAGTTTGATGTTTTCTCTCTGAAACACCATTTTGCTGTGGTATATAACCAACTATCAATTGCCGTCAATACCTTCAACTTCATAAAAATTGTCAAATTCGTTCGAAGTATATTTTTTACCATTGTCACTCCTCAAAACTTTTATAAAATGGTCGCTTTGTTTCTTAACAAAAATCTTGAATTTTTTTAAAGATGTAAAAACTTCAGATTTTTGTCTCATAAAATAAACCCATGTCATTCTTATAAAATCATCAATAAATAGGATAAAATACCTATTTTGTGAATGGGATGGTGCATGCATCGGTCCACAAACATCTCTATACACCTATTCAAGTGGCCTCGTTGCTCTCCAAGCTACTCCATTTGGGAATGGTTGATGGTGATGCTTTCCAAATGCACATCCTACTCATCCTTTATGCTTTTCTTCAATTTTTGGAAGCCCAAGAACCATATTTTTCTGCTTTAATAATTTCAGTCCTTGAAAGTTCAAGTGTCCAAGCCATTTGTGCCGCTACCAAGAGTCATTAGCCACAATTAGAAAAGTTTTATCATTTGAATGCTTGAATTTGAGAGGACGGTTTCTATTCTCCATTTTCACCTTTGCAATGGTTGAATTTCCAACCTTTTTATCATGAATAATGCAATAACCATCATTGAAAAATAGAGTATAACTATTCTCTAAAAGCTGTTCAACACTTAGCAAATTTTGGTCTAAGTCCGGTACATGCATGATATCTTGAATAAGTCTGGAGCCCTTCTTCGTTTGAACTCCAATTCTTCATTTTCCCTTCACATTTACTACAGCTCCATTTCCCAATCTAACTTTTGAGTTTGAATATTCCATATCAACAAAGATTCCTTCATTTGAAGCCATGTGATTTGTGCATCCACTATCCAAGTACCATGGAGTTTCATTTGAGCAATTTGAACTTGAGAAACATGCTTCATTTGTGATTCCGGTGCATTCAAGGACGCATAAAACAAACTTAATTCATCCTCCTTCTCGACTATACAATTGGCTTGTTGAGTATTCTTTGCTCTACAATCCTTTTGTACATGTCCAAATCCTTTACAATTGTAACATTGTGGCTTCCCTTTAAATTTTGTAATTCACAATCATTTTCATCATGGCTACTTCTCTTACAAATTTTGCACCTTTGTGATTGATTTTCTCCACTAAATCCCCTTTCAAAATTACTCATACGTCTACTTCTTGGACTTCTTCCTCTTCGTATTCCTCCACTACTTCTTCCACCTCTACTTGACATATCCATCCTCTTTTTATAATTTTGGGGCTCCCTTAAGTTGCTCTTTGATCCAACATTTAGTTTAGATTGAAATGCAATCTCGATTGATTTTTCAAAACGTCGATTCAACCTTTGTTCAAATAATTTCAATGAACCCATCAATTCCTCAACTTTTAACTCTTCTAGATTTTTTGTTTCTTTAATTACCACCACAAGAGGATCATATTTTTCCGCAAGCTAATCAAAAAATTTTCCACCATTTTTGTATTTGTAACATCCTTACCATATGACTTCATTTGATTCACAAGCTCATTAAATCTATCCGAAAATTCTTTAACACATTCATTGTCTTTCATTTTCATATTTTCAAAATCTCTTATAAGATATTGAAGTTTTGATGGCTCTTACCTTCAAGTCTTCTTAGTATTCCTTTTTTAGAATCATCCATACATCATTTGCTTTGCTTGTCATCATGATTCTTGGAAAGACTGAATCAGTCACTACCCTATGCAACATTGAAAGTGCACTTGCATCTCTTTGCCTTGCTTCTTTAAGTTCCTTCTTCTTGGCTGCTGTTAGGACTTCCTCATTTTCAGGTTCTTCAGAGCCATTCTCCACCATATCCCATAAATCCACAGCCATGAATGAAGTTTTCATCTTCACACACCAAAAATCATAGTTTTGGCCATCAAAAATTGGAACAAAGGATTGATGTAAAATTCAACTTGAACCACTTGTGCTTGTCATTTTAATTTTAGCAAAAAACCCTCATTTTTTAATCCTTGATTTAGATTTTTTTTTTGTTGCAGCACAGAGAACGAATCACTCCTGGAGAAGCTCTGATACCAATAATGTTGGCTATTTTTAAGCGTTGTGGACCTATAATGTGTGGAAATAATAGCAGAAAATGAACCAGAAGCAAGGAGGGAAGAAGCTGTCCAGTAAAACCAGTGGTGCAAGGGAAAAACAGAGATACAAATCTAATTTTTTTATACACGTACAACAGCCCTTTTTACATTATAAAAGGTGAAATTTTAACCTACTACTATATATAAAATCAACCCTACACTTGTTTATTTTACAACCCTTGGATTAGACAAAATAAAAAAATATTTCTTTGACTTTCTAAACACATTACACATCAATAGGATTTGACGCAAAGCCAAAGGTTTTTAGAAACTTGTAATGTGAGAGTTTGTGATACATCATTTTTCATGAAGATTTGGAATTAAGATCTAGTATAGGAAATTTATGGATAAGGTAAATCAGATATTTGAAACCTTTCCCACCAGAATATTGAAGGCATGTGTTTTTGAGTTAGGAGAGTAAGCCCTAATTCGACATTCTGTCTGTGTTTTCATTTAGCCCTTCCATTTTGTTCGTGAGCATGTGGATAGGGGTGTTGGAAGGAAATTCCATGCTATTTTAGAAAGGTCTCAAATGATCTGTATACACCATCCCAGTCTGACTGGATGAATTTGATTTTGGCATTGAGTTTTGTTTCCATAAGGATTTTGAATTAGCTTTCAATGGATAAATTGAGTTGTACCTGGAATGATCGTCAATGAGAGAATATAGTACCTGAATTTAGAGGGAGAGCTTATGGAGGCAAGACCCATAGTTCAGTAAGAATCAATTCAAGTACTAGCATGATAATCATATCTTTTAAAAGGTAAAGAGTTGTGTTTCCCTAGCTTGCATGCTTCAAAAAAAAAATACTTTTTCATTTGCCTTGAAATGTACATTACAATGTTTCATGACGACGCAAATAAAGGGGGGATGCCCTATTCTCCTATTACACAACTCCTTTAAGGAAAAGAAAGACGGAATTAAAAGTCAAAAAACATCGTGCCATAGACACATTTGATTGGAGAGTTGTTACTAAGGAGAGTTGTCTTAAGTAGTTGTGTTTTGAGGAGTGTGGAGGAGACCCCTCCAACTGATCATATAAGCCATCCTTAGATTCCCTTCGAGCAGCATTGCTCATTTCAGTTTGTTGTTTACAAAACAAGAAGAAGAATGAAATTCAATGAATATGTTGTTATCAACATTCAATTTTGATACACTAAGCAAGATTTTAGTAATTGAAGGGACATGTAGAATGTCTTTAAGGTGCACTGAAGTATCATGAAGGGGAGCAATAGTGCTTCAGGTGCTGGAAATATCAAGTTGAGGACCATTACCCAAAGTAGGACATTCATTACCAGAGAGTATCAATTCTTATGTTCAGATTACTGAGATAGGAGGTAATGCAGTTTGTAGCCTCTGACAGCATACCAGGAAGAATCTCCAACTGTATTATGTGTGGCAAAGTATGCTGCTGTTGGTGAATTTGAAACCCCGTTGTTGTAGTTTTGATCATAAGGATAGGGACATGTAGTGGCAGTATGACCCCCTATCAACACATAATTTGCCAGTAGACACCCTATTGCGTTATCTACCAGCATTTCTACCGAAATTGGATTTTCTCTTGCTTGTATTTCCACCATAATTTTCACTGCCTCTATAAGCTCCCTGCCACTATCTTGAAACTGTCCAGAAGAATTTGATGAACCTACTTTGTTGGTTCAAAAATGGGCAGAGGCTTGATCGAGTTCAATTTTAGGAGTTGGATTAAATCTCTCCAATCTCCTCTCTAATTGATGAGATGGGCATAAACTCCTTGCCATGACAAAGAGGTAGCTAGCGTGGTAAGATTAACGATGATCAATTCGAACTATTTTGGAAGACCACCAAGGGTTGCAATGATAAGCTTGTACTTAGAAATTGGATAACTTGCCGCCTTTAAACCATCAAAGTTTTACTTCATCACTGCCAGATAGTCCGAGATACACATGCTACCTTTCTTAGTCTGGAATAATGCATCCTTAAATTCTACACAACTTCAAGTAGGGCTTGTTCAGCTTAAGCACCCGAACAAGAGTTGGTAGTGTTGGGAATTTACTTATCATGTACAGCAGAAAATAAATCAAATTTCAATTCCCACCATGGATCTACTTTGTGTTTAGATATAAACTGTGTTTAGAATAATACATTTGATGAATTTTGCAAACTCCTTTGCTAATTCTCGAACTCGACTGATCACGATCTGCAATCCAAGATGTCCAATTGTCCAGCCTCCAACGGTGATCCACACAGAGAATAAGAATGATGCCTAGAGTTTTCTTTTCTTGTGCTAGCAAGAATAATTAAAATTCCATACTGTTTTCAAACCCTAGCAGCCTATCAATATAAGTTCAAGCGGGCTCGGCCCGTTTGTTAAACTTAGCCCGTTCCAATATTTAATTAATCAAATTAGTTAAAGCTGGTCAATGAATTAATTAATCCAATTAATTAGTTCAGACATATTAATAAACAACACAATTAATTAATTAACAAACACTTGTCTATTAATTAATTGGTAAATCTCATTCTTCTGCTTCTTTTTTGCGTGTAATCCATTAGGTTCCCGATCACGATATCTAACAATATGAAATATTATTTTGATCTAATCAAAATTGATAAATTCAAATACCCCTTTTAATTTATCAACAATTCACATTCGTCGTCCTATATTGACATCTAGCAATGTGTCAAGACAATACATGTGATGAGAAATGTCACGTAGTATGACAAAAACAAACTTGTTCATTTACCGTGAAACTATAATCCTTTGGTCAATATGATCCGATTAATTATGAGATATGAATATGTGTCAATCTCAATTATCGATCATATCTTTTATCCCACTGTTAAGTCAATGTAAGTCGAAAACTCCTTTTCGACTTATGAGTTCACCTTGGTCAAGGATTTCATTATCAATTTAACTGGATAAAATGTAAATCATAATCTCTTACTATCTAAGAGTGACGAATTCTTTATCGATCATTCGCAACCTTCATATGATTCTTGACATACCCGAACGATACTGTATTAACGATCATTGACAGAGCAACATTCAACACTACCAAAGTATGACTGTCCTTATATAAGGTACTATGATAACCTCAAATCAAAGGACAAATTCCATTACCGAACATTAAAGATTAACCATTAACACTTAGATAGTTATCCATATGGAATCTCCCAGCGGGACGTGGATGTTTTGTATATAGCAAAACATCCACGTGTTCAATCAAGTGTCACTACACTTTAGCTTGTGAGATTAGCTACTTACTTCACAAGTAAGAATGCTACACGCGATAGTTTATCTGTAATAACGATATCCATATCTCGCTGTTACTTTGACCAGTAACGATTTAAGATTCATTCATATGTAATTTGTATCTCACTATCACAACCCCTTGTGATTAACAAATCACCAAGATTTGAATCTATGGATTCTATTATTTAATTTATTAGAATATTTATTCAATTAAATAATAGATATTGCCACACATATGCATCGATTATATATATATTTAAAGTGTTTATGTCCAAAGTTAATTAGACCTAGGGCATAACACTTACAAACTCCCACTTGCACTAGATCCAATTACTTATGTATCTTATACCATAAGAGTTTACATGACGATCATATTTATACTGAGACAACTCTTTGTCAGTGGATCTACAATTTAATAACTTGAGGAAATTCGTTCTTTCTTTACGTTATTTCATTGTATTATCTTTCCAATGAGATAATGCATCTTTAACACGTATTATCTTTCCAATGAGATAATGCATCTTTAACACATGTTTGATAATTGATGAGACATTTGTTCTTTCGCTTGCCCGATGGCTCCATTGTTATCACAATGTTAAAGCGTGTAATCAACAATGTTAGGAACTACTACAAGTTCGTTAATGAACTTCCTCATCCAGACCACAACTTTTGTTTCTTTCTAAAGCAATGATGTATAAAGATTCCATTATTGAATCAACGGTTATTTTCAAATTTGCACATTTCCAACACACCGCTTAAGAGTAAACCAATATCCTACTTGAGATATGCTATTATTCTAGTCTGACTAGAAGTTAACATCAATCTATCTATGAACTCTTAGTTCATTTTCTCCATATAAAATCTTCTCGAAATTTTATCTATATAGATTGGGATGAGTTAAGTAATCATTTAGATCTATCTCTATAGATCAACTACTGATCTCATATCTATCATGGAGAAATATTTAACAACCATAATTTCAACAATTAAAATATAGAGACGTCGTTTCCTGTAATATGTCTCATACATATAATATCAGAAATGCGACAATGCTTCCACTATCTTCTTGTAAATGCACAATTTGTCTTCAATTTTTGATAAGATCAAACATTTTGACTTTCGCATCAAATCGAAGATTTCAGCTCCAAGAGGCTTGTTTTAATCCATATTGACATTTTCTTGTAAACTCATTTACAACCAATGAGTTCTAATCCATTAGGTAGGTCGACCAATGTCCAAACCTTGGTTACATACATCAAGTCTATCTCGAATTTCTATGGCATCTTGTTATCTCTTTAAATCAACACTTTGACTTTATTTCTGCGTAATTAGTAGGTTCATTATCCTTGATTAGTAATGCCTAATTAGTGATCATGGATTCGTACCTTCTAGGAGGTCGAATGATCCTACTAGATTTACACAGAGCTAACGTGTTCTCAGAAGTCTTAACTTCCTAATCAAGAGTATGTCCCTCAGCAGGTGTGGGATAAGATTCAGGTTCATCTATTTGGTCAATTATATCCATGGACTCTTGAACTCTTTCAAGATTTATTCTAGTTCCACTGTCTCTCCTAGAATAAACATTTTCTCTAGGAGTATGACATGTCTTGAAATAAACATCTTCTTCTCAATGAGATTATAGAATTGATATCCAATTGTCTCTTGGATATCCACAAATATGTATTTATCGGATTTAGTTTCAAACTTATCTGATTCAGTGTGCTTCATATAAGCGTTACAACCCAAACTTTCATATGAGATAAGTTAGGCATTTCCATAACTTGTATGAAGTTTTGTGAACCGATTTAGATGGGACACGATTTAGTGCGTAGCACATGGCAATCAGTACGTGACCTCAAGACGATTTTTGAATGTTTGCTCAACTGTAACTCGTGTAAAGAATTTTTTACGACATACAATATATGCCCAAAAAAGTAAATTTTGTTGTACTACTACATAGACTTTAAAATTGTTGAGGAAGAAGTATTGTGAACAACCCCAAGTCTTTCTACTGAAAGTCATGCCAAATCATGCAAAAGGGTATGAAATATTAAAAACTTAAGTAATGTAACTAGAAGTTTCACTTAGCTATTATTTAAAAAAAAAAAGTAAAACAAGTATTTTTTTAAATGTGTAGAGTATAAATTCTGTGAATTAATAAAGTTGAGAGCATATTATTAATTAAAGTTGAGAGCATATTATTAATTAATCGAGGTCCTCTTAATATAAAAATTAATATTTATTAATTTATGAAGATGTTAAATGTGTATTTTAGTTTCTTCTATTTTAATTATGAATTTTACTTATTTACATGCATTGAACCAACCACATTTATGCATTATGTTGTAGTAATTTACAATGTATATTTAGACTTTTAGTCGATGGCAATAAATGAGTCGGGGCACCTTAATATAATAGAAGAAAATTAATTCTTCATGCAGACATCATAAGAATTTAACAAATTGCGTTTTTCATTTTTTTGATATAATAGAAGAAAATTAATTCTTCATGGATTTTGAAAAAAAAAAAAGAGTTTTTCTTTAAAAAAAAACGGGGGGGGGGGGGGGGTGGTGCAACTTCTTACCAGGAAATGTTTTATATGTATAAATAAAATATCCTATCTATTGTAGAGAAGAAAAGCAAGCAAACCAACATTGACCATGTCGGTTTCCTCAAGTGTTGTCAAAATCGGATTTCTCACTTAGCGGTTTGATTTGAAAATTTTGCACCTGTACCAAGAATCAATCCAATTATAGTTTAAAAACTATAAGATGAAACTTGTTTTATTGGCTGGATCCATTATAACCGATTGAGCTAGCAACGAGTTGAATAGGTTCATTTTTATGAAAGAGCAATTGGGTATTGCTTGACTTCAATTTCGACTCTGTTATTCATCTTTCAACCTTGAATAATATTATTTATTTCTATTAGAATTGAACACCAATCTGTCTGGAATGAAATGATAAAGTTAATTTAAACCTTACAATTACGACGCTGAACTACGAAACCTTAGGGTCCATTTGATTTGTGTTTTAGTTTTAAGTTCATTTAAAAATATATTTTGTTTTTAATTTTAAAAACTATTTTTTAAAATAGAAAATTAGAAAATACGTTTGGTTTGAAATTTGTCAAATGTTTTTATAATATATTATTCTATGAAATTTGATTATTCAATAAAAATAGAACAATTTTATTTTAAGTAATATATAATTTCTTAAGTTGTGAATCTTGCAATTTTTTCTTGCTACAAAAGTAAAATAAAAGCAAATAATAAATTAAATTCAAAATATAGGAAATAAAGATAAATTTTAATGATGTGGACTAATAATATTTTTATCTGTCTATTTAAATATATATATTTTTAGAATTTTTATGTAAATAATCATTAAAAACTTGAATTATTTTTGCTTTTTATTTTTAATAAATTTTAGTTTTTAAAATTTTTCAGAATTTTTATTTTTTCTTTTTTAGAATTATATTTTATTTGATTTTTTTTTTCAAAATTTTAGAATTTATCAATTTTATTTGTTGAACTTACTTTTCTTGGATTTTTTTAAATCTTAATTATTTTTTATATTTTTATTTTTTTAAAATTATTTAAACGTTTGTTTTCCGTAATTTGAATATTTTTAGAATTTTCACTAAAAACACTCAAAATGCCAAAAATGCATTTTGAATTTTATATTATAAATTTATCATTATTTTAGAAAAATTCATTTTCAAAAATATCAGACCAAACCGTTTCACTATTTTGTAAAACTAAAAGCTGAAAACAACTTGAAAATATCAAACCTAGTGCACCCTTAATGGTTTTTGACATATGTTGACAGTTTTATACGTTAAACCGTGTTAATGTGTACTAACGACAATGGTTCATTTTTAAAACCATTATGGTAGACTACCATAGTGGCTAAAATGTGTAAAAATGTTGTCTATGTTATTAAGAAGGACAACTATTAAGTTACATAACCGTTGTTAATGATCATTAGACAATGACGCTACAAAAAACTTGGCTTTAGGCACGGATCTTCCATTCCTAAAATCACGATATTCGTTGCTAGTACTCTTTACCAACAGAATATTAACAACCACAAATTTGTTATTAATTTGAGGATTGTTGATAGTTACCAACGGATCACATTGTAGGTAATGAGTAAATATTTTACAACGAATTTTCCGTTGGTAAGGTAGGAACACTTTACTAATGAAAATTACCAACCTACTTTCCATTGGTAAATGTCTACCAATACAATTGGTAAAAATCAATATTGTAAATAGCCACATAGGTGCAAGGCATTTATTTATTTATTATTTTTTAATAATTATAAATTATTTAACTTTTAGCCAATAAAATTTAAGGCCCAAAAATTTGTTTAATCACTTATTGGACCACTAATTAATAGAGGACATATCCAAAAATCTTGTTGTGAACTTTTGATGTGGGATAATAATTCATTTGATTTGACTCCAGTGTATTGCACATTTAGTTTGATTGTAGTGTATTATACATTTGGTTTGACTGTAGTGTATTGTACTATTGTATAAATAAGTATTTATATTTTATTACCCTTCAATTACGTATATTTAGTAGGTGAATGACTAAATTTTTTAATTATTAAAATTGATTAATATCATCAACGGATTTTTCGTAGGTAATGTGAATTAATTTTCACCTACGGAATTTCCGTTGGTAAAGAGACTTGGAACTTTTTTTTTTTTTTTGAAAAAAATAATTACCCTTCACCTACGGATATTCCGTAGGAGATGTTCGATTTTTTTAATTATTAAAATTGATTAATATTAATAATAACAATTCTATTGGTAATATGAACTACTATTTATCCATGGAAAATTTGTTGATGAAAGGTTGACACATTTTTAATAGAAAAAAAAAAAAAAAGATGAATTGTATCATCTACGAAAACGCCGTTGATAGATGGTTGCATATTAAATAACAATATTGGCACGGAATATCCGTTAGTGAAGAGATACCACTATTACCAACTAAAATTTCGTTGGTGATTTTCGTAGTTAAAAGTCTTAATACTTTTACCAACAGATACAATTCGTTTGTAATTATTCGTAGGTGAAAAGTTGATTTTTAGTAATGTGATTTTCAAGTTCACAATAACCATTGTCATTGAGGATATAAGACAACATTTGACTGAACAACGGATTTTTACCCTCATTTAATAACGGGTAACCGTTGTCTTTACCACAGTTTTTTGGTAGTGCACTTTATTGATATTATAATTTGGTAAAGACAACGATTATTGTCTAGTCGGGCATTGTGTCATAGAGAATAGACAGTGGTTTAATGTAGCTTCACTTGTTGATCATCTTTGATGTAATTTCCTCATAAATAAATGTTTTCACGCTTTTAAGTCTTTTGACTTATTCCATTCCCCAACTTCAAAACTTTGATTTCTTCAAGGGTGGGTCATTACCGTTGATAGAACGATTGAGTTGCAAGTGTCAACAAACCTTCCAACACGTGAAGTATGGGTCAGCCTAAAGATGTAAAATAAAGCAATTGAAACGGTCAAACATTCAAATTGTACGCCGACACTCATTGTTGGAGGGTTGACTGAGTGAGTTGTAATTAATTCATAAACAAAGAAATGCCCATTGACTTGTGCATAATGCATCGGTCATTAATGTCACAACATCCACCCGCTAACAGTCTTATTAATATCACACTACTTGTCTTTTACAAAGATATTATAAATATAATTCGGGAGAGAGAAATAGAGAGAGAAGGGGTGGGACTTCGTCTAATAGGTTTGAGTTCACATTTGATGTTCCGACTTGACTATTATACCATTTAAATTTGACATCACACTATAATTTTGAAATGTCAAATATTATTAAGGCCCCGTTTGGTACACATTAAAATGAGAGAATGCATTTTTGAAGTAATGTGATGGAGAATATGTGGTTGAAAAAGAAGGAAAAATTATTGATGTAACGGAAAATATTATTTTATTAAAAAATGTGTGGTTGAAAATGAGTAGAAGAAAGAAAATCAAAAAAATAATGTGGCCCAAACAGGGGCTAAGAGTAATATTATTCAGCATCACTTCTATCAGCATCAATCTAGATGACAATTATATGACATTAAATAATAAATTTATTTACATACAATGTCACATGATTCATTTAATTAAACATATCGAGTGTAACCATCTAAACTGGTAGGTGCTGTATAATCTTGTTTATTACTAAACAATTTATGTCGAGGTGGCTGATTTGGATAAATACATTTATTGGATATAGGTCATCAAGTAAAAATAAAGAACTATTTGTATTTCATTAAATTTTAAACTTTACTATAATTTTGAAGTGTCAAAATCTTAGAAGCTCCATAGTCGAGTCAGGATAGCAAATATGAACCTACAAGTTTGAGTTTTTTGGTAGCTTGTTTTTATGTTTGATTTCATACTCTTGTGATTTCATATGCCTTCTTTTGACTCACGAGGATAGTACTAGTAGGTTTTAGAGCATGAATTTTTTGTCCAATTTTTTGATTTATACTTTCTTTATAATATTGGATATGCAAAGAAAAAAAATTAAATTCCAATTCATTATATTGTGTAAGAAAGTCGAATATTCCAAACATCCTTGGAATATTTTATGATGTTACATAATAAAAATTGTTAAATATATCATGAGGTAAAAATACTTCAAGGAAAATTAAACAAGATAATTGAGATGCTTAGACAATATTTAAATAAAATCTTATAAAACTATCTAAATTCTTACGTGAGCACATTGGACCTTATCAATCAAGTTTTAATCAAGCTCAACATAATCCTCTCAAGTAATTCCAAATAAACAAAATTATATAGCATGATATCACACACACTCTACAATGAGATTGTCTTTAAACTATCTCTATCAATTAGAGCCTATAAATGGCTCAAGCCGAATCCATGAAGAGCTACACAAACTCTATTGGTCTAATGTGAGCAATGCCAATTTGAAAGTGTAAAACAAATTGAGATGGGCTTGTGTAAATAGTTGATCAGTGTATTCTGCACAGTTATGTGGACCGGTAAATGAGATTAATTGTTGTGGATTTTAATGAATTATGACTTAATTATGTATGTATTTCGTTTTCTAGGTAAAAGTCGATGCAAATTGAAGGAATTAGGTAAAAGGAGCGAAAAATAAGCAAAATGGAGGAAATTCAACATTTGGGAACTAAAAGCGAAAATATTTAATAGTGGATTCGGTCAAAAATAGTGATTGAAGATCACATAAGATAAACTGGAAGCTATTAGAAGTCAAAGGAGTGAAAATTCAAATATTATTAATTTTCAGCCTCACAACACTTTGGATTTTCAGTCTCAGATTGAAACTCATTTTTAGTATAGTAAACATTTGAAATGGAAAATTTTTACTTCTATAAGAATTTTAGCTATTTGCATTAACTTTCCAAATCACTTTGAATCACATTAATCGGATATCGTAAGAGAAAATTATGACAAAAAGGTTGACACACTTAGTTTCAAAAATTTTAAGTAGCGCACCACCCACTTATGCAAAACCCAATGCTAAATTTTTGAAGTGGCACGCATGCGGGGAGGAAGGCATCGTGGTCGCGGAGGATAAATTTCATCTTAGGGACCAGTTTTCATTTTTCGATTAAAATTCCTTCGGAACCCAAATTAGGCATGATTTTGTCTAAAATACAGAACGTGGGCAAACATCCAGGAAATCTCTCTCTAACATCTTAACACACATACATATCATACAATTCATTGAGAAAAAGAGGAAAATTTACGTTATTTGGGAGAGAAGATCAATTTAGCAAGGAATTGAAGATCAATTATATCAAGAACTTGAAGATTTCGAGCTTGAGATCATTCATTCAGTATCCAAGTGACATCTATTCATTATTCTTTTTGTAATTTATACGAAATCATACTAAGATAGACCGTTACTTGTATTAGATGAAGATGAATCCTATTATTTATTTATTTTAATTGAAGACTGGTAATTTAGTTAATTCTTCTGTTTCTTTATTAATTTTGCATTCCCTTTGTATTATTTGATTGTGTAGCTAATAACTAGATAATTAGTTTCTTGTTGGAGTGTTGGAAAGTTCACAATACGCGTAGGATGCCGCAAGATTAAGACACGGGCAATAGTTGTTAGGAATAACAATATTGCATGTACAATCATATAAATATTTGTATAATTTAATGCATTCCGCTCAATCTAATTCGGACTAAGAATAAAATCAGATTGTAATTAAAATAGATTCAATTTATCTTGGAAAAGAAATTATACATCATAGCTTTATCGATCGTTAGGAATGCATGGATATCACTTAATTGCATAATCAAGAATTGAAGTAGATAACAATATGCGGATTCGGAATATACTACAATCATCCTTAGCCCTTGTTTGGTAGAGCTTAAAATTCATATTTTAATTTAAGTCAAAGTCAACAATTTATTTTAATCACACATTTCATATGATCCACAACTTTTCAATAACACATTTCATCAACTTTTACTAAAATTTACTAAAAATATAATTTAAATCTCTACTAAACAGGCGTATAATTCGATAAAAAAAACGCTTTTTACATATTTTTCAGAAGAATTTAGAATAATTACAAATCAAAATAATAACTTTTGTTTAAATACTTCGAATTCAATGTAAGACTATTACACTTAAATCGAAATTTATTTCCTATGGGATAATAACTCTTCTCATCATATTTATTACTTGTTAACAATCTCGTTCGTTTGCGGCTTTTGCTTGATCAAATTTTTGGCGTTAATTCTGGGAATAAAATATTTAGCTTGTGTTTGACACTCATTTTGGAAAAAAATTTGATTTGGAATAATGACTGATGGAAGAATGTGTGGTTAAAATGTAAGGAGAACCTTTGAGTTTGTGTGTAATATTATTTTATTCATAGAATGTGTGATTGAAATGAAGAAAGAAAAAAAAATGAGAATGAGAAAAAAATGGATGTCAAACAAGGACTTAATTTGAGTTTATTAATTTATATAAGATTTGATTTTTATTTTTTTTTGTTTTTATTTATTTGTTTTAGGATATTAATACACACCTTATCTCTCTTTTGTTTGATTTTCTTTTTCAGTCGCTATTTAACAGTTTATGTAAGATTTTGAAGAAATTGAGCTCTTACTATTAGATCTCAAGATTGAAAGGACCTTCAGATAATGAAGAAAATAACATAGAAAAGCAAGAGAAATGATAGAAAATCAAAATCAGTTACTACTGATCCACTGCATAGCTAGTTTCGCCAAAGCATCAATGATATCAGAATATTAGTACGAAATTATGTGATTCCTACTCCAACTGTCGTGCAACAAGCTATTATTTATCTATCGTTTGTGCATGCCAATTTCTACATTCGATCAAATGTCATCAACTTGTTTCAGAATCTCATTAAGTTATCAGGTTCTTTGGAAGACCAGTTAAAAATTCACACGAACACATAGGCGTTCTAAATGCTTTGCTAAATAATCAATCACGAAGGTACGTCCGTTAACGCCTTCAAATGCGCATCTTCTTTGTACTTAAAAATAAGGTGCATGAGAATGACTACGCTCATTACTTCCTGAGAGCATCTTTTCATGGAATGACATGGTACAGAAATTCATCTTGAAATTTTTCCCACATTCTCGAGTCCATCAAATAAGAAATGAACTCCATAATTTCAAACAAATGACCTCGATAGCTATCAAGAAGCATGTGAGATATTTTAAAGATTACTTCAGAAGTGTTACAATCTTGACATACCTAAAAAAGCTAAGATTACATATTCTATTCAAGCATGCGACCTGAATACCATAACAAAACCAATGATTCAATTGAAGGATCAATAATGGATATGCCCTTAGACAAGGACTTAGATCATTTTGAGAAAATTGTAGAAAATCAGTCTATGTGGCCACCTAAAAGGAAAATTCGAGGAAAACAACGGGTATTCACAACATAGATGTGATTACAGCATTGGCAGCCCATATGAAAGTAATAAAAAATAAATTGGACAAACCTAACTCGAAATGAAAGCATGATACACCAATCAGCACCAGTCTACGGGGTCTGTAGAGTAGATCATACAACTACAAGCTGTCCTTTAACCTCCACACATGTTTATCAGTCTAAAGAGGTACAATATGCACAGAATTTTCAAAGGCAACAGGACAACCCTTACTCCAACTTCAATGATCCAGGTAGGAGAAAACATTCGAACTTCTCATGGTTTAATAATTAGGGTCAAGAAAAAACATATTCAAAGCAACCTACCATGAATTCAGCAATAACAAGAGAAGAGACCATTGCTGGAAAAATTATATCTCAGTACATTACCAGAGTGAGACTAATTTTCAGAGCCAGTAGGCAGCAATAAAAATTTGGAAATTTAGATAGAATAGATGGAAGATGCATTTTCTAACACAACATAGGGTATCATGCTAAGTGACATAGAAAAGAACCCACGAGAATATGTATTAGCAGTTGAAGTTGTGGAATATGAAATTGTTGAGACAGCATCACCCAAATCAGCTACCTTTGTTCGAGCTTATGTACCTCCTATTTCATTCACTCAAAAGCTTCGAAAGCAACCAAAAGAGGAACGGGTTCATACTATCACAACGAGAGTTGGAGTTCAGATGCCATAAATCACTGTAAAGAAGAAAGGGGTTGAGGAGAATCAAATACCTACCATGGATGAGGAACAAGTGGATCGATTTGAAGAATCAGCAAAGGTTAGTCAAGAAGAACAGTGAGACAGTCTATAGGTTAAGGCAATTGTCACTGTCAATAAACATATACCTTCAGTCCCATTTCCTCAAAGATTGCAGAATAATAAGCTGAAAAAATAGATCAAGAAGTTTTTGGATGCTCTCAGAGAACTTTACATCATCATTCATTTCATTGATGCCATTCTATAAATTTCAAATTATACTAGGTTTTTGTAAAAGATGTTGACCAAGAAGAAAAAGTTGTCAATAGATGAAATAGTGACATTGACTGAAGAATGCAACACAATCCTACAACACAAGCTTCCTCCGAAACTGAAAGATATGCGAAGTTTCATTTCATCATGCTCTATGAAAAATTCGCATGTTATAAATGCTTTAATTGATTTTGGAGTAAGTATTAATCCGATGCCCCTGTATCTACATAAAATTAGGACTGGGGGATCCTCAAACAACTTTCATAATTCTACAACTAGCTAACATGTCACTCAAGCATCCTTATGTAGTGGTCAAAGATTTGCTCATCAAAGTTGGAGATTTCATCTTTCAAGCTGATTTTATTTTCATCAATATAGTCGAAGATCAAAACTTTCCAGTAATCTTAGGAGGACCATTCTTAAAAGTGAACGAGCATTAATGAATTTTAGAAATGAAATAATCTTGAGGATGGAAGAAAAACAATAAAAAATTACCAAGAATAATTCTCTTAAGCAACCACATTACATTAAGGAATGCAAAATGATTGACCATGAAGAAAATGAGAATTGGGGAAATCATCGCTACAAAAAAGGCGTTGGTGGATTGGTTAAAACAACGAGGGACTAAATGGAAACCTTAAAATATGGAGGGCAAGGGATGAATCGAAGAATATCTACTAGTGAAAGTGATAAATTTTGTGGATTCTACGTGTGCCTAATTTTATTTGAATTAACTAAGGACAATCAGATAAAATTAGGTGAAAATCTCAAGTTCGGGATCGATTCTTGAGAATAAATATTTAGTGAATAGTATTGCACTAATCATTGCATAAAAGGGAAAACACTGTCACAATGTGAAGCTAACTTATAAAAGATCTCAATGAAGACATTTATTCCAGAAAGAAAACTCAAAAAGGGATATAGTTAGTACATGAAATAAAATACGCACATAACAAACTTGAAAAAAAAAAGTGCTTGAAATAGAAGAAGCACTACATGTCTTGATTAAACCCCAAACTCTTGTTTGAGAAAACTAGACCTTTGACAAAGAATTATTAGCTTAGTTGATTCTTTGATGTTAAAATAGTCTAAAATAAAGATCATCATTTGTTGATGTTAAGCTGCAATTAGTAAAATTCAACCAAACTAGAGAGAGTGAGAATTAGTATATGAATTCAACCTTATATTACACCTTGAAAAAATAGTTAAAAGAATAAGTTGTAAATTTATGCTGCTTTACATGAACCTCCACATATACACACTGTTTTTGCATTAGATGAATGATAGTTGATTTCAGCAATGTGATTTTGAAGCTATTTATAATTTTGATACAAAAATTTCAATCATGAAACTAACGACTGATTATCTAACTATGTTTTTTTAAAAGTTTGAGATTAAGTTAAGTTATATTTTGTTTGAGTACAAACAATTGTTTAAGTTTGGTAATGTTTGATAAATGTATTTTGTACACTTATCGTGTCGGTAAATGAGATTAGTTATTGCGGATTTTGATGAATTATGGCCTAATTATGTATGTACTACATTTTTTTTGGTAAAACTCTATGCAAATTGAAGGATTAGGTAACATGAGCGGAAAACGAGCAAAAATAAGGGAAATCCAAAGTTTTAGGACCAAAGTGAAAATATCCAATAGTTAATTCGAACTATAAAATGATGATTGAAGATCACATATGATCAATTGGAAGTAATTAAATCAAATGAATGAAAAATTAGAATATAATCAATTTCCACCCTTACAAGTTATGCTTCGATTTTTTAGTCTCAGATTGAGATTCATTTTCAGCATAGTAAGCGTTTGAAATGGAAAATTGATACATCTAGGAAAATTTTATTCCTTGGAATTAACTTTCTAATACACTTTAAATAATCTCAGTAGAATATTGGAAGAAAAGTTATGACAAAAATACTGATGAACACCCAGTTTTGAAAAATTCAAGTGGCGCACGTGCAACCAATGTTTGCGAGCGATTGAGGACTACTTTTTGCCAAACCCAAGGCAGAATTATTGAATTGGCACACTTGGGTTTGGGGAGGAACAAAAATGTCACGGTCACAGACTCCAAATTTCATCTTACTAGCCAGTTTTCCTTTTTTTATTAAAACTTTTTTGGAACTTAAATTGGATGCGATTTTCACTCCTATAAACATGGGCAAACATTCGAGGGGTATCTTTTTAGCTTCTTCACACATATTAATACACATCCATATAATAAAATTCATCGAGATCAAGGCGCGAATTCACATCTTTTGGGAGAGAAGATCAACCTGACAAAGAATTGAAAGTCAATTACATCAAGAACTTGAATATTTCAAACTTAGAATTGAATATCATGATCTCTTGCATTCATTCATGATCCGATTGACTTCTATTTATTATTCTTTTGCAATTTATTCAAAATTATGGTAGGCTAGACCCTTTTTTTGTATTGAATCAAGATGAACTCTGTTGTTTATTTATTTTAATTCAAGGCTAATAGTTTAGTTAATTATTCATTTTTTGATTAAATTTGCATTTCCATTGCATTAGTTAATTGTGCAGCTAACAATTAGATATCTAGTTGCTTGTTATAGTTCTGAAAAGTTTACAATAAATTTAGAACGCTTTGAGAGTAACACACGGATAATAGATGTTAGGAATAAAAATATCATGTGTGCAATCATATTAATAATCATAGAACTTAATTCTAATGATTTGAATTTGGATTAGGAATAGAATCAGATAGTAATTAGAATATATTTAACCATGTTTGACAACCATTATTTGAAGAAAATAGTGTTTTGAATTGTGATTTTTAGGAGATTGCATAGTTAAAAAATAGAGAAAAGTTTTGTGTTCACGTGCAAAATATTTTATTTTGTGAATGTATGGTCGAAAATAAATAAATCTATATAAAAAAGAGTTTGAAAATATTGATTGTCAAACAGATGCTTAATTTATCTTGAAAAAGAAAATTATATATCATAACTTAATCGATAGTTAAAAATGCATGATTATGACAAGATTGCATAATCAAAAATTGAAGTAAATAACAATAGATGGATTCGAAATTCAATACAATCATCCGTAATTTGATAAAATCAAACACTCGTTACATATTTCTTAGAAAAATTTTGAATAATTATAAATCAACAATAATCTCTTTCGTTTACATACTTCACATTCAATGCAAGACTAGTACACTTAAATTAAAATTTATTTTTTGTGGGATGATAACTCTTCTTATCGTACTTATTACTTGTCCACAATCCGTACACTTACAGGTTTCCCAGCTTTCGCTCAATCAATAATCTACAAGCAAGCAGAGTTGAGATATATTATCACGAACTTGTTAAAGCATCTCGAATATGCTATCTATTTACAAAGAACATCTTATACGTAATAGAGAGTATCTTTAAATTTAGATAGTAATTTTTTTCATACACTCCAACAAGCTCTCCATTTCGATTCTTTATTTTGTTTTTTATTGAACATTTAATAATTTCTTCTTATATCTTATTTAATATATTTTTTATATTTTAATGACCAATCAATTTAAATGTAATTTGAATAATTTTAAATTGTAGAGCATTGAAATTTGTAATGTATGAAACGAAATCATTGTACAGTAAGAATAGAGAATGAGCTTGGTTCTCTAAATTTGAAGAGCCAAACCAATTTTCTCTAGTTTAAAAAATTAAAATAGAAAATCTCTTAGAACTCATTTTTAAGTATTGACTCTCGGGAGATTTTTATGTTTAGAGAGTTTTTTTGGGAGATGTTTTTATCCTCTTAACAGTCCTAACATATTTTTTACACTTCAACACTCTATCCTTTGTTATAAAAAATGTATTGACCAGACAACAAATTTGAATTTCTACTAAGATATTGATATATCTTTGACATAATGGATATATTGAATTTCTACAAATTTGAAGTTCTCAAAATGAAAATTACTGAGTTCCTAACTTGGAGTGTGTTTGGTAGGGATTTTAAGGAGAAAAATTGATTTTTGAATAGTGATATGATGGGAAATGTGTGGTTGAAAAAGAAGAAAAAAGTATTGATGTGATGGAAAATATTATTTTATTGAAGAATTTCTGTAACTTGAAAAACTAGTGATTTCTCGTAGAAAATGAAAATTACTGAGTTCCTAACTTAGCAACTTGTATCGTCCCTACCCACGCCCCTCACCCCATCCCACCCAGCCCCACAAATGGAAAGAAAAGAACAAGCATGAAGCATCCTCAATTGGAAGATCCGGACAAATTTGTCTTGGCGGAACATTAATCATCAATTCAACCGAGTATAGTAAGAATTTAGTAGACGCAAAGAAAATCCATATGCGCCATTAATTCAGCAGTCCCCATCACCCCTTCTTTCAACACAAACTTCACAACATCAATTCACACGTTAAACAAACCCAAAAACACAAAATGATTCACAAGAACAAGAAATCTTACATCCCGAAATCCCACATCCAAGCAAACCACCAAAATCCTCCTCCCACCACCATCGCCGCTTCCTCCTCCGCTGTGGCTCCATGGCATCCTTTTTATATACCACCATCACCACCATCTCCCTCTTCCTCTTGTATTCTGCACTTCTGCCTTATCCTACACTTTCTGGCCGAGTTTTCAATTCTTCTGTTACTCCAAACTTCACAGCTTCTTTTCTTCAGTTCGTAGACCATTCTGGCGCGTTCTTGGCTTCAAAAAATGGATCTTTCCAGGCCCGAATAACAAATTCCAAACCCGAATCACAATCCTACTACTTCGTCATAATCCATGTCCCATCCAACACGATAGTTTGGTCTGCCAATCGCAATACTCCTATTTCAGAATCTTCCGAGCTACGTTTTTCTCCAGATGGGCTAACTCTATACAATGATACACGCCACCCCATCTGGTCAACGCCGCGCAAAAACGGACCCTCTTCTGTTTCATCTTTGCAACTGCTAGAATCAGGGAATTTGATCATGGTCGATGGTATGAATAAAACTGTATGGGAAAGTTTCGATTCCCCGACTGATGTGATTGTGATGGGACAAGAATTACGCGTCGGGAAATCATTGGTGTCTTCTGTAAACGAAGAGGACTTATCAGAAGGTAGTTATAGATTTGTGATTGGTGAAAATGATGCGATGTTGCAATGGAATGGGATGACATATTACAAATTGTCGATGGATACGAAGGCTTTCAGGGATACAAATTTCGCGGTTGAGTACATGGTCATGAATTTTACAGCAATGTATTTGATGGGTTCAAATGGTACTGTAGTTGTAATACGAGTTATCTTGCATAATTCTAATGCTGCTGTTGATGATTCCTCTACTTTTCGAATCCTTAAGTTGGATCCTAATGGCGTTTTCAGTATTGTAAAGATAGATGCAAGGGATAGATCACAAATTGAAGAGTTTATGGGTCCAGCTGATAAATGCAGAGTTCCATCTATATGCAGAAGGCTTTATGTTTGTACCAATGGAGGAATGTGCCAGTGTGCGCAAGGATTTCACATTGATCCGATGAAGAAAAATGGAGATTGCGTGCCTGCTGATAATTCTTTGGATCTGCCTGATTCCTGTGACGGCTCCTCATCATCAAATGGTACTTCAATAAAGTATATGAGTTTGAGGGATAATTTGGATTATTTCTCCAATGATTTTATGGATCCTATGTTGCGTTATGTGAATCTGTCTGTTTGTCAGGATCTTTGCTCTAGAAATTGCTCTTGTTTGGGTATTTTCCATAGTCAGGACTCGGGATCTTGTTATGCAATTCAAAACTATTTAGGTTCCATTATGATAAAGTCCAATCCGGCTAGAGATGAGGATCGTCTGGGATACGTTAAAGTAATGGTGGTCGAAAATCCAAATGGTGATTCGGAGGATAAGAAATCCGATTTCCCTGTTTTGGCAATAGTTCTGTTACCATCGCTAGGGGTTTTGTTAGTTGCCATGGTACCAACTATAATTTGGTTGAGGAGGAGGAGGAGGAGAAAGTGGGCTAGAAATGTAAATAAAAAGTTGGGCCGTGCAAATTCTTCGTCCTCTGCAGAGGGAGAGTTTGAATTTTCTGGAATTCCTGGTCTGCCTGTGAGGTTTAACTATGATGAGCTTGTGGCGGCAACTGAAGATTTCAAGACTCGGATTGGTTCTGGTGGATTTGGGACAGTGTACAAAGGTACTCTTCGGGATGGAGTAGATATAGCTGTGAAGAAGATTACTTGCTTGGGAGCTCAAGGGAAGAGGGAATTTCTAACTGAGATTGGCATAATTGGAAAAATTCACCATGTCAATTTGGTTAGATTAAAAGGCTTTTGCACACATGGAGGGCAAAAGTTTCTCGTCTTTGAGTACATGAATCGAGGCTCGTTGGATCGTACTCTTTTTGGCAATGATGGACCTGCTTTGGAATGGCAAGAGAGATATGAAATTGCCCTTGGAACAGCAAGAGGGCTAGCATATTTGCATACTGGATGTGAACACAAGATCCTCCACTGTGATGTAAAGCCAGAGAACATTCTTTTACACAATAAATTACAAGTAAAAATCTCAGATTTCGGGCTCTCAAAACTGCTTAGCCCTGAGGAATCTGGTTTCTTTACAACGCTAAGAGGCACACGGGGGTACCTAGCACCAGAGTGGCTGACTAGCTCGGCTATATCAGACAGGACCGATGTGTATAGTTACGGAATGGTATTGCTTGAAATCTTGAGGGGCAAGAAGAATTCCTCGGCTCAAACCCCAAGCAATAACAGTGCAGGAAACAATATCAACACTGGTAATAACCAGCCCTCATCTTCGTCTGGAGAATCTGGACATCGGCTAATTTACTTCCCCCTCTATGCGTTGGAAATGCACGAGGAAGGGAGGTATTCGGAGCTCGTGGATCCTAGACTTGGTGGAAGGGTGAGAATGGAGGAAGTGGAAAAACTAGTAAGAGTAGCTCTTTGTTGTGTGCATGAAGAGCCATCACTGAGGCCTTCAATGTCTAACGTTGTTGGGATGTTGGAAGGTGTTTTGCCTTTGGGCGAGCCAAGGATGGAATCCTTAAATTTCTTGAGGTTTTATGGGAGAAGATTCACTGAAGCATCTAGATTGGAAGAAAACAATGAGCAGAATGAGTTTATTTTGAACAGACAGCCATTTGGTAACAGTAGCACTACTGGCTCATACAATTCTTTCTCCAATACGTCATCACATCAACTCTCATCAGATCAACTCTCAGGTCCTAGATAGTGTTTTTTCTGTGGATATGTGTTCATGTTCATTCCCTCGATGTGTAAAAGAAATTCATGTAGTTGACATCGAATTTATTGAGAGTTCATTTGCAAGATTTGTCTACCTTGCCTTTTTATGAGTGTTCTAAGATTTTATATATTGATCGAGTCTTTGTCTAAATACATACGAAAAATACACGACAAGGACTATTTACAAGTCTCGACAAAGATACTAATCGACACATGATGGGTGAGTCACTAAAAAATGGCGAGTCCCACATTAAGTTACTTGTACACATGATCAATCTCTCCTGTGTTCGGCTTCATTCAACTTGAGCACTTGACTCGTTTTTACACCTATAAGTTGATCTCAACATCTCGTGTCCATGATCCATAAGTAGAGAAAGATAATTGGTGTCACAACATTTTTTAGCATGACAACTTTGAGCTTCATTTGGTATGTTGTATTGTACTGAACTGTACACTTCGCAAATATACATACAGAAACTGCACAACAAGAATTAATATTTGGAGGTACAAGAAAAAATGGAAAGAATTTGTAGAACCTTTTACAAGTTCTCGACAAATACATATACACTACTAGAAAACGTGGTATCATCGATGGAAAATTTTCGTCGGCATCAAATTCATGCTGGGTGGATTACTGCCCATTTGACACACATTAATTTATTTTAGGAAAAATTGTAGCCAAGGTACCAAACATTTCATTTTTTTTGCAAACTTTGCCCAAATCTTTATTTTGTGCCACCCACGGTATCAAACATTTAAACAATTCGCACCCGGAGTTCAAATTGATAGTTTCCGTCCCTTTGACCCAAAAAACCGTCAATTGACTTCAAAATTAAAATTTTAATAATTTTGATCAAATAAGTCCCCAATCCTCTCACCTAAAAAATAAAATTACACTCCCAATCATCGCCCTATTGGAGGAAAAGGAACCTGCTGGAGGTAGTCAGTTGCGAGCTCTTTTGTTGTTTTGAGGGTGGTGTAATTGGCGGAAGTGGGGGAAGGAACAGAAGTTGGATTTGGCACCCTATTTGGTGAAATTGGGAAAGATTGGAGGAATTAGGTTCAGAAAAAGTGGTTTGAAAAGTTGGGTAGATGACGGATGAAAAGGAGAGGGGAAGAATGAAAAGTACAGAGAGAGCTAAGAAGTGGCGAGAGTGGGCACCGATTATTTGCTTTGTTTCAGACACAACTCCGCAAAGGTTTTGGCCATGGATTTTGTGAGTCGCAATTGATGCAGGATTGTAGAAAGCAACAAAAAGAAACTTACATAGATGGGATCAGCGAAGATAAAAAGAAAACATTATCTAAAATATTGTTTTTTTTTTTTTTTTTTTTAAGAATCAATTTACAAATTGCAAGTGAATTTTCAATCTTTAAATATTTTCTTGAGATGTAAAGTGAGAGGAGTGTGGTAGGGGTTTGAATCTTGAAGAAGGAAAAATTGTGTTTCGCAGAGAGAGATGAGAATTTGATGGTGGAAGAGAAATGACGAATTTGTGGTGGGTTTTACACTCTTTGGCTGGTGGTGCTGGTGGGAGGAGACGGTGGTGGTGGTGCGGCAGTGTGCCGGTGACGGTGCTGGCACTGTTGATGCCAGGAAGAAGAAATTGCAAGTTTTTATTTTTATTTATTTAATAAGAAAATTGTCAAGTTACCGTTTTACCCCTCCTAATTTTGTCAAAATTAGTCAAAATCTACTACTATTGGTTGACTAACATTCAATGGACAGAAACTGTCAATTTGAACTCTGGGTGCGAATTGTTTAAAGGTTTGGTACCGTAGATGACACAAAACAAAAGTTTGAGCAAAGTCTGCAAAAAAGTAAAATGTTTGGTACCGTGACTGCAATTTTCCCTTTATTTTATGGTTTGCTATACAATTATTTTCAACTACACATTTACACAATAAAATTTTGTATACGCATATCAAATTTTTTTTCTTACTTTCTAACTACATATTCTTCTAAAAATACTATTCAAAATTCATTTTTTTTCCGATTAATGAGAATCAAACATGCTTTTAGTCTTTATCATAAAAACCCAACATAAGTTGACTGTGTGAATTATAAGTGTCATTGAGAAGTGCACGTGTGATGTATGCTACCAAAATTGAAGAGGTGAGTTTTTGTGAAAAAACGACTTTATTAGTGGAGGCTTTTATTAAGATGGTGACAAGTGGACTTGTGGTGGCCGTTGGATGAAGGTTGCTGGAGTGCGCAATTGGCTTAACCCTTCGTCAGATCATTTGGATAAAATAATTGGTTTTTATTTGTTTCCCTTGAATTTTCCTATCAAAGACCCCCAGAGATTAAATGCTCCTGCAGGGTCTTGAGAATTTGAGATAAATTCAATACATGTTGTATTCTTGGAGTTTCTTGAAGGAGATAACCATGTTAATACCTTGATCTTCTTTTTCTTTGATAAGCCTACCGCCTATGCTTGTCCTCTTTGTTTATGAGTTTATTTACATATAATCATTTGTTGATTTTAAAAACTCTATGAAAAAGTGCATGAATCTTTGTTTTTAGATACTGGTGTATCTTTCTGTGAAATAAATAGAACATGTTTTTTGAAAATTTTGAGTTGTAACCTTCTTAATGGCTTCTACTATTTAAACTGAGTTATTTTGTTTTTTTTTTTTTTTTTACCGGGGCATAAATTAAAGATTATTATAATGCGACAATTCTTGGCCTATTGACATAAATTTTGTTGACGTCAAAAATTATCTATTCCTTTCATATCCGAATGATTCCAAACGAAATCATCGAGGTTATGTCGAAGGAACTCAACGATCCGACTTCGGAGGGACAGTGACAATTCGTGGCCTATCCTGAGTTCTTGTGGGGGATCACCTTATCCGACCTCTACTTTCTCCAACTTCTCCATAGGCTTCTTCCATTTTACTCTTATACGGGGGTCTAACGAGCTGAGGTCGACAACACTAGGACTTTCGGTCCTTGCTTTCCTTACTCAATCATTTGGTTGGCTCTTCAACATTTGGATCTGAGGACTAGGTAAATCAATATTGCAAGCTCTCGACTCGGCTCGACTCGACTTGATTACCGCGTACTATACCAACTCCATTAGGAGTAAAAAACTTTATACAATAATGATATATTAAGGTGGCAACCTGTAATTCGTGTAGTATGGGTCTCTATAATATGACATTATAGTTAGAAGGAAGGTCGACAACAACAAAGTCTGCTAGGATTCTTCTCTGGCAAGGGAGTTTGCCTAACTCCACACTTAAAATGATCTGACCTTGAGCTTTAATAGGATTACTAGAGAACCCTTGCAACCTCCTAGAATATGGTTGGAGGCAACGTTCTTGGATTCCCATTTGTTCTAAAGTTCAGGAGTACAAAACATTGACCGAACTCCTATTATCCAACAGAGTCCGATGCACTTGTACTCCAGCAACTGCCATGGTGATTACCAGTGCATCACTTTGGTCCTGTAGGATCCCATGCGAATCTTTTTCTGAAAATCCAATTCATTCTGAGTATGATACAGTATTAGTGTGAGGCTCGGGTAATCTCACATTATAATTTTGCCAGATGCGGACATCGCGTGCTTGTCTATGCCTTAATATTCTGGATCCTTCAAGGCATTGATTGCTACTTACTAGAGTTTTGATTTCAGCTCGGGCTAAAGGATCTCGAGTTTGAAGACCAAGGTAAACTAGCTAAGCTGTTCCTTGATGATTAGATTGCTGATTGCTAGATCTGTTCTCCTCTCCGGGCTTAGCTACAAATTTTCACAGGTGACCTCGTTGAATTAGAGATTCTACTTCTTCCTTCAGATTCCTATAATTATCAGTGTTATGTCCCGTGGTCTTGTGGTAGTAGCAGTAATTTCCTTGGTTTTTCCCTGCCAATTCATTTTTCTAAGGTGGGGGTCTACAGAATGTTTCTTTTTCTTCTGCTTGCACGAAAACTTCCTCCAAGGTGGTATTTAGTGGGTGATAATCATGGAATCTACCAAGATAAGGCTTAAGACGAGCTCAATCCCTCTTATCTTTTTTTTTAGTGACTAAAGTCTTTATCCACTTTTTTCTCCTTTGGTTGAAGCAAGGGATGTGGATTTGCTTTGTGTTCATCTTGGTCTGATGTGGCCTCTTCGCACTTATATGTTTCTCAACTCGATTCAGGAACTCATGGTATATCCGAGGTCCATCCTCATGTAAAGACCACCAGAACCTCATCTGAGGCCTTAGCCCAGAAAGGACTACCATAAGTGTAGCATCATCAGAGATATTTTCAACTTCCATGGACTACTTATTGAATTTGATGAGGTAACTTTTAAGTGATTCACTCTTCCCTTACTTAATGTTTACCAGGCGCTCCTTAGGAGTAGTTCTTGCTTTAGAACCCATAAACTGAGCTAGGAATGCTGTGGTAAGGTCATTCCAATTTTTTCTGGATCTTTGATGTAGCCTTCTGAACCATCTTTGGGCTTTATCTCCCAAGGTCAGTGGAAATGTACGACACATTATGGCATCTCCTGCTCCTTGCAGTTCCATCCAAAAAATATACTTGTCTATATAGCTGAGAGGATCTTCTTCTCCTTCATACCCAGTCAGTTGTGGCATCTTCAACTTTTCAGGCAAAGGTTCAGTCGGGATATCCTCAATGAAGGGGGAGTGGCGTTTGGTGAGATATTCCCCCATGGTTCCTTTATCCTTAGATTCCAAATCAGCGATGCATTTTCTCAAGGCACTTATTTTAGGTTCTAGTTGTCCCAATAATCATTTAGCATGAGGTTCATCTTGTTTACTCAGAGGTGTTAGGGAGTGCTGAGAACCCAATTTGTCAAATACACTGTTAGCTTTCTCAGCAGCCAGATTCGTCTTATGGGAGAACTCCTGACCTCTTCAATTCGACTTTTGGAGAATTTTTCTCCTAAGAATTGGAGAGTCCTCCAGTGGGAGGTTATCCGGTTCTCTCCCTATGTGGGGATTCCACCTCGATTTATTGTGGTAGAACATGAGTTTGGTTTCTTTCCAACCTGTTGACTACACTTGTTAACTTTTTAATAGCTTCTCTCATCATGGTCATCTGAGGGTCAACAACTTCATTTTGGCCTCGTCTTCTTCCAATATTTTGTGGCTTGCTAGTTTGGTGAGGACAAGTGTGGGATTGATTTTCAGATGATGAAAAACCATCCATGATGATACTTCTTTGCAGATTTTATGGAGAGATGAGGCTGCTTTTACAAGTTAGGGGCTCTCCTTCTAGCGTCAAACTGTTGACGTCGAAAATTGTCTGAACAAGATTCAAGCCAACTGAGAATATAAATATGAACTTTATTGATAAGGCTCTTGTAAATTACAATTATGATAACGAGTGTTTGCCTTCTTTTCAAGTAGAAATTTGAAATATAGTGTTTGGAATCTCTCTCCTTTTCCAAGACTCTTGTTCTTCCTTTTATATGAAAGAGTTAGCATGCATTCTTCATTTCCTTATCTTATCAGCTATAGTGCCGAGCTGAGGAAGTATATCATTGGCATTTTTGGATTGGTTAGTGAGCTCGACTTGTCAGGTCATCATGAATTAACATTACTCGTGGTCTCAAGCAATTAATGAACTGTTTAGGGAAATGAGCTAAGTCGCATAATTGGTAGAATTAGCGGGCGCTGACGTAAGGCTTTCCAGATGTTACTTGTCGATTTAATGTTTGTACAACGTGTAAGAAATCTTTAATCATTATCTCTATTTTGACCTTAAAAATTACTTAATACGAGCTAACTTCAAATATCCGAGCTCGCATTACCATGAGCTTTTTTTTTTTTTGGTGGAAGGAGGACGATACCTCCGAAAGTTATTAATATGTTCTGACTTATGACGGAGAAATACCGTGGTTATAAATGATATCAATGAAATCAATAAATAAGGAAGTACTACTTCCCTAACATTGAAAATAAAGAATAAAATGAAAGCAGTAAAAAATGAGTACTACTTCCCTTATAAAAAGAACAAGTTAAAGCAAAAAATAAAAGTAAAAGCAAAATACAAATACTTAAACTGTAATGCTAGACAAACCATATCTGTCAATCTGAACAAGCGCCTTAATATGTCGTGGTAGGTCGATGGGTCCATATTCCTGGTATCTACGATGATGCCAACTCGTAGGGGGTCTCACATCGGCCAACTCGACATCAACTATTTAATTGGATTTGACCTATTTAATCAAATAATATATTTTTGGGCTTCTGCTTGGGTCTGGCTTACTTGGCCCGTTTCCAATTCTCCTAAATATGTGTACATTCATTATGCACCATAGTACGTATTCTCAACCAAAAAATCCAAGAAGTCAACCAGAATAAATGAAAGAAGAATGCTACTAGAAGAATCTAAAAATTTCTTGGGCAACAACAGAAAATCACAATGAAGAAAATGGGTATTTATTCAAAAATGCTCCATCAATGGGTCAATCCACAAAAAATAATCTATTTACTGTTGGGAAATATGTAGGAAATCTGAAATAATAAATAACTCCAAGGCACGAAAATCGTTATCTTTTAAGAGATGTTTATCCCCTTTCCAACAAAGTCACGACCGGGGTATGATAGAAAATCTCTCTCAGGATACAATGGAGGCGTTTGATTCAAATTGTGACTATTTGATCAAACCAAGAAACACTCTATAGAGAAACTGACGATGCCAAGAGAAAGATAGAAGAATAGAATTTTTTTAAAAAGTGTCTCACAAATGAGAATTCGTCCAGAATATATAGAAATTGAGGCAACCTTTTGAATAGGTGTGTCCCTTGAGATGAATGGACGCATCTGTTGGAAGAAATATATCTATTCAAAAACTTCTGAAAATAAAATTCTCTTTCGGGGGCGTTGCCCCCGAGCCCCCACGGGGGGCGTTGCCCCCTCGACCCCCGCGACCTGACCGGCAAACACAGGTCGATCCCCGTTACGTAGCGGCAAACACTAGTCGGAGCGGCAAAACATTCGCAAAACAAAAGATAATACATGCAAAATGATGAAAAATATCTAACATTTACTCCCCTTGTCGTCAGTAATATTCACCATTTTTTCAGAGGAAACCAATACGAAATGAAATACAAGGCTAGCTATGGGAAGGAGAGAAAATCAAGCAGGAACCAAATCCTAGGTTAAAAGTCTATTGCTAAGAAGAAGAGCAATGGGCTAGAATCTTCATTTTTTAGATGCAACATTGATGCTAACAACCAAAAAAAAAAAAAAAAGGGCAAACAGCTGAGCCTCCACTCCATTGATGCAAGCATCTGTGATAAACTCCGGTAACCGATAGTTTCCACAAAGGACGATAGTGTGAAGTTCTAGCTTTTGTCCATTGCATCAACATTAAATTTTGATATATACAAGGCCTGAAGGTGGAATCCTATAATCTTTTTCTTTGAATGGGTAACAGGCTTTTGCAGTAATTTGTCCTTCCTCCAGCTTTTTGCAAACTCAAATTCTCTTCAGATTTTAGCTATTTCACTTCTTGTTGGCCATTAAGTGAATGGGCTTTGTTTTTTCAAATTCTGGCTCAATGAGTTCACAAATGAAAATTGCTTGAAGGCCTCTTTTTGAGCTCCACTCATGGTTTCTTGGTACTATCTTCTTTTTGGGCCTATGCACTACATTTTCTTCCTTAAATTTATCAACTCCACTTTCCCTCATGAATTTTATTTGGAAGTGCACTGTGGGTTTTGAGCCCTTACCAGAATTTACAAGATTCTAGGTGGGATTATTATTATTATTATTAGATTGGTTACTTGGTGAAATTGCCATCACCTGTGTTGAGAAAAGCAAAAAATTATTGGCAATAAGTGCATCACCCTATTGATAAAAATGTGGCTCTCTTGATGAGTAAGTACAGATGTTATCATGTGAGTTGAAAACCAAATAAGCCTCATGCTATCACCATCTAAGGGTAACTGCTCGCTTCCAGTAATATCCCAAAAATGAGCCCGCAATTGCCATACTCCACATATGAAGATCCATTGTCAAAAATGGACTTAAAGCTCCTAAATGGATAATATGAGATTTTATTATTTATTTTGTCAACTTTTTGGAGGAGTCCAAATTTCGAGTTTGGAATAATTATCAAATACATTGTTCTAAAAAACGGGAAAATGCGCCGCCTAGGCGCGACGCGTGACCAAAACGCGTCGAATTCGGGAAATGCGGGAAAAATGCGTTTTCCAACTAAAAGGCGCGCCTAATGCGCGCGTAGGAGCGCCTAGGCGCGACTAATGCGCGCCTAATGCGAGCCTAGGCGCGCATTAGTCCGTCTAATCCTTTTTTTTTTTTTTTTAAATCTGTTTTTTTTATATATTAAAAAATCTATTTTTTTTTATATAAAAATATATTTAAGGCCTTAAAAATACGAAACGCATTATGACGCTTATTCTTCGCATTGACACGCCTAAACTTGTGATTCTTGATTCTCAACCTCGATGCTTCACTACGCATTACGCATTTTAGAACACTGATCAAATATAGTTGCTAATTTTTGGTCAAGTGCACCAATAAATCATACTTTCAACACAATGAAAAATGTAGAATAGATGACTACATCTTGGAGTTCAAAGGTAATATGATGAGGCATTTACATGCTGGGAATCATATTTATTTTTCCATCTTTGCCTCCAACAATGTGACTAAGGATCAATTAAACATGATTTCTATGAACAACTCATAAGCGGTGTTATCATGCCTTTCTTGTTCATTTGGATGGGCTGCTTATCATATTATTGAATGTTCGAACAATGATTTAACACCTCAGCTCGGGTTTTTTTCCTCTTTGAAAGCTTCAAAGTTTCTACTAATGGGTTCTTATTATTCGAGGCAAGTTTTAAGACCTCACATGTCATGCTAGCTTGTAAGACCTTGCATTATTGAAGGCGAGCCATTGCTCGTGATTTTCTTATTTATCGAAGGTGAGCCTTAGCTCGTGGATTTCTTACTTATCAAAGGCGAGTTCATAAGTCATCGTTCATTGAGGCTCATGGTTTCTTTATTATCGAAGGCGATCCTTTCTTCGTGGTTTTCTCATTTATTAAAGGTGAGCCCCAACTTGTGGATTTTTTTTATTATTAGGTGAGATATTTTACAAGTTCTCATTCCTTGAATAAAGGAAAATATGGTAGTTTGGAGTCCTTATTCCTTGAGTAAAGGAAGAGGTAGAATCTTGAAGAATGCCCATGAAAATGAGCATTTTTTTTTGCCACATCCAAATGTGTGCTCCCTTGCAAAAAGACCATTTCTTGGCCTCGTCACATGAGATGTTTGTTCATCTCTCTTCAAGATGCCTCGTCATGTAAGATGTTTCTTCCTCGCTCTTAGAGATTCCTCACCACATGAGATATTTAGTCCTCACCCTCCGAGATGTTTCGTCATGCAAGATGTTAGTTTCTTGCCCCCTCAAGATGTTTATCCCTTGCTTCTCGAAATGTTTATTCCCTAATTCACCACGTGGATCGCTTCGCTTCACGAGATACATATTCTTCATCTCTCACTATCGTTGAGCCCAACTATAAGATCTCATCAACTCGATGCCAGTTTATAAGTCTCTGATAGTTCAAAAGTGCCCTTCGCTAGATATTTATTCATCGCTTTTCAATATGCCTTACCATGCAAGAGGATATCGTGAAGCCCAATTATAGGATCTCATTTATTCGGGGCCAATTTATAAGTCTCTGACAGTTCAAGACAGCCATTCACGAGATGTCTATCCCTCACTTTTAGTATGTATTCTCTCGCCTCACCACTTCTCTAGGCAAGAAAGCTCATCATGCCTCTACAACAGATTATCCCAACGGCTTATACTCAGAGCATCGTCACTGCATTAGCTATATCACAGCTATATCTATCTTTAGAGCGTTCATCACACTTCTGCATTAACCATAGCATAACTATATTTGCCTTCAAAGAACTCATAACGCCTCTACTTCAGCTACATCACAGACGCCTATCTTTCTAAACATCAGTTCTGCTTTCTTTAAGACATATCTACTTATCTACATAGAGCTTACATTGTCCCATGTATGGACGCACCATCTACCATGCAGAAAGCCCTTGAGATAGGTGAACTACCCCCATGTAAGGAGGTTATCTTATCACAGCTACATTATTTAGAGCATTGACTCTGTATCAACTTATTACCATTGTTCATATTTAGAGCACCGCTTTTGCATCATCTTATCATAGCTACTTATATTCAGAGTCTCGCCTCTGCATCAACTTATCACAATTGCTTCTATATTTAGAACATCGCCTCTATATCAGCTTATCGTAACTGCTTACATCCAGAGCATTGTCTCTGTATCAGCTTATCACACTTGCTTATATATTCAGAGCATCGCCTCTGTATCAACTTATCACATTTGTTTACTTCTAGAGCACCGTCTCTATATCAACTTATCACTGCTGCTTAAATATTCACATCAACTTATCTGAGTTGCTTACATCTAGAGCATCATTTATGCATCAAGTTATCACAGTTGCTTACATTTAGAGTATCGTCTCCGTATCAATTTATCACAACTGCTTATATATTCAGAGCATTGCCTCTACATTAGCTTATCATAGCTACTTACATCCATAGCATCGTCTTTTTATCAACTTATCACAACTGTTTATATATTCAGAGCATCGCCTCTACATCAGTTTATCTATTTATATTCAGAGTTTCACCTTTGCATTAACATATCACAGCTATTTATATTCAAAGAATCGCCTCTGCATCATCTAATCAGAACTACTTATATTCAGAGTCTCACCTCTGAATCAGCTTCATCACAATTGCGTATATTTTGAACATCATCTCTACCCAAAAAGTCCATGTATTGTATAAATATCCATACCTTGACTTGGGTTACTATTGTGGTACTAGTATCTTAGTAACATTACATTATTACTAATGGCATATACATTATACTATTGCTGTCGAATACGCATGCCACATCATTGCTAGCACGTCATAACATTATTTTTACTACTGTTAATACATATGCCACGCCACGTTAACTACTTTATAATTTTATAGACTTTATGTTAATTGCTTCACATTAGCAAGTTTGATCTGATCATCATTTTACCTAATTTGGAGGGGCAAACGGATCCCAATTTACTTTGCATATATGCAATAGAGATATTATGTTATATTGAAGGTTGGTTTAGTCCCTATTACGGATGAGATGTTATCAAAATTTTAACAAATTATATGCAACATCTTTCGAGACAATCTGTAAGCTCTTGTTTATTTAGGCTTGCATAGATATTTTCGAAACAATTAGTTGGTCCTCATATATTGAAGAGGGTTATGTTTTCATGGCAATTTGTAAGTCCTCACATATTTGGAATCTAAGCATATTTTTGAGGCAGTTAGTAAGCCCTCATTTATTGGAGCTGCTTATATTTTTGAGGCAATTTGTAAGACTTTGCCTACTTGACAACTTGTATTTCGAAGTCCGACCCTCACATGAATGTGCGACTTAGACGTTGGGGACTTTTGTTACACCTATAAATTACGTGGCATGCTCATGACGGAAGAGGTCCCACATTGATCGACTCTACATCAAATATTTAATTTGATTTTACCTATTTAGTTAAGCAACATATTTTTGGGCCTAAGCTTGGGTCCGGCCTGCTTGGCCCATTTCCAATTCTCCTACATATACGTGAATTCATTACTCACCACGGTATGTATTCTAACTTTAGCCAAATCCCTTTTTTTCCGTCTCTTACACTTTTTATATTCCATCCGGCCGTTGGCTTGACCGTCTTCGGACCTTTTTCTCAACCAGTAGCATTTGCCTCCTAACAAGGTATTCAAGTGTGCATGTGATGTTTGTGTAGAGGGAAAACGATAGAGATTCTGTTGGCACATTTTCTGATGTCAACACTTATGCTGTCAAATTATGGAATAAACTTAAGGTCCAATATGTGACTATTAATTGTTTGAAATAAATGTTACTTGTTAACGTGTGTGATGCATAGTACTTTTAATTTTTTATAAATATTATTTTTCAATATTGGGTTGACATAAAAGAGATAGTTGTATTGTATACTTAACTTTTCTAAAATATTTGGATAGGAAGAGAATAGAAAGGGTTCATCCAAGAGGGGAAAAATAGAGAGAAAAATATAAGAATAGATGGTTATATTCAAGTAATATTTTCTCAAGAATGCATCACATTTAACTTACATTAATGGTTCCTAACCTTTATTTATCGTTACACTAAAGTCCGTAACCATTTTTCCATCACATTATAACCATTAATGTTCTATTAATTATCTATTAGCATGTTCTAAAATGAGGAACGAATTTTTAGTCGCAATTTCGTATTATCTTTCTTTGCTTATTTAAAATACAAGGCATAAATAAGTATTTTTCAAGCAACTATATATATGGAGAACGAAATTAAGTGAGAGGTGATAGTGAGAGGTCGGGGTCAGAGAAATGAGTTGAGTTGATCAGGCTTGACGTTCAAGAGGAGCAAAATGAATGTTATGTTAAAAGCTAAATTATACAACGTGTGACTTTTTCATTAAAAGTGGCATCGAATAGGACCCCATATGACACGATTAAAAGTAAAACTAATGGCTAAAAGTTCTTATAATCATCACATCATAACCCTAGCAAAATTGTGTTTTATTGAAAAAATTCAAATTACACATTGTACGTAGGGGTGGGGCAAAACCCGACCGAACCCACCAAAATCGCTCAAACTGAACTAACCCAATCGGTTTGAGTTGATTTTTTTGTTTTTTTACACAGATTGGGTGGGTTAGTTGTGTAGGCGGGTCGGGTTATCAGTTAACTCATAAAAATCGAATAAACCCGCCCAATCCAACCCGACTATAGTTATGAACTTTACAAGTGTTATGATATTGTATGGAAACTCTTAAAATAATATTATAAGACTTTGATAGAATGCATTTTACGAAAAATATTATAAGCAAATACACGTTCAACACAAAAATATTTTAATTGCCTAAAACATTTATTGACTTCATATAAATTAATATCAATCTATCTATATAACATTTTCAGGCATGAAGTGCTAAAATAATTCAGATATTTTTGTTCATTGCAACTATGGAGACTAAGTATTATATAAGTCATGAGTCAATTATAAATCCGTCAAACCTAACCCGCTTACCTCAGTCTTTGTTGACAAGTTATCGCAACCTGACCAACCTAACCCAACCTGACCAATAATTGTGTTGAGTTGAGTTTCAACCTTTACACGGGTTGGGTTGGGTTAAATTATGATCAAATTAATCATGTTGGGTTGAGTTAGGATTGAGGCAAAAACCGACCCGACCCGACTCGACTCGACTCGACCCAACTCAACCCAACAGAACCCATGTCCACCCCTATACAGTCTTTTAACAAAAAAGTAACAAAGAATATCACTTTGTGCAATTGGAACTTAAATTAGATCCAACACAAAAGTAGAGAGAGCAAGCTTTAAAAATCAGTTAAAAGTTCCCTTTTTTTTTTTCCTTTCTTTTTTGGGAAAAAAACACATTGCAAACTTAAGCAAAAATGTTCTTTCAAAGAAAGTCAAAATACATTGTGTCTGATCTTTTATTTAAATTGAGTCACAATATGTCACTCTCGAATGCAAGGAAAATGTCGCTAAAGGATTAAAAAAAAGTAGTAAAAAATATAACCCACCACCATGAAGTAGACACTTACTAAGGAGAATATTAACTATCATATGCTCAAAGCCGAGATATTGAAAGTGAAAGTGAAAGTGAAAGTGAACATTATACTTTCTAATACATAACTTTAACTCACATCTAACACTAAAAAATAAAAAGTTGTTGGAAATGAATGGAAGTTTCAGCAGCTCTCTCTTCTTCAGTTTCACGTATTGAATGAAATTCTGTCCATTCATGATCAGCCTTAAGTGCCATTCATCTTCAGTTTCAGGTTTTATTTATGGGAATTAATTTCTTCAGTTTTCGGCTGCCATTACTCTTCAGTTTCAGCAGAAATTATTAATGGCTATCTCTCCTTCTATGTGTATAAATAGAGGAGTTTAGTTGGACGAAAACACACAACAAAAACACAACAAGCTGTGAAACAGAAAACTCCCGCCACCTCCATTTCCAGTTTCCAGTTTTTATTTTTCCTTCTTCCTTTGCTTGATTCGTTTGAGAGATAGACACAGCTGGTTCATAGGTCGGTAACGTAGTGCAACGTGGACCGATAACCGATTGTATCTTGGGAATCGAACACCGATCAAAACCTCGTGCACCTCGGTGAGGCGGCGAATTCGATTTAAGGAAACCGTGTAAACACGGGCCTTCGGTTTGATTGATATACTTTGATTCACCTCTATTTTGTCCAACAAGCTTAAATCGAATTCGTTTGGTGGATCAAATTGTTCATCGTTTGAAGGGGGGGAAAAACAAAAAAGAAAAACAGTTTCTGTCATATATTTTTTTTAACCGTGTCTTTCTTTTTCCGTTCATCAATTCATATAGTTTCTAAGTTATGGTTACTACTTACATATATGCATCAAGGTAGATTTTGAATTGATCAAGATTTTGGAAGGAAAGAAAGAAAAAAAAAATCCGTCTCTGCATTAGGTGGTTTGCATGAATATGTTTGCATGGTTTTTTTTTTTTTTTTTGTAGTTTGCATGAATTTTAGTTGTTTTGCATGGCAATGAGTGGTTTTCAAATGATTCATAATAATTGTCCAATTATGTTATAATGATTGCTAATGATTGTGTAATGTTTAAATAATTATTTGATTTCTTATGATTGCCTAATTATTTTACAATTATAGGTAATGATTATATGATTATATCATTTGGTTATGATTAGTTAAATCAATGCATGATTATTTCTTTTTATACAATGATTAGATGATTGCCTCATCATTAGATTAATTATTGTTAACTTTTCCTTTTAGTCATTGATTTAATCATTGGTTAATTATTTTTAATTATTTCTAATAATTGATAAGTTGTTAAAAAAAAAAATTGACTAAATAATTTGTTCTCATTTCAATTCTGAAGTTTTTCCAAATTGATAACATAGATTTTGAATCTATTTCTAATTTACAAACTCACTATTGTTCTAAACATTTTGTTGTCGTTCTTTAAGGTTAAATGGCGTCACATGGAAATGAAGATGTGAACAACAACATTGTTGGTACCGGTATACCAAATCCCGCGATGACCGCTGTCAACCCTATGGAGACCTCGACTGGCATTCCTCCTGTTGATGGGACTATTGGTGGCGGAATTCCTCATGTTGGACTGAACCCCACTTTGCCTACGGCTGCGGCCTCGGCAATTCAATTTGGCACAATACCTTTGCCAGTACCTAGGGCTGCGGCCTCGGTACCTTTGCCACCGTTTCCGGCTCAATTTCCGGTGAATCATGCAATTCGACCGGATAAATTTGCTGACACTGATTTTAAGACATGGCAGAATAAGATGATTTTTTATCTTACTACTTTGGGCCTTGCACGTTTCCTCACCGAGGATGCCCCTGTCGTGTCTGAAAACGACACTGATATGCATAGGCGTCCGGCTTGGGATGCATGGAAAAGTGCTGATTTTTTGTGTCGCAACTATGTCTTAGATGGCCTACAGAATTCTCTGTATCACGTGTATGTGGTAAAGAAATCTGCTAAGGAGCTTTCGGAATCCTTAGAAAAGAAGTACAAGTCCGAGGATGCTGGGTCTAAGAAGTTCTTGGCCAGTCGGTGCATGGACTTCGAAATGGTTGATTCACGTTCAGTGGTGAGCCAAGTGCAGGAGTATCAAGTGCTCTTGCAAGAAATGCATGCCGAGGTCCCACTATGTCGATCTCTATGTGTGGCTACTGCCATTCATAAGCTACCTCCTCTGGAAGGCTTTCAAAAGCTATTTGCAAAGATAAGAGGAAAAAGATGTCTTTCGAGGATTTAATTATCAAGCCGCGCATTGAGGAGGATAACAAAAAAGTGCCGAACGTAAGTCGTAAATTCTTACTCGAGAAGGCTAATGTATTGGAACACGGTTAAAGTTCTCGTACTAAGAAAGGTCAATCCTTTAAAGCCAAACATGGTAACGAGGAATTGGAAAGACAAAAGCACTCATGAAAGGGTCTCACTTGAAGCCTACCGTGCGGTAGGGAAGAAGCCTAAGTTCCAGTTCAATGGAAAGTGTTTCAATTGTGATAAAGTTGGCATCGATCGCAGATCGCGTCACAACGTGAAGGATAACAAACAGCCGCCTCAGGCTAATATGGTTGGAAATGAGAGAGATCATCTCTCGGATGACATGTCTGACCTAAATCTCACGGCTGTGATTAGTGAGGTTAACCTGGTAGGGTCTAACCCTAAGGAGTGGTGGCTAGACACTGGGGCCACTTGCCATGTCTGCTCGAACAGGAGTATGTTTACTACTTTTGCACCAGTTACAAATGGTGAAAAGTTGTTTATGGGAAATTCTGCAACTTCTGAAGTGCTTGGTAAAGGCAAGGTGATCCTGAAGATGACCTCTGGCAGAGAGCTTACTCTGACTAATGTGTTGTACGTGCCAGAGATTCGCAAGAATCTGGTTTCTGGGTCTCTTCTGAGCAAGAATGGTTTCTGCATGGTAATTGAAGCGGATAAGCTAGTGATCACAAAAATAGGAGTTTATGTTGGGAAAGACTATATGACTGATGGCCTCTTCAAATTGAATGTAATTGCTGTAACCCCAACTGTTATGAATAATGAGAAAACTCCTTCTGTTTACTTGCTTGAGTCCTCTAATCTATGGCATGGTAGATTAGGTCACGTAAATTACAATGCATTACGTAGACTAAGCAAACTAAACTACTTGCCTAGGTTTCAAATTGATTCAAATCATAAATGTGAAACTTGCGTTGAGGCTTAGCTAACTAGGTTTTCGTTTCATAGTATTGAAAGAAGTACCGAGCCATTGGGACTAGTCCACAGTGATGTGTGTGACTTGAAATTTGTCCAAACACGAGGCGGCAATGAGTACTTTATTACTTTTGTCGACGATAGCACGAGATATTGTTATGTGTACTTGCTTAAAAGCAAAGATGAAACTATCGATAAATTCATTCTTTATAAGAATGAAGTTGAAAATCAACTTAGATAGAAAAGAAAGGTGTTACGAAGTGATCGTGGTGGTGAATATGAATCACCATTTGGTGAATTTTGTGCTAAACATGGAATAATTCACCAAACTACAGCACCTTATTCACCTCACCAGAACGGAATTGCTGAGCGTAAGAATCGAACGTTAAAAGAAATGATGAATGCTATGTTGATTAGTTCTGGATTACCACAGAACATGTGGGGATAAGCTATTCTTTCTGCGAATTACATTTTGAATAAAGTTTTAAGAAAGAATATGGATAAGACTCCGTATGAACTTTGGACATGTCGTACACCATCGTATAAATACTTACGAATGTGGGGGTGTCTTGCCAAAGTTGTGGTGCCTCCTCCTAAGAAGGTCAAGATTGGACCTAAGACAGTTGACTGTGTGTTCATTGGTTATGCACAAAATAGTAGTGCATATAGGTTCCTTGTGCATCATTCGAATGTACCTGATATTCATCCGAACACGATTATAGAGTCTAGGAATGCACAATTCTTTGAGAATATATTTCCTTGTAAATCTCCTAAACAGTTAACTCCTGTTAAACGGACTATGGAATCTTCACATCGCGCAGAAAGATCCGATTGAAGAAGATGAGGATGAGCCTAGACGGAGCAAAAGGACCAAAACTACTAAAACATTTGGCCCTGATTTCCTCACATATTTGATGGAGAATGATCCTCAAAGCTATAAAGAAGCTATATCATCTCTAGATGGTCATTTGTGGAAAGAAGCCATCAAGAGTGAAATCGATTCTATCCTACAGAATCATACCTGGGAATTAGTAGATCTTCCACCGGGCTGTAAGCCTTTGGGCTACAAGTGGATCTTCAAAAAGAAGATGAAAGCTGATGGCTCTATTGATAAATATAAAGCTCGGCTAGTAATCAAAGGTTATAAGCAAAAAGAAGGCTTAGATTACTTTGATACTTATTCTCCTGTGTCGAGAATAACTTCTATCAGGATGATAATTGCTATTGCAGCGTTGCGAAATCTGAAAATACATCAGATGGATGTAAAAACAGCATTCCTAAATGGAGATTTGAATGAAGAAATAGACATGGAGCAACCAGAGGGGTTTTCGGCTCCAGGTCAAGAATGGAAAGTCTGTAAACTGGTTAAATCGCTTTATGGTTTAAAGCAAGCACCGAAGCAATGGCATGAGAAGTTCGATAATGCTATGATCTCTAGTGGTTTTAGAATCAATGAGTGCGACAAGTGTGTATATGTGAAGGACACTAATGATGGATATGTCATATTGTGTCTGTATGTCGATGACATGCTCATTGTCGGCAGCTCTGATAAGATTATCAAAGCCACTAAGAATATGTTAAACTCAAAATTTGACATGAAAGACATGGGTCTCGCGGATGTCATTTTGGGAGTAAAAATCACTCGAACACCAAATGGACTTGCGTTATCTCAATCTCATTACATTGATAAGATACTAGACAAGTTCAACAAGTCGGATACGTGTGGCCGGGACTCCAGTTGATTTGAGTCTCCACTTATCCAAGAACACTGGTGATGGTGTGTCACAGTTGGAATATTCTCTGATAATTGGGAGTTTAATGTATTTGATGACTTGTACAAGACCGGATATAGCATACTCAGTTAGCAGATTGAGTCGCTACACGAGTAACCCAGGTGCTATCCACTGGAGAGCCATTTTCAGGGTGTTACATTATTTGAGGTACACTCGTGATTTTGGGCTACATTATTCTAGATACCCCAAGAATCGAAGGGTATGCTGATGCAAATTGGATATCTGATATGTCAGATTCAAAATCTACTAGTGGATATGTCTTCACTCTTGGTGGTGCAGCTGTCTCTTGGAAATCGTCCAAACAAACTTGTATCGCAAGATCTACAATGGAATCAGAATTCATTGCTTTGGACAAAGCAACTGAAGAAGCAGAGTGGCTTCGCCAGTTTGTTGAAGATATTCCAAGATGGTCAAAATGGTAAGTCTCGACATATTCGAAGACGACATAATACCATTCGACAACTACTCTCACAAGGTATTATCACTCTGGACTATGTGAAGTCAAAGGATAATATTGCGGATCCATTAACCAAAGGGTTAACTCGAGAGCTAGTTGAAAAAGCATCGAGGGGAATGGGTTTGCAGCCTATGACGTTGAAAGGTATCATGGTGGACACCCAACCTAGCTGAATGGAGATCCCAGGATCTAGGTTCAAAGGGACAACTAAACCATATATATCTGTGTAAATCACTGAGAAGGTTCTCCTTCTACTCATTCCTATGGTGCTCACAGTGATTGGAAGATGCAGGTTAAGCTATGCTTTTAATGACCCTTAAGATTTGTTGTGAAAAGTTAAGTTAAGAGGTCACCTATGTGAGTGTGAAGTGGGGCCGCTTCTATAAGGATTGGGAATGCTACATTCTTGAACAAACACTTGCAGAACCAGGCGACGTGTTCATGGCCAAAACGAACACAACATTGAGAACTACGCTGTGTCTAGAATGGTCCTGTGTGAGGTCTATTGTCTTGGTTTACACAAATGGCGAAACAGTTCAAGGCATCAGATCCACTGGTTTGCTAGTAATACTCGATAGATTTTCACAAGGGAAGGTTCAAAGCTAGAATGCTACCTATCCTATGCAGGATTGATTCGTTCTACTCTCTCATTAGTCTTCGTTTCCAAATTTTCATTCATGTGGGGGATTGTTGGAAATGAATGGAAAATAACAATAACAGACAATAACAGCTTTCGATTTCAGACTCTCTCTTCTTCGGTTTCACGTATTGAATGAAATTCTGTCCATTCATGATCACCTTAAGTGCCATTCATCTTCGATTTCAGGTTTTATTCATGGGAATTAATTTCTTCGGTTTTGCCATTACTCTTCAGTTTCAGCAGAAATTACTAATGGCTATCTCTCCTTCTATGTGTATAAATAGAGGAGCTTAGTTGGAGGAAAACACACAACAAAAACACAACAAGCTGTGAAACAGAAAACTCCCGCCACCTCCATTTCCAGTTTCCAGTTTTTATTTTTCCTTCTTCCTTTGCTTGATTCGTTTGAGAGATAGACACAGCTGGTTCATAGGTCGGTAACGTAGTGCAACGTGAACCGATAACAGATTGTATCCTGGGAATCGAACACCGATCAAAACCTCGTGCACCCCGGTGAGGCGACGAATTCGATTTAAGGAAACCGTGTGAACACGGGCCTTCGGTTTGATTGATATACTTTGATTCACCTCTATTTTGTCCAACAAAAGTAACAGCTTAAAAGTTTTAGAAGTTCTTAAAAGCACTTTGTACACTTGGGTAAAATTGTTTATTAAAAAATGCCGCACCAGAAATTGACATGATGCGTGACTTTTTAACTAAAAAGTAGTAGACATACCATTCGACGGTACATAAAAAATATCATAACACATAAAATAAATAAATAAATAGATAACTGTCTAAACATGCTAAAAAAATCTCTGTAATTAAAAAATAATTGCCTATTGTATTACTAAATTTTTGACATAGAAATTACTTAAATCCATATTGATGAATAAGCATGCCAAAAAAATCAAGAAATCAAGAAATTTGAAAACATCATATTCATAATTATTTTCTGGATAATTTGAATTGAAATTCAGAAAATTGATTTTTGCAGATTTTAAGAAGGAACAAGGCGCAATTTCATCACAATATTTTGAAAGAAATCATTTTTACTCTGAATTTGAATTAGATTGGAAGGAATTTGTGAGAGTTTACAATGTTTGGATTGTGCTGGTTAGGGTTCTATTTTTGGGGTCTTTCACGGTAGTTATGAATACGTTATATGGTTTTAGTTATAATAAAAAGTAATTAGTCATTTATCCTAAGTATTATACTGATTTTATAAAAAGCTCCAATTTTAAATATTTTTTTTTCCTAAAACGAAAATTTCATAACTACAAATGTTTAAGAATCTGATTTCAAAATTAACAAACTTCTAAGAAAAAAGAATTTAAATCAAATTGTCACACTTGTGGCCTCTGATAAATGTTGTGACTTCCAGTTGAAATTAAATTGGTCACGGTCATATACCATACAATTTACGGGTCACAATCATATGTCTAGTTGCAAATTAAACAACTTATAGGTCAATTTATGTGTGACAATTAAATATTAAGTCACCAATGAAACAATTAATAGATCACAAATGATTTATTAGTCACAAATAACATAATTAACTCGCCACAATCACCACTTACATGATTTTTCTCACCCCAACTCACCTCACTCCTACCTTTCTCCACCACCACTGCCTCCACTTCCACTTCCACTTCCACCTCTACCTCCACCCACGGTTGTTTGAACAAAACCCGCAAGCGTAGGGGGATCGTTGACAATTAATAATGTTATGAGTTTTAGTTATCGTCCCACGAGGAATAATTGCTAACTACAATGTATTAATTTCTATCAAATTCAATGTTTATGACACAAAAAAGATGTGATTGTCTATAATTTCATGTATTAAGCTATGAATAATGTAAAAGTGAGGTTTTTATCAAGTTATGAAATGAATGTATTGGATGTCAGAATTCACCTATTTATATCTATTTATAATTCTAGAATTACGTAGTTTAGTTGACAATCGATAATCCTATGTTCTTTAGTCTTTTTTTCAAGATAAACCGAACTATCCTAAGCACGACTTGATCTTATTTCTAATCCGAATTTATATGCGAAGAGATGCATTCAAGCACACAAGCACGTGCCAAATTATCAAACAACATCACACATGCCACGAATATTATTCATAACACCCATTGTCTGTATGTCAATTATGCAATGTTCTACACAATTGTGAATCTTCAAACACTGCAATAAATAACAAGTTATCTAATTGGTAGTTAAGCAATCAAATAACACAATAAGTAAGCATAATTAATCACAAGCACAAGAAACTAAAATAATCTTTAAATAAAAAACATATGATCAGTAATTTCATCATTCATCCAATACATATAAGAATTAAGAAAAGACACCACCCAATTCAAAGAACAAAAGTAGAAGCTTGATAAGTCAATTTCTTGAACTTTTCCTTTGATTCGAGCCTTGAATCTTCAACTTCTTGTGTTAATTCTCTATTAGAACTCTTGTTAGGCTTCGCTTCAATGATAGAATATGAGATAATAGCTTCATAATCCACGTTCTGGACGACCTCTAAGTTAAAAAGATATTGAAAATATCATACCATACAAAGACAAATCAAGAGAAAAGGAAAGAAAATCTTTCCATTCGAGAAACCATGAGATCAGTCCAAGCAGTCGCATGGTTCATGGATTTTAGCCTAGGAGGTCTGGTTTAGCGTTAGAAAAATCTTATTTTTCGTTTTACAAGGAATTTTCTTGTAAAACTTGAAAATGATTTGGATTATATTATTATGTCACTATGACATTTTTTTTTCTAGGAGTCCAAATTAAAGCTTTGGTCATGATAGAGGTGTTGCGCGCACTTGTTTAAGAATGATTGTAATGTGTCGAATTCTCATTTAAACGACAAATTTCTTATTTTGGTTTGGTTGCACTATTCTTGACAACACATTCTATTTGCCGCCCATGTTAAGTTCGTAAAATTAAGATTAGATACACTTATTGTATAGTGCCAAACAGCCCTTGAACAATAAGATTTTGTCCTAAAAACAGCCCAAATTTAACATTTTCAAGCCAACAAATTGCATCTTATTTTGATTCCTATTTCATGCCTATGAACCCCTTAATCTAATTCTTTTCCTTCACTAAAGCATCCCTATTTAATTTTAATATCCACTAAGTAAGTGATTTAACTACTCTCCACTTACCTTATCACTCTCATTGCATTGGAAAATCTTAACCCCACTTCAACTCTTGCAACCACGTTTCTCTCACAAACCACCATATGTACATATAAATTTCACTTACCATATATCCGTAGACAAAAGGGACCTTTGAATCTCGAAATCATCTAAAGGATAGACTAGCAGCACCCTACAATTTTTTTTGACAAAATAGACACAGGAGGTACTCAAATTCCAAACCTTTGTGGTAAGGTATTTATGGCACTTTATGAGTAAAGAAATTTTTTTTTTTTATTATTTGAATTATGCATGTTATTGTGTTACTTATGAGAAAATAGAAGCACCCTTTGGTGGTTAGAATAAGATAAAAAAGAGGATGATTACTGGTACTTGAAAGGGGTGCTTCTATTTTCTCATAAGTAACAAAATAACATGTTTAATGCAAATTGATGGTGATCATTGATTCACTTTGCAAATTGATGTTGGCACAAATAACCAAAGTTTGCATTTCTTAAAAATATATTCTTTGCATCATTTATTTAAGTGTTTCATACTGAGTATTACTTGTGGCCCTCATCCCCTACTAAAATGTTGTAGGTTAACTCGAGCCATGGCAAAGGCTTGGCCAAGTGCTTGTGCTAGACGATACGGAGTTTTCTTAGGCGTGTTCGGTAGAGATTAAAATCGGATTAAAATTGAAAATTTAGCCGTTATTGTGGACTTTTATTAGACGAGTGGAACCCAATAACGGCTACATTTTTAATTTTAATTGAATTTTAAGTTTAGCCAAACATGCTCTGCTAAAAATTTCATGTTATGTAATTTTTTATGAACACTTAGATAATACTTTTAAAAATGTTTAAATGTCCATTTCGTCCAGTTTTTATATAATTCACGTCAACTATAATTTAGAAATGCCAGGTAGACTACGTATTGAGTCTAATAGTTGTTGAATCGAAATTTTAGTTTCTATCCTCTTGCTTAAAAATAACATAACTCGGGCTACGATGCATGCTTTAGAATGAAATCACTGACGTTTGAAAGGTTTATGAGTCTTCTAATAATAATATTTAGAATCACCTTAAAATTTTACCTAGATAATAGGTTATACCCATTTTAGTAAACTGCATCGGATCAAATTCAAAAATACAATCAAGCGTGGTTGAAAAATATTTTCGTGCTTCAAACATCATCTTCGAGACACCAATTTTTGTTATGTTGTACATATACAAATTTTATAATCTCTATTAATTTTTCATAAATTTTAGTTGATGCTTGTTAGGTCAAATATATTTTTCTTCTCGTTGCTAGACAACCGGTGAAAACTTTTACCTGCTTGCTGAATTTTCTCAAAACACTTTTCAAAATCAATTTTTACTATAATTGTCTAAGTCTATATAGTCAAGTGTTAAGATCTCCCATTATTTATTAAATATTCAAACTCTAAAATTTTTTTATTTACAATTCATTTTGGTTAAAGTTATAGAACTCAGATTTTTTTTTTTTTTTTTTGTAACGCGTCGAGTTACAAGAATTTGGGGCATTACAACTGCAGGTGGTCCATGCACTCATATGGAATTTATACCATGCGATCACATAATTATGTCTTTAATTAGTTATCAGTATTTTTGTCATATCTTTCTCTCTCGATGTACAATTAAGGTGATTCAAAGTGTATTGGAAAGCTGACTCAAATGGCTAAAATTATTCTAAATTATAATTTTCCAGTCTGAACGTTTACTATAAGAAAAATGAGTCTCAATCCGAGACTAGAAATCTAAAGCATAACTTGTTCGGTTGAAAATTGATGTATGAGAATATTTTGACTATATTTCACCCTTTTACTTCTTTTCTTGTCTAATTGACACCTAGCACTCTCGAATCTTTATCATGAGGTCCGACAAAACTTTTTAGTATTCGTACTTTAATTCCTGAATTTTGAATTTCTTGCATTTGAGCCATTTTCTCACCCATTTTTTCAAATTTCACCATTTTCATCGATCTTTATATAAAAGCACCATATAGATAGATTTAAATCACAATTCATTAAGATATCTAACAAATACTCTATTTTAAATGCCTAAATACGTGTACAAAATAAACTTATAAATAGTCCTCATGAACGTCTCTTTCAAAACTCTCATCTTGCCCAATCTGCCACAATCGTGTCAAAACTTCCCCGTCAACATTTTCATCTCGATTATTCTTACATTAATGCATTTCTCCTTGTTTGTTGCTTCCTAATCTTTAAAAATATCATCCTCATTCTTCTCTTCGAACTTATCTCTTTCTTCTTTCAATTCATACTTTTCTTTGTCGAAATTGGAGCCGAAGATATGACCAATCCAATTAGATCGTGTAAAATCTTCAATACATTGATCGATTGTGCCTTGAGCAGTAACTTCTCGACGGCTGCATGGACGTGTTCATGCCCAAATTCCTTTAGCATCTATACAAAAGGTAAAACACTTGTAACCAACCTATGGATATGGTACAATTGTAGATTTTGTGGTATATTACTGGAAAATCGTGAAAAATTCGACCATTGGAAGTGAATCTAATTAGTAGATCCAAGTAGAATCAGTTATGGAGATCTCATTGGTCCAACGAAGTTTTGGTGACCAGCCAATTTAACCTTCGATGAAGGCAACCACCTCCTGTCATGAATATGGATCCACCTCCTATGGCAGATCTGGCCATTACCATCACCTCTAACAATCGAAGATCACCGATAGTTGTTGAAGGATAAGTCGTCAGAGTTACAAATGGAGAATGATCATGGTTTATGACAAATAAGTCTTCGGAGATGGGTTAGAAAAGAATCAATCACCTTAAATAGATAGTGTTGTGTTTTGTAAGGGGTATATATAGGTTTTCACATTAGAAAAACAATAAGCATCTGGTTTTTAAAGTTGAACCCTAGCCTCATTTTCATTTTAGAAAAAAATATTTTTCTATTTTTTCTTTTATTAGACGAGCGGAACCCAATAACGGCTACATTTTTCTTCCTTTTTTGAAATTACAGAATTGCATGCAATAAAAATAGTATGAAATTGAATTGAATGATAAATATTCACTGGTATTTAGCTATATACATGTTCCCTAGAAGGTCCTTTCCCAAACAACTTTGTATGAATTTCATCCATAAATGAAGATAAATTGTAAGAAATTGAATTAACAATAGTTTCCAGAGATGATCTGAAGTCGCTCATCCCATCTTTCAAAACCTTTTAATTGTGAAATCAGTTTAGACAGTGATACAAATCAAGTCACATTATATCAAATAGAAAGTGACACAAGATCTATCTAAAATTCATGTTCATACTACAATTCACATTATAGTTTTTCATGTCACATTAATATAGCAGGTCCTACACGTCATGTTACATTATAATATTGTATTCACATAACAAAAATTCGCAAAGTTCAGTTCACATGAAAAATGCATGTCACATTAAAGTATTACAGATCACAAATATATTGTATTTCATGTTACAATATATCTAAAATTCATACTTTTGAACAGGGCGCCACGAGCTCAATATCAGTTGGATCAAATCATTTATCTGACTTCAATTCACATAAGGGTGTTTGTGCTCACTCCAATTAACTATTAGGAGGTAATTTTTTATCCACACGTGTGGCCACATTCTCCTCAATACAGGGTATACACCCACACAGCTACACTTTGAAAGCAATTAAAAAATTAGACAGCCTGTAATGGCTTGTTTCTTTCTCTAAACCCCTCTTTAGTGATGATAATGTCAATTCAAAAATATATTTTCTCCAAAGGAACATTTCCAAAGTGTTAAGATCATCAAGAAATGCAAAAAATGTAATGGTCCACCACCTTTGCGTATGATGTGGCAAAGAGATAATTTTGGTGATGAGATAATTAATAATCCCTAATCTAGCCACATCATATTCAAGAGTATCGTCATCTAGTTAAAGGAAATACATTTTTCACATCATGGCTTGCAATTGTTTTTAATTCCTTGAAATACTTTTCCTTAATTGGAGAAGGTTTTGCCTCTAACATGGGTCGATCATTGACATTAACATACCGCAGTCCAGTCACGAGGCAAACTCAGCAATTGAGAAGCAAATGAATATGTCAATTATGTTATCTCTTGTTTATTCAGTTTATTATCGACAGTAACAAAACTTGATGAATCAACTGTGATCGAACAAGATCCATGAAGTGCATATAATAAGAAAAACATGTATATTCAAGTGTTTGCTTGTTTGTATCATTGAATTTCATCACAAAGTTCATGATGACATGTTGAATAGTGTTGACTGTTATCTTGCCCAGAAACCATTTGCTTGGTTTTATGATACTTCCATTCCTATACAAATCATAATGTACAATAAATTACTATGATTTCAACACATACATAAACACCCTGGCACCAAAAATTACATACATGACATTTTATGCACCCTGATTCCGAACACCACATCATTTTATACATGTCACATATTATCCAAAATTAGGTCATAAACACATCATAAAAGTCACAACAATTGATTAGATCACATAAATGTCACAAAGTTTAAAAATCAGGTTACAACATACGATTGGTGTCGTAATCAACCTACACAACACTAACTGGAAAGTAAATGCACAACAAAACTGAAAGCATAAACATCGATTTCACATTTTTCGTAGATTTTCCACCTGAACCCGACATCTATATTCTCTTTCGAGGAGAAGATTCTTTAACCTCCTTCTTCCTCCTACCTTTCTCTATCACATTCTTTTTATCCTCCACACATTGAGTTAAAACCATTTTGAATACTTGTAAATTTTGAAAATAAGCAAAAATAGGACGATTTTACGATGAAACTTTGTGTAACAATGGCAAGGTTTTTGCTTGATACGAGGTTGTGCGAGGTTGAGATTTGAAGATAATGAACAACAAAATTGTTGGTGACTAGATTATGCAAGTTCGAGAAGAATCTCATGTGTTCATGAAAGGTAGACAGAGAAGCATGCATGGAAGAGAGAGAGTGTGTGTCGTGTAAATGAAGATTCAATTAGATTTTAATTGTTACAATTACCGTCTTTAATCTAATTTTTGTTTTAATTAAATATTTATTAATTCTAATTAATAAATTTTAATTACCACTGATATATGAATTTTAAACTAATCCGCCTTATTTATGATAACTAATCTTTAATAGTAGGTTTTTAGGTAATTTTCTTATAATGTTATTTCTAATCAGTGTTGATGAACAGTAGCCCAATGATAGTGGAGTAATTATACATTCTCTAATAAATTAAAATGTAATTCAATATTATTGGAAAATGTGACTATAATCTCATTGTCACGGGTGCAGTACATTCTCCAACGTGGGTGCAATACATTCTCCAACACATGAAAAAAAAGTCTTAACTTTATTAGAAAATGTGATAGTGAACCACTCATTTTATGAAATACACTACTATTTCTCTTACTATTCCTATAAACAATTTATAAATTTGTCAAATGAAATAACTTAAAAATTATGTATAATGGTGAAGCTTCATTTTCAAACATAATTTTAATGGATCCACAAGTATTTTCCACGTATCATCACCCCATTCTATATATTTGTAAATTAGATGTTCTATAAATTCTTTCAAACAGAAGCTGAACCATTTTTTTTTTAACTTCAAAAGAAGCTTATCATTTTTTAGGTCCCACACAACCATGAGGGGTTATAATACTTTTTCATAAGGCTTATTAGCACAAAACGTCCATACATTCTTCGTTTCAATTTTTTACATTTTCATCCCTATTTCCACGTTTTATTGCGAAAAAATCATTTTCCTCAAAATCTGTGAAATGACAAATATACCCTTTTATTTAAATAAAACAAAAAGAAAAAAAAATAAAAAACTAATTGCAATCATATGCCCAAATTTTTCAAAAAATTACAAACGAGTCCCAAACAAATAATAAAAAAACCAAAAATAACTCCAAAGGTATTCCCACTGGTTTATCCAAAGGACTTCCGAATTTCTGTACTGTTTATTTGATCTCAAAATAAAAATTCTCTTTTGTGCAAAATGCTTTTCGATAAGCATCATTTGCTTCACCTCTTTATAAAAAAAAATACAGCAAATGCAAGAGCAAATGAATAGTAATAGCTTTTCCCTTGAAGAATGTCCCAGACATATTCATAGTATGAAAGGTCTGTTGTTTCCTTTGTCTAATTAACATCGTTTCCAGTTTTTACTTTCTAGTTTAGTACATTACAATGTACTGTTAAACCTAGCCCACATATTTTTGGAGTACGTGTCGCCATTTATAAGAGGAAGAGCGTTAAATACAATATCAAAAAACAACAAAACTAACAAAAAATAGGATGAATTTGACGGAAGTCCATTGTTGTAGCAAGTACGGTGTGATATGGCGAAGCCGGAATGGGTGGTCTTCAATGGTGGGAATCACTGCCGACGTTGAAATTGACGAAAAAAGACAGCGTGTGTTCGTTCTACCAACTGCATTTTTGGTTGAGTTTGGCCATATAAATGTTGTTTGTTTAATTGATTTATAGGAAAGTGTTTGGTGGGTTAATGACTGCTGTTTGTTGTGGAGGTTGGCTAGATGGAGTCGATGGTTCCATTTGTTCCTTTTTATCTATTGGGGGCGGGAAGAGGGAAGATGATAAAGTTATTTTGGATTTTTGTTTTGATTTTTAATTGTGTTGGGAATTCGTTTGTAATTTTTTGAGAAATTTAGACATATAATTACAATTAATTCTTTATTGTTTTATTTAAATAAGATGATATATTTATCATTTCATTGTTCTGTACTATTCTATTGACAATAAAATACCCGAATTTACTCCATTTCTTAAGGGGCTTTTTCCAAAATAGCCGGGTATAATAGATCAATTTGGGTTTTTGTAGAAAAGTCTATTTTACCCTTAATGATATATAATTTGTTTATTGCAAGTATATCCTTTCTTTATGAATGGTTTTAACAATTGATATATTATATTTTTATATTTTCAATTCTATCTATCAATTCTATCATTTGATCTACAAGATTAGCATAATCTATAATCTTTCTTTCATATTCTTTGATAAGTTTAATATATTCCTCATACGTTCTATTTCTATTTACTAGTTGAGTTTTAATGTTTTTTATTTTTTCTAACATCATTTCTAACAAGTTATTTAATCTTTTAGCTGTATATCCAGGCATATTTATCTTATATTTCTTCTTTCTTGGTTTTTATCATTTAATTTTCTTCTAATTTGAAATATATCCGAATAACTCTTAAAATATTTCTTTAATTTTTTATCAAATTTTTCAAGTTCTAATATGTTTCCATCTTCTTTTAATTGGATACATATTTCAGTAGTATATTTCATTTCATTTCTCATTTTTTCTAACAAATTATCTAATCCTTTTACAGTATATCCTGGCATATCAATTATCAACTGATAATAAAGCATACATCAAACAACATCATATATAATCCCTGCGATTCTTTCCAGATATAAGGAGAATTCTATCTAAATTTAACAAAACTAATAGTTTTACCTTAGTTTTGATCTCTGGTTTATCTTCTTAGAACAGAGTGACCTTCAAGCTCCTGGATCTGCAAACTATTCCTTCAATGACTTCCTGCCTACAAGGATCCTTGCTATTCCAGCTTATGCTTTCACTGTATATTTTCTAAGGATTCAAAACTATAGATCTTAAATAAGGAAAACTCTTCTTTTGTTAAAGTAAGAGAGAAATTCTTCCTTTCAATCTATCAAGAATCTATGGGAAGAGTAGTTTAAAGACTCATATCTGTTTAAGAGGATTGGAATATGAATGATAATATCAAAGTATTATTGATATCGAAAGATTTGGTACAAGATCAACAGAATATTTGGCTATCTCACAAGTTGAGTGCTCAATATTTTTTCTCTCCAATTCGTTCTATCTTTCTCTAAGCCCGAAGGCCTCTATTTATACATCCAATTGAGGCAAAATTATTGGCCTCTTACATCATTGCTTTCGTCATACATCACTAAACTATTAGTGCTTTGAAATTAAGAACCTCCTGGTCCCTCCATTAGAGTCACATCTTCTTTATATCCTTGTCTTGGTATGCAGCTGGCTTCCTTTAATCACATCTTCCTTATCTCTTTGGAATCTGCTTTTTGATTTTGCTGGCAAGTGGGGCACTCTCTGGCTTCACATGCTCTTTGCAAGGTAGATATGCATCCTGGCATCTGATGTGTGTCAAATTTGTTGATATAATCTCTAAGTATTTCGGATTTTTGCATTCCATCATTTGTAAGTAGAGTATATCCTTCATATTGACATAAACATCTAAATCTTTTTGTATAAAGATTTTTAGCCATATTATAAAGAACTTTGTATCCAAGAACTCTTCGGTTCTTCATCCATGCTCTGGTAAATTTTGGTACTGGTTTGTTAATTACTCCCATATCCATAGCAAAATTCCATCCAACATATCCAATTGTAATAATATGTTCTGCTGGATAGAATATTCCTCCATCTATTTCTGGACTAAGGGTATAAAATTTTAAATATATGGATCTTCCCTGAGCATACTTGGAAACTTCAGATTTGAATATTGACCAAACTTTTCAAGTTCTTTAAAATTTTTATCTGGATAAATTAAATCCAAATATCCATAGTCAGCCATCAATTTTACCATTGTTGGTTCGGATCCTTTCATCATTATTATTCTTGGGTAAATATGATCACCTGGTGAAATGAAATATGAATCAGTTGCTTTTAATTCATACAGCATTCTAGTAACCATCTTGTATTCGTCTTCTTTTGGAGACAAAGGGACTTCGTCTTCCTCATCTGGTTGGATCCTGATAGATTTAGAATGTCCTTCATTGATAATAATCTTTTTGGGACTTTGAATAGTAATATCCTTTTTTGGTCCACTGCTGCTTCCGCTTGGTGGATCACTTCGTATTTGTACCTGTTTGGTATTAACCTGTTGGTATCTAATAGTATCTTTGGTATCTTTAGTATCTGGTGATCTTAATTGAGCTTTAATAGCTTCAATTTGATCAATAATATCATTTGTAACTTTCATATGTGATGAACTTATATCCATCATAATTTTAACATTATGTTGTAATATTTCGTTCATCTGGTCCATCCCATATTTGATATCTTCAGCTTCATCCTTGGCATAAAGAGTCATGGCTTTAAGCTCATCTAGTATCTTTATGGTGTTATCCATCTGCAAATTCAATATTTCTGCTTAAAAAATCTGCAAGAAAATTGTTAATCCCCTTAATATGGATAATTTCAAAGTTACAAAATGATAAATAAGTTTGCCATCTGTGTAATCTCCTATATTGGGGTTCCATTGGTAATTTATTCCTGACTAATCCTGCAACTTGAGAATTATCAGTTTCAACAATGAATTTCTTAGATAATAAGAATAATGAAAACTTTTTTATTCCTCTAATAATTGCTAATAATTCTTTTTCATGTGTGGTATAATTTATTTCAGCTTGATTAAAGGTTCCACTTGAATATCTGCAAATTTCATTTAAATCCGTTTTCAATATTGCTGCCCAATATTTATCTGAGGCATCAGTATTAACAATTAAATTATCTTTTTCATCTGGTAGTCTAAATTTTGGTAAATTTTTACATTCTTCTTTTAATGATTTAACTATTTCTGTATGTTCATTATTCCATCGCTTAGTATTTGTTTTTCTTAATAAAACATGTATCTTATGTCTCTTTTTTGAAAGATTTTCAATAAATCCTTCAGCATAATTTAGATATCCTAAGAATTTTTGTATTTGTTCTTTGGATTCTAATTTATTTGGAAAACTACTTATCTTTTTAGATATATGAATTTGTAATTTAATTCCTCTAGTATCTATTATTAATCCAAGGAAATCAATTTCTTATTTTTCTATAATAGCTTTCTTTTTAGAAAGAACAATTCCTTCCTTTTTATATTTATTTATAAATTGTATTAAATAATTCCTATGTTCTTCTTTATTATTGGAACATATCAATATATCATCTACATATACTATTAGAAATTTATTAAATTTTCTAAATATATCATCCATTCTTCTTTGATATATTTGAGGTGCATTTTTCAATCCAAAAGGCATAACTAACCATTCATATTTGCCTTGGGGTGTACTAAAGGCTGTATATTGTATACTATCTTCTTCCATTTTTATCTGCCAAAATCCTGATTTGCAATCAAATTTAGAATAGTATTGTTTTCCTTTTGCAAGGTTTATTAGGACTTCTTTATTTGATAAAAAGTATCCATCAAATCTAGTATATTTATTTAATTCCTTATAATTTATAACCATTCTGGCTTTTCTTCTAACTTGCTCAGAATGTTTCATAAACATAAAGGCTGGGCTACTATGGGGTCCATTACTTGGTCTAATAAGTTTTTGTTCTAGTAATTCTTTTATTTGAACATTGAATTCTTGTGTATCTTGTATAGTATACCTCATTGGTCTTACTCTTATAATCACATTTTCTATTAATTCTATTTTTGCTTTAGGATGATATGGTTTCCAAAATATTAATGGGTTTTCTCCATAAAAATTTTCTAATTGTTCTATAATTTTTTCTATACTTATCTCTACTCCTGTTTTTAAGACTTTTTTATACATTATTCTTTTATTTCTTATTTCATTTTGTATAATTGGTTTTTTCCCCCATCTATCACCACGCTGGGCTGACTGAACTCTATATGGTCTAAATTCTCTTGGTATCTTTAATAAATGTCCACAAGGGGTTTGTAACATGATCATATAATTATTTTGTTTATAATATTGGAACTGTTGTATAAAGTCATTTCCTAATAATATATCACATTCTAGCTTATCATAACTATATATCTTATTGATTATTATTTGTTTACTTCCAAGTATTATACTGATCTTATCAGCACTATTTATTATCTGGGTTTCTTCTCCTGTAACTCCTATTATTTTTATTTTACTTTTATTTTCCCATGTCTTAATTAAGAAGTTTTTAAATATAGTTATATCACTTCCTGTGTCTATTAAGGCACAAGTTGTTATATCTGTTTCTATAATAGTGACTTGTATATATACTGCTAATGGAAAGCTTATTTGATTATTCATCTTTGCTACATAATATTTTGTCCTTTATGAAATATATATAATCCTTCTCTTTTTATACTATAATCTTCAAATTCATTTAAGAAACTCATTCCTAATAATATATGAGGATTAATATTCATGCTTTCATCTATATAACATGGCACTATCAGGTCAATTCCTCCTATTTTTATAGGTACTTTAACTTCTAATTCTGTAGTATGTATTTGTCCATCAAAATTTACATATTTATATGGTTCTTTTTTATAAGGTACTAAACCTTTATTTCTTATTGAAGCTATATGGCATTCACTAGCTCATGTATCTATTAATATATTTGGTCCTGATATTATTTCTCTTCCATTGAACTATTCTCCATTTATTTTCATATTTCCTGTATTCCTATTTAGTTTCATTTCTCTTATATGACTATTTTCTCCTAATAATCTAGGTATTCTAAGATTTGATGATCTTCTGATTAGTTTTCCATCTTTGAATATTATATTTTTATCGGGGTATTCTTCTTCCCTAAATTCTATTATATCAGGTTTATCTGTTGATATCCTAAATTCATATTCCTTTGGAATCAAGTTTACCTGTTTATTTGGTTCTATAATTTTACTAATATCTTTACATTCTTTATGGATTTCTATATATGGTTTTCTAGAATAAATACTTCCATAATTAGAATTAGTAAATGTATATAAAGCTCTATATTCAATAGTCATAATTTGGTCTCCTGGTTGCATTATATCATTCCTATGTAATTTAAAATGCAACCCTAAGACTTCATTAAAGTTTTTATCTTTTAAAGAAATACAATATTTTGGGTAACAAGTAAATATTAATTTCTTATATGCTAAATTTCCTTCTATAGTTCCCAAATGACTATCTCTTAAATTTAATATTCTTCCATCATGTAGACTTACTGTTAAGGGTGAATCTATTCTTTCTCTAAGTAAGGATTTAAACATTATCTGTATTCCTGCTAAGTAAACATATTGAATCTTTTCACTTTGTTTTTTATTAATTTTTGATAATAATTCATCAACTGTATTCTTTGTTAAAAGATTTAGTTTATGTGTTCCTTGAGTTGTTCTAACATCTATAGTTTTTTCAATCTTATGGTATTCATTTATAGCTATTTTTTCTCTTTTCCATATTCTATCAAAGATTTCCCATTTTCCTACTTTCAAATTTAAAGATAATTTTTGTAATTTTCTGAATTTATGATTATCAAAAGTTACTTTTAATCGATATCCTTCTATTCCTTCGTATTCTTATGTTTCTATATTATCCTTTTCTATTTCTTCAATCTCTTTATTCGGATTCGGATTCATTTTCTTCTGATTCTGTTTCACTTACAAATATTTCTTGATCATAGTATTGTTCAATATCAGATATTTCACTTAATTCATCTTCTATTTCCAAATATTCCTTTTGTAATATTCTAACTTTCTTTTTATTACAATCTGGACTTATATGTCCTATCTCTCCACAATTCCAACATTTACATTGACTTTTATCTTTTTTATTATAGGTTTTATTCTTTTGTTGTTTATTTGGATTAAATCTCCTCTTATAGTATCTTCTCTTGGGCTTTGTATATTTCTTCCTAAAATTTCTGAATTTTGTAAATCTTTTATTTTTATGTTTTCTTTTAATATTTTTCCTTTCAGGATAACATCCCCATTGTGTAGGTTTTTCCATATCCTCACAACATATCCTCGTTAACTTTCCTGATCTTTTTAATAATTGTCTTTGTTGACATATATATGCAAGTCTATCAAATAGAAATTTTATCCTTGATCCTAAGGATCTTGGTATTCCTATATTATCTTTTATATATTTTTCAAATTCTATTTTAAAATATATTCCCCATTTTTCAGGTAATTTAGTATAGTACATATCTAAATATACTTCCTGATTTTCATTACTATAAAATTGTATATAGTAATAATTTTTAAATTCACAAGTGTATTCTTTTATTTTACACATATCACAAATTGTTAAATTTATTAATTTTATTCTAGCATCATCTTTTTCTCTTTTTGCTTCATCTTGAAAATTTCTAATCCATTCTTCTCCTAAAAATTCATTTGCAATATATGCTACTAATCTTTCTATTCCTGCTTTATCTGATTTTATTATCTCTGTTTGTATGTTTCTTTTCATTAATAATCTAGTATCATCATTAACACCTTCCCACCAATTTCTTACATTTCCTTCAAATGATGCTATTAAATAATCTATTCTTCTATCTGTACTTTCCCAAGTATCTTCTTTGTTATATAAAAAGAATAGTATCATTGAATCTGCCCAAGTTAGTAAGGCTTTCTTTGTATCTATTTTACAATCTAAATCTAATTTTGTCCCTCCATGGTTAATTGGTTTATCATAATTATCATTTAATTCAAATCTATCTCTATATTTATTTCCTTTAGATGGTTGTCTATTTATTATTTTATCATAGAATTGTTTATAAGGTTTATTATATATAGGTACATAACTCTCATCTGGATCAATTTTTTGGTTAGAGGTTTCTGTTGGGGTAGGTCCTCCTCCAGTATTCATTAAAACTTGGTATTCATATATATTTTCTAAACTTAATTGATCAAAGTTTTCTATTAGTAAATCTAATTCTTCATTCATCTTTTTCTTTTTGAATTTCTTCTATAGTTTTTCTTTTTTCTAATGTTTTCTTATAATTTTCTTCCTTTTCTATTATTTTTGGTAAAATATCTTTTCTAAAATAATCATCCATACTACCTGCTTCTATTACTAAGTTTTCTTGTTTTATATGCTTTTTCCCTATCCTAGATATTTCTTTTTCTATAAGTTTTTTATCTATCTTCTTATCTTGACATTTATTATTTTCTTTTAATTCGCTAATTTCCATTTTTAATATATTTAATTCTTCTTTTATCTCATTCCTTAAATTTTGTACATCAGTTATTAACATTTTTATTAATGTTTTTAAGTCTTCCATATGATTATCTTTTCTTTGATTGGTTTAAATAGTATATTCTGCATTCAGTATCTTTACAATCTTTTATAATCTTATCATACTTTTGTTTTTTATTTTCATCAGTTGTAAGTTTTTTTAATTCTTCAAAATAATTTGCTCTTTCCTTATATTTTTCCCGTTTTAATTTCAATATTTGTTTTTCTTGATATTTTGTTAAATCTCCAGGGGTTAATAATTCGTCTAATATTAGATGATTAATTATTTTTATTATTTTTAGATTTTTATTCAAATTATTTTCCATTTTAATAATTAGGTCTTACTTTTGATTGATTTAGATAGAATAGTTGACATTCAATATTTTTTGATTCTATTGCTTTCTTACTAAATAAGAATTTTTCATATTCTGAAGTTGGAAGTCTTGTTAGATTTTTATAATATCTAGCTTTTATTCTAAATTTTTCTTATTTTAATTTTAATATTTGATTTTCTTGATTATTGGTCAATCTTTGTTCTGGTATATTTTCTATTTGTTGATGTAATTTTTGTACTGAATTATAATCTCTATCAAGTTTTTCTTTAAATTTTTCTATATTAAATATTATCTTATCATGAAAGTTCATTATTTAATGATAATTCTTGTATTTTTTTCTTTACAATGTAGTATGATTTCTTCTCTTTCAATTTCTTTACCAATTTTTTCATATATGTATTCGTCTATTATAGTTCCTATTATTAGTTTATCTAATATTTGCTCTCTTATTTCTCTAAGCAATTCTTTAACTATAATTAATGTTATCATTTTTAATTTTTTAGGAAATGGTTCAATTATATAATTTCCTTGCTCATCTTCTAACATATAATACCAGTCTGTTTTAGTAATTGTTACTTTTTTAGTCATATTTTCTTATTTCTTTTTCGATTAAATCATACATATGTTTTTCTTAGGTTTCTAATATCATTTCACAAGTATACATATCTTTTACAATATCTAGTTTTATTTTTTCAATTATAAATTGTTTTATCTCTATAGGTAATTTTTCAAGTAATTTTAATGTAATTGTTACACTTTTATTATTTAATATTGGTTTTATAATTATTATGTTAAAATCTTCTCTTATTATATGATATCTATTACCTAAATCTTCAATTTTCATTATTTTTAATAATTTTGTTTTTCTTCAAATTGTATTTTTATGATTTTTATAAATCTTATGTAGGTCTTTTATGGCTCTATGGCTCTGATACCAAACTGAGGGGTGCTACTTTGAGCGAACAAAAATCTAAAAATCTAATAAATTTTAAAATCTAATAATCTGTAAAAATAGGTCTTATAATGTTTCTAATAAATTTTCAAAATCTAATAACATCTGAGAATTTATAATTTCAAGATCTGTTATTATATCTATATTTGGATTAAAAGGTATCTCGTATTTAGAAATATTCTTTTTCCTTTTTTCCAATTTATCTATAATATCTTGTATATCTTTTGTTATTATAGATCTTACTATTCCTTTAGCAAAATTTTCTATCATATTTTCTTTAAAGCATCTTAATATTTTTTGAGATGCATTTAATTGTTCTTGATATCCAATCTTATCAAATTCATTTTCAAATTCAATTTCCTTTTTATCTTTAACTATCTTTTTAATTTTATATGGTCCTCTTTTAGTTTTAGGTTTTTTATAATTTTTATTAGTCATTTAAAATATAGGACTTGGTTGTATTCTTTTCTTATCTTGAAAGCTTTAGTTGCAATTATTGTTTTTAAGGGTATTTTAGGTAATTTATATGGTTAAATAGTGAAATGTGGTATTTTGGAAAGGCTATTGGTTTATTTTGGGTATTTTCAATAACCGAACAACTGTACAAATTGTACGCATTACGCAACCTATATACAAATAATGTACACATCACAGAACTTTTCGCAGCCCAGCAATAAAACAACCTCATCAGACCAAAGTACAGAAACTTAAGATCCCCACGAATTTCAACTTTCCTGAGATTACCATCTTCCGGTGAGTGGGTTTGTTTTAAAATCCCTCTCTCTTTGTTTTGTTTATCGTAATATTGCTTATAATTCATGTATTTGCACAAAAAATTACAAAACCATGAAATTTAATTCATAGTTTTAATTTATGAATATGGGTATCTTGATTTCGACAGTATTATTTTCGTTATTTGATTTATTATTTTCGCTTGCTCAGACATCAAATTAATATGGGATGGTTTTCATATGCGGCCCCGATTATTCAATTAATTAGTTCATGAAGGGTTTTCGAGGGAAAAACAGTGATCCAATTCATAATTCTTTTAAAAGAAACTGTAATTATTCTTCGAACGGAATTCCGGGTTCTGTCTCATCCGAGGCAGGACCAAGTGCCAGCAGTAGTAAGCATCACAAGTCCTTAGCCATTTGGTCGGGAATCTGGCTACCGGCTTTGTCCATTTTTGGGACTTCGAATAGTAATAACAATAGTGAGCAGAAAAGTTGCTGCAGTAGTCCTAGGAAGAAGTCTGCTAGTGGGAGAAACTATTATGAGGGTTGGAGAGCAGCTGTGAGGAGAGTGATGATGAATGGTGGATCAATGAGGAGAATATTGGGGTTCACTAAATCAGGGGTTTCCGTGTCGAACAGCAAGATTTGGCTTTTGGGTATTTGCTATAAAATTGGTCAAGAAGGAGATGACTTGAATTCTTCCAGTTCTGATCCGACTCAGAGAGAGGAATTTGCTGCGTTTGTTGAGGATTTATCATCTCTGATTTTGATCACATACCGAAAAGGTAGTGTATATATGTGGATCAAATGAATGTATTGATGACTGATGATGATGGCGAGGTTTATGAGATTCTTGTTGTTTTGGTGAGCTTGTAGGATTTTATCCCATTGGAGATTCAAAGTACACTAGCGATGTTCATTGGGGTTGCATGCTTCGGAGCAGCCAGATGCTTGTTGCTCAGGTATTACCCTCTTCTCTTGTTAAGTCTTAGCGTGTGTATAATTAGCAAATGCTAATTACTTTTCTATGTGCACAGGCATTTCTTTTTCATATATTTGGAAGATCGTGGAGGAAATCTCTACAAAAGGTGACGTACATTAATGCTGAATCTGATCATTATGCATTTATATTTTCGTAATGTAGATATAGATAATTTAATCTATGTACATCTGAAGGCCTCTAAGGTATGTTGATGTTCACATTGGTGTTCTTCTAATTATGCAGCCACTTGATCAAAATTACATTGAAATATTGCAAATTTTTGGGGATTCTGAAGACTCACCTTTCTCCATACACAATCTTCTCCAAGCTGGAAAGGCTTATGGCCTTGCTCCAGGATCATGGGTAGGTCCATATGCCATGTGTCGCACCTGGGAAACTTTGGTGCGTATTAAGCGGGAGGAGAAAGAAAATGGAGGCTTGTCCTCGATGATGGCTATATATGTGGTTTCTGGTGATGAAGATGGGGAACGAGGTGGAGCTCCTGTTCTTTGCATTCAAGATATTTCTAGGCACTGTGTTGAGTTTTCCGGAGGTGAAGTTGATTGGACTCCTGTCCTCATGTTGGTTCCATTGGTTCTAGGACTGGACAAAGTTAACCCAAGGTATGAAGTTATATGTCAAAAACTAGGGAATGAAAGTATATTTTTTTTGTAAAATTTCAAATTTTGTAGATTTTCCTCAGCTAACCATTCTTATGTTTGCTCTGTGATCAGCTAGAGATGATGTAGGACAACGTGGCTATCCTATCTGTGTCCTAATTTACTACTACTAATCTGGTTAAAAAGTGGATAAGTCAGACTACAAACTTGATGAAAAGTGGAAACACAGAAAGCTTAAAACTTATTTTGGAATTCAAATGTGTGAAACAGGAGAAAGATTAGTAATTTTAAAATGGGGGAAAATAATTATATAATAAGTCCTTTTTCTGTATATGAACTTTCAACTGGCCTTTTCTAGGCTTCTATCTCATTGATGCTTTCCACGTTATGATGTTAACTAATAGGAATAGTTGTGCTGCTTTTGCCGCTAGGACATAGCACATCAAAAACTTGGGAGTTATCTAGAGATCTTGGGGAAGGTGCTAAATGGATACCTGTCTAGCAAGATTAATTAAATTATAGGGATGACATCTTTGTGGTGTTACATCAATTTCTTGATAGTTTGCAGGCAATTTGTGTTTTTAAGGAAAGCCATATCTTAGATGAAGGTATTGGCATGAGATGAATATGACTTGATGAAAATTAAGCTTTTGTACTTTTTTTATTTTTTGCCATATACATAAAACAGATCCTTTCCAGAGAAATTTTGAGACAATTCAATGAGAAAAATAACTGTGCTTTGGGGAGCAAAAGGAGAAATAATTGTTCATGCATGCCATTTGCGACACAAAGAAAGTCACTCCTAGCGGGGCACTTCTTGTCATCATAAATGATGAAAATTGAGTTTTATGTTGCAATATTCTTGGGAGGTGTGATTATCTGTTCTGTAACATTATGGCAACATTGTATATTTATCTTATGCTTATTAATTGGACTACAAGATTTTGTGATGAACCTATCCAGCAGGTTTTCCTGTGGCCCATGAAGACTGTACAGCAATTGCCAAAACTAAGCATTGTCATTGGACTTTACATATTGTAAATGTCTTCAAGTGGCAATTAAGCACCTAATTTAGTTGTGATTCTACTAATGTCTTTTCTCACTTCTGTATGAGTTATGGATAATTGAATTATTCTGAATATATTGCTACATATATATGAGCTCCGAAAATGTATCTTCACCTTCTTAACTTTACTATCAGTTGATAGTTGAAAATGATAAGACCTAAGATCATTGCTGGTATGTCGCCAAGTAACAAACGAATAACACGTTGCAGAGCAGAATTGTGGTTACTGATGTGCAGTAGTAACCACATCACTTTATGGAAAATCAAACTTTAGAGCTAGAGAAATGGAAACTATACTGTTAAGCAAGTTTTCAAATAACTTCAGTCTTCATGCCACTTCTTATCTATTTATTGTGACCCTTTTTAAATTACACCTGTTGGTGATAGCTATTGATTTCTTGCGAAGACGCAATCCTTCTTTCTTCACCATGGACCAACACTTTGCACATTCATACTGGTGAATGACACTAAATGTGTCGTTTATCTTGATCTGCTATCACTTCCATACCCTTGTACCTTGAATCTCGGTGCATGGAACTTTACATTCAGAAATGCTTGATTATATGGTTTTTGATGCATAGAAATGTAATATTAAGGAACCTGCGTGTCTGCGTCGGTAGAACTTAGACGATATAAAGATGCTTTTAAAGATTGAGTAGCATACTTACTACGTACAAAGATAAGTGGATGGCCACGGTATGCAATTGAGTAAATGAATTACTGATAATGCATAGTCTGAGAAGCATAAAATTGCAGTCAAGGTAAGGAATACATTGCAACATTGCACTCAAGGATTTTAAGAACGATAGAAACAAGGGAAGCACACTGTCAAGACTTACATGTTTATTTGAACCAACTTGTGGAGAGTCTGTGTATACATTCTGTTCTTTCGATTATAAGAAAGGGCAATTTGTGTTTATTTATTAGCTCTCTCTCACATTGGGATGGGGTTGGGTAGAAGGACCGGTTTTAGAAAATGATGAATTAATTTCTGGATAGGTGAAGCTAAGCTCGTAATAGGAAAGAAAGGGATGTGGTGTTCCTGCTCCGTGCAATAGAATTAGAGAGTGCATGGTAATGAGCTAATCAAAAAGGAAGGACCAGTAAAGAAAATGGTGAAATTATTTCCTGATTGGTAATGCAAAGCCATGAAAAGAAAGAAAGGGATGTTGGTGCTTTTGCACCATATACTATAGAATTAGAGATCTACACGCTAAAAGTTTAATCAGAGAGGCAACTGAGATTGATATTTGGGACTAGCATAGAGTTACCATGCATGTCAGAAAAATCACATAATTATACAATGAGATTTAGAGGGAGACTTTCCTTAGATATTTTGCTATTGGATTATGCTAGTTGGGGCATGTCTTGCACTAACCTAAAGAATGTGACCTCAATGAAATGTATTAGAAGATTAGAAGAGGGAGAGAGACCAAAATTAACATGTCCTGATGTGGTTGTGAAAGGTTTTCTGGCATTGGATCTTTCCGTAGATGCGTGGTAGATAAGTCATGCGGTGTGATGAAAAAGAATAAATGTTGCTGATCCCTAAATTAGTGGGAATATCGGGTAGTAGTTAATAATGTATTATGGTTTTAGAAAAAAAATACTTTTCAAGCTCACTGATCATTTTGCCAGGTTATATGCTTTTGATGTATCTTTTGTCAGATTTACTTTATATCAACTGTCTCTCTAATCTCGCTCTATCTCTTTCTATTTGTTTGTGTTTTTGTTCTCTTAATTCTAACGAATACATACTCAAATTTTTAGTTGGTACCCTAATGTTAATGGAAACTTTACATTGTCATCAGGTATCTTCCTTTACTGGCTGCTACGTTTACTTTTCCGCAGTGCCTTGGGATATTGGGTGGCAGACCTGGTGCTTCAACATACATAGTTGGAGTGCAAGATGAAAAGGCATTTTATCTTGATCCACATGATGTTCAGCAGGTGCGTGGAATCCTGTTGTCCTCTTGTAGGAGCCTCACTATATGCTCTTATTTGTAATAGTTGGTTATATCATATTATCACAAATTTCAATTGTTGGTATACCAAATATACTTCAACATGATATTGAGAAAATAATAAATGTTAGAAAGGCTTCTCAAGCCTTTATTTGAACTTGTTGCATTTTTCAAAGCTGTTGGAGATTGTATACCATTTGAAATGCTTGCTATTACAGTTCGGTTCATGATCAATTGCAATAATAATAAGATTTAGAAATTTGGAAAATTCATTCTTTGCTGTGGTCATCCTCTTCTAGGTTTTCGCAACTCACTACAAATCTGATATATTGTTTATGTGTAACACCTCCTAACTACTTTTCATACTTCATTTTAGGTGCCCAATTTTATGTTGGACACTTTAATAAGCAGCTGAATGGATGATGCTGTCACTAAATTACTTAAAAATAGCTTATAACAATTTTTCTTGCTTCCTATCATTGTGGAATGTTGTGATTGAAGTTCAGGTATTTATGGGAGGACCAAATATATTAATCATTTGGTGTTAATGTGATTGCAGATATAATATACATTCTAAGATGACTTGGCATGAGGAAGTACCAAATGACCAATATATTGCAGAACTTAGCCCCCTTTTTATCCCCATTTTTTTTAAACTCATTTTTTAACCACACGTTCTTCCAATAAAATAATTTTACACATAAGCTCAAAAATTGTCCCTATTTTTTAACTACACGTTCTCGAAAAAATCACTATTACAAAATCTATTCTCACATAAAATGGGGCTCAAAAAAACCCTTAATCTATTAGACTACTGAATAATATAGTTACTGTAATAAAAAAAAATAGAAGAAAAGGGGAGAGACAATTATTGGAAATGGATGATTGATTAGACCTGTCTTTAAATTAGGCCCTGTTTGGTACACATTATTTTTTTTCATTCTCATTCTTCTACTCATTTTCAACCACACATTTTTCAATAAAATAATATTTTCCATCTCATCAGTAACTTTTCCTTTATTTTTAACCACACATTCTCCATCAATCTATTATTCAATAATACATTCTTTCAAAAGAATGTGTTCCAAACGCACTAGCTTTTATAAAAAGGTCCCCATCCCAAACTGATCCTTTCTATGTTCTTATACCATGGGATATGCTATTTCAAGTGAATCCTTCACCCCACCATATACAATGTAGATTTTTGATGCATTATTTGCACCTAGGTGTGACTGATGAGCTTTGTTCATACCATACCAGCGGCTGTGAAGCCTAATCATGGAGACCGTCGTTGCTCTAAATGATTTTTCATTGTCAATGTATTTGTAAATTGTACCTGAAAAAATTCAATTAGACTGTTCGTTGATGTATCACTCAGGAACTTTAATGCTAGTTATTTTTTGCTTTGCACACTGCTGTAATTGCACTTATTTTCTTTTCCTTGCATTTAAATTATGAACTTTAATTGATGTTTGATTTTCTATTTCTGGTAGTTTTTTGTACGGTTTCTCTATAAGCTCTTACACATGATGGCATACTGTAGAATCTGTTCTCACTATCATTTGATGGTAGGTTGTCGATATTAAGAGGGATAGCATAGATGCTGACACTTCGTCCTATCATTGCAAGTAAGTTAATCCCGCAAATCAATTTTGCTCCCGTTCCATGCACCTCTTTTCTCTGTCATTCCAATTTTGAGCTGGCATACTTTTCGCTTTCTGTTCTTAACCTTGTCTTCTTTAATTTTGCTATCAGTGTTGTACGACACATCCCTTTGGATTCGATTGACCCATCATTGGCAATTGGGTTTTATTGCAGGGATAAAAGTATGCAGGCATTTCTGTTCCACTTTCCTAGTTTTTTAAGAATTTATGCATCATGGCCAAATCCCTTGTAACCATTAAATCTCATTTTGATATTGGCAGGTGATTTTGGCGATTTCTGTGTTCGTGCATCGGAGCTAATCGATCAATCAAATGGCGCTCCATTGTTTACAATAACCGAGACCCGCAGTTCTCCAAATCCAGCTGCTCATCACGAGACTTTGAGCGATAATGCCACCGGAGAATATGATTCTACTGATATGCTGCCCACTGATGGAACCGAAGATGGTGCACAAGATGACTGGCAACTCCTCTGACTGATTTATGCTGTGATCCGAAGCAGATGTTAGATACAGCAATGTGCATATAATCTTTTCCGCTGTAAATTATCACGATTGTCTTAAACTCCATAGAATCTCATTGAATGACGATTTGGGGTATCCTCTTTTCTGTTAGTTTAACGAACATTAGAGGGTATGTTGTAAGGTTATGCAGTGGTTCATTCTTTAATTGCAAATACTCCTTATTTGACTGTTATACACATCACTTGATGCTTCATTCTGTATGGCTCTCTTTTTCAGTCAATTTAATTCGTGCAAAGTGCCTGTTTTTAGCAATGTTTTTGAAATTATACCGTTTAATTTGACTAGGTTTGTAATCTATTACGAGTAAAACCCGTATCATTAGATTTTGGACATAACTGGGTCGATTGAGAACCGAATGAGCCGGTCTGTGGTTGATTGTGTAACACTCCAATTTTTTGTAAAATAGAAAGACTTAATTTATTATGTTATCATTTATCTTTTAGAAAATAGAAATCATTTTACATCTTAGTATTGTTAGTCATAATAAAATTCATAGGATAGTATGATTGTTTGATCCATTTATTTTATTTAGTTTTGGCCAAGTATTTAAGTATGGGAATAATACAGTCATGTTTTTAAGTATCATCATTTCAAAATGCAGGAAAGAGGTTTTATATTTCAAAAATCGGGTTTTCATTAAAATTTATTTATGAATTAATTATTTTATTAATACACTTGCACATAATAAAATAATTATCTTAAAAGATATGACGGTTTGTTTTAAATAGGATTAACTTTTGCAAATTAGATAAAGACTACTCTGTATGGAAAAAAAAGAAGGGAGTACGATTATTTATCTATTTAAATTGTTTGTTTCTATTAAAATAAATTAAGCCTTATATGTGATGCAATTAGGAATCCAACTTTTCCAATGCAAATGTGTGCATGCATGGATAATGATAATTTGATAGGGATTAATCACATCATATATTCCGTTCACTGTAAGTGTAAGTGCACGTGTGTTTATATAATTTGCAAAGTAATAAAATATGATATTTATCATAATCCTACCACAAGTGAAAACAAATTTATTTTATAGTTTGATATTGTTTCTGTTATTAGCTTTTGGGGATACACTTCAGTCACAATAATGGTTTACATGCATTAGGACTCTTCATTTGATTACTATAAATAGAAACACAAAGTTCAGCGATTAATTACTTTGATTTTCCTTTAGCTGATTCGTTCCCTTTCACCTTTAAAATCAGCAACCAAGTTGAGAATAGTTTTGGAACGTGCAAAGCATGCTTGTTTCAAAAACCCATTTGATCCTACAAGGTAGGATACTATGTGCAAATCGATCTATCCTTGCAATATTATAATTTTTTTACATAATTTATTTCATGAAATGCTAATTGACATACGGGTCTTAATGAAATGAAATGTGAGATTTCCTTTAGGTTTTCTCAAATGTTTGCATAGAAATGTATTAGAGGGTTCGATTGATCTCCGACTGCTCTTAATGAAATAGTGGTATGGAATGTCATAAATTTATGTTTAAAAATTATTATATTATTTTGAATGTATGTATCCTACTGAATTTAAATTACTCATTCATTCAAAGTTTAACATTTCAGGTTAGATCGGTCAACGTGGATGGAGGCTGAGTGGTGCACGGGTTGCTCAAGTAAAATTTTAGGAAAACTTTCAACAATAAAATTTGTTATGATATTCTGTGTTTTTCTTTATTTTTGTTAAATGTTCTAAATTTCGGGACTCTGTGTTTATTTAATTCAATTTATGAAGGTTCAAATGAATTGAAGGTTTAAATTTTCAATTAATATTTCCACTTCAAGTATGATTATAAAGTGATATCGTTAGCACCTCAAAATTTAAGTTAATAAAATTTGGGACGTTACAAATTGGGCCTTTGTAGTTGCATTATTTTAGGAAAAAGGGAAAATTCTTCATTAGGCAACGATTTAACCTCGATCTGTATCATGCCATATTATTATTTTTGAAGTTTGTTTTATGATGTTTAAATATGCTTTCGACTCCATATTTGTTTAAAATGTAAAGTTGAAGTGAGGACGATGACTCCAATGACTTAGCCAATGTTTGGGTTCCATTAAAAGTAAATTTTGAAGAAAATATATTTTGAGACAGTGATTTTTTGGGGATTGTATGATTAAAATATAAGAAAAAAATGATGGATTTATATGTAATATTATTTTATTTAAGAATGTGTAGTTGAAAATGATAAAAAAAATGCATTTTCCAAAAACACTGAAGCCCAAACAGGGTTAATGTGTTAATCTTACCGCTTATAAGAAGTCGAGGTGAGATTGTTGTCCGAAATTGGTTGTCCAACTTCGTGTTCACCCAATAACTTTGAAATGACGAAGTTTGATCCAACTAACATTTAGAGAAAGTGAATAATGTAAAATTTAAATTTATCAATTATTATTAGCAATAAGTCACAAATAGTAATTAATCTAGATGAATTCACATACAAGTCTATCATATGTTAAATTGCCACAATTTATAATTTACATAAAGTAAGTAGCACCAATAATTGATCACGGAGAAAAACCTTTCATAAAAAATAAAAAGAGTTGAGAAAGGTTTTTCTCCGTGATCAATTTGAGAAAGGTTTAAACTTGACTAACTTCTATTATAGACAAATTGATTTACAATACGGTCTAAACTAGACTAACTTCTAGTACTATCTGACATACTTCGTTTAATCACTAAGGCCCTTCTGAACTACGTGCTCCTACACCAACCAGAACTCCCCATTCTTGTCCTACCGGAACTTTGGTTTCCTTCATCGATTTTCAGAACTCTGACAAACTATACAGAAGTGGGTGGTTTGATGTTTTGAGAATTTGAATTGATGTTTCTTAGAGTGCGGTTGATTGATCTTTATTTTAAGGAATTGATGTAGGATCTCTAAAATATGTTTTATAGGAAAAATATAATGATCAACCATTAGTATGGACGGAATATAACTTAAGTATATATAATAGAAGGTGTTTTGGGTTGTTAAGGACTCAAAAAGTTGTTTAAACCGCGAAATAAATTTTCCACCGATATCACCGCCGCTCGAGCGCTAGGCTCGCCCTGCTCAAGCAGTGAGATAGGGCCAGGCGAGTAACAGGGTCCTGTTGATTTCTCCATGGTGAAGCTCGAGCGCTGAAGGGATGATCAACAGCATTATTTCGGCCATTTTTTGTCCTTGTTCCATACTCGAATTCAAACACTCCTAATTGACTTATAAAATCTCCCAAATAACTCTTTTATAACTTTAATTTTGTATAAAGAATAGCCAGTTACAATAAAATTTAGTAAACTCTCCATTGACATTCTGTGACAAAACTAAGTATTACAAGTCAAAATAAAACATAAACTAACTACACATAGCCACACTGACATGACCATAGTTGTCAGACTTGACCCAAACACAGACCCGGACAATGCAACGGGTCAATGGGTTAGTAGTTCAACCGGTGACTCTGTGGTTCAACTGATGTGTCATTGCGTAAAAACCTACAAAAAAATATAAAGTATAAATTTTGTTTTAGAGGCAAATTAAAATTTTTAATTTATTTTTCACTAATTATTTAAGTCTATAAAATAAAGTAAAATGTTGAATGAAATTTAAAAATTTTTTTTTTTATAAAACCTATAAATTATTCATTAAATAGATATAAGTTAATTGCACATAAATAATACTAAAACACTTTATCTCAAGTGGTGAGGAACTCAATATTTTCCTTAGAGGTTCAATGTTCAATTCTTTTGGACCCTAAAATTTTGTAAGAGAATTTTAAAGGGAGCAGTACATTTCTCAGGTATTTAGTTTATACCATTTCAAAAATACAAAAACGAGTTCCAAATTTCACAAATCAGGTTTTTTTAATTTTTTATTTATGAAATAATTAATTATTAAAGCAATTTATTATTAAATATTTAATTTTAATATATTATAATTACTCCACCCCACCTCCACCACCTCTACCGCTCCGGGGATTATTCCGGCTACCGACCCAATCACAACTCATATCTGGCGACCATTTCGACAATTACTCTGATTTCGACGACTATTTCGATGACCGTTTTACCGCCACTTTGTTCCAGCGACTGCTCCGATTCCGGCAAGTGTTCCAACTCCGGCGAAAATTTTTAGGTCACAATTCAAATTTTTCATAGGTTACAATTTTTTTTTATCGGTAACAACTTAAAAATTTAAAGGTCACAATTTGTTTATCGGTCAAAAATCACAAAATTTATATGTCACAATACTTATTTACGGTTACAAACATCACATTAATTGAACATAAATTATATTTAGGTCACAATTTGCCAAATTATTGGTCACAAATTAATAATTTTTAGGTCACACATCATGTATTGGTCACATCTTATCTAATTCATTGGTCACATATCGTTTATTGGTCGCCAACCAATCAAATTAGTGGTCACAAACAACCAAATTATTTGTGACCACCATTTCACCACTACCTACGCCAACAGCACCACCGTCGTCACCGCCCAATAGCAACGTCAACACCTCATGACAAACACCACACCCTCCCCAACACAGAACACGCAAATCACACACATAACATACAAATACCGTTGCCACCAACTTCAGAACCACAATTCGCAGGGCCCGATCCACCGCTAATACCACAAAACTGCACCGTTTACGACCATCACCTCCGAAACTACCACCGCCAACACGACCACAGTACACAACCATCGCACCGTCGTCGCACCCACACCCAACCACACCCAAACAGATCTGTACCTCCACGATGCCCAACTGCTCAAACAAAAAAAATAGATCTGCACATCCACCAGGTAGCTAGTGAAACAGAAGCATGATTATGTATGAAATAAATGATTATTTTTGTCCTGAAGAATTCGAAGCCATGAGACAATGCTAGAATTCTTCACTTTTATCCTCATAATTGTTTTCTATTGATAACGATTTTGCATAGAAATAAATGAAAGCATTCTTTGCTATTTGATTAAATTCCAAAACAACTGTCTTGATGAAGCGTCGGAGGTCGTTGCGGCAACGAGGAGGAGATAAGACTGACGACGGGAGGAAGAAGAACCGACGGCCATGCTGGCGATGGGGGCAGCGTAGAGCAGTAAGACGGGAGGAGGAATTGAGAGTAGAGAGGAGATGGGTTAATCGATTTTAGGGTTTGGGGTAAATAGGGTAGGGGGAGTATATATAAATTAATTTATTGTAAATAGATATGAAAATAAAAAAAAAAATATTTTTAAATTATTATTTAAAACCTGATTTTTGCAATATGAAACTTGATTCAGGATTTATGAAAATTGTAATTCAAAAGTAGGGCTGAATGTAATTTCCTCAATTTAAAAACCCAATCAAACCAGTCAATCGGGCCGAGTAAATCGTCAGTTAGATTTGACTGAGTCAAGTGCATTTCGATTAAATTAATCTGTCCCTGCCCGATCAAGGGTCCGGGCCACCGATTTTCCGAGCAAATTGTCCAGGGCGGGCCGGGTTTTATAACTATGGACATGACTGTAACTTGCTTTTCTAGTTAAACCTATTTTCTGAAATCAACAATTTAAATACCAAGTGTAAAAACGCGTGAAATAGTTAAGGAAATATAGTAATTGAGACATAATATCATAATCATGCTAACTAGATTAAGATGCAATATCAATGTTAATCAAAACACAAAACATCAAAACTCGAAATAGTTAAACAAATATGTGAAGCATCAACATACATCCAAATTGATATAAAAAACCAATGTAATTTCTCAAAAACAAAGTCAAATACTCTCTCTCCCCCTCTTTTTGTTGTAAATGACAAAGGGAAGTTTACCAAGTAATCAGCCTTTTCCCCATCAGTCAAAAATAGCACTTTTGCTAAAAATTCGATACTTGGCACTTTTCCAATGAATCTATTAAATCTAGCTTCATTGGCACACAATACAATATACTCAAAAATGCAACTGATAGCATGTACAAGTATAATTAATGAATAGTAAACTATTCAACACACTTAGCTCAAGTCTAAATAGAGTAAATTGTATAAATGACCCATGTGTATAAAGTGTTACTAATTCCTTATGAGAAAAATTCAAAACTTTAAATTTGTGAGAAATGATATGCAGAAAAATTGCTGATGAATGAGTTTATTCCTTTAATAGTGAAAGTCAAACCCATAACAATTAGGGCCTTTTAAATAATGAAGCTCATTTTTCATGTACATATTTTTCTTTTCTCTCCCTAAGTTTACACATATGTATTTTTTATTTTCACATCTTATAGGCAGCTTTTTCTCCATTAAGCGATTAAGATGACCATGTAACAAGTTTTAGGCCGATGACTCCAAATTAAATGACCATACGGAATCAAATTTTGAGAAACCCCTTTGCTCGATTCAAAAAGGCTCCGAAGAAGAGTATAAGATGAAACAATCCGTCTTTTTAAAAAATATACAAGAGCTTAGATCAATTAGCTAAATGTCATATCATGTTCAAGGCCATCTCAACAACAAATGACTGTCATTCCAAATCTCACAGTCGCGGTCAAGACTCACTCATAAGATTATAATGTGTGCAGTGTAGTGGTATATGAAGAAACCTATACTAAGTACTCCATATTAAACATAAAACAAAACAATGAAAATTATGTTGTAGTTCATTTGCTCATACTAGATCAAAATAAGCATGTTTAAGCAAATCAAGTAATATATTGTAGTTTAAAAAAATCTCCATTTTTTATATTTTTTTTAATTTTTCAATTTCAATTAAAAAAAAAAGAAAATACAAAGAATAATATGCATGTAATAATGAATGAGCACAGTGAACTTGTACACGCAAGTACCAAAATACCCACTCATTGAAGTATACAAACACTTTTACATTTAAGAGTACTGTAATCAGATTCATAATTTCTCAAATTACTTTTCTTAATCCAGAGTTTCCTAGAAGTTGAACTAATCATAGTCAATTGTGTAAATATTTTGGTCAAGTGACTAACCTGATTAGTAAGGAAGTTTGCTAGAGCTATCTACTCCTATTCAAGAGTTTGTGACACCTAGACCTTGTGTGTCCTAACTCTCCACAGTTGAAACATGTAGGAATAAACCTAGGACTAAAACTATGTGGTTTCTGATATTGGTTGTTGTGTTGAATAATCCTACATTGTCCAATAGGCCTTTGTCTTATAATACACTTTTTCTTGGGTTTAGGATTTCTTACTATCTTAGTCTTGATAGAAGCTGGGACAAAAGTGATTTTGAAAGTGCTAGCAGCACGAGGATTAGAGTTATCATAGCTTAGATAGACATCCTCCATTTCTATTAGGCTTGTTCATCCCTAGAATATTATCAAGTTTCTGAAAACCACTCAAGAAAGAAAAGAGTTGAGAATTAGATTTCCCAAGGTCGCTTGTTAGGGTTTTAACCTTAGTCTCTAAGTTCTCATTGACCAGTCCCAACTTACTGAGACTTTTAGTATACTCTTGAAGGTCAAATATAAGTCTCTTTATCTAGTTTAAGTTCATTAACCTTCTTAAGGACGACTCTATTGATCTTTTTCACCTTAAAACTAGTTGTTCACAAGCCTTGAGAATATCTTCAGTCTTTCTTAGAGTGCTCACTACGTTCCACATCTTTTATCTTTTTGCTCTCTTTATCAGATTCACTCCTAACCCTAGAAATAAAAGACATATAGTCCGAATTGGACTTTCACTTTGATTGTCCGAGTTAGACTAGTCATCAATGAGAGTAACGTTCATAACTTTACCCACGGTTTCTTATTGTTAGGGCATTCATTCCTAAAGTGGCCAAAACATTGATACTTATGACATTTAACAGATTGAGAGTTCTTTCTAAACATCATAGTATTGATTTTCTCATGATCGTCTTTTCTATACTCACTAGGGATACCTTTATAGCTCTCTTGAGGTTTCTTCTTACTCATGGACTTCTTTCCAAAAAAAATTAACGAAATAAGCTATCTCTTCATCATTAAGGGTCTCAATATCACTAGAGGGACGTTCGTCTTCCCTAATAGTGTTCAGGCTATAGACTTGTTTTTCTTAGATTGAGATATGGTAAGTTCATAGCTTCTGACCTAGGTTTAAACCAGAGTTAACTATGTCATTCAAATTTGCATGGTAATCATTGAATAATTCATCGTCCTTCATTCTAATTTCAAACCTAGTGGTCAACATCTGTAATTTGAAGTTCTTAATAGTCATGGTTCCCTCATGTGTGGTCTCTAAGATATTTCAAACCTCTTTGATAGTCTCACACATAGACGCTCTTCTAAACTCTTCGAGGAACACAACCATAAATATAGCATGAAGTCCTTTACTATTCTAGTAACACTCATCAAAATCAATGTTAGACCAACTGGCAACCTCAATGGGTATAACTACACCTACAATAGTTGTAGCTGGGGCAGTCCATCCCTTTCGACAGAAATCCAAATTCTCTCATCCATAGATTTTAAGAAAGATCTCATTCTCACGTTTTAGTAAACATAATTGTTTCCATCAAAATATGGAGGAATTTTTAATGATTGACTCATCTAGATTAAGCGAGTCTAAGATCAAATTTAAGCTCTTATACCAATTGAAATAACGAAAGTTTGACCCGAATAACACTTAAATAGGGGTAAATAGGTGAATAATACAGAATTTAAATTTACCAATTATTATTAGCAACAATTCACACATAATAATCAATCTAAATGAATTCACATGCAACTTTTAGTACTCTCTGACTTACTTCCTATAATCAACAAGACCCTCTTGAATTGCGTGCTCTTGCACCGCACCTTCTAAAATCGTCTATCTCATATGAATCACCAAAAACTCATCGTTCTTGTCCTATTGAAACTCCAATTTCCTTCCTCAATCTTCAAGACTCTGACAATTTAAACAGAAGTAGGTGGTTTGGTGTTTTGAAAATTTGGATTGATATTTTTCGAAGTGTAGTTGATTGATCTCAATGTTAGGGATTGATGTAAGATCTCCAAAATATGTTTTTTAGGAAGAATATAATGATCAAGCACCAGTATGGATGGAATAGAACTTGAGTATATAGTAGAAGGTGTTTGGAGTTGTTTAGGACTCAAAAAGCTATTTAAATCGCAAAATAGATTTTTCCCGGATATCACCACCACTCGAGTGGAAGGCTTATGCCAAACAATCGGTGAGCTAGGTCCAGACAAGCGACGTGATTTTGTTGATTTCTCTACAGTGGAGCTCGAGCGCTGAAGGGGTGGCCATCAACATTATTCCAACTACTTTTTCTCCTACTCGAAGTCAAAGACTCCTAATTGACTTATACAACTTCCAAAATTACTTATATAACCCTTTTATAACTTTAATTTTGGCTACAGAATAGCCAATTATAATAAAACCTAACAAATTCATTGACACAGCACTTTAAAGCATGTTCAACTTTTCTCTCACTGTCACTTGTATTTAAAAATAGGTATAAAATGATGTGTCGATATATCATTGGTGAACAACAAGTTGGACAACCAATTTTGAACAGATCTCAACTCTAAAAAGTCAAGACCATTTTACACAAGTTTTGAAACATTTTAATAAAGGACAAACGAATATGCTATGCTTTGCCGATTTACAAATGGTTACTAGTAGCATCCTTTACAGCTTCCATATCCCTCCTCTGAAGGCAGAATTTTTTTACAAAAAAAAAAAAAAGAATTTTATGGAATTTTGGAATCTTCATAGGGACTGTCCCAAAATCGGAAATTTTTCCTACTAGAAATTGTTATGGTGAATGTATCGAGTGTCGACGTGATGTTGAGTTGAATCTCATGGTATAGTGGTTGAGTGATGGTGAATGTTGTAGTAGACAGTGGTGATGTTAAATTTTTCGACAAGTATGGAGTGATTTTTTACGATAACATATGTTACTCATGCTTTCTAGTGTGATGGTAATAGCAGACAATGGTGTAGAGTGGAGTGGTTTTAGACGAGTAACTATTTTTATGGTAATGGTAATCGTTGACAGTGGTTTGGATTTGTTTCAGACGGTAGTATATATGTTTCTTGTGTTTTCTGATGGTAGTGTTTCATACGAGTAACAAAAATGTTACTCGTCTTTGTGGTAGCGGTGCTGGCAAACGGTGCATTGTTCTTGTTTTGTGGTAATGGTGGCGGAAAACATTGTCGTGGAGTGATATTAGACGATTAACATAATGTGTTATTCGTGTTTTGAGGTAGTGGCGTGAAGTTATTTCGTACACATAATGTAATGTGTTACCGCATTCATAATGTAATGGAAGAAAATGTTATTTATTATGTTAATACAGTGTTACTCTTATAAAATTTTGATTTTTTAGCAAAAATATAAAATATAGTTAACATATTCATAACCTACAATATATTGTTTTTTAATAAAAAATGAAATATTTTAAGAATACTCTATAACATGGTAATGCATCCCTAACGTGTAAATCAGGAAAAAAAAAAAAAAGTTGGGTTTTAATGAAATGTTGAATATTAATTTAAATGAAAATGAGGTGTTTTAAAAAATTATAAAGGGATATAAATGTAAAATATTGATTCTTGACAAAGAAGTATTTTGTTAAAATTTTTAAAGGGGCTATTCTTAAACTTTTTAGACAAAAGTAGGGTAGTTTTGGCATTATCCCATTTTTAGTTTGACATGGATAGAACTTTTGACTATCCATATTTCATTTCTTTCAATGTAAAACACCTAGATCTAATTTAATAGGAAAAATTAGGCTTGAGCTTCTCAATCGTTCATGTGATGTAATGGTTCTTGACCTCTAAAAGCGAGATTTTTAGTTCACAATATACTTAAATTTGTAAGTTGGGATTCCCACTTGACTGAAGCAATGAACATAAACACAAAATTACACTGTCAATTTGCGTATGGGTTCAATTCTCTCCCAAATCAGACCCAAATTACTTGGCACAATAACATCACACCCTCGATCCAATGACAAATCTCCCATATCTCCTGAATACCAAATTTTCCCCAAATATTTCAACACATTCCCTAAATTTCACAATCAAAATCCTCAATTGCAAAAACCCTTACCCTTGATAGTAACCTAGTAGGTGCAGAGAGCCTGAAACTGTGACTTCACAGACCACCCCGGGGCCTCTGCACAACACCAGTCGCCCGACCATCGGACAACCACCAAACCCGATGAACTATGTTTGTAACTAATTGCCTGGGACTTAGTTTTTGTATAAATAAGTGTCTTTTTTGTATCCAATCGACTTTTTGTATTGAATTTAGTTTTGGTATACGATTGATGTTTTGTACATATATATACATATGTTAGTTTTTTCTTCAGGATTGTAAGAGCTCATAAAAAAAACACTTTTAATACGTTATCGAAGTATGAGAAATCGTATGGAATGGTTGTAATTAAGTATCATAAAAATCTCATGTTGTTTCAAAGTTTTTTTACAAGATAATTTGGGGACCATCATAATGCTTGGCTCCGCAACAATGACAATGTTGGGGCCTAGGTCAGGAAAAATAAATTTTGGGATAGTTTTGAGACTAAACAAATCGATCCATCTGTACACCATTATCGAACAGTGTAAAATTACAAATATATATTACTAAAAAAAAATAGAATAATTTAACTCGTAAATCTAACCAAGATGTGTGTTACATATTATGCATTATCTTTGTTAGTGAATGCACACCAAATTCCATTATTAGGGGTTGGAGATTTAATTTAACACTCACCCCTAACATATTTCAGTCATCACGTTAACCCCCAAATCAATTACCCCCAATTCAAACCCTTCATTCCCAAACCCGAAATCCGTTCCCGGCGCCATCGCCCACTCTCCACCACCACGAAGGAAATACTCCAACGGTCGCATCATCTCCACCACCCCGAAGGAAGCCGACATTATCCGCAGGTGGAGGAGTTTTGAGGAACGCAAATGGGGATGTCGTCTTCGCATTCCACAAATTTTATGATGAGAGTTGTTCGAACATTCTGGAGGCGGAACTTCGCGCGCTCTTAACAGGTCTCAAACTTTGCTTTGAAAATGGTTATCTGTTCAAGTTCAACATATGGGCAGAGAAGGAAATAGCGCGGCAGCTCACATGGCTTCACAAGGTTTCTACACTAAAGATTACAAAGTTTTGGGACCTAGAGAACTTGACAAACTCGTTCTTGCAATTGTCATTCGTGAACGTTCCAATTTTTTATATGTTAGGCACTGAAATCTTCTGATTCTTTTGTAACTAGTCTGAGAATGTACAACTGTCTTCTTGTTTGTAATTTGTATCACAGATGTTCATTTAATGAAATGTTTTTGTTTCACAAGAATTTCATGTTGTGTATCACTTTTATTATTGCATTCTGTGGATTACTCCTTTCTATTTATCGGTATTCTATCGAATTGGAGGATGCTAAGGAAACACCAAAAGAAATGGCTTCCAATTTCACTTGTGCGATGTTTGAGACTCCACAGGTTGTGCTTAGAGGTGCTAGACACATGGTATGCTGAAAAATCTGTGATATTTTCCATAATTTGGGTGATTCTTTGAGAATAATTTTTAAATTCACCTACCAGGCTGTTGTTGAGATTAGCTGTGAACCATGTGTACGCAAACATGTATGTAGTATCTGATGGAAATGCTGTTGTGTCAACAAGCCCTACACCTGATGGAAATGTTGCTATCGATTCTTTCCACCAGTTTGAGGATGCACAGTGGCTTCTAATTCAAAAGGCTGAAGAGGAGAAGCTCCTGAAAGTTACCTTTAATTTACCGGAACCAATCCTTGATAAGTTAATAGGTAACTCTTAACTATTATTATCTGAGTGATGGTGTGAGTAAATCTGCTCAACTGTGGAATGAGCAGAGGAAACTGATCCTTCAAGATGCATTTTCTAATTTTCTTCTATCTTCAATGGAGAAGGAAGCAAGATCCTCGTTGACTAGTAGAGAAAAAAATTGGTTGCTCTGGGATTATGGAAAGCTTTTCTAGGTGGAAATTGATGAAACCAGCAAGAATTGTAAACCAGCATATAGAACAACAAAACAGCAAAAAGATTAAACCAGCAAGAACAATAAACCAGCAGCATCTATAATGATAAACCAGCAGAAATATTAAACCAGCAGAAAGTTAAACCAGCAAGAAGAATAAACAAGCACAAGGAAAAAACATTTACTTTATTTACCAAAGATTTTCTACACATTTACAACTCTATCTGACTTAGAGGTTAAACATAATTCCATCACTGGCACTTCACCAGTTATATTACAAAATCAAAAGATCTCCCAAAAATCTGCCACTGGCACTTCATCAGCATCAACAGTTGTCTTCCAAAAAGGCTGATGGTTCAATGCAAATTTGTTATAGCTTCCATGTTGTCTTGTGTCCCAAATGCTTGAGGTGGTAGAGGAGATGATATGCTCATCACTTGAGACATTGGCAAGTTGTTTGAGACAATGTCTTTGGACAAAGTAGGCCTATTGGAAGATGCCGAGTTCAACGTCACCTACAAGAGTCAACATGAACATTAACATTGTAACATGTGAATAATGTATTATGTGATAACTAAATTATGAATTGAACAACAAACCTTATTAACCACAATAACACGTACTTATATTAACCATCTCATTTAAAAGTTTAAGCTGTTAGAAAGGGTCTCATATATCAATTTAAATCTTGCATTCAACAAGCCCCTATCATGACCAGACCAAAAACAAGATCCAATAAGCCATTCTATCCATCTAAAAAGCTCATACAAGCTGTGAGATTACAAGATTAATGTTTCAAAATACCCACCATGAATATGTTGGGGGTAAAACTCCACATAGCTTAAACAAGAAAAATATAATCAACTAGTAAGGGCTTGGGCTAAGAACCCCAAGACTTAGAGCATGTTTTGGAGTGCTTCAAAGCTCCTCATAAGCACTCCCAAACATTTACTTGATAACCTAAGCACTCAATTCATGTTTATATGCATCTACCTATTGACAAGACGACATCAAGAACACCACTAAAGCATTTTTCTTTATTCAGTTTCTCAGTTAAACCACTATTTTCACATCCGTCATGAATTGCTCAAGTGTCCGTCTTAACCTAATTACCAGTACTTCACGAAACTGGCACCAGAACTTTCAATGTGCATGTAGGCAGGAAAAAAAAAATTTCGCATAAAAAGGGAACATAATTATTTCACCATTGTTGCCGTCCTCGCCGCCGACTTCATCGCCGTCCATACCGGAAAGTCTCCACAAAAATGCACTGCTACTGGAAGAAACGAGGAAAACGAGTGCTGGAAAGGGGGAAACGAGTGCTACTCGAAGAAACCGCCACCACTGGAAGAAACTAGGAGGAAATACATGAAAATAGTGTATTTTCAAAGTGACCTTTGACTAGGAAATAGAATTAAAAAAAAAAAGTCAAAATGTAAGTTAACTTCGAAAAAGCCAAAAATACCCTCACTTTGTCAAAAGGAAAATTCCTCATAGGCGACTCTCCTTCCACCGATCCATCTCATCGGCGACTTGAAATTCCATCGACCCTCTCACCGGTGACTTGAAAGGTTGGTTGTTGTCATTAAAAGTAAAGGTTTTCATAGATTTAGTTCGAATTTATATACTTTTATTTTCTTTATTTAGTTTTTTGTGATTGTGGAGTTGGTTTTAGGGTTTAGGGAGGGAGATTTTTGAGTTGGAGGAGCTTGAAGTCGTCGGAAATGGCCATTTTTGGCCATTTCCGCCGATTCAACACAGCCGGCTTGTGTTGAAAATCCGGCTGTTAACAGCCGATTTTATGAAACCGGTTGTTAACAGCCGAATTGTTGGGCCGGCTGTTAAGTCGGCCCATATATATATATTTTTTTATTTTTTTTATTTTTTTATAATTTAATATAATAAATGGTATAATAATTAAATATTATAATTAAATACTTAATTTAAAAAATAGAATATGAAATAAATAATTATAGAATTAAATATTTTACGTAATCGAAAAAAATTTATATAATTAATTTTAATTTGATAATTACTAATATCGTTAAATAAATCAATTTAATTATTAAATATTATATTTTAACATATTAGCTACTTCTTATTTGGGTTGAAAATATTTTACGTAATCGAAAAAAATTTATATAATTAATTTTAATTTGATAATTACTAATATCGTTAAATAAATCATTTTAATTATTAAATATTATATTTCAACATATTAGCAACTTTTTATTTTTTAAGCTAAATTTTACTAATAATTGAATAAATCGAATATGAAATAAAATTTATATAATTAATTTTAATTTTACGTAATCGAAGAAAATTTATATTATTAATTTTAATTTAATAATTACTAATAGAATTAGCAAATTCTTGTTTCTATAAATTTTTTAGTTTAATTATTTGTTTTGTGTAGTTATTACAATTCGGTTCATTTAATTTTCTGAGATTATCCTGTATTTCATTATCTTATGTTCAAAGTGTAGATATTTAATGTTTTATTTTTTTTTTGCAGCATGGACTATCACTTAGAGTTGACATTGAGACAAATGACTGGCAAAGCTACCTGGAACGGTAACCTTGGCAGTTACATAGCTGTGTTGGAGCTGTTGGATGAGCAGCATGCAGATATGCTTCGACGTTCGTTTTTTTGGCCCCTGTACGAGTTGAGAGATGTACAGTTCTCGGGGCAGATCCTCGATGCCCTACTGTGTCGGTAGTGTAGTCCAGTCGACGACGATGCACTCCACTTCGACCTCGGGGGTAAGGTTGCTAGTTTTTCCATGTTCGATTTTGCTCTCATTACTGGACTGGAGATTACGGATGATGATGCAGCTCGTGCCGATGCTCAGAGAGGCAGACTACACGATACTTACTTTGGAGGATAGGGGACAGTGTTGCTATCGGATATGATGGACGCGATTACGAGGTGTGACCATATGTTGGACAGACTGAAGCTAGGCCTGGTCTACATCCTTGAGAGCGTGTTGCGATGTCACCATCGGAGGACTGGAATCGACCTATTCCATCTGCAAATCGTCGACGATCTTGATGTCTTCAACACATATCCGTGGGCCCGAAGATATTTTGAGGACACAGTGCACGTCTTCACCAGATCACACTCGAGGTCGAAGGAGACCTTGCATAAATACGATGCGTACTGATTACCCCTTGCCGTGCAGGTAAATATTTAACATAATTTATTATAAACATATTGTTTACAATAAATATGAATATAATAATTGTATATGTTGCAGATTTGGGCGTACGAGACGGTGGCCCCGGAGGAGGAGGTGGTGGAGGACGAGCATACCCCTGACGTGGCAAAGGAGAAAAGGCGTGACGTTGACGCCCCGCAGCTGGTGGTCGGCAAGAGGGTCAGGTTGCCTTCGCAGTACGTCGTTTCTCCCTTCACCGCTGAGGCAAAGAGGAGGACGTTCGTCGACGGGACGTACTCCAATCTGTTTCAGGAGGTAGACGCAGCCAAATGGAAAGCGTTCGAGACAGAATGGAGGGCAATGAGGCCTGGGTAAGTATTTTAAAGTTTCAAAAAAGAATGCTACGCTAACTCATCTATATCTTTTTTAACATTTATCTTATTTTTTTCAGACATAGCCGCATCGTTGGGGATAGGACGATCTCAGATGCCTATATATGGTTTCACGACATCACCACTTCAAGGACGTGGCTCGCCGACGATGTAAGCGAAATAGTCATATTGTTGTTTATTATGTATGCATTATTTTTTTGTTTTATGAAGTATATTTTTTTATTGGTGTTTCCGAATGCAGCACCTCGATCTGGCCATGGTGTTATTGCGAGATCGAGCTCGACGATATCCGCGATCATTCGACATGCCCGACCGACTCATACTGAGCACTGAGTTCTTTGGTGCTGTTACCATTGAGCATCAGTCGTTGCAACGTATGGGTAGTGAGTACGTGCTGCCTGAATATATGGCCGAATGGGTCGTAGGGATGTTGCCGACGCTCGGGGGAAAGGCATGGGAGGCTTGTACACATATATTTTTTCCAGCGACCGTGAATCATCATACTATTGTCATGGAGATTGTTTTGTCCGACTCCACGATGTATGTGTATGACTCTGACCATTCATATCTGACACAGGACCAGCTCGAGCAGCAGTTGGAGCCGATTGCAGTGATCATTTCGTTGATGGCTGCCCGAGTGGATATCATTGTTAATAACAGGCTAGCCATCGTGCGGGATCAGACGACGGCAAGACAGTCTCGATCGTAAGTATTTATATTTTGTTTTTAACTTGGAAACTTAGTTTTTTATCTAAGCCGTTTTTGAACTAACACGTTTATTATTCCATTATAGGGGCGATTGCGGCATTTTTGCAATAAAGTACATTGAATTTTTGAACATAGGACATAAGGTTGATGGAATCAATCAGGCATGGATACAAATTTGGAGGAATAAATTAGCGGCTGATTTATACGAATTCGAGTGTGACCCGTAAACATTGTACATTTAATTGTTGATTCATTTATTTAATAATTGTAAATATTGTAAAAATTGTATAATTTATTTTGTAAGATTGTACATTTAATTTTGTTCAAAATATTTGTGTATGATTTATATGATTTATATAAAAATTGTATAATTTATCAAATTAGGAAATAAAGTTGCGCTAAAATGATTATCCAAATATTATTCATTTAACAGCAATACAATTACATACTATGCCCCTGTTTGACACCCATTAATTTCTCATTCTCATTCTCATTCTTCATTTCAACCACACATTCTTCAAATAAAATAATATTACACACAAATCAAAAACTTTTCATCACTTTTCCACCACACATTCTCACATCAATCACTATTCCAAAATTTCTATTCTCCTCAAAATTAGATTCAAACACACCCTATATTAATCGTCATGCAGGGGAATCTGACTTGTACAATTTTGGCGAGTATGGCCGACTGCTTTACATCTGCTGCAACGATGCGGTCGAGGAAACTCTCCAGTAGAGGGTATTCTTGAAGTTCGTGGACTCCCAGGGCCACGCGGTTCAACTATTGGTGGTGACAAACTATTAAGCAAGAGAATACAGTCAGGAACTTCCCACTCAGATTCGTTCGGTAGGGGAAATATAGTCTCAGCATACGCAACTCTCCAATATTCAGCCGTATAATAAGGAGAGCATAATGTTCTCGCTGCAGAACCTCTGTTTAAAGCTACCGCAACTGCATGCTCGCATGGAAACTCTCCAGTTGAAATTGAGCACAGGTGCATGTGTTGTCTGTCAGGTCCACAATGTATGCCACGTGACGTGCACATTGTACAGAGAAGCGGGACTCATCTAGCGGTTCCACAATCAACCTTCTCGCAACCTCTGCCGCCTTGAACAATTTATCATCTTGAGCCGAGGCTAGCCAGCTCGAGCAATTCTGCGATTCCTGACGTCGTTCGTGAAACCACTGCTGCAGCTTGGTACGGATGTTCTCAATCATTGTGAGAATTGGCAACTCTCGATCCTTCTTGAACAATGCATTCAGATATTCCACATTGTTCGACGTCATCAAGTTGTACCGACGTCCTGGAAAACGTGATCGCGCCCAATGTTCTATCCCTATTTTTGTAAGATAATCCCATGTCGGGAACGACCTATTTCCTATCTCAACCATAAACTTAATACATTCCTCGACACTGTAAGTTTCGACCGCCCTCCTGAACAATGAAACGATGCCTTGGCCCCGGATCTAGTCTTCAGATTACCTTGTATATAGTACATGCTGTACCCATGATGTGCCTTTGGGAAAACTTCAGCGATAGCATTTATTAGAGACTGACCCCGATCAGTTACGAAGGCAAGATCTTCGACTTCCCTAATCACTTCCCTGAGCTTCGTAAAGAACCAACGCATTGACAGATCATTCTCGCTGTCGACTACGCCGAATGCAAGTGGGTAAATCTAGATGTTGGGATCTTGAAATATAGCAATAATCAGCTTTCCCCCGTATCTCGATTTCAGAGTTGTACCGTCGACTAAAATTACGAGTCGCATCGCATTTTGAAATCCTCTAGTGCATTGCCCAAGAGCCATGAAAAAATACTTAAAGCAATTCTCGCCCTTTGTCTCAATGGAAAAAGTGGAACCGTGATTAGTTGTTGTCAAATTATGGCAGTACCTGGCCAATTTAGCATAACTCTCTTCGGGCGAGCCCATTAAATCCTCTAACGCGCATTCTTTGGCCTTCCAGGCCTTCTAGTAGCTCATGACCACTCCGTACTCTCGTCGAACGTCGTTAATGATGTCCGAAGGTCTGTAGATCGTCCGTGGGTTCTAATACTTGTGCATTAACTGTCGACCAATAAACCATGACCGAACTTGTCTATGATTGTTTTGACGAATCCCCAATTCGCAAGTATGTTCCCGTGTATACTTGCGAACTACAAATGACTCGTTCGTATCCATCTTAGTAGCTCGCAACCACCAACAGCAACTGTCGTCGATGCAAGCAAGTGTCAACAAGGATTTGGTTGATTTCTTTACCTTGAACTCAAAATTGAATTTCAATGCTAGCTTGTGCAAAGCTGCCTGCAAATCTTTCTTCGTTGAAAACAGTTGCTCAACGTGCAAATCTTCATCATCGGGAACCACGCGTGAAGAATTAGATGAAGGTCCGCTCGTTCCGGCCCCTAAGCTCCCACCCAGCTCACGTCTCTGACGAGATGAAGCAATTAAATCCTCATTTGTAAATTCATTTACATTATCGCTGTCCTGAACTACCGATTGAATTATGTGCGTCGCGGTGATGTCACGATGAGGAACAATTGTCTCGGGAATATTAGTGTTATCCTCGCGAGTTATCTCCATGTATCCCAAAAATCATCTGCATTATCGTCAGCTCCATCCGAATGTTCATTTCTACCTTCCGCGTCGTCCTTCATCACTAAAGTCACGTAAATTGGTGTCACTTGCGTTTTGTTCAACTCAAACAGATAATTCACTTCAATATCAGATGTAACCTTTAAAGGTGGAATTGAATATGGCAAATTCTCTTTGAATTGATATCTCAGTACCATATTGTATCGAGATGAATCGACATTCAGCTTGTTCTGTATATCATGGTATAGTTCCTCGTACGATGTAGTCTCTGTTGTATGTGTTGCCATACTGCCTTTTATATTATTCGTCCATTTCCATTCCCATCGATTATTTTCATCCAATTCAAAATCACCAAAATGACAAATCAGGATATAATCATATCTGTCAAGTATAGAAACAAAGAATTTATAAACGGAATTATTCAAAAATTCACAGTGGGGAACAAAAGTTATTAAAAATAAAACAACCGAAAATCGACGTTAACAGCCGAATGTTCGCTGTTAACAGCCGAATTAACAGCCGAACATTCGGCTGTTAACGTCGATTTTTGACTGTTTTATTTTTGGGCATTAAGAATTTGTAAATGTAATCGAAAAACTAATGCAGATGAATTTTTTTTTCTTTCATGCTTAAAAAAATTATACATCTGTTAAAATAGTTAGATCTGGTCTAACCTATTTTTATCGAGTAAAAGCATACCATTTAACGAAAACGAAGTTAAAATATACGTAAATATACTTACCAAATCAAAGTAATTGATCGAAAATAATTTTTTTCTTCGGCTATCGATATTTTTTCAAATTTACAGAGTGAAGAAGATGAGAGAGTTTTTATCTGTGTTTGAGCAGATTTTGTAATTTTAAATAGGGACAGTTTGATTTTTATTTGTTAACTAAAATGTTAGTATTATCTTTTTTTTTTTTTTTAGTAAAATATCCTAGCTTGAAAATCCAAGCCGTAGGATATGCATTTATTCATGAAAAAACTAATACAATGCAAAGAGGGGGACAAAAAACCTTACCTCCACGAAAATAACAACCACTCAATCCTACTACTAATGAAAACCTCAAAATTAGAAACAAATATAAGAACACTCTATTTGACTAATCTGATACTAGCCATGCCAATTCTATCTAACCTCACTATGCCTTTGATTCTTCCCAAGAACTCATTTGCCTTAATAACTTTGAACTTCCTGTCATCATACCCTTTGGATGCAAACCAATCTGCCGCTTGATTACCCTCCCTCCAAGTATGCGTAAGTTTGTTCTCCAGCTTCTCCAACAGCCATCTAATGGATTGCAAATTGTATTGAACTCCCCATGGACCATTGTTATGCATAACTAAACTGATAGCCGCCTTAGAATCAGTTTCCACCCAAACTTTCCTGATTCCCTGTGACCAACACAGTTTCAGCCCCGTTTCCATAGCTTTAAGCTTAGCTTCCAAAATCGAACCTTCACCATAATAATCATAGAATCCCCATATTGGATTCCCCGAGCTATTCCTCAGTATCCCCCCACTGCGATCTGGGATTCATCCTTCATAGATCCATCCGTATTAAGTTTATACCACCCTACCTCGGGTTTTAACCACTTAGCTTCTTTGTGGGTCTTTTTTGCTTGAACCTCCCGACCCGGTTGTAACCTACCTGCCCTCATGAGTGCATTGATCAGGGTATATACTTGCTTAATAATCCTGTCAGCCTTGATAGCATATTGTTTGTGCTTCGCGTTGTTTCTGGCCAACCATATGAACCAAATGATAACCAGTGGAACAACATTTCCTATTTCCCCCGATTTAGCTTTCTTTTGAAGGAACCAGTGCATAAGTAAATTTCTGGGATTATCGCCTCTACCCTCTTGCACATTCATAACCCTGGAAAAATGTGACCAAACCTCCTTAGCAATTCTACCATCCAAGAATACATGATTAATGCTTTCTGAATTGCAGCAACACTGACATTTGGAGGCTAATTGTATAGCAAATTTTTTCTGAATAATATCATCTACTGGTAACCAATTGTGCCACAGCCTCCAAATTAAAAAGCTAATTTTTTTGGGAATGCTTTTATCCCAAATATGTTTATAGGCCAGTTGAGTTGACTTACCCTGCCTGGACAGATTAATACACGAGGAGATGGAAAACTCCCCAGATGAGTTGGGAATCCAGAACATCTTATCAGGTAGCTTGGTGTTTGGGATCTTGACTATTTCATTTACTACTTCAGCAGGTAAAATGGAATTCAGTAAGGTAGTATCCCATCCGTTACTGTTTCTGAAGTCCCTAACCAATTTGTCTTGAGGCAAGTCCTGTGTCAATCTTCCTTGAATAGATCCTGACTTAAGCCAAATATCGAACTTGATGTTTATTTTAGCTTCCCCAATTCTCCAAGCAATATATGGTTCTGCAATGTTTCTGGCTTTCAGCATTCTATTCCAAACTCCAAAATCTGTTGATCTGTGATTGACAACACTAGCATGATTGTTCCTGCAATACTTTGCTAACAAGACTTGACTCCAGAGTGATTTTTGTTCTCTAAACTTCCACCAAAGTTTGCAGTCAAACGCGAGGTTTAGATCTGAAATAGATTTACAACCAATACCCCTTTCTTCAATAGGGTAACAGATTTTATCCCAGGACGCCCAATGTATTTTCTTGTTTTGGCTAGAGTCACCCCATATGAAGCTAGTAAATAATCTGGAGATTTTGTTGATCGCACATTGTGGCGGGTCAAGTATTTGAAGTAAATGGATTGGCATGGAACTCAATACATGATTAATGAGTGAAATCCTACCTCCTGCAGCTAACCATCTATGCTCCCAACCCAAAATTCTGCGTTTAATTTTGCTGATTAGCTCTTCAAATAAAACTGCCCTCTTATGCCCTTTGTATAGTGGAACACCAAGGTAGATCATTGGCAATGGTAGATATTGAAATCCAGTATTCTCAGCTATCACGTTTCTGTGGATTTCCCTTCTAGTATAGAACGAGCTTTTATTGGGTTTATAGCACACGAGAACTTTCAGTGTAATGACTGATAAACTTCATGATTTTATTCAATGAAGATTTTTGGCCATTTGTAAATATAACTATGTCATCTGCAAAAGCCAAATGAGATACTGGAATTCTTCCTCCACATCTGAACTGAAGATCAACGTTATTGTAGAAAAGGTAATCCAGCCCTCTCGACAGACACTCGGCCAGGATAATAAAGAGAGAAGGAGAGATTGGATCTCCTTGTCTCAGCCCCCTAGTTGATTTAAAATAGCCCTTAAGCTCACCATTGATCAGAATAGAAAAACCGCAATTATTGATACTCCTTTTGATTTTATCAATCCAATCTTGATTGAATCCAAATTTCTCCATCACTTTGAATAGAAATTCCCAATCAACCCTATCATATGCCTTAGCCATATCCAATCTTAAAACTGCATTTCCACCTCTAGTTTTTCTATCAATATTTTGGATAAGTTCCTGTGCCAGTAAAATGTTGTCTCCTATATCACTTCCTGGGGTAAATCCACTTTGGGAAGCTGAAATAATTCTAGGCAGAATTTTATTAAGTCTAGAAGACATAACCTTGGTGAGGATTTTATTAATCACATTACACAAACTTATAGGTCTAAAATCCTTCCATTCCTTGGCCTCTGCCTTTTTAGGAATAAGGATAATAGAGGTTGAGGTGATACCAGTGGGTATAACCCTTCCATTGAAGAAATCCTGAATCACATCCAACAGGTCTAGCTTGATAATTTCCCAACTGTACTGATAAAATAAGCTGGAGTATCCATCAGGGCCAGCTGCACTTTCTTTATTAATGTTGAAAACCACCTCTTTAATTTCCTCAATGTCAGGTGCCCTGTTCAATAAATCGTTATCAGACTGAGTTACCAGTTGGGGGATATTATCCAGTATTCTGTCACAGTTGCCAGTAGATTCTCTGGTCAAGATCCTTTCAAAATAATCCACAGCAGAGGTTTGGATTTCCCTAGGCTCTTTCAGTATAACCCCTTCGCTGGTAATCGAAGTGATATTATTTTTAGCACATTTCTTCCTAACCCAAGCGTGAAAAAACTTCGAGTTGTTATCACCTTCATTTAGCCATTTAATCCCAGCTTTTTGTTTCCAATATGCTTCCTCCTTAGAGAGTATACGGTTGAGTTTGGCATAAGCCTCGTTCACTTCCTTTCTATCATTTGGATTTTTAGATCTGTCATATATGATCTCTTTCTTAAGAGCATCTTCCTCAGCCCTAGTAATATCAACAAAAATATTGCCAAAGGATTCTTTATTCCATTTTTTAAGAGTCTGCTTGAGTCTTTTCAACTTGAAGTAAAAACCAAATAATCCTCTAGAGTAAGGACTAAGTGGTGTCTCCCAACATCTTTTAATATTATCCAGCAGCTCTTCATTGTGGCACCACATAGCTTGAAATCTAAATGATGACTTCAAGCTGCTTTGTTGAGTCTTACACTTCATCAAAATGGGGCAATGGTCTGATGTATCCCTATTTAACATTTCAGCCTCGAATCCATTTATTATATTTACCCATTGAGAGTTAACCAATATTCTGTCTAGCTTCTCCCAAATCCTGCCATTGGTCCAAGTGTAGTTGCTCCCTCTAACAGTATATTCATCCACTCCACAATTAATTAGCATATTGCTAAAGTCTTCCATAGATCTTCTGTTAGGCGAATTTCCCCCATCCTTTTCCCCTCTGTTTAATATAGAGTTAAAGTCTCCTCCAATGAGCCACGGGGAGTCCAGATTTTCAGAAAACAACGTAAGCTCATTCCACAGAATTCTCCTGAGTGAGACAGAACATTTCGCATATACCGCTGTGATATACTTCTCAGTTTCATGACTTTTAATTTTAATCGTTAAATGTTGTTCCTTGTCTTCCACAACCTGTCCTTCCATTTCTTCTTTCCAAAATCCCCAAATTTTACCGTTCGAGTTAGCATAGTAGTTATCGAATCCCAGTTTTTTACTGAAGTCTTGAATCTGGCTTTTATCTACAATAGGTTCTAAAATGAGTAGGATAGAAATTCGATGAGTTTGGATCAGATTTCTAAGCCTCTTCAAAGAGTTTGCTATACCTCTTAAATTCCAAATTAGAATGTTGTACTGCATAGTTAACGTTTGGATAGTTAACGTTAGTATTATCTTTTTAACACAAACATGTTTTGTAATTGTTTTAGTAACTTAAGGGCGTTTTTGTCTTTTTACAGCAAATGGGTCATTTTGGAAATATGGTTAACTGTAAAAGTCAAAATGGAAATAGGTCAATTTGACTGGGTCGTTTTTAAAAGAACCCCAAGAAACTAGCTACACCATTGAGAGTTGTTTGAGAGCTTCTACTAGGTTGAGAGTTGTTTGAGAGCTTCCAGTCGTCTTCAAAGAATAAACAGGGCATACCAGGAAATTTGAAGAATGGGGGGGAATTGTGCCCAAAACGGGGGTTTTAATTTGGGGTCCTTTTTGGCTTTTTTTTTTTAAAATTTAAACGAGATTTCGAACCAATTTCTCGCCACGTCAGCATTATGGATACCTTGATGTATCAGCTGATGTACCAGTAGTTTTTTTCCATATTGAAAAAAACAGGTTGATATCGTAGTTGAGCGGTATGGTACAAGGATATTTTTGTTTTGTTTTTCCTAATATCTTGTAAGGACTAGAATTAGTGTCTATATATATAAGCACTCAGATGACGTAGCACTCTTGGCTTTAATTTTAATTATACTTCTTGCTATAGGTTTTGCAGGTGTTTTGGATGATTCAGTGCAAAATGGAGGGTTAAAGGTGTAATTGACCGGTATTTGATGGTTCAATGATTAATGAGTAAAGTTTTCCGTTAAAAGTCGAAAATACACATTAGAATAATTTTTTTAAAAAATGAGGATGTTTTATCTTCACAATTAATACTTAAGAAAATAGGGTTACCAAGCCAGAAAATATAACTTATTATATTTCTTATTTACCTCAAATTTTCCAATCTTGACACCCAGAACTTTTTGGGTATAAATAGCCCAAATTACATCTACCATTATTCTTTTCACAGTATCGTAGATTCATCATACGCAGCTAGACCACCTTTTTAAGTGGAATAACGGTCCATTGATTTGTCATTGTTGTTCTCTTTATTCTTGAAAATTTATATAGATATCAGACTACAAGACAAAAGACCGAGAATTAGTGTCATGCCTAAAAATTAAAGCTAGATGACCAAATTTTCGAGCCCACAAAGTCAAACTCATCGATATATATATATATATATATATACACATTCTAGTAGTATGCCCGTACAATGTATGGACTTTGGTATATTTAAGGTAACGTTAGTGTATCAAATATTAATGGAAAACTAAATTACCATGAAAATTCAGTAAATTTTTATGTAACATAATAATTAGTAAAATTTCATAATGATAATATTCTACTAAGATTTAAATGAAAAGTTTTTGGTAGCCAAAATGTTTTCCAAGGAAGAATTTAATGGGGACAATATTAATCTTTCTAAGTTTGCTAATGTTTGACAACTCATATTTGTACTACTTTATACCAAAATATTTATAGTACCTATTAATCAAGGAAGAAAGTTTAGTGAAAAATAAATGAGCGAAAATATTAGATGATAATCATAATGCCAAGGAAATACAAATGTAGGTTTGACTTCTGCACAGCGCCCCTCGTGGGGGTTCGGGCGCAACGCCCCGAAATGAATTCAGATTTATAAACGATTGTAAGCTTTTGTAAGTTTTTTAATATTTTTGAATTAAATTATTAATAAGTGAAATTATATTTAGTTTGTGTAAAATGTAAGCAAATGCTATCATTTAAATTTGAAAATAAGTGGTTAATGTTATTTTTAAATGTATTGTACAATTTTGAAATATACAAGTTATAAATGATTTTTTTCTCTGTGTTTATCGTATATTATTGTTTGCACTATGTAAAAAAAAAAATTTCACTCCGCGTAGTGCGGAGTATCAACTCCGTATATATATATATATATATATATATATATATATATATATATATATATATATATATATATATATAACTTGTATATACGATAAACACAGAGAAAAAAATCATTTATAACTTGTATATTTCAAAATTGTACAATACATTTAAAAATAACATTAACCACTTATTTTCAAATTTAAATGATAGCATTTGCTTACATTTTACACAAACTAAATATAATTTCACTTATTAATAATTTAATTCAAAAATATTAAAAAACTTACAATCGTCTATAAATCTGAATTTTATATATATATATATATATATATATATATATATATATATATATATATATTTTAATTATTATTATTATTTTATTTTTTTTTGGAAAAAAAATTTATTCGTAAATTAATTCATATTATTTTCATAGGCAAACTCATTGCCATAAAAAACAAATAAATATATTTACTGACCAATCACAATGGGATAAAGAAAAAGTTTCACAAATGAACAGTAAACAGTGGGTTGCATATTTTAAGATAGTAGGGATAGGGATATAAATGGTGGGTTAACTGGAAGAGCAGGGAAATGGTAGAAAGTTAACAATTGTGGGCATATGGTAGGAAGAAGTCCAAATCACCCTTAAACCTTATATGAATAGTAGAAGATTGATAGGGATGAATTGAGATTTAAAAAAGCTTTAAGAATGAACAGTAATCGACGGATTCACTCTTTTAATATATTGGGGATATAGATAGATTTGAAGTTGAACGTGCAATAGGACTTTTTTTTCTTTTTCCTTTTTTTTTTTGTGTGTCAGGCTTTTAAAGGAATTTGAGCGATCTTTTCGTTAAATCAAAAGTCTTGACTAGCTCTTTGGAAGTGTAGAAATTATGTGACATATTGGTTACAGAAAATTAAACAAACTTTAGAAAGCTGTTATAGAAAATAAAAGCATCCCACTTAATATGATCCCATTTGACCCAAAAAGGGCCGAACGTGTCAATATATAGGGGCGTAATCAGGAATATTGTTCAGTACGAGCACAATTTAATCAAATGTGGATGTGGCAAGTGCATAAGCAAAAGTATATTGTGCAAAAGAGAGCGAGTGCACAAAGGGCATGCCCGGAAAAAGACAACAAATCGAGATAAGCAAATGAGTGGCATTGGTAAAGGGTGTCAGCATACATAGTTTATGTTGCACGGTTATTACTATGGAATGCAATATCAAGCCCTCATGTGTGATAAAATGTTACGAAATAAGAATTACCTCCTCAGTTGACACACCAACAGCTTCAAGGCCACTCTGGTTACATGACGAGATACCGAGTCCATTAGCTCTAGAATAAGTCATATGATAAGCATCACAATTTACTGCACCACCCAAGTACTTGGCAATTATCGTTGCATCTCGTTTCATTGCATGATCCAAACTTTCCATCACCTTTTAAGAATGTTGAGGAATTTCTTTTAGGAACTTTAACTTCCATTTAAGTCTAAAGACAAATGTAAACTCTTGAAGAAACAACCCTTTGTTTGGCTCAAATGATTCGCCAACAAACAAGCCAATCTTACCACAAATTCCAGCACCTTCACCCATAACAAAAACGTCTCGATCTTTTTCTCGAGGCCTAGAAGCAGTTTTTGGATTATCATTTCTTTGAGACAAAGCTCTACATGCAACAAAACCTCCCAATCCTATAGGAATAATTGCAGCTTCGGTTCCACCAGTGACCATTATATTTGCCTCACCTCGGCGGGTGTGATTTGCAGCCGCATAGAAGCAATAATTTGAGGTAACTGAAAACAATGCGAAGTGATATATTCTTCAAAATTCAAAACCCCAAAACAAAAATCATCTACCTGTCTTAAATGTAAATAAGAAAACTTAAAATTATCACTTTTCTCATCTCAACCAATCAGTTATGAGTTATCAAAGGTAGAGGAGCCATATTGAAGTTGATAACAAAAATCTATGACCAACACATATAAGTAGAGGAACTTAATTCGAATGAAAAATCAAAATCTAAGTTATATCATTTTAATCTAAATATTTCAATTAACAATCTATGACCAACACATATAAACAAAAAATCAGAAAAGATATGCCATCAACAAAAATTCAAAATTCAAAATAACAAAGAAAAAGAAAAGAAAACTAGTCCTTACAGAAATATTTTGATTTGGGTCCTGGGAGGAGAAAGGTAAAAGTGAGAGGTGCCGGTGGTCAATGATGAAAGGTGGCGAGAGACGAGAGTCAGAGTTGAGGAGTCGGGCAAACTCACGGCAAGGTGGAGGGATGCAGGGGTGGACCTAGTGCAACCTGCACTGAATTTTGGGCCATCCCCACAGTCCATGTTTTTTTTTTTTTAAAAAAAAGTGGTAATTACATGAAACCCTACTTTTCAAGATTCAAAATCATAAATCAGATTTCAAGTTTTAATTTTCAAAAATCAGATATTTTATATATAGATACAAGTTTTTTATATTTAATTAAATATTAATAATAATATTATAAAAATTAATATATACATACACCCACCCCACCCCTAAATTAATTTCAAACCCTAAATTCACGACTGTCTCTCTCCGTCTCTCACTCCTCTCCCTCATCACCACCACTGCGCCACCACCATGCCCACCGAAAATCGTGTCTTCTCCTTCACTCTCCCTTCAACCGAAATCCTCAGCCACGGTTGCTACTACTATGAAGTGAAACAACCACCGCCGGACTGTTGCAAAGACATCACACCACCGCACTCAAATCCTATTGTGCGACCTACGCCGTGCTTCTCTGTGTGTGTGATTTGGAACAGGTCTCTGAGGTTTTGATTAATTTGTGACTCTGCTTCATCGACTTTATTATTGAGCTCGTGATGCACTACTTATGCCGAAAATGTACTTCACAGTCAATTTATGTCCTTATTATAGCAGATCCATTCTTATTCCTTTTTTTTATTGGTGCGGAGATTCACTGTTCGGTGGTGGAGGTGTGCAGTACTTTGGTGATTTCTCTCTATTTTGGTGTGGTGATGGTGTTTGTGTCGTGGCTAACGGTGACGTATCTGATGGTTGAGGCCTGTGTGTAGTGGTTTTGTGGTTTGAGTTTCTCTGTTGGTGGAGACTAATGAAGTGGCAAGAGATTTTGGGTTGATTTGAGTGCCTCAGCGCCGCTGTCCGTGCGACGCTTGTCGCGATGGTGGTGGTGTTACTGTTTTTGTTGTGATGGTGATGTCGACGGTGGTGGCGGCATCACTGGTTGTGGTGGCGGTGGTGTGGTGCTTTGGAGTAGCAAGATAGGGTGTGGGTGCTGTTGGTGTTGTAGTGGTGGTGGTGGTGGTGAGACATTGGTGATGGTGGTGTTGGATACCATGGTAGCTGTGGGTTTGGTGGTGGTGGTGCTACCTTGCAGGCAGCGGAGACGATGTTTTTTTTTTGTTGATGGTGGTGGTGCGGTGCAGGAGGTGGTCTGGTTGTTAGTGATGGTGGTTGTGGTGAGTTGCCGGCTGTGGTAGCAGCGGCGGAGGAAGGTTAGGGGATGTAAAACGGTGGTGGTGGTGAGGTGGTGTAGTATAGTCTATGTGATCAATGCTATAACCTGTGCTGTGACCTATGATCTGATTTGAGCCATGTGCTATATAGTCTATGTTACCAATGCTGTGACTTGAGGCATGTGCTGTGACCTGAGCCATGTGCAAAATATTCTATGACTTGTGACTATCAACAAAAACTTGAACCATGCACAAAAATATTCTGTGACCTGTACTGTGGCCATTTGAAAATAACATGGGACTATGAACAAAATCGTGAGCCATGTGCAATATATTATGTGACCTGCGCTGTGACCATTTGAAAATAACCTGTGAATATAAAAAAAAAAAATGAGCCATGTGCAAAATATTTTGTAACCTGTGATATGGCCATTTGAAATAAACTTGTGTCTATCAATAAAAATGTAAGACATGAGCCTTATCATGTTATCAATCATTGTAAACAAACAACCATGCGTTGTGATTTGGGCTGTGACTTATGACTTGTGATCTGCACTGTGACTTGTGACCGTACAAAAAAAATTCATGTCGTCAGAATAGTCGTCGGAAACGGTTACCGGAATAGTTATCGGAATCGGAGCAGTCGTCGGAATCGGAGCATTCATCGGAACGGTCGCCGGAGCGGTAGGGGTGGTGGAGGTAGGGGTGAGTTAATTTTAATATATATATATATATATATTTAAATAAATATTTGTATATATTGTTGACCTATGGTTGATCATGACCTTAATGTTTTGATTATAACAAACAAGTCCATCTTGTTTACTAACAAATTGAATTGAGTGTTTAAGCCTTCAAAGTTATAAAGATTATTATTCACACTCAAATGAAGTACAAGTGAAGGTTAGACGAGTATTTAAGACAATTCATTTGAGAATTGCAAATCAAGATACAAGTCAAAGAGAGGCTCGAAGAGATCAAGAACATTGAAGATAGAGTTATTTATCGAACCTCGTTTATATATGTAAAGGTATAACTCGTCAATGTTTAGCAAGTACATAAGCTCAAATATTTCTCATAAATTCATTATCAAATGAAAAATCATTTTCAAATGACTCTAAAAAGAACATACTTCAACTTTTAATCAAAAAGTTATACTCTGGTTTTCAATCTCATATTGGAATAGATATTTGACACAGAAGATGATCTAGTTTGAAGATGACTTCTGAAGAAAAGTTGTAGCCCTTTGAGTTATCTTTCCAACCCATTTTGAATCACCTTAATCGGATATCGGGAGAGAAAGATATGATCAAAATACCGAAAGCTGTCCTGTCTGGACATTTCGGTCGACCGAAAGTAACGGTCTGATTTTCAAATTTGACACTTTCGGTCGACCAAAAGTTACTGTTCGGTCGACCGAAAGTTACTGCGGCCTTCCTACTTTGCTCTATAAATATCCATCTCTTCTCCATTCATTTTCACCAACTTAGAAGAGATTTTTGAGAGCTTTTTTTTTGAGAAATCATTGAGTTTACTTGAGTATAAATTCTATTTCATTTGTTACAAAGAATTTCTTGATTGTTCCAACCTATTTTATTCATTTTATCAAGAAATCTTTTTAGCAAAGAACTCTACACAAACTTCATCTATTCTTCATTCTTGATAAAAGTTTTCTTTACCAACACTTTGATTTAAAGTGTAAATCTCTCTTCATACTTAACTTGTATTATTTGTTAAGAGAGATCATTGGTTTGGAAACTTTGATACAAAGAATTTCTTGATTGATCAAAACTAGTTTTTATCCATTTTATCAAGAATTCTATTTTGCAAAGAACTTCTTACAATCTCATCTATTCTTCATTTTTTTGTAGAAGTTTTCTTTGCCAACACTTTTATTAAAGTGTAAAATCTCTCTTCATACTTAACTTATATTATTTGTTAAGAGAGATCATTGGTTGGAAACTTTGATACAAAGATACAAACTATTTCATTATCCATCATTCATCAAAGTTTACAACATCAACACTTGAGCTTTATTATTTGCTATCTATTGAAATGTTTACCTAACTCTCTAATACTTAACTTGATTATATCATTTGTTAAGAGAGTTTCTTCATTGTAATTTATCACTTATTTCTTGACGGTTTCGAGAGCCTTGTGAAAACTCGATTGTAAGGATAGGTGCTCCTTGTTGTAAGTCACCTAAGGATAAGTGCTCCTTGTTGTAAGTCACTTAAGGGTAGGTGCTCCTTGTTGTAAGTCACCTAAGGATAAGTGCTCCTTGTTGTAAGTCACTTAAGGATTGGTACTCCTTGTTGTAATTACAATTATAGTGCATTTGGCCTTGCTCGTGACGGAGAGCTTGGTAACGGGGGACGTAGATCATTGGATTGGATCGAACCTCCATAACATATCGTTTGCATTCTCTATCTCTTTTACTTAACGCATTTACTTCGCACTAATTTATATTGTTCTATTTACGCATTTACTTGTGTTTATAATATTTGCGCATTCTCTATATTAGAATCTTGAGTAATTAACGAAAAAGTTTCAATAACCAATTCACCCCCCTCTTGGTTAGTTATTCTTGGGCTAACACTTGGTATCAGAGCAAGGTGCTCATTTTAAAAGATTTAACAATCTTGAGTAATGGCTAACCACATTTTTCAAAATATTGAGGGGTATTCTACTAATCGTCCTCCTTTATTTGATGGTACTAATTATAACTATTGGAAGACTAGAATGATTATATTTATTCAATCAATAGATTATAATGTTTGGGAGGTTATTGAATTTGGTCCATATAAGCTTACTAAGGTTATCAAAATTGATGGAAAACCGGACCAAATTATTCCAAAAATTAGAGAGGAATATGATGAAAATGATAAGAGAAAATTATCTTTAAATGCTAGAGCCAAAAATATACTTTATTGTGCATTAGATAGAAATGAATTTAATCGTATTAGTACATGTGATTCGGCTCATGAAATCTGGCATGCTTTAGAGATTACTCATGTTGGAACTAGCAAAGTAAAAGAAACTAAGATAAATATCTTAGTTAAAGATTTTGAAAATTTTTTCATGAAGAAAAATGAACCTATTGTTGACATGATTACTCGCTTCACCAACATTACTAATAGCCTCAAAGGCTTTGATCGTGAATTTACTAACGGTGAGCTTGTAAGTAAAATGCTTAGGTCACTTTCGGAGGAATGGAACCCCATACGAATGCTTATAGAAAACACAAAGAATGTGAATATATATCCTTTGGAAGAATTGTATGGAACCTTGATGACCTATGAACTCAACAATGACGAGGTCAAGGAAAAGACAAGAAAGAGCAAAGATGAATCAAAAGAGGAAAGACGCCAAATTGCTCTAAAATCGGCAATTGATGAAGACACAACAAGAAACGATGTGAGTGATGAGGAGCTTGACGATTTGGTCATCCTTATGGAGAAATGGAGAAATTTTCGAAGCAATCGAAGATCTCAAAAGAATGAAGAAAAGAATGAAGAAATGGGGAAGAAAATCGTTTGTTACAATTGTGACAAACCGGGTCATAAGAGCACCGAATGTCCATACAAAAAGAAATTTTTCAAGAAGAAAGCTTTTCAAGCCACTTGGGATGATAGCGATGATGATGAAGATGGAAATAATGATCAAGAAGAGACTGCGAACATGTGCTTCATGGCTATCAAAAATAAGGTAAATCGTATCGAAAAATACTCATATGATTGAATTTTAATTAATATCGATTTCTCTATTATATGCTTTTATGTTTATGCTTTCGTATTTTAAATTATGCATGCTTTGATTTAAAATTTAACTATCAATTTATAAAAGCTAGGGGGAATATAATGATATGATGAATTCAAAATTTATGACTAAATTTGTTTTAAAATGCATGATCAAATCAATTTGAATTGTGAAATATTTCTATGAATTATGAATTGAATTACGAATTATAACTTGATCAATTCCATTATTTCCATGAATTATGTTGTGAAATATGATTATGAATTCTAATATGGAAATGCATGATATGATTGATCTTAAATGCTATTTTTTTTAACTTATGCCAAAAGAAGGAAAATCAATTAAATGATTATGTTTGAAAGGGGGAATATCAAAAGAGCAATTTATACTTTTGATATATGCTTAAGTTAATTATTGAAAGGGGAATACATGTATAAACGAAAGGGGGAACTCAATTGAAATACATGTGCCTATGGTTGATTTGAAAAATTGTGATCCTAAATACCATACCCTTGCTCATCTATACACTACCTTTTTGCTTATGTCAAAAGGGGGAAGAGATGTGAATAATTATGCTTGCTAATTGTAAACAAGGAAATTCATGCTCAAACTTGATATATGCATGTTGATAGGGGGAACTTTTGCTTAAACTTTATATCAATTTGTTCACTATTTATATTGCAAATTATCTTGTTTGTCATAATCAAAAAGGGGGAAATTGTTGACCTATGGTTGATCATGACCTTAATGTTTTGATTATAACAAACAAGTCCATCTTGTTTACTAACAAATTGAATTGAGTGTTTAAGCCTTCAAAGTTATAAAGATTATTATTCACACTCAAATGAAGTACAAGTGAAGGTTAGACGAGTATTTAAGACAATTCATTTGAGAATTGCAAATCAAGATATAAGTCAAAGAGAGGCTCGAAGAGATCAAGAACATTGAAGATAGAGTTATTTATCGAACCTCGTTTATATATGTAAAGGTATAACTCGTCAATGTTTAGCAAGTACATAAGCTCAAATATTTCTCATAAATTCATTATCAAATGAAAAATCATTTTCAAATGACTCTAAAAAGAACATACTTCAACTTTTAATCAAAAAGTTATACTCTGGTTTTCAATCTCATATTGGGATAGATATTTGACACAGAAGATGATCTAGTTTGAAGATGACTTCTGAAGAAAAGTTGTAGCCCTTTGAGTTATCTTTCCAACCCATTTTGAATCACCTTAATCGGATATCGGGAGAGAAAGATATGATCAAAATACCGAAAGCTATCCTGTCTGGACATTTCGGTCGACCGAAAGTAACGGTCTGTTTTTCAAATTTGACACTTTCGGTCGACCGAAAGTGTCAAATTTGAAAATCAGACCGTTACTTTCGGTCGACCGAAAGTTACTGCGGCCTTCCTACTTTGCTCTATAAATATCCATCTCTTCTCCATTCATTTTCACCAACTTAGAAGAGATTTTTGAGAGCTTTTTTTTTTGAGAAATCATTGAGTTTACTTGAGTATAAATTCTATTTCATTTGTTACAAAGAATTTCTTGATTGTTCCAACCTATTTTATTCATTTTATCAAGAAATCTTTTTAGCAAAGAACTCTACACAAACTTCATCTATTCTTCATTCTTGATAAAAGTTTTCTTTACCAACACTTTGATTTAAAGTGTAAATCTCTCTTCATACTTAACTTGTATTATTTGTTAAGAGAGATCATTGGTTTGGAAACTTTGATACAAAGAATTTCTTGATTGATCAAAACTAGTTTTTATCCATTTTATCAAGAATTCTATTTTGCAAAGAACTTCTTACAATCTCATCTATTCTTCATTTTTTTGTAGAAGTTTTCTTTGCCAACACTTTTATTAAAGTGTAAAATCTCTCTTCATACTTAACTTATATTATTTGTTAAGAGAGATCATTGGTTGGAAACTTTGATACAAAGATACAAACTATTTCATTATCCATCATTCATCAAAGTTTACAACATCAACACTTGAGCTTTATTATTTGCTATCTATTGAAATGTTTACCTAACTCTCTAATACTTAACTTGATTATATCATTTGTTAAGAGAGTTTTTTCATTGTAATTTATCACTTATTTCTTGACGGTTTCGAGAGCCTTGTGAAAACTCGATTGTAAGGATAGGTGCTCCTTGTTGTAAGTCACCTAAAGATAAGTGCTCCTTGTTGTAAGTCACTTAAGGGTAGGTGCTCCTTGTTGTAAGTCACCTAAGGATAAGTGCTCCTTGTTGTAAGTCACTTAAGGATTGGTACTCCTTGTTGTAATTACCATTATAGTGCATTTGGCCTTGCTCGTGACGGAGAGCTTGGTAACGGGGGACGTAGATCATTGGATTGGATCGAACCTCCATAACATATCGTTTGCATTCTCTATCTCTTTTACTTAACGCATTTACTTCGCACTAATTTATATTGTTCTATTTACGCATTTACTTGTGTTTATAATATTTGCGCATTCTCTATATTAGAATCTTGAGTAATTAACGAAAAAGTTTCAATAACCAATTCACCCCCCTCTTGGTTAGTTATTCTTGGGCTAACATATATGTGTATATATAGGTCAAAATATCTGATTTTTGAAATGTGAAAGTCATTTTGTTATTTTTGAAATAGTGTAAAGTAAAAGGAGGATTTATGAATTTTTCCCAAAAATAAAATCTGAAATGGGCCAAATATAATTAAATATAACTATTAAAAATTTTTGAAATGGGAGGCGGGCCAAATAATTTATAATTGTGACTAGTCTTCCAATTTCAAAACATGTGTTGGATAGTGTGATTAATTTGAATTCTTCAAAATCTTAGGGTCCGTTTGATTGCAAATGTGGAAAATAGGTGGAAAGAAAATAAATTTCAGGGAATTGAATTGTCTAAAAATTATTTTATTGGGAATTGTAATTAATTGTGTTTGATTGATATAATTTTTCACCTGAAAAATGTTGAAAGTTTGGTATCCGTTTGACTTTATTTTTCATAGAAATTATCCATGAAAGTCATAATTTTTTCTACCATTGGGTCTAGAATTTGTTCCAAGTGCCAAAAAAAAAACAAATTAAAAAAAATTACCATACCGAATATCATTCGTTTGGCTTTGTTTTACATGGAAATTGTCAATAAAAGTGATAATTTTTTTTTACCATTGTGTCTAGAATTTTTTCATTTGCCAAAAAAAAAAAAATTAATAAAAAAAAAAACCTGGAAAATGGATTCTCACCAAAATCTCAAGAAAACAATTTCCACCAAATCCTAGAAAAGCTGGTGCGTGAGGCAACTTCAAGAAAATATTTTCCTAGCAAAATTTGTCCAATCAAACACACCAAAACTTGGAAAATGGAAAAAACTTTCCTACTTCCCTAGAAAATGTGTGCTATCAAACATGCCCTTAATTATGTATTTTCTTTATCTTAAATTAACACTTGTTTATTTTATAGTGAAAACAGTTATGGAAAGATTTTATAAAAGAAAATCTCTTGTGAATGATAAATTGCGCAACTGGATTGGAGATGAGTGGATGAATGATAGTCTTATTGTTTATGTGGAGAAAGATATATTTTTAAAGATTGTGATTATATAAAGATATCAAAGTATGAAAACTCGTAAAGAACAATTGTAAGGTATTTCATTTTTAGTATAATATTTGTGCTATAATGTTATTATTTTTTATACCTTTGCTAATATCATCCGCATTGGAAAAACTTCCTGGATCTGCTCCTGGAAGGATGAGGGAAGCTGAGGTTTGGATGGATTGTTGTAGATAAGTTTTCTGAATTCAGAAGACCAATAGTCCCATGGTTTTGATAGATTGTTGTGGATAAATTTTATATTATTGAAATTCCAGAACTTAATGTGATAAATATGTTTTGTCTTGATAAATAGTATATGTAGCTGCACTATCAATCAAGCAGGTATTTTGACAATCCATCATGAATATAAACAAAACAAATATATTTTAAAAACTTGAATTTAAATTTAAAAGAGTAAACATAATTCAATATTATGAAATTAACGATATATAATAAAATTATTATTTTTTTTTTCGAAAAGTGATAACGTATTTCAAATTGAATTTCTAAAACGAAAAAAAATACTAAAAAGTAAACTAATTTATATCTTCCATCACATTACCCCCAATCAAATGGTCAATATTCCAATTTGAATCAGTAAAGAAATCAGAGACATCAAAATGAGTCATATCAATTGGACCATTATAATCAGCAAAAATTTTCTCCACCTTTTCATTTTCCTTGATTGATTTTCGGTACACATCTACAAGATGTTTTGCCGTACGATAGGTACATACCCAATTCTCTTTCATTCCAATTTAAAAGCAACTTTTTTCGTGCTTCTTTTTTGATATGCTACTTTCAATTGCTTTGTGCCTTTTGAAATTGTTGTCTTGTTACTAATAACTTTGTTGATTATTTCGTCTATGGTTTATTTCACGTGCACGTTCGCATCCACATTTACGTTCTTGTCATGATATTGCATTTACTTCGGGTAATGCAGTACCATTTACTTTAGACAATGGTATAAAACCAATTGGAAGTAACCCATTATTTTTATCAGTAGTTCATTGTTTTATTCAGCCACAAGTAAACAAGATATGTGTTTTTAGTACTTTTTGAAACCACAATCACAATATTGTTGCTGCAGGAATACATTTAAGGCATGAAATGTGGAAAAAGTTTTCTCCAACATATCTCAATCAATGATTTTTTTTCTCTACACAAGGTCAATTTTTAACATATTTCGAACAGTTCAGAATTGCAGTTTTGAAGCCTTGCAAATGAAGGTGCATCCACTCATAGCAGGCTTTGGAAATGACTATGATCAGCTGATGATCAAATCTTTGGTTAATTTTTTCCAAAGAACATGTAAATCTTTCTCGGTGACATATTCAATATTCAATTTATCGTGAAGATGATGACGAAAGAAAATGAGTGCTTTTGTATGATCCTACAGAGATTCTTTGTTTCCTTCTTTTATTGTCTCTCTCAAACCTTTTGAGACAAAATTGATATCAGCATCAAGTATTCATGGCAAATAGCTTTTGCCAAATATGTGAAGTGCAGCAAACTCAAGTTTTGTGATGTTTGCCATTTGATTAACTATACAATAAAGTAAAAGGAAATACAATTAGTTTCGAAAAATATGATTAAGCATTCAGTAGTCAATATCAACATTACATAAGTTACGTGTTTTCCTTCAGAGATAAGCATTAATTTAAAATAATATGTTTTTCTAAACATGTGCTACTTCGGAAGAACGTTGTATTTACCATTACTTCTTCAAGTGCAATATGTCAATATTCTTTTGGAATATTGAAAAGTATAATTTATATGCTTCAGAACGAAGTAATATTTTTCGAAAATATTAATTATAATGTTGTGTTACTTCAGGAACAACAATATGATAAATTATTAATTCAAAGTTTATAGAAGAATATCTAAAAATATTTAATTACTATATAGACATGATATGAATTTATATAGAAAAACTAATTACCAAAAATTTATTAGTATAAAAATCTTCCAAAAATGCATTTGTAAAAAAAAAATGTGCATGGACCGAATCTAATGGTAGAATAAAATTCACGAGTTATTAAATATAGTAATATATTTTATTAAATTACAAATATGCATCTATCCATGTGTCCGTGTGTTGTAATTTAGCCCATCTTCTTTTAATAAGTTTCGAAACATTTTATTGATCTCTCTGAAATTAGAAATTAAGTTCACTGACAAGGAGATATAGACCTTACCCATTTCTCTTGATAATGTGGATGAGAAGAAATGGATAAGGTTTTCTACTTCTTTTTTTGTCCAGTCCATATAGCTATGGATGCATGCAACATAAAAAGTACACAATGGAAAGAAATGTTTGGAAGAAAAGAAAATCATGAAGTTTATTTGTGGTGTATTTATTAAAATCCGGAACTCTTCTTTTTTATTATTTTTATTAAATTAGGTATATAATTGCAAATTTATTGTGGTGTATTTATTAAAATTATCTTTTAGAGTTTGTTTGGTAGGGATTTTTGGGGGAAAATTTTATTTTTGAATAGTGATATGATGGGAAATGTGTGGTTGAAAAAGAAGAAAAAATTATTGATGTGATGGAAAATATTATTTTATTGAAAAATGTGTGGTTGAAAATGAGAATTGATTTGAGAATCAATTCTCAAATCACTACCAAACACCCCCTTAATCGTGGTGTGAATATAATGTGGAGCACTTAATAAATTTTGTAACGGTAATTTAATTACCCAATAGATAAAAAATATTTAGTGCAATTAGAAACTGGTGCAATAAAAATGTGGCGTTATCGTAATCACCATATAAAAAAATGCTAACACAAAAAAAATTTGAGTTAGAAATGAATAGCTTTTTCTTTCTATTAACTAAAAGCAATACTTCCATCCAAATCAAAAGGTGTGAAAAAAAAAAACCTAAGATAAAAATCTCTTTATTTGCCTCCAAAAACTGACCTAAGGAAATCCACGAAATCAATTTGCTTACTCTTTCTTACTAAAAATATGAACCATGAATAAGAAGAAAAAGAATGAAAAACATATAATTTAATAACAATTTCGAATATAGTGTGAAGCGAAAGGATAAAAAAACTATAGTATGAATCAACAGGATATATAAAATTGGAGAGAGTTATGTTTTTTTTAGCTTATTTGGTTCTAGGGTTTAGGTATTGAAGGAAGTCATATGCCAAATTCTTGCAACACATTTTATGGAAACATCACTAACAATTTGTTTTATCATTAAGCAGAAAAATAGGATCCCATTTCACCCAAATAAAAGAAAAAAACAAAAAAAAGAAAATACTCAAGATTTGGATTTAGTTGGTACCACATAAGGGTTTCTTCATATAGTAATTAATAATAGAAGTTGAAGGGCTGATCTAGACAGTAGTTATTTGAGGAGTTAATTAGGTGGGGTTTGCAGTTACCAAGCAGCTTTATCTAGGTAAGATCAAGCCATGGAATATGTCATGACTCCAAGGCCAAAAGACATCACCTTGATTGTCATATTTTGACTTAAAGGGATACGAGGATATCATAGTTTAATTCAACAAACTATTCTTATGCAAGGGCTTGCCATCCTTTCAACGGTCAAATGGCCAATTATTGAGAATATAATTTGGAACAATGCTACACAAACAGGGAATATTAACAGGAATAAGTGACCAACACACTTGGCATTCAATCATTGGGAGATGGAATTTTATTTTCAAAAAACAGGCTAATCAAAAGTTGCCACATCATCTCGGTCACCAATCCCTGTCAATAATCCATGTCTGAATAGCTTAACTGTTTAATTTGTTGTATCTTCTAAACCGGGGAGGGGAGGGGAGGGGGGGGGGGGAGAGAGAGAGACTTGTGAAATGAAAAAAAAAAAAAAAAAGGAGTATTCTCAAATTTATTACCAATACGAATAATCGACCCCACCTAGTTTTTTAACATTCACGTGAGGATTAATACGGACTAGGATGTTCGTAAATTTCGTGTTGCATGCAACCATAATTGCTTCCCTACCTCTCCTATTCTACCTCTCCTATTCTTGTGATCTTATGACATCTTTGAAATTGAATTTAACGAGATGTTGCGATGGTAACACAATCACAAAAATATCCAAGATCAATGATGTGATGATATTTTCCTTTGTAGCTCTATCCCATTATCAAAAGATATATATTGACAGAGTGGATTTTCAACATTCACATTTAGGGTGTGTTTAAGTCGCATTATTTTGAAAGAATATATTCTTGAATAATAGATTGATGGAGAATTTGTGGTTAAAAAAGAATGAAAGGTTATTGATGTGATAGAAAATATTAATTTATTGAAGAATGTGTGGTTAAAAATAAGTAGAAAAATAATAATGAAAATTTTAATATGTACCAAACATGGACTTAACGTGAATTGAAATTAATAAATTTTAGATAAAATGAGTATATCTTGTGTGATAGATTTTTGGTGGTGTAATAGGTAAGCCTCCATTTGGAAAGAATTTATAAATGAATTAATTTATAAGTGGATAGAATTGCATGTGGATAAGTGTTAAAGCACTTTTGGGTATATTGAGTGCTTGTTTGGCACCCATTCTTTTGAAAAATGAGTTTTTGAATAGTGATTGATGTAAATAATGTGTGGTTAACAAGTAAGAAGAATTTTTGGGTTTATGTATAATATTATTTTATTTGGAGAATGTGTGGTTAGAAATGAGTACTGTAGAAAAATGAGAATGAGAATCAGATAAAAAAAAAGTGTCAAACGGGGCTGAATGTGAGGTGGAAAGTGAAGTTTAATTATTTATAATTTTTTCCCGACTTGGGACTTAAATTATTGAATAAATTAGCAATCCCGTTATCAAATTCTTAAACTGTTATTTACATTAAACAAGCCATCCTTAAGATTCCATGCAACATCGCAACATCTCGTTAAATTCAATTTAGCCTCGGTTTGTCTACCATTATTGCAAAAATTCTCGTTAAAAATTCTCGATCACACATTTACCCAATAAAATATTCTACACATAAACCAATAAAATTGCTTTAATTTTCAATCATATATTTTTCAAAAAATACTATAATTATTTTATTTTATTTTCAATAATGGGAGACAAACGCATCCTAAAACAGAATAATGCAAGTGACATTAAACAGGTCATCCTTAAGATTCCATGCAAGTGACAGAAGCAGTGACATATTATGCACTCATCCCATGGATCCACGTGTTCATTTCATCAGTCTTCTATTTATCGGATAAATTGCATTAGAGGTCACTGAACTTTCGAAAAATAACAATGTGGTCACAGAACTTTGTTTTATGACAATTGAGTCATTAAACTATAATTTAAGTTCAGATTTAATCATTTTATTACAATCCGTTTGGTTCCCTAAATGCTAGAAATCGGTTAAATGACAATTATGCCATAATTGATCACATGGCACCTATAAAGATCCTCCAAAGTTTACCCTCTATTTCTCGAATAATGTTATATAGTACTTTTTTGGGAGAGATTTTTGGGGGAAGAATTGATTTTGAATAGTGATATGATGGAAAATGTGTGGTTGAAAAAAAAGAAAAAATTATTGATGTGATGGAAAATATTATTTTATTGAAAAATGTGTGGTTGAAAATGAGAATTGATTTACTGTAAAATTTTGAGAATCTCTCTCAAACAGGGCCATAATATCAGTAATATTAGAATATCAGTCCATGTGTATTATATGAAAAGTTCAATTTATGTGATTTATTCAATTGTATATTTTATTTAATAATACTTTATATCACCTAAACTGATGTTGAAATATGATTAGTACTTAAGTACCAGATAATAGCGTTACTTTCTATTTCTCCGTGTCTTTGGCTGCGGTCAGCAACTACGTAAAGATCTTGCCCCACGCGGTCAGCAATTACGTAAAGATCTTGCCCCCCAGGCAAACAGCCTCCACCCCACCCCCTTCCCTGCGAGGCGGCACAACAGTGAAAAATGAATTATTGGAGGGGCCCACATGTGCAAATGATCTTAGAGTGTGTTTGGTACACATTCTTTTGAAAGAATGTATTATTGAATAGTAGATTAATGGAGAATGTGTGGATAAAAATGAAGGAAAAGTTATTGATGTGATGGAAAATATTATTTTATTGAAGAATGTGTGGTTGAAAATGAGTAGAAGAATGAGAATGAAAAAAATAATGTGTACCAAACAGAGCTTAATTGTAAATTCCATGTATATATAGACATTTCCATTTCTTTGTTTCCAGACAGCCTTTGAGAGTTGGGAAAATTAAACTCAACTTTGAAACGTGTAAGAAATTCTAGAGTGAATGGAGGATGGTGGCGATCAAACTCATCAGAAGTTGGAAATGCCGGCGGGGTTCAGGTTCCATCCAACCGATGAGGAGCTGGTGGTGCATTACCTGTGCCGGAAATCTGCTGGGCAACCGATTGATGTTCCGATTATAGCTGAGATTGATCTCTACAAGTTTAGCCCTTGGGACCTTCCAGGTTACTTTTTAACATTTGCTAAAGAGTTTCTTTCTTCTGGGTTTTCCCTGCCACTGCTTGATTTTTGTTGGGTTTGTTAAAGTTTGTGCAAAAAAATTGTTCTTGCTAGTATCTGGTGCTTAAGTAATTATAAGCTCAAAAGATAAGTTTCTTTTTAATGGCCATTGGCCAGTGAAAAGTTTGATTTATTTCTAAAAATTATTTGATTGAGCAGGTAAAGCACTCTATGGTGAAAAAGAGTGGTACTTCTTTTCTCCAAGAGATCGAAAGTACCCGAATGGTTCTCGGCCGAACAGGACAGCGGGAGCAGGATACTGGAAGGCCACCGGAGCAGATAAGCCTGTGGGAAAACCAAAGCCACTGGGAATTAAGAAGGGTCTGGTCTTTTATGCTGGAAAACCTCTTAAAGGAGTCAAAACCAATTGGATTATGCATGAATATCGCTTAGCTAATGTGGACAGATCTGCTGGCAAAAGGAACAATCCGAGGGTACGTACTTACTCTTTTACTTTTTTTCGATGGATTCGACTCTACGATGAATAAGATTTAACCATTTTTTGTCCCTTTGAATAGTCGAGTCACTAAACCGCACAATCTTCAATTCAATCATTCTGTTTTTTTCTCCAACAGCTTGATGATTGGGTATTGTGTCGACTATACAACAAGAAAGGTACTATTGAAAAGCATTACAGTGTTGATCAGAAGACACTGCAGTTTTCAGACAGCGAAGAACAAAAGCCGAAAATAGGCATATGCCCATATAATGGAATGGTAAACCAGATGGTGCCATTGGTTCAAGAATCACAGTCGATGGCATTACGAAAGATGAGTGATTGTCTGCATTTGGACGCACCTGAGTCAATACCCAAGTTGCATACTGATTCAAGTAGTTCTGAGAACGTGTTATCACCGGAGTTCACGCGTGATAAGCAGGTTGAAAGTACACTGAAATGGAGCGATTTCGAGAAATCCCTCAATTATGAGCTTAATCACATGGACGGCTTTCAAGATTACGATTTTGCTTCACAAGTGCAGTATGATGACCAGCTCTCTCTGTTTCAAGACATGATAAAGTACATGCAGTAGCCGTCTGATTGTGGGATCAAATTGATTTGATTTTGATTTTGAGATTATAGTATTAGGTGAAATTATAAGCCATGTTATTCATTAATTGCAAAGTGAAATCCAAAACATTGATTCATCTCTTCCCCCTCCTAAAGAAAAGAACAGGGGAGCTGGCCATTTAGATGCAACCAGAGGTACGCGAAGCAATGAAATATATTCAAAACACCCATTAATTGAAACGAATACTGGAATTTGAGTAATGCTGTAAAAATAAACACAACTCTGTGGAAGCGAAAAAAAATGTTATTATTTGATCAAGTTCGACACCTTTGAACAACACTGAGCCTTATCAGATATGCACACGTGCGGATAATAGTTTTTTTTTTTTTTTTGCGGATAATAGTTAGTATTAGGAACTAGAATATCAACTAGTCAAATTTGTTGGGTGTGACAGGAAGATAGCCTTGTGATGGATATGCTTAGAGTCAAAAAAATATATCAGAGATGGGATTTATGGTGTTATACATTGGGAGAAGCTGAAGTTGGAAATGACACAACTCATTCTATTCAGGCTCTAAATTGACATATGCCACAAGGCATTCTGTTGACACACAAAACAGACAACTCAAATCAAATGGCCCAAGAGAGGAAATTGATCCAAAGAAGAAGCCCAGATAGAGAAATCAGGATAAAATGCCCAATCTGAAGTGTCATTAAAATATGCGGAAGGCCCAAAAAGACAAAGGTACGACGTCGCCCAAGTCGGCAGGACGCCCAGATATTGAGCGAAGGAAACACCCTACAATCGCCCAGAGCAGAAGATCGATTGTCGCCCAAGAATGCTGAGTCGTCCAAAGTCCAAAAGATGACCAAAGATTGTTGTTATCCAGAATCACGATCTAAGACGGTTTGAGCACATCATAATTACGCCCCACGATTTGAGAAAGTTGATGGCAAGCAGTTATGAAGAGGGCGTAGTGATAGAAGTTGCACACGGTAGTTTTTAGCCAGCCGACGATGATGAAAGAAGTGGGTAGTTACAAGCAGTTGCTAGAACGATCAAAACTGCCCAGGCCGTATAAAAGAAAGAAGAAGACAATGAAGAAAGGAGACAAAAATTCACTCTCAAAACAGAGAACATGTAATTTATTCTTCTTAGATTAACTTCTTAATTACTTCAACTCTCTTGTACTTGTGTGCTTGCGCCCCTTGGAGGTATCTTGTTCGTGCATCAACTGTAATCTTCATATTTGATAAACACCCCTTTTGGGGACTTTGTTCCAAGAGGTTTGTCCCTTACACAATCGTCTGATTCCCTTTTAATTGTTAGCGAGCGAAAAACGCGCGAAACAATTTGGCACGTCCAGTGGGACCTTGGTGTTTGGAGATACAAAAGGAAAACATTATGCCTCATAAAAATTCGGATAAAGCACCAGCAAGTCACGGAGTAGTCCAATCTGTGATCGAGCGATATGAGGAGCAGCAGCATGAGCAGCAGCATTCTCCTCAGACAGAAGGGCAGACTCCAAGCAGTCACAGTCGTTATGAGCCAATGACAGAGCTGTCCTCGAACCATGCGTGCATTGCTGGGAGAGCTCACACAAGACGTCGTTGAACAGGTAAATTTACGAAATGTCCATAACATGGAAAAATTTACCCAGAGTGGAAATGTTCACTATGATAACATGGCCAAACAATTAAGTGCGTTAAATGATCTCATGAGCAAATTAGTAGGCCAAGTATGTCAACTAACCGTAGGAAGTCATTTCCAGACCAGAGCGATTGTGGGGCATGCTTCACCACACAATTCCTCTTGTTTGAACCCAGGTCCTGGTTTAGAAACATTTTTTGGCCCTTCTACTTCAAATCAAGGGGTCAACTGAGCGCCAAATTTGAATGGCGATAACATGACTACCAACCTGGGGGGTAATCCAAATATGAGAGATAATGTCATGAATGGTGGACATAATTTACCTCGTGTTAATGAGGGAATGAATACTCAACACAATGGGTATAATGGTCTGAACAATGGTACCTTCCCTGCCAATCAAGGACCAAACATCAGGCCACCTCAGACAAACCAACAAGTAAATCAACCCATAGGAGTCCCATATGATCCAAATGTTTTACTAAGAAATCAGATTGCAGAAATAGTACAAGATCAAATGGCCATGAGGGTACGTCCTGTTATTAGGCCTACTTACACTAAACCATATCCTGATTGGGTAGATCAAGCGTACCCATGGCCTAGAGGGTATAAAGTACCTGAATTCTCATTGTTCACTGGTTTAGGAGAAGTATCTACTCTAGAACATATAGGGCGAGTCACATTACAGAGTGGTGAGGTGACCGATTACCATAAAATGAGACTATTCCCTAGTTCACTAACTGGAGTGGCATTTTCATGGTTCATTAATTTGCCAACAAATTCCGTTCAGACATGGCAACAAATGGAACAATTGTTCCATGCTCAGTTTTATAAAACAGAATCGGAGGTCACATTGGCCGATTTGGCGAACTTACGTCAAATGCCAAATGAGTGGGCAGAGGGTTTCCTTCAAAGGTTCAAAACAGCTAGGAGTAAGTGCTTTGTACCTCTACCTGAAAAAGAATTTGTCAAAATCGCTCAAAGCTGTTTAAGTTTTGATTTAAAGAAAAAATTCCAGGATAGGGAATTCCCTGACCTGTTCCAGTTTAGTGCGAATGTAATCAGGTACGAACGTTTGATAAGAGAAGAAGAGCAAGTAAAAAATTCTAGCAAAGGGACTTATTATAAAGACCCACACTTTGGCGTCCATGCCGTGAATGATGAATTTTATGATCAAACTGAAATATGTTTGGCCGAGTTGACCAAGGGGGATGCATATACCTGTCCCATAATGGCTAAACCTAGGGATGTAGCCAGAGATGAACCTGTAAAAGGAGAAAACAAAAAGAGCAGAACGTTCTCGTTCGATGTTACGAAAGCTGACCTTATATTCTATAAACTATATAAAGATAAACAGATAAAACTGAGCGATAAACATAAGTTGCCAAGCCCTGAACAGATTAAGGGTAAAAAATATTGTAAATGACATAACGCGTGGTCACATATGACTAATTATTGCTTGATTTTCCGTCATGTTTTACAGGACGCTATCGAGTCAGGACGAATCACGTTCGAAGACAAAAAGAAAATGGCAGTGGATGAAAATCCTTTCCCACAACCACTTGAAGTGAATATGGTGACGACCAATGTTACCAGTAAATTACCAAGGTTTAAATTGGTCATCGATGATGAGGAAGACCCCGAGAAACATGCCAGTGTGTTCGAACGTATCAGGGGAAAAGAACCTATGAAGGATGAAGAAGTCTTGTGTGCCAGGTGTAAAGGAGAAATGAGAGCAAATACTGAAAGACCAGAAATATGGCAGAATCACTATCGCCCTGAGTTCACTCCAAATAGGAGGCAGGGCACATCATTCTATAAAGGGCCTCCTTTGGAAAGGCAGTTCAGGCCGACACGGCATGAGAAATCGTTCAGACCACAGCCTCGCCAACCTAATGTGTGGCACTCATATCAGTACAGTGCAAGACGTGTTGTGCCTTTTAATGAAATGACCAGGATTCAGCAAAGACGATTTCAACAGAATTATGGACGAATGATGAGGCAACAGCCAGAAAAGCCACGTCCTAAAGCACCAAGAATGCTGGAGAGGGTCAATCAAAATGCTCTCGAAGATAGCGAGGAGACTGGCACCGGAGAATCAATGAGAGAAGTGCCAGAAAGTTCTTCTGGGAGGTCGAAGTTTGATCGAAGCAAAAGAGAGGAAGACGAAACGGAACCACCTCTTACTATCCAGTTCGGCACCTTGCCTCCCGTCATGGCTAATAACTATTTGTTGGCCAATGAATTTAAGAATAAAGAGAAGGAAGAAGGGGACGAAGAAGAGGCATGTGTGTTGGAATGTGAAAGTGGTCAGACGTCCCAAGAAGTACAAAGCGAAGAAGATGACGGCATGACTGATATTGAAGAAGAGATCGATCTTGAAGAAGAAAGGAAAAAGAAAGGAGTATCGCGTAATACCTTGCTGAAACAACTGCATCGGGAAGGGGTCCGTGAAGTAGATTTGTTGGGAGAACCATCTGGGTGTTCTTTCGATTTCTACGTACTATATGGGACACCCAAAAGGAAGAAAAGGGTACCTCGTTCCGAGAAATACGGATTTCCTCCAAGGATACTACCTCCCTAAACAGATTGGACAGATACGGGAGACATACTAAAAGATAGAGAGGATGCCCCACAGACGGATATTAGAGAGGATGCCCCACAGACGGATATTCAGCCCGAGGTATTGCAAGTCGATCCATCACAAAAGGATAAGTCGATAGGAGATAAACAGGAAGTGAAAATTGATGCAGCAGAAAATGTCATCTTCAAAAAACCCACTATGAAATTAACCAAGCATTTAAGGCCACTTTATGTGAAGGCCTTGGTAAATGGCATACCCGTGGTGAAGGTGCTTATTGACAATGGGGCTGCCATAAACACTATCCCACTAAGGATGATGAGGAAGTTCGCAAAAACAGAGGATGACATGATCCCAACAGAAGTCATTCTCACGAGCTTCAATGGGGGAGCCACTTCAGCCAAGGAAGTAATGCCACTTGATATAACCGTGGGTACGACTACAAGGACGACTATCTTCTTTGTCATTGATGGTCCTACCAGCTACAATATATTGTTAGGGCGAGATTGGATTCATGGGAGTCGCTGTATACCATCGTTGCTCCATCAGTGTTTGGATTTTTGGAATGACCAAGGGAAGGCAGAGGTGATACAAGCAGATCATAGACCTTTTGTTGCAGAAACTAACTCGGTAGAAAAGTTCATGTATGAAGGGAACTACGGACCTGTTATGATAGTCCAAGATGGAGAAGAAACTCAAGTTGTCGCACAGAGCGAAGAACCATTTACAGTAGAAGCACTCGCTGAAATGTTCAGTCAAATGAGGCCAAACATAGTGGCCCTGGAAGAGCCAGTTATTGGCAAAAGAACGCTCAGAGAATTTTAATGACTTGGCCACCAAAAGAGCGCGTGGCCGAAATTCAGGCCTTTAAAGCCAGACTAGTGGCTTTCAATAAAGAGTGTCAAGAGAAAATCAAAAAAGAGGCAGTATTGAAAACGCTGGGAGACAAATTGGCAGTATTCAAATTGGAACAGAGTATTGACCAGGAAGTTAACAAAGTAGATTGCCTAGAAGAGGAAATACCTGTAAAGGATGCGGACGATGAAGTAATGAGGATCCACAAACCTGGAAACGCTCAAGCACAAGACCCGTTGATCAAAATAAACATTGGCGGTGTAGGAGAAGATCGCCCAACATTTATCAGCCACATGCTCGGTCAAGTGGTTAGTACAACATTACTCACTTTATTAAGAGAGTATAAAGACTGTTTTACTTGGGAATATGAACATATGCCTGGTTTAGACAAAAATTTAGTAGAGCATAGATTGCCAACTAAACCAAACTTTAAGCCCCATAAACAGCCTCCTAGACGTTTTGCTCCTAACGTGTTGCCTGAAATTAAGAAAGAAATTGAGCGGTTATTGAAAGCAGGTTTCATAAGGACAGCTAGATATGTTGAATGGTTATCTAATATCGTGCCAGTGTTAAAAAAGAATGGTAAAATGAGGGTGTGTATAGACTTTAGAAATCTGAATTTAGCAACACCTAAAGATGAGTATCCAATGCCCACGGTAGACTCCTTGGTTGATTCCACTGCAGGACATGTCATGTATTCTTTCATGGATGGGTACTCAGGGTATAACCAAATATATATAGCTGAAGAAGACATACACAAAACCGCTTTTAGATGCCCAGGGGCCTTAGGATGTTACGAATGGGTAGTTATGCCTTTCGGCCTAAAAAATGTAGGGGCGACTTATCAAAGAGCGATAAATTTAATCTTTCATGATATGATGGACAAATTTGTTGAGGTGTATGTTGATGACATCGTAGTTAAATCTGTTAGAGAGGAAGATCACTTCGAACAACTGAAACGCTCATTTGAGCGAATGAGGCAATATAAGTTGAAATTGAATCCTTTAAAGTGTGTATTTGGTGTCAATGCCGGTAATTTCCTTGGCTTTCTAGTGTACCAAAGAGGGATTGAACTCGATAAGAATAAAGCGAAGGCCATTTTAGAGTCCAAACCGCCTAGCAACAAAAAAGAATTGCAAAGATTTCTAGGTCAAGTTAACTTTTTAATGCGATTTATCTCTAACTGTGTAGGGCGAACAAAAGCTTTTTCGCATCTCCTAAAGTTGAAAAATTAGGACGAATTCGTCTGGAAAGAAGAACATCAAAAGGCATTTGATAGCCTAAAGACGTATTTGGCAAATCCGCCAGTGTTGGTGTCATCCATCCAAGGACAGCCAATGAAGGTGTATATATCGGCTGAACAAGAATCGATGGCTGGAATGGTCGCGCAGGAAGACCAGTTTGGTGAAGAAAAGGCAATATACTATTTAAGTAGGCGTTTGACGAAATGCGAATGTAATTATTCTGCTATCGAGAAATTATGTCTCGCTTTATATTTCACATGTGCTAAATTAAGGGCTTACTTACGGCCTGTAACAGTTTATCTGATTTCTAAAATTAATTTAGTGAAATACATGTTTTCTCGCCCTATTTTACACCAAAGGATAGGCCTTTGGACTTTAGCATTGTCCGAGTTTGAAATACAATATATACTACAGATGGCAGTTAAAAATCAAGCATTGGCTAATTTCTTGGCCAATCACCCGTGCCTTGACATGCCTGAAGAAATTAAGTTGGAAATAGACTCATGCGAGTTCAAGCCATGGATCCTATACTTTGATGGATCAAAAACTTCCAAAGGTGCAGGGGTAGGAATAGCTTTGATAAATCCACTAGGAATTTGTTATAAGTTTGCTTTCACATTGGACAGAATGTGCACCAATAACCAGGCCGAATATGAGGCATTAATTGTCGGCCTAGAATTATTAATCGAAATGGAAGTAAAAAACGTAATTATTAGAGGCGATTCCCAGTTGGTGGTTTACCAATTAACCGGCGATTTTAAATGTCAGAGTGAATATGTTATAAACCAGTATGAAGTCGCCCAAGAATTATTAGAAGAGTTTGACCAAGTAGAACTACAATATGTCAACAGAATGTACAACGATATAGCAAATGAACTGGCCCAAATAGCCTCAGGGTACTTAAAAGCTTTAGACATGGAGCACACTTGTGAATATGGAACAATTTTGCCTGTTATGCAAAGGAGGGCAAATAGGATTGGAATTCATTGTATACAAGAGGAAGACGCAATAGATTGGAGAGTAGAGATAAAAGAGTTTTTGGAAAGACCAAGTGAAAAGAACAATAGAAAGATAAAATTACAATCAGTGAATTATATATTAATTGAAGGTGAGTTATTTAAAAAACGCCCAGATGAGGTGTTATTAAAGTGTGTAAGTTTACAAGAAGCCAAGGTGATTATGGCCGAAATACACGAAGGAATTTGGGGAGCCCACCAGCTGGTCAATGGATGAGGTGGTTAATTATTAGGAGTGGATATTTTTGGCCCAAAATGGGAGAAATGTGTGTCCAATATGCGAAAAGTTGTCTGGCATGTCAAAAGCATGGGCCAATTCAGAGAGCACCAGCTAAAGAAATGGTACCTATCATTAAGCCATGGCCATTTAGAGGTTGGGCGATAGACTTAATAGGGAAGATTTATCCACCATCGTCCAAACAACATACATTCATTATAGTGGCAACGGATTTCTTCACTAAGTGGGTAGAAACCATACCTCTAAAAGAGATATCTCAAAAAAGTGTTATAGAATTCATTCGCGACCATATCATCTATAGGTTTGGAATCCCACAAACCCTGATGGTGGATCATGGAACTTCCTTGAACGGGGACCAAGTGAAGGAATTTTTGGGTGAATTTGGGGTTAAATTGGTAAATTCTACGCCTTACTACGCTCAATCTAACGGTCAGGCCGAATCATCTAATAAGATCCTGAAGAACATCATAAGAAAGATGATAAGTGAAAACGCCAGAGATTGGCACGAGTGTTTGAATCAAGCTCTGTGGGCCTATAGAACGTCACCACGCACAAGCACTAAAGTTACCCCTTTTCAACTGACATACAGGCAAGACGTAATGTTACCTGTGAAAATCAACGTGCAGTCAAGAAGAGTGCATTCACAAAATGATCTGGGCGACAACGAACGCCCAGAATTGCTCGTCCAAAATTTATTGGAATTGGACGAATTAAGGTTAGATGTTCTGGATAGATTACTGTTCACGAAAATAATTGTTCGTTTTAAATCACCGCAAGTGTACGGTTCGTAACAAGTAATAAAGTGGAATTGAAAATTCCGGATATCGTACCCACAGAGATTGAATTAATTTGATTCTAATTACCAAAACCTTAACCGAAACTATAAAAAGATGAGAATGTTTGTTTTGATAAATTTATAACTAATCTAATACTAAACATGCAAATATGAATGAATTAATTAACTAAATGCAATTTGGCAATGGATGTAAATTTGAGTTTTCCTAATATGTGATGAATGTACTAGGATCACGAATCCCTATGCAATAATCTTTTTAAACTTAGTTTCACACCTTGATACACGGTTGGAATAAAGAAGAATCAATGCTCCTAAATTATCTAACAATCTCTCTCGAGTAGAGTTAAACCTATTCAAATATGCGACCCGACTATATTTCTATGACGGATGCAAACATACAAGAATGCATGAGTTTTTATGAACACTTAAAGATTCACATAAGGCATAGCGGTATATTTCTATCCCCTATCGGACCCTATGATAATTTATATATGTCGAACCTATTCCCCTTCTTTCGAATGCATGAAATAAGCCACCAAACTCACACAATCATTGCGCATATAATTGTGGAGAAAAATAAATTCATATAAATCATTCAAATATCCCAAAACGTGTTTTTATTGTCACAAATATAAAACTAAGAAATAAGAATCATATTACATAGTTCATCTAGTCCTAGCACAAAATTAATCTAGCCTAGCATGGTGGGAAGAAGAAAATTAGAAAAATATATAAAGAATGACATCACCAATTTGATTCTTGAATTGGATCCTCGTGTTGTTCTTGGAGTTGATCTTCACGTTCTTGCCTCTTTTCTGCTCTCAAAAGTCTTCTCCAATCTCCTCCCTCACTTTTGGACGGCCCTAGGGTTTTAAAATACCCCCCAAGATTCGTTTCCATAAGAGTTGTAGTCGAATTAGGAAACCAGAATTTTTTTCCCGAAATGGCCTGGGCTAGCGCCCAGTACAAATTGGGGCGCTCGCCCAGGCTAATGTTTTGGCTTCTGTTGATAAATTTTATTCCGGGCGGCCGCCCAGGCAAAATGGATTGAAGCTTGCCCAGGCCAAATTTTCTTCACGTTTCTTTTTCTCCCTTTTCTTCATTCTTTCTTCCATCTTAGTCCTCCTCATCAATTTACTTCAATTGTAATATTTCAACTTCCCCCCATATGCATGTTGGTCCTTAAAGCTTCATCAATTAGCCCATTTATCCTTCTTTCTTCTCCAATTGCTTCAAAACAGGTCCAAAACTGAAACAAGATAAAAGTAACCTAAGTTAAGTGAAATACAATAATAAAATGACACAAAAACCTAGTAAAATGGCCCCGAATAAGTGCACAAAAGTGCACTTATCAATTACAAGTCCAGAAACAGAAAATGGCTAAGTTTTACAACAAGAAGGTCGTAGCCAAGTCTTTCAGTTTGGGCGAATTAGTTTGGAAGGCAATACTCCCTCTGGATAGTAAAGATCCAAAATACGGTAAATGGTCACCAAATTGGGAAGGACCATACAAAGTAAAAAGTGTTTTGCCTAACGGAGCCTATCATTTAGAGGATCTAGATGGTACTAATCATGTGAGGTTCATCAATGACAAATACTTGAAGAAATATGTTCCTTCCTTGTGGGAAGACGAACAATTACAAACTTAAAATATAAGTTCTGATGAGCGATGACAACCAATAAAATAAAAGACGAAACACGTCTAAATAAAATTTTATTAATCAAACATTGGTTACATCAACAGAAATATGAAAAGTACAAAACATCCTATGAGCGTGAATTTGGAATCGTACAACTAAGAGCAAACAATTGTAGGCCTTTGACAGCAACGGTGAAAATTGTGGATTGGGATCGGCCACACCCCCAAAAGCATTGCTGCAATGGCGGGCAAAAAGGCTGAGAAGCACTTTTAACAAGCTAACTGGCCCAGACACGTTCTCCCCACCATCGATAGATGGGAAGAATTTTGCCGCCGGCCAACAAACTTTTCCTATACCTCCCATACCAACAGGCGTGTCAAGTCAGACGGTACACGAGATGGATCAACTGATCCTTTTCTACAGAAAGTTGGAACTGGGGAGAGTGTTGAGATATTGGACAATGGTAGTAGAATGATTCTGGGAAAAGGATTACGAATGGGAGTGATAAGTGAGGAAAGCACAAACGTATTTATAAGGAAACGAATATGAAGAGTCAGAATACGAGAGGCCACATGCATTGAATGGCCCAAAAATCTTGGGGATGAAGACATTAATGTTCATGAATCTTAGCATGTAATTAAATACTTGGGGGGTTGACGACTTAAAGGAGTAACGTCAATATTCGAACATAAAATTAGCATGTAATCAAGTGCTTGGGGGTTTGACGATTTAAAACGTCAATTAATATTCGAACAGGCAAAACAAATTGTTCATTAAAGACGAAAACTACTGTAACAGTTAAAAACTATGATGAAAAGATCCACGAATTTACAAAGAGAAGGACATAAAAATGTCCCAATTACAGTTCACCCTAAACAGATCGCATCTATTCCCTAAGCTTCGCCCAATCCTCATCCTGCCTTTGAGAAGCAGTATCTATGTCGGTCACTACTTCTTCATCCACTTTCAGCTCCTGGTAACGCCCAACCAATGATTTGGTCTGTTCTACCTTTTGGGAAGCATTATGCTCTTTAGCAGCCATCCTGGCCTTGCAATCATCCATCTTTGCTTGAAACTCCTTCATCTATGTAGCCAAAGTCATCATTAAAGAATCTTTAGCCTGAATTTCAAAAGAGAGTTCATTCAATTCAGTTTTGCCCTTATTGATCTCCTGGAGCAAAGATTCTTTTTCAGAAGAAGCGCGAAGATATTGAGCACTTTCGGTCTTCAATTAGGCGCTTCTAGCCAACAGAGAAAGGACTTCAGAATGAATAGCCCTCAACGTCGCCTTAAATTTCGGGGAAACATTGAGCGATGGAAGCGCAAGTGCTTGTACCAACTTTGTGCTCAAGAGATCAAACTTACTCTTCTGAGCAGCAGCACTGGCCATGCGGACATCCATGTCCATGAAGGCAACATACTCAAGCATTGATTGTCTAAGAACCTCCATGTTTGCCTCTGAGGAGCATGAAGGATAACTGGAAGAGAAGCAGGATGTTTCCAATTATTCCCAAGAAGAAAGCAAATCATGGATGGAGCGTACAACGGTACTAGCACACTAAAAGAAAATGCCAACGTTGAAATATCACTACAACAGTTCAATCAAATAAAACTAAGAAGCGAAGAAGAAACGTGAAATACTTCGTCAGCAGCTTTCGGGCACCCAGGATCATCATCCATCGGCCCCATCGTTCCTAAGACTTCCCTTTTCCTGAATAAGACGAACTTGCAGCAACGGGCAAGTCTGTGGGAATACGTACACACACAGAGAATAGGTCAGAAATTGCCGAGTTAACAAATAGGGCGAAAGCGCCAAGAAACATGCCAACCCGCTGGCACAGAAATTGGGGGATGAACGTCCTGAGAAGTCTGCGGTTGTGATGAAGTTTCTGACACAAGAGGTCGCTCTGTGGGAGGAACCCCTTCATCCAATGACCCTGTCGAAACAATTGCAATAGCAGGAACAGGAGTTGGAGTAAGAGAACCTGTAGCTAAAGCTTCTGAACGAGAGGATGAACTTTTCTGGAACCATCAAATGGAATAGTCAAATAAGCCATCAGCCCACAAAGATCAATAAGTTATGTTTAAACAAGGCCATTACCTTTCTCTTGTGAATGAGAGGGATATCAATATCATCATCACCATCGTCACTAGCATCATCATGCAAGACTGGGGAAGCTGCAGCTGGCCGTTTCCGACTAGAAGTACCCTTAGTAGCAACGGCTGGAGAAGTCGAAGAAGCAGAAGGAAGATTCAAACGTTTGTGGGAAGCTGATGGTGATTTGGAAGGGCCCTTGATAGACAGAGGAGTAGCAAGGATAGGAGAAGGAGGGAGAGTCTCTGAACGATCCAATGAATGGAAAGCACGATTGGCGTTGACCGAAAAGAGCCTATGCTTCACAGATGGCCACAGTCGGTCAAAAAGAGGATGCGTGACAGCAGTAGGATTAAAAGGGACAAAAGAAAAGCCCTCGGCCAAGCTTTTATTACGAGCATCTATGGCTAAAACGCTCTGTGAAATTTTTGGAATAACAAGGAGGAACGGGCCAAGTTTGGCCAAAGCCAAGCTGACGGGCAAAGAAATGAGGAGCATATATCTCAACACCAGCTTTAGCATTGGTCCCTGTCACGATATCATGAAACAACTCCCTCCCAACTAAAAAGGCAACCCAGGTAGACAAAGATGCAGTTGCTTCGTCCATAGTAGAAGGAGGACGAACAAAAATGGGGATTTGATGAACAGGAAAAGGAAAGAATGAAGGAATGGAGTTCAGAGTATAAAAGAATGTGAAAATTTCTCGGGCAGACATATTTACAGGGTCTAACTGATGAATAAATAACCCATAGCAAGCGACTGATCTAGGAGGAGAAGGTACAGCACCAAGTTGTGGGAAATACGCCCTCAACCACAATTGGGCCAACCAAAGAGGTCCACTGCCTGTAGGGGAGGCATTATTCTTCAATTGAAATTGAAGGGAAGCCATGCCTCTATAAAGAGCAGCCAAAAGAAATGAGCATAAATTCAAGGGTCTACCACGTGCAAGTTCGTGTGATATGGGCAAATAACTCGTCGAAGGCTTCAGACTAGGGACGCAGAGGATGTATTTACACAGCCAAACGTGGATAAAAGCTACACGTTCAACATGGTTAGGTTCAGAAATGGAAGCAGTATAAAGGTTCTGCATGCTCGAATAGGATTCAGTAATTTTCTTATCAAACTTCGGAGCAGCGCTAGTAACCAAGATACCAGGAAATATGGTATTGCCCAAAGGTGGGAGGTTTAACAAAGCCCCTACGTCCCTCAGGGTAATAGACATTGGGCCAAGAGGGAAAACAAAAGTGTTAAACTCTGAAGACCAAAAACTCAGCGCGATTGGGAAAAGTGCCGAGTCATAAATTGGAGGATGGAGAGTAATCTCCAACAAATCAGAAATTCGAGCACGATCAAAAAGTGCTTTTGTGGGACCATGTTTTACTAGACGTGCATGCCAAAAACGAAAAGAAGAATCAGCTTTGGGCCAAGTGCGAATACCTCGCTCCTGGATAGGCTTTAACGGCAGTGAGTTCAGAAAAGGAAGGTTTTCCGAGCAAGGGAATACTTGACCCGCCGCCACTTTCTCTATTGATGCAGCATCATTGAACAATGGGCCAAGATAAAACTCGTTCCGGTCGGGATTGGCCGGCGCAAGACGAGAAGGGTTTACATACGGCCTGGTGAGAAGATTCAGGAAGTCTTCGAAACTAAAAAGAGAATCCGAACGGGTTTGAGAGGATGCCATTGAACACAAAATACGAGTTTTTCTGAGATTACTTAGGAAACGTAGAGGAGAAGCAAGACGATGAACAGTAAATAAAGGGGGGAAAAGACGCGAAGTATAAGGACTTGGTTTCGTGGTGCAGTAAAGTGGCGCGATGTTTGGGTTTAGAGGGGTTGTAACGTCTCGCCGCTTCAGACAATTAGAAGAAAGTGATGATTGAAAAACCTTGGAAAATTCAAACGTTGCTAGGAATATACGTAAATAAATATGGCGAAGATTAAAAATTAATTCCGCCATATTGGGGGGTAATTGTTGACACACAAAACAGGCAGCCCAAATCAAATGGTCCAAGAGAGGAAATGGATCCAAAGAAGAAGCCCAGATAGAGAAATCAGGATAAAAGGCCCAATCTGAAGTGTCATTAAAATATGCGGAAGGCCCAAAAAGACAAAGGTACGACGTCGCCCAAGTCGGCAGGACGCCCAGATATTGAGCGAAGGAAACACCCTACAATCGCCCAGAGCAGAAGATCGATTGTCGCCCAAGAATGCTGAGTCGCCCAAAGTCCAAAAGATGACCAAAGATTGTTGTTATCCAGAATCACGATCTAAGATTGTTTGAGCACATCATAATTACGCCTCACGATTTGAGAAAGTTGATGGCAAGCAGTTATGAAGAGAGTGTAGTGATAGAAGTTGCACACGGTAGTTTTTAGCCAGCCGACCATGATGAAAGAAGTGGGTAGTTACAAGCAGTTGCTAGAACGATCAAAACTGCCCAAGCCGTATAAAATAAAGAAGAAGACAATGAAGAAATGAGACAAAAATTCACTCTCAAAACAGAGAACATGTAATTTATTCTTCTTAGATTAACTTCTTAATTACTTCAACTCTCTTGTACTTGTGTGCTTGCGCCCCTTGGAGGTATCTTGTTCGTGCCTCAACTGTAATCTTCATATTTGATAAACACCCTTTTTTGCGACTTTGTTCCAAGAGGTTTGTCCCTTACACAATCGTCTGATTCCCTTTTAATTGTTAGCGAGCGAAAAACGCGCGAAACACATTCTTATTTTGAAATTTCATTTCTTAATAACAAGAAACTGATTCAGGAAAAAAAACACACACACGTGTCCTTGACAGAATGCTTAATATTACTAGAGCTTTTGAGAAAATGAAGTATATCGCTTGAATTTAAGGGTGATCAGAATTTTTACAAAATACTACTCTACTGGATATGGATCATGGCTGAGCAAATAAAATCATTTTAAAAGCGTAAAGAAGGTCACTACAATTAGGGAGACGACAGCTCCTTCTGATCCAACTGATTTGGACGAGATTATTTCCTCTCATGCCAGTGTCAAGGATCCCAAGTTTAGAATGATGAGAGACAAATGTGATTCGAGGTCTGCTTTTGTGAATTGTGAGATTGTCGGCAAGTTGGTTGGAAGTATGAACCTAAGCAACATGCAACTCTTTCTTAGCACCTTGATCAAGAAGAAGTGGAAATCTACAGTAATGTGCTTGGTGCTATATAGCCTATGTGGAACATGGGAGTTGTACAAAGATAAAGGTTGGAAAAGGGGTCTTGGGTCGTCTTTGTGAAATTACATGACCTGCATGATATTAAGCCCATGTTTGGTATGAATTAAAATTAAATTTTTAGTAGATTTTGATAAAGTTGATGAAATGTATGGTTGAAAAGTTGTTGATCCCATGAAATTTGTAGTTAAAATTAATTATTTACTTTGGTTTAGATTAAAATTTGGATTTTAATTTCTACAAAACAAATTCTGAAAATGAAATGGAGTGAGCGGTTTGAAATTTGAATTCAAATTCTTTCAAGTTCTCTCACTCTCGCATAACTCAATGTAACCACTCTACTTATGTTTTAATTAGCGTGAAGGAAAAAAAAAAGGCTGGAAAATGGTAGAAATTTGTATTTGAAAATACACCAAAAATGTATAACTATAGTTTTGGCTAGAAAACACACAAAACTTGGTACTTAGATTGTGGGTAGTGGACTTCATTCATTATATTTGAGTTATGGACCATTGGAGTGATCAGAATGAAAATTTGAAATTGAAACTTATTTTCACTTTAGTTGTTATGATTTGTTACTAGTGGCTACCACGTGGCCATTGTAATAAAGCTTTGGGACTCGATCCAACCCAACTGCCTTGCCTCTTTCTGAATAGACCGAGGTCCCTTGTCCGAGGCCGTATTATTAGCCGAGGCTCCTTATGTGAGGCCCTCTTATTAGTCGAGGCCCAATTACTTCTGAAGCACTGGATCCGAGGCTCCCCAGCTCGTGACGGCCTACGTGCAAGGATTTGTTCATGATGAAGATCTTTATCCAAATAATTGATGTGACCTTTGTAAAAAGTGCAATTATGACTTCTTTTGTCAATGTAAGATCATTAAATGCTTTGAAAAGCTAGGAAGTCAAAATGATGGCTAGGATTTGATACTTTGGTCATAGGGATGAGGTCATGTGTAATTTCATCCAAGGGTCACCATCTCATTTGTAATACTATAAATGCCCTCACCATGTAACAAGTGAGGACTAATGAAACTTTAAATACTCAAAGCAACTTATCTTATTCTCTTATCAGTTTATTACAACTACAAATCCTGTTCTTGTCAATCGATTATTATACAATTTTGTTCTGTAAATCTTGCTGGAGCCCGAATGAAAACGTCTCGTGTTGTTGAGCTTCTTCCACATCCAATCTTTGGAGCGATCTCGACCGTAGATCTACCTTAACGTATTGGATATGGCTTACACTTGTACGAGTGAGCTTGGCATCTATTGAGTTCATTTTTTGAGGTAAACATATTGACGATGTTAGTGGGAAACCATATTATATCCACAAGTAACCCCGTGGAAAAAGCTTTTTAAAAAAATAGTTTGGGCATCCCCCTTTGAAAAATGATTTGTTCTTAAAAAAAGAACAAGATGAAGCCCCCAGAGTTAGAAATATTTGAATTTCAGGCCTGGAAAGAGATGAGTTCAGAAGGTAACGTCCCTCCCAGGCGTGTGAGGGAAAGCGAGGATGACGTTTCAGTTACGATTGTCTCTGCAGGTCGGCGTCGGCCCCACCACCATCATAGACGAAGCAGGACAAAAATGGCGACCCAGCTCACAAGAGAAATGACGACTATGGCAGCCAACATGAGGAGTATTACCAACCAAAACTTAGCCATGCAGGAACTATTAATGCAAATGCAAGGCTATGGAGGACGTCCATTCCCTCCCTTTGCCCCTCAGGGGCAATACTAGTGGGAAGAAGAGGTGCAAAGCCAAATGGCTCATCCTCCCAAACATGCTAGAGGAGATAGCCCCGTTGAGAGGAAAGTCAGAGCTGATATCTCTTCAAATTACACTTTTGGCCGACTTATCGAGGCCCCATTCAACATGGAGAATAACTTTTCTCCAGAATATAAACCAGAGCATAGGCCATAGAGGTCCAACAGTGTGTTTGATCGGCTAAGCCCAGCAAAACCAAGGTATAAGCAACGACATGAAATGCCAGTGCCTCGGAATAGACCCCAGTCCCCACATCCTGAGACTTGGCAACCGAAGGAAAGGCAAGAATATGCCCCCGGGTTGTGCCGCCTCGGCATAAACATTGAAGGAGGGATGAGGAGACGGGAAACCAGGCAGGACCCTCTGCACCACCACCAAAGTATGAGACCGATGCAAATTATGATTCAGATGGCCCCCAGAGATCTTGTGACTTAGATGATGATGATGATGATAACCTGCCATTTTCTCAAGAATTGAGAAAAGCCTGGTACCAAGCCACTATGTGATGCCTAAGATACCAAAGTATGATGGAAGGGACGACCCAGCTAAGCATTTGAATAGCTACAAAATCCACATGAGCTTGAGCGGTGCCACCCTAGCTGTGAAATGCAGAGCTTTCCATTTGACTCTTAGTGGAGCAGCTGAGATTTGGTATAGCAGATTATCACCTGGGAGCATCAAGAGTTGGCTAGAGTTTAAAACCACTTTTTAAAAAGATTTGCAGTAAGCAAGGAAGGAGGTGCTCCCATCCAGCGCCTTCAGGACATGATGCAGCAGCCCGGTGAGACTTTAAATAGCTTCTTGTCCTGCTTCATAGACGAGATGGCATATTATGTTCAAGTCACTGATCGTGAAGCTTTATCGGTGCTAAGAGGAGGCCTGAATATGAACATCTTGTTTTGGAGAGATGTGCAAAACCAGGATCCTACGACTTACGACACTCTGCTCGAAATGATGAGACGGGAAATTATCAACGAAGAGTTAATCAATCACAAAAACAGGGCTAGTAGAGGTCTCCAATCCCAACAAAGGCAGCGTGGAAGAGGACCTACCTCCCACCTAATGGATCACCAGCGGGATCAATATGGCAATGAAATTGCCCCCAGCTCAGGCCAAGTACTTGCTACAGCTACTTTGAACATCGTGCCAACATTGGCCTATAAGGATGTATCGACAATAAACCCTCAGATGAATGAGTCTACGCAGTAGGCCCTCTATTGAGGACGAGGCCGAGGGAGAGGTTCAGGGCCTCGAAGCAGACTGAACCCCCAAGAATACTGCACTTACCATCATTCTTACAGCCACAACACTGCTGACTATAGGGATGTTGCCCAACATCCTAGAAGTTCAAGCTCTAGAGATAATCATCGGGACAACTCTAGACCAAGGAATAGGCCCTCTCCGAAGCATGATCAGAGGCCTAGGCGAGATGAGGCCGTCGTTCCTCGGCATCGAAAAGTATCCCCTGGCGGATGAGTGAGCATGAAGAAAACAGAAATCGTGATGGACAGCAACAACGAAGAAGCTACTAAAACCAAGTGGAAAATGCCCCCCATCCATGAGATTGATGCCATTTTCGGAGGCCCTTTTATTTGTGTAGAAACAAGAAACTCCCAAAGGAATTGCTCTCAGGAAGCAAAGGGCCCTCCGCTGCCAAGTTATATAGTGGACAACAGTTCCTGAAGGAGTCAGTCACCACCCATTGTATTTACTCATGAAGATTCAGAAGGTGTCCACTACCCCCATTGTGATGCCCTTGTTGTAAGGGTCGTGGTGGCCCAGAACCGGCTAAAACGAATGTTAGTGGACAACGATAGCTCAGTTAATATTCTTTTTGGATCCACCTTCAATAAAATGATTCTAGACCACGAGTTGACCCCCATCAGCACTCCTCTATACAGCTTTACGGGAGATAGCATAATCCCGAGAGGCAAAATCACACTTGTCGTGGAGATGGGAGATCTGCCCTTATCAACATTAAGCTTCATAGAATTCTTGATTGTTGATAGTAGGTCTGCCTACCATGGGGTGTTGGGGAAGCTAGCATTGAAAGATATTGGAGCCGTCGCTTCCATCCACCACCTATGCATGAAATTCCTAACTGATTAGAGGGGTGGCAATGGTGAAAGGTGACCAAAGAGGGGCCTGAGAATGCTACCTGAACTCCATAAGGAAAGCCGAGCCTAAGGACATGAACATGGTAATTGGTGTCATGAACTCGACGAACTCGACCCACACATCATTGAAACTGACTCCTAAATAGCCCCAATAGAGGAACTAGAAAATTTCACTGCTGACCTAATGGATCCCACCAAGCTGTTGCAAATGGGACGAGGCCTAGCTCCAGAGTTTAAAAAGAAGCTCAAGGAATTTCTATGTGAGAACCGCGATCTTTTCTTGGAGGCACTAGGATATGGTGGGCATCGACCCCGCGGTCAGCTGCCACCACTTGAAAACTGACCCTAGATTTGCCCCACATAGACAAAAGAGACGAGCTTTAAACCCAAAATGATATGAAGCCCTAAAGGAAGAAGTGCAGAAACTGATCAATAATGGTTTCATCAGGGAGGCCATATACCCAAAGTGGGTCTCTAACTTGGTCGTAGTTAAGAAGCACAACGGGAAGTGGACGATATGCATTGACTTTGCTGATCTTAACAAAGTATGTCGTAAGGACAGCTTTCTATTCCCGAGGATTGATCAATTGGTGGACTCCACCGCGGGGTACGAGTCTCTGAGTTTCATGGATGCCTACTCTGGCTACAATCAAATCCCAATGTATCCAGGTGATAAGGAGCACACTTCCTTTATCATGGACCAGGGACTCTATTGCTACAAGATGTTGCGGCTAAAGAATGTTGGAGTGACTTATCAGATGCTCGTAAACAGGATGTTTACCGACCTATTGGCAACACGATGGAGGTCTATGTGTATGACATGCTTGTCAAAAGCTTGAAGGTTGGTGATCACATAACTCACCTCCACAGAGCTATTCAAATCTTATAAAAGTACCGCATGAAATTGAATTCCCTCAAGTGTGCATTTGAAGTTGCATCGGGCAACTTCTTAGGGTACATGGTCAACCAGTGGGGCATAGAGGTAAAACCTGAGAAAATACAAGCACTAATTGAGATAAGGTCCCCTAAGAAATCGAATGAAGTGCAAAGTTTGATCGGTAAGTCGCTTTGAGCCACTTCATATCGAAGGCCACGGACAAGTACCTCTCATTTTTTAAGGTTTTGAAGAGAGGCAAGAAGTTCCAATAGATTGAAGAGTGTGAAGATGCCTTCCAAGGGCACCTAGAGCAGGCCTCCACTCTTGTCAAAACCCACTTGGGGAGGTTCTACAACTTTATTTGGTCATCTCCCATGAGGCCATAAGTGTTGTACTTATAAGAAAAGAGGGCTCAACCTAGTTACCATTTTACGACATCAGCAAGGCATTGCTAGCCCTGAGACACGTTACCCAGATATGGAAAAGTTGGCTTTGGTGCTGATGATTGCATCCCAAAAGTTGAGGCCCTATTTCCAGGTTCATACAATTTATGTGTTGACAAACTTTCCGCTCGGGCAAGTATTGCAAAAACCTGATGCCTCGGGAAGGTTACTGAAATGGGCAGTGGAATTGAACGAATTTGAGATCCTGTTCAATGCAAGAACCATCATCAAAGGTCAGGCCTTAGCATATTTTATGGTAGAGTTCGCCAATATCCCCGAAATAGACGAGACAATAGAGCCTGTCGAGCCTCCCACCTGGAACTTATTCCTGGACGGGTCGACCGAAGAAACATGCTCAGGTGCAAGCGTGATACTGGTGAGCCCCAAAAGTCACAAGTTAAACAGCACCATGCGATTTGGATTTAAGGCCACAAACAATGCAGCTGAATATGAGGCCATCTTCGTTGGCATGAGGTTGGCCAAGGAAATGCAAGTAAAGAGGCTACACATCAACAGCGATTCTCAACTTATTGTAGGACAAGTGAATGGCAATTTTGTAGCCAGGGATAAAGCCATAGTAGCCTACCTCAAATTGTTGATGAGTCTGCTCCCCTCCTTTGAGAAATCTGAATTAACTTAGATCCCATGACTTGAAAGTGCCCATGCCGATGCTTTGTCCAAGCTGACTAGTAGCAATGATTCTAAGTTATTGATAGTGGTACCGATCGAGCACCTCTTAAAGCCATCTACATCGGCAGAGGTAGTGATGTGGGTGAAAGGAATCCTTACTTGGATACAACCCTTCATTTCCTATCTCACATAACCCCTCATTACCGAAAAACTGAGAGGATGCCTACAAGCTAAGAAGGAGGTCCGCTCATTTTGTGCTAGTGGATAATATACTTTACAAACGTGGATTCTTTTTTCCCCTTCTTCGATGTATAGGAGAAGAAGGAGCCAACTATGTACTCCGTGAAATCCACGAAGGTGTTTGTGGTAACCACTCGAGAGGACTTGCTTTGGCCAAAAAAGTATTGAGGCAGGGATATTATTGGCCCACCTTGAAAAATGACGACATTCAGTTTGTTTGAAAATGTGATAAATGCCAACGTTTCTTTCATATCCAAATGCAACCCTCCCAAGAGTTAGCCACACCATTGGCCTTTCGGCAAGTGGGGGTGTGGACCTCATGGCCCTTTACCTAAGGGCAGAGGAAGTGCAAATTTTTCCACTGTGGCAATTGATTACTTCACAAAGGGGATAGAGGCCGAACCCTTGGCATAGATCACTGAAGCCAATACTTCCAAATATATGTGGAAGAACATAATATGCCGATTTGGTATTCCCCACGCGATCGTCTAAGATAATGGGAAGCAATTTACAAAAAAAGGTAAGAGAACTTTATGAAGAGTTAGGAATTAAAAAGCATTTCTCTACTCCTCATCATCATCGGGCTAATGGGCAAGTCGAATCTATGAACAAAACCATAAAATACACTCTGAAGAGGAAGCTTGACACAGTTAAAGGGGCCTGGGTGGATGAGTTGCCCCGGTGTTGTGGGCAATCTGAACTACGAGTAGGAACCCGACTGGTGAGACTCCTTTCTCAATGACCTACGATACTAAGGCGATGAGTCCTGTAGAAGTGGGATTGTCTTCCCTTCGAAGGTTGAGCTTTAATGAGATATCAAACGATGAGCTCATGAGATGTGAGCTTGATTTCCTAGAAAAGAAGAGGGATGACTGTCAATTGAGACGACAGCTACCAAAGAAGATGACCCGGTACTATAACACTAAGGTAAAGAAGAGGTCCTTCCAGGTAAATGACTTGGTACTTCGGAGAGTGTTCTTGTATTCCAAGGAGCCAGGAGCAGGCACCTTAGGACCAAACTAGGAGAGGGCCTATCACATTGAAAGAGAAATCTGACTTGGTACCTACTGGATTAAGGACATGGATGGAAAAATTCAACCTCAGTCATGGAATATTGAGCATTTATGAATGTATTATCAATCAATGTAGTCCATTACTAGAGGTTTTTCCCAGCCTTTGCAAATAAATAAAATCTTTGTTTCAAGGAAGTTATCAAGCGTGGGTGCCTCGGAGGAGAGGATCTAGTCCCTAAAGGGACCACCTCGTTTGAACTTTGAGGCGTACATCACATGCCTCCCTTTGACAAGGCTGAAGGGAGAAGCCTTTGCATGGGTGAACCATTCTCCATGTAAGGAAGTGTGGGTGCCTCGAATGAGAGGATCCAGTCCCTAAAGGGACTACTTCGTTTGAACTCCGAGGCGTACATCACATGCTTCCTCTCGACGAGGCTGAATATCAAGGGAAAATCCTTTGCATGGGGTGAACCATCCTCCATGTAAGAAAGCATGAGCGCCTCGGAAGAGAGGATCCAGTCCCTAAAGGGACTACCTCGTTTGAACTCCGAGGTATACATCACATGCCTCCCTTCGATGAGGCTAAATATCAAGGGAAAAGCCTTTGCATGGGGTGAACCATTCTCCATGTAAGGAAGTGTGGGTGCCTCGAATGAGAGGATCCAGTCCCTAAAGGGACTACCTCGTTTGAACTCCGAGGCGTACATCACATGCTTCCCCTCGACGAGGCTGAATATCAAGGGAAAATCCTTTGCATGGGATGAACCATCCTCCATGTAAGAAAGCATGAGCGCCTCGGAAGAGAGGATCCAGTCCCTAAAGGGACTACCCCGTTTGAACTCCGAGGCATACATCACATGCCTCCCTTCGACGAGGCTAAATATCAAGGGAAAAGCCTTTGCATGGGGTGAACCATCCTCCATGTAAAAAAGCATGGACGCCTCGGAAGAGAGGATCCAGTCCCTAAAAAGGACCACCTCATTTGAACTCTGAGGCGTACATCACATGCCTCTCTTCGATGAGGCTGAATATCAAGGGAAAAGCCTTTGTATGGGGTGAACCATCCTCCATTTAAGGAAACGTGGGCACCTTGGAGGAGAGGATCCAGTCCCTAAAGGGACCACCTAGTTTGAACTCCGAGGCGTACATCACATACCTCCCTTTAACGAGGCTGAAAGTTAAGAGAGAAGCCTTTGTACGAGTGAATCATCCTCCATGTAAGGAAGCATGGGTGCCACGAAGGAGAGGATCCAGTCCTTAAAGGGACCACCTCGTTTGAACTTTGAGGTGTACATCACATGCCTCTCTTTGACGAAGCTGAACGTCGAGGGAGAAGTCTTTGCACAGTTATTTGAGTATGTCAATTTACTTAAAGTCCAAAATGCAGCCAAATTGGGTATTAATTTGTTCATTCAAAGTAAAGGTTTCAAGCCTAAAAAATCAAAGAAAATTCAATTTAGTGAGTTCAAATCAGTTTCAGTTCAATCCAATTTCAGTTCAATTAATTAAGCTCAATTCAGATGAGTCCAGACTGCAGTTTGTCGAAGTAGTTCATCATAGTGCATTATGGAAGTCCATCAAAATGACAAAGTTGTAAACAATAAACCATAGAAACTTCATTCATTAAGTATATAAACAAGTACATCAGGAGGCCAAAGGCGTTACAAAAATTTAGTTAAACCTAAAACTACTGTTGAGGAGGTAGAGGAGCTTGTGCCTCAGTGGCAGGTGCATCAGTTGCCACTTCTTCCAAAGCCCTTTCAATAGGAACTTCTTCAGCAGTTTCTTCTACAAGGGTCTTGGGTACCTCTTTCTCGATGAATTTTGCCCTTAAGTTCAGAAGTATCCAGTTCGGGATAAAGCTCAACGACCCTACCCACCACTTCATTTTAGGCATACTCCTCAGTCAAGTGAAAGTTGGCAATGTAGTTCTTCATTGCCACCTCACCAGCCTGTTGGGCCTCAGCTTGAAGCGTCTCAACCTCCTTCGTATAGTATCGTACGTGCTCCACCATGAACTAATTTGCATCTTTGCAACCAGTGAGCTCTAATTTTGCCTTCTCTAAGGCCTCAACAATTAGTTTTTGGTTGGCGTCGGGCTCGACCTTCTTAGTGAGAGAGGCCACTTCACATTGGGACTCATACACCTCTTTCTTAAGGGCCTCGATCTCAGCCAAGGCAGATGCTAACTTGGCCTTATCTTCTATTTTTTGGGCCTTCAGTTCATCAGCCTCTGCCTTCCTACTCTTCACTACGACCTCGACAGCTTCTAGTTTCTCGTACGAGTCCATGTTCTTCCATTGAATGTCAGACAACACTTCCTGACATTCCAGGGCCACTCCAAAAGTCCTCACACTCTGGCACACTAACGTGGCAGTGAGGTCCACCGCGTCATAGGTGGACACATGGTTTTACCATCTCTCAGTCTAAAATTTGTTAAAATTCTCGGTGGCAACTCGGACTTCAGGTGGCAGCATCTCCAGGACAGTTGGGGCAATCTTGTTGTCCCTTCCCGCAAAAAAGTTCCCAGACTTCCCTGGAGTCTTCTCAGCCTACCCTTTTTAGGCTCCTCAGAGGCTGAAACTCTTTCCATCTTAGCCTCCTCATTGGCCTTCCGAGATTGCTCCACAATGGTAGCCTTGATCGAAGATTGAAGAAGTTTTGGCTGCTGAGAAGCCCCTTTTTCAGAATGGGACATGGTGGTCCCAAAGTTGGATGAAGCCCCACTTGTGTGAGCGAGCTTCCCTTTTCTTAAAAGGCTCATCTATCTTTCATTTGCCCCTCTCGGCAGCCATTTGTGCCATCTTAGGAGCCTCCTCTTCTCCCCCCTTCATAACTCTTCCTACATCTCAAGAAAGAATTCGATTTGTTTGGGATTGATGCAAAATGAAGAAGTTATTATGTGGAGTGGTTGCGGAACCGGTCCTAAGATTTTTGGTGCCCTGTGCAAGATTTTAAAATGGTGCCTCCTTTCAAGTAATTAAAACAAAAATTCAATAATATTATTTTATCACAAAAATATGATATTTAAATATCTGCTTTTTTTTTTTTTTTACATTTCATGAATAAGAAAAATATAAATAAAGCTCAAAAGCATCTCTCGAACTTCATCAAAATTCATTTGTCATCATCAAAGAACCATCCAAGCCACTAGTCTCTTCGTGCAATTCCATATAAGCAAACCTTGAAATAATAAAAAAAAAAATCACAAGTAAAGCTTGAAATGCAAAAAATCATGGAAAAATATTTCTTCTCGCATTTTTAGAAGCAAACTTAGTAATTAAACTTTCGTAATCAATATTGTCCACTTTTCAAAAATTCAACAAAATATTCATGTATTTTAATTGGATTACTAGATAAGTCTACACATCTTAAGATCAATGACATTTGTTCTTGGTGACTTGCATCCGGAGTACAATCAAGTATCACAGAAAAGTATTTTGCTTCTTTGATTTTCTTAATAATTGTGCTTTTGATTTTAGAAGCTAAAGAAGCTATCAACTCATTTTGAATTTTATGTGAAAGATAATGATATTGAATTTCATTACTTTCAATACGCCGCATATGTTCCTTCATGATAGGATCCCACTTTGCAATCATTTCAATTAGTCCTAAGATATTCCCTTTATATCCTCAAGAGGTCTTTCGTTAGTTCCACGAAAAGCCAAACTATTTTTAGCTTAGTATTGCACAACATAAATTATTCTTTGTAGTACTTCCTTCCAATGTTGTTTCTCTTTTCTAATTTGTTTTTGAATTACTACATCAATTGTTTCAGTTTTCTTCAGTCTAGTAAATCAATCCAAGTAGCCATGTTGTTGATATGCGCACTACTCATTTCATGTTCCTTAAGCCTGACACCAAGATGTACTAAGTCACTAAATCTTTCATTTATTAATTGACTTTTTTGTAAACCTCTTTTAAATAACTTACGACAAAAACAAAAAACTCTATCAAGATCATTTGAATATACCAGCCATGGCCTATCACGTTTCTCACCATTTGATAAATAACTATTGTAATGGCTTGAAGAGAAACATCTAGACAAATTATCTTTAGGACCCTTTTCTAGTGACATGTCTCTTGTAGGACCATTTATCACTAGCAAATCTCTAGATTTTATATCAAGATTATCCCAAGTTCTTGGATCATAGATGTTGAAGGGAATGGACCTATTATGAATTAAATCATCTACATCCTCATTAGAATCATTTTCTTTAAAAGATTCATCATCAACATCTTCACTAGTATCGTTTTCCTTAGGAAATTCATCATCAACGTTATCATTTTTGTCATCATCAACATCTTCACTAGTATCGTTTTCATTTTGTCTCAATTCCTCAATATTTTCATTTTATCATCAACATTGTCAAGCATATCATGTTCATTTTGTCTCAATTCCTCAACATCTTCATTTTCATCAGTTTCAAGTACTTGGTCCACTTTTTTAGTTTCTTTAACAATAAATCTGTCGATAGCACCTTTTTGAGACTCTATCAACTCTTAAATTTTTCTCTTTTTGGTTCATTTTTCAAATCCAGATTGTTGTTTTCTAAGATACATTTTAAGTATCAATTTGATGAGTGATGACAACAGTAAAAACTATAAAAGGTGAAAGCATATAAAGTTCAAAGGAGATAAAAAAAAACATAGAAGATAGCACATGATTAAAGACTAAATTGGCAAAATCTTTTAATCAATTAAAACAATCTTGATTCTTCAAAAACCTGTGTATCACCAATCAAACGAAAAGAAAGTCAAAGGGTAGTAAACATTCAATGAATCAATTTCATTAGCAGATTTAAGGAAAATATGTCGAGGAAACAAAAACTCACTTGTAAGTGTTCAACTTTTCCGAAGGAAAATTATGTCGCGCTTCCTCAATCCTTAGTCCTCACTTTCAGACAAAGTTAATTCAGATTTTAACAAGTTCTTGCAAAGCCAATTCAAATTAATGAAATCACAAGAGATAATAGAGAAAAATAACAGGTAATTTAGATTTTCAACGAGGGTTTAATTAAAAAAATGAATCGTCAATCACCGTGTAAGGAAAATAGAGAATTCCCAGATTTGAAGACGTTTTTTTCTCCAAAAAGACGGTTCATTTCCTTCTTCACTGGCCTTTGCTCCATTTTTCCTTTTTCTGGCCGGCTGGATCCACTTTCCCCTTTTCCTCACATTAGTTAAGAATATTATATTAAAAATACTATTATATTTAAGAATATCATTTTAGAATATTATATTTAAGGTAGGAATACTATTTAAAAATATCGTATTCAATAAAATTAGAAAATTATAATTAGTTAGTCACAATATTCTTTATTTTAATATCTTATGCATAATAATAAAAATTTTATATTTTAAAATTAACATAGATTTTAAATATTTAATTATAAATAAATATACAACTATAACAAATTTATTTTTTGTGCCCCTACAATTTTTGAGGCCCTGTGCGGTCGCTCAACTCGGGCGCCCTTAGAGCCGCCTCCGAGTGGTTGGTTTTACATGTCTTATGTATATGTTTGAGCTAAATCTATTCATCTTTACTCCACTAGTTTAGACGGCTCTTGAGTTATCCCACCTTGATCATAAGCCATGTTACAACCATTAAAAAGTCCTTATGATTTTATAAAGAATGTGATCTAAGTGGTGGCGAATGAGAAGATATGCAAGCATATGGTAGGTCATCTCCATTGAAATGAATTTGAACGAAACACTTACCTTTTAACAAACACATGAGAGTTGAGTACTTATATCCATGAGGGTCTATATGTTTAGTTTACTCCATCTTCATTTGAAAATGCTTGATAATTGATTATGAGTTGTGTGGGAATATTTATTCATGATATCTTATGTGTTTTGAAAAGGTTTGATTGTTCTATGTTCATGGTATTATGACCTGGGTATTTTTGGGGAATTAAATTTGAGTTTTGCTCGAGTACGAGCAAAAGCTAAGTGTGGGGGAATTTGATAGGAATGTAAAATACATATTTTTTTCTCCTTATTTTATGTGCTCGTATGATTATTTTATGCCACAATATACTTATTAATCTCATATTTTGGTTTAGGTGGCAATTTGATGGATATAGCGTAATTTGGAAGAAATAAGTGGAAAAAGACCAAAAATGAAAGAAAGCGAAAATTCGGGGACTAAAGTGCAAATACTCAAAAGCTATGTTGAACTTCACAATGAAGATTTGAGAGTGTTAGAGGTCAATTGAATGAGTCGTCAAAGTAGGATCACACATCAATTTTCAATCGAAAAGTTATGCATCGAATTTTCAGTCTTCATTTGAGACCCATTTTCGACATGGTAAATGATCGAATTGGAAGATTATATTTGAAACAAAGTTGTGTCCCTTTGAGTTATATTTCCAACATATTTTAAATCAACTCAATCGGATACATGTGGAGAAAGTTATGACCAAAATATCGAACGTTATTCAGAGACAAACCTGCGCGCGCGCAAGCAATTCTCTCGCGTGCGCACAGGCATAAATTTTACTTACCGAGTCTAAAACCAATTAACGGTGCATTTTTCAAGGAAATGTACGACGCGTGCGCACAGGCATTTTTCATAGAGGAATCTCTAGTTTCCGAATTTAAGTCAACTATCTATGAAAACAACTATAAATACATATTTTAAAACCCTAAAACAAGGGAAGAACGTACAGAACGTCTCAAAACTCCATTCTTCTTTATTTCTCTTATATTCATGAATTGTAACTAAACTTTTACACTTGGTCGAAGGAAATTGAAGCCTCGAAACCACATATTGTGAGATCTAAATAGTTTTTCTTATTGTTTAATTCTTATTTTGCGTATTAAATATTCTTCAACACTTATTTTCATGATTGTTATGTTTAATTGGTAGCTACTAGTTTGTTATTCATTACAATCTACCGCTAAGTTAAATATCAAATCCGTAATTTTTTTATTCCTTTAACTTGTGAAGTACTAGAATTTGATGATTTTCTGCGATAGAGGTTATTGAATCTTAAGAAGCTTATTTAAATAGATTGAATGCAACCGGTGGTGTTTGTGTTATCTAGTTCATCAATTTATCTATTGTGTAAAGCCGTCATTAAATTGAATTTTGAGCGCTAATATGTGGTTATTTAATAATTAAGGTTAATTAGAACGCCGGTTTCTAATTAACTAAAATTAAGGAGAAATATGAATCAATTCCAACGATGAATATTCAAAATATGAATTGAATTATCATTGTATCTATGATAACTTGTGGATTTTCGACGGTGGATGTGGACTTAGACCAAGGTTAATATTTTGATTTTTTTCGTTAATTTAATTTTCATTGTTATTGATTGCCTTATTTACAATTGTTTGCATAAAAAACCCCCAAATCATTGCATGAAGTATAAAATATTGAATTACATACTCTTCGTGGGATCGACCCTTACTTACACTACTACATTAGTTTTAGAAATTAAGGTATTACTTTTGGGTATCTGCGACAACACACACCAAATTTTGGCACCATTACCGGGGAGTGGTGCTAATTTATTTTTGTGCGCCTTTAGTTATTTATTTTATTTTTTAAAAAAAATTATAATTTTCTAAATTTTTACGCAATTTATTGTTTTTAAGAATTTTAGCATAGAATTCTATTTATTTTTCTTATTCTAGTTTTTTTTTTTAAACTTGTTTGTCATATTTTTTTTTTTTTTGAATTTTCTTGATAGTTTAAGGAACTTGATTGCAAATATGGATGCTAATTCTCAACAATTCGACACTAGACTCAATATGCCATCGAAATATGTTAATGAGATAAATGTCTCATCCATTGAACAACAACTTGCGAGTCTAACTACTCTTATTTGTCGAATGGTTGCAAGTAATGAGCAAACAGCAAAAGCTTGTGAAATTTGTTCATTGGTAGGCCATCCAACCGATATGTGCCCAACACTTTAAGAAGAATTTGTTAAATACATAAATGCAGCAAGTGGTTTCCCTGGATAACCACAGAGGAATTATGATCCTTATTCAAACACGCACAACCAAGGATGGAGGGATTATCAAAATATTAGTTATGGGAATTGACAAGTGAATCAACCTATAAATCAAAATCGACATAATTTCTAGCAATATAATCATCCATACCCTCCTAGACAACAATAGGGCCAAACTTCTAACTCTAGTATATCTTTAGAAGATATTGTTAAATCTATGGCCACTAACACTTTACAATTTCAACAGGAAAGAAGGTCTAGCATTCAATATTTGGAGAATCAGATAAGTCAAATGGCTAACGCGGTCAGTCGGTTGGAATCACATAATGCAAGAAAATTACCCTCTCAAACAGTAGTAAATCCAAGGGAAAATGTAAGTGAAATCACGTTGAGGAGTGGCACGGAGGTTGAAGTTCCAGTGAAGATAGCCCATGCATCATAGAATGAAGAAAATGAGGAATATATCACAGCAAAAAAGAGTGCTCCAAACGATAATGAGGTAACTAAGAGTACGTTTCTATTTCTTTCGGATTATAAACATATACCTCATTTCCATCAAACTTTAGTAGGATCTAGGAAATATGAACAAGATCATGATGAGTTGCATGAAATTTTCAGTAAATGCGATGCCAATATTCCACTTTTATATATTATAAACAAGTATCTCGTTATACTAAATTTTTGAAACAATTGTGCACAAGTAAGAGGAAATAAAAACTGAAGGGGATTGAAAGGGTAAAAGTTGGAAAACAGGTATTTGCAATTATTCAAGAGAAACTTCCTACAAAGTGCACAGAGCCATGTATGTTTACTATTCCTTGCACGATATGTAACACTAAGTTTCAAAAGGCCATGATAGATTCAGAAGTTTCTATTAATGTCATGTCATATTCTATATATGCTTCTTTGAAACTTGGGCCTTTAAATGATACTGGTGTGATAATTCAATTGGCAGACAAATCTAATGCCTATCCTATGGGTCTAGTTGAGGATGTTCTTGTGAAAATTGATGATTTGATTTTCCCTACTGATTTTTATGTGCTTGACATGGGCAATAGTAATCATACTACCCCTATCTTGTTAAGAAGACCATTATTAAGAACATCCAAAACTAAATTAGATTTTCATGATGGCACATTGACCATAGAGTTTGATGATAAGATCATTGAACTTAATACCTATGATTCCATGAAACATCCGTGTAATAATAATCATGTTCATTTTATTGATGTAATTGATCAATTAACACATGACGTTTTCAAATTTGCTGCTAAAATTGAATGGGAATCTGACATTAATGAGCATTTTGGGGAGGAAAAAGAGGAGCTGGCTTTAAACACAGAGTTACAAAGAATTGTGGCAGCATTAAATGATCTTCCAAATTCAGGTAACAAATCTTGTTTTGTGTTACCAGTTTCTAATGAGAAGCATCTACTTTCTGTGTTGAAGACTTCCATTTTAGATTTGAAGCCCCTCCTCAGTTACTATAAGTATACATTCCATGGAGGTGGAGGAACATTGTCAGTTATCATTCCCAATGGACTTGGTGCACCGCAAGGAAGATCAAAACCGTCTATGATAGATCGAGGCTGAACAAAGAAATATTGAGTCTAGCCAAAGACAATAAGTAAAGGCGTTGCTTAGGAGGCAACACAAGGGGAGTTCGTTCCTTTATCTTTTTATTTTAATTTTTCGCATTCATATTTTAGTTATTTTTGTTATTTTCTTTGCATTTTACCTTACATTTGGGGACAATGTAAGTTTTAAGTGTGGGGGAGGGGATTTAGATTTAGGTTGCATTTAGACTGAGTTTAAATTTTGAAAATTTTTGCATGATTTTTCAAGAAGGGGAGTTGAGGTTAAATGATTTTTGCCTGTGTATGGTATTTGCAAGAATTAATTAGGCTTTTAAAGAACTCATAACATGATTGAATGAATAATCCTCCAACTCAGAGTTAATTAGTTGAGTTATTTTCTTTGAGAATTGTAGTAACTAAATTTTGTAGACAAAAAGTCGGTGAGATTTTGAGCCATTAGATTGATACATCCATAATAGTCTCATTATTTTTTTTCGTGTGTGATATTTTTCCATGGTTTTGTTTCTCTAGAACTTACCTTGATTCTCTTCAAGATCACATTGACACATGCATGCACGAACATGATTAAGGTCATAGCCAAATAACCGACCCTGTAATTAAACTTTTCATTGTTGAGCCCCTTTGAGCCTTATTGCCTTTTCTTTATATAAACTCACATTACAAGTTTTTAACTGGAAAACAATATCTTTACACAAACCTTAGAGCTAGTGGAGTATTGTTGAATGTCATGAGAAGTGTGGGTATACAAGAAAATAAGTGTGGGGGTATCAAGATTTGCGGTAATGCTATTATTGGTGAATTGGAACAAATTTTCTATATCAATTTAGGGAGTTCCATTATTGGTGTGTAATTTGGAGTTTACATTGTGGAAGAAAAATAAAAGAATAAGAAGGAAAAAAATGAATGATTGAAAGAAAAGAAAAAAAGAAAAAAAATACGTGGTGGAGGAGAGTGATTTTAATGTTGAAAAAGATCTATATTCATAACTATTCCTACATCTCAAGAAATAGTTCGATTTGTTTGGGATGGATGCAAAATGAAGAAGTTATTATGTGGAGTGGTTGGTTTTATATGTCTTATGTATATGTTTGAGCTAAGTCTATTCATCTTTACTCCACTAGTTTAGATGGCTCTTGAGTCACATACCCAAATATTTCCCACCTTGACCATAAGCCACGTTACAACCATTAAAAAGTCATTATGATTCATGTAAAGCATGTGATCTAAGTGGTGGAGAATGAGAATATATGCAAGCATATGGTAGGTCATCTCCATTGGAATGAATTTGAGCGAAACACTTACCTTTTGAACACATGAGAGTTGAGTGCTTATATTCATGAGAGTCTATATGTTTAGTTTACTCCATCTTCATTTGAAAATGCTTGCCAATTGATTATGAGTTGTGTGGGAACGTTTATTCATGATAGCTTATGTGTTTTGAAAAGGTTTGATGGTTCTATGTTCATGGCATTACGACATGGGTATTTTTGGGGAATTAAATTTGAGTTTTACCCGAGTACGAGCAAAAGCTAAGTATGGGGGAATTTGATAGGAATGTAAAATGCATATTTTTTCCTCCTTATTTTATGTGCTCGTATGATTATTTTATGCCAAAATGTACTTATTAATCTCATATTTTGGGTTAGGTGGCAATTTGATGGATATAGCGTAATTAGGAATAAATAAGTGGAAAAAGACCAAAAATGAAAGAAAGCGAAAGTTCGTGTACTAAAGTGCAAATACTCAAAAGCCATGTTGAACCTCACAATGAAGATTTGAGAGTGTTAGAGGTCAATTGGATGAAGAAAAAGGTCAAAGGAGTGAAATATCGTCAAAGTAGGATCACAGGGTTAATACCCTAAATAGTCACTGAACACTCTGAACTTTGCCAAAAATTCTCAGGAGGTCACCGAATTTCAAAACTTCCCTAAGTAGTCACTGAACTTTGTAAATTGTTCCTAGGGGGTTACTGAACTTCCAAACTTCCCTAAATAGTCATTACACTTTGCCAAAACTTCCTTAGATAGTCACTGAACCATTGATGTATGGGGTCCCAATTTGCAAAGTTCGGTGACTTCCTGAGAAGCTTGGCAAAGTTCAGTGACCCCCGATGAACTATTTACAAAGTTCGATGACTATTTAGAGAAGTTTTGAAATTCGGTGACCTTCTGGAAATTTTTGGCAAAGTTCAGTGACTATTAGGGTATCAACTCTAGGATCACACATCAATTTTCAATCGAAAAGTTATGCATCGGATTTTCAGTCTCAATTTGAGACCCATTTTTTACAAGGCAAATGATCGAATTGGAAGATTATATCTGAAACAAAGTCGTGTCCCTTTGAGTTAGATTTCCAACGTATTTTAAATCAGCTCAATCGGATACCTGTGGAGAAAGTTATGACCAAAATATCGAACCCTGTTCAGAGACAAACCTGCGCGCGCGCACAGGCATAAATTTTAATTACCGAGCCTAAAACCAATGAACGGCGCACGGCGAAATGAAATGTACGGCGCGCGTGCATAGGCATTTTTCACAGACGAATCTCCAGTTTCCGAATTTAAGTCAACTACCTATGGAAACAACTATAAATACATATTTTAAAACCCTAGAACAAGGGGAAAACGTACAGAACGCCTCAAAACTCCATTCTTCTTTATTTCTCTCTTAGATTCATGAATTGTAACTAAACATTTACACTTGGTCGAAGGAAATTGAAGCCTCGAAACCACATATTGTGAGATCTAAATAGTTTTTCTTATTGTTTAATTCTTATTTTGCGTATTGAATATATTCTTATGTTTAATTACTAGGAGGTCTACTAGTTTGTTATTCATTACAATCTACCGCTAAATTAAATATCAAATCCATAATTTTTTGATCCCTTTAACTGGTGAAGCACTAGGATTTGATGATTTTCTGCGACAGAGGTTATTGAATCTTAAGAAGAATGTTTAAATAGATTGAATGCAACCATTGGTATTTGTGTTATCTAGTTCATTGATTTATCTATTGTGTAAAGCTGTTATTAAATTGAATCTTGAGCGCTGGTATGTGGTTATTTAATAATTAGGGTTAATTAGAACGCTGATTTCTAATTAACTAAAATTACGGAGAAATATGAATCAATTCCAACGATGAATATTCAAAATATGAATTGAATTATCATTGTATTTATGATAAATTGTGAATTTCCGACGTGGGATGTGGATCTAGATCAATGTTAGTCTTTTGATTGTTTCGTTAATGTGATTTTCATTGTTATTAATTGCGTTATTTACAATTGTTTACATACAAAACCCCCAAATCATTGTACGAAGTATAAAATATTGAATTTCATACTCTTCGTGGGATCGACCCTTACTTCTACTACTACATTAGTTTTAGATGTTAAGGTATTACTTTTTGGTGCCTGCGACAGCACACACCAGGTCTCCTACCTTTGGGGCCATCAGTCCAAAATCCAGGAAATAGCGTCTTCGGTCAAGGAGATGGGCAAAGATCCTGAGCTTCGGAGATCACTTGTAAATGTCTTTGAACACGTCCCACTCAGCCTCGTGGAGCTCGTATCTGGAACCGAAATCTGTAAACAAACAAAATAAGAGAAATTAATACCAAGAAGTTGGGCATAAATTAAAAGGTTGGAAGGCGAGATACTCACGAGCTTCTTAGTACTTGATCGGAACAGTACAGGCTAAGACGGCATCTTCCTCAACCATCTGCCACCTGCCCCTAATCCAGAACCAGGACTACCCTTTCATGGAGGTGGGGAACCCCACTAAGAAGGGAACGTGAGCCCCAAGGGGTGATGTAGTACCATCATTTGGAGTCGTCCTTCCCAACGACTCGAGTTTGAAAAATTGTTTGGAAGACATGCATAGGCATGTCCTCACCTAAAGAGACCTCCTTCTAGAGGAAGTAGGCCCCAACTAACTAGCTCCACCCATTTGGTAAAATATGGGTGGGCGGCAACATGAAGTTCCTCAGCACTGCCCTAAAGAAGGGGTGTAGAAGCAGACACACTCCTACTTTAAGTAGGAATTCACTGATGCCCACATAGCCTGACCTCGGAAAGCAGGCTCGTTCATGGGCCTGTGGAACTATTAACTCTACATAATGGGGAATGCAATATGTTTCTCTAAGTTCGGCTAATTTGGAAGAGGTTATGGAAGATGGGATTTTTGCATCCCCCCCAATCCGCATCATAGTCTATGGGCTTCTCACTCATACTGTACCATTCATCTGACCTCCCAAACACAGACTCTTCCCCAAATTGAGCATCAGTGACTGCCCTAAAAGCCTCGAAGGCCATTGCAGTTTTAAGAAAATGGTGAAAAATTAGACGCCCCATTTTTTCACAAGGAAAATACCTAAGCAAATGAAGATTTAGAGGACTCACAGAAGGTTGGTTGCCAGAAAACTCTTTGAAGGAAACCTTGAGAGAACTCGAAGAATATTTTGCAAAAGTAAAGTTTTAAAATGGAATGATCTTGGCTTTTATACAAGAAAGGGACTGAATCTCATTCATTGGATCGAGACCCATCTAATCAGAGGCGTCCGAATTTGAGTTCAATCTGAACTGTAGAATTCAAACGATTTATGACATTAATACCTCAGATTCATTCATGGGTTTCACGCATTGGCCAAACGCATAAGCACTCTCTATAAATAATGCATGCTCATCATTGGCCATCATTACGCATTTAATGTAACGATTGTACCTGTATTGGAAGTTGTATCACTACAGCTATTCCACCTTGGAAACATGCAAAATCGTCAAATCGTGCCATCAATGTCGAAGTCAATCAATATGAAATCCAGCTTCGGCAGTTCAGCATTTCACTATCTCAGTCAATACGCCTTCCAGCCTCGACTGGTTCAATTGTAAACTCGCCCCAGCTTCAAAATTTCAGCTTAAATAAGCCTTTCAGCCTCAGCCAGTTCATTGTGAACTCGCCTGGGCTTCAAAAGAATTTCAACATCAATAAGCCTTTTAGCCTCGGCCAGTTCAATTGTCAGCTTCAAAAGAATTTCAACTTCAATAAGCCTTTCAGCCTCGGCCAGTTCAATTGTGCTTCACCCTGGGGGGACTAGTATTTCTATTCCAAAGTAAGCCAGGCTTCAATCACTTGTTAAAACTCCATGCCTAACATAAATATCTATGCATGGACTTGGGGGACTAGTAGATGGACTACAAATTTTAAAACTTTTTGTTACTTTATTACTAAAGTCCACGCATGACTTCAATAATTACACATGGACTTGGGGGACTATTGTTATGACTCGTTACTAGGGGTTGCCACGTGACCATTGTAATAAAGCTGTGGGACCCGATCCAATCCAACTGTCTTGCCTATTTTTATGTAGATCGAAGTCCCTTATCCAAGGCCCTATTATCAGCCAAGGCTTCTTATCCAAGGCCCTCTTATCAGTCGAGGCCCAATTACTTCTGAGGCACTGGATCCGAGGCTCTCCAGCTCGTGACGGCCCACGTGCAAGGACTTGCTCATGATGAAGATCTTTATCCAAATGATTGATGTGACTTTTGTAAAAAGTGTAGTTATGTTTTGTCTTGTCAATGTAAGAGCATTAAATGCTTTGAAAAGCTAGGAAATCAAAATGATGGATAGGATTTGATGCTTTGGCCATAAGGATGAGGTCACGTGTAATTTCATCCAAGGGTCACCATCTCATTTGTAGTACTATAAATTCCCCCACCATGTAACAAGTGGGGACTAATGAAACTTTAAATACTCAAAGCAACCTATCTTATTCTTTTACTAGTTTATTACAACTACACATTTTGCTCTGTCAATTGATTATTATACAATCTTGTTCTGTAAATTTGTCGGAGCCTGAAAGGAAACGTCTCGTGTTGTTGAGCTTCTTCCACATCCAATCTTTGGAGCAATCTCGACCGTAGATCTACCTTAACGTACTGAATATGGCTTATACATGCACTAGTGGGCCCGACATCTATTGAATTCGTTTTTGAGGTCAACATTAGTCATCAACATTTCAAAGTATAAAAGTGCCAAAATCACAATCCTTACCATCTAGCAATTTTTCTCATCACAAAATAATTTGTCACCTTTTCTTTTGAAAATGTTTCTCATCAGTTACAATTTAACCCCTAAAATTTGTACTTTTTGCATTTAGAGCCCAATATGAGATTTAAGCTCTTAAAATCTACCCTTATCATTAGGAGTCATCCTTACTATAAGTTCAATGGATTAGGTTGTTCCTTTCCTCCATGTCTTCAATAAGTTTCATGACATAGTTCTTTTTTGATACTATAGGGACATTCTATTTAGGGGCCAATGTGTATATGCCTGGCACTTTGAAGAAATGACTACATTCTTAGAGAAAGGCCGCTTATGCAGAATGACTTTTTTTTTTATTTAGTATTGTAGTAGCGAGTCAACTGCTATTGATATGAGGCGAGTTTTATTTGTGATATATTCCTCCTTTCTTCAAGGAAGTCAAGTTTTACCCTTCTTATCCTGTCATTCATGATCTCATTGAAGTACAACCAATGAGATGAGGATTGTCCTACTTCTATTGGGTTCATAGCTTGGCTCCATAGACAATGAAGAAATGAGTTTCTTCAGTAGCATTTCGGCTTGTGGTCCGAATTGTCCACAATACTTGAACGAGCTCGTCAACCTCTGCTACTTTGAAGAAATCAAGTTTGCATTTTATGGTGTACCTGATAGTTTTGTTGACCGCTTTTACATAGTTGTTTGCTTGAGGATAATGTTGTATGAAAAAATGTTTATTCAATCCTAACTTCTCGTAGAACTTTTTTGTCATCGAATTGTCCTTATTGTTAGAGACGATAGAGTGGAGAATGTTTAACCTACAGATGATGTCATTTCAGATGAATTTAAAAGTGTTGGCTTCTATGATTTTGTCTAAAGGTTCAACTTCTAACCACTTGGTAAATAATCGATGGGACAATAGCATAGCATGCACTTCCTCTTCCCTTTAGCAGTGGTCCAATAAGGTCAATTTCCTAATTTTGGAAAAGGGCCAAGGGTGTGTTACAACAGTGAGATCCTAGGATGATTATCTCTACACTTTCGCAAAAGCTCGACACTTGTCACATGTGTGCACACATTAGAGGACATCATTTTTCAAGATATGCCAGTAGTACTTTTACCTCAACACTTTTTATTCGAGTTTGTATCTTCCTGCATAGGGTTATCACACATGCTTTCATGAATTTTCCTAAGGACCTTGGCCACCTCTTTCCTCCTGTGCATCGAAAGATACGCAATAAAAAGCCTTTTTAATTTAACACCTCATCTTGGAAGATGAAATGCATTGTTTTTTGCCTAAGTATGTGGGTATTTTCTTTGTCCTCGGGAATGAATCAATTCTTGATGAAGGCTATGACAAGATTCACCCATGATGGTGTGCCTTCAATAAAAATCACCTTAGAAACTTCATTGATGGATAGCTTTTGAAGGTGCTCAATGGATTAGCTTTCTATCTTTGTTGCTGTTGGCGGTCATTTTCAAGATGTGTCTACTCAAACTTTTCAAAGTGTGGGAGGAAGTTCATCACTTGTTTAAGGTATATTGCAATGTTATTCTCTCGTACGATGAAGTTAACATTGACTTGACTTATCCCCAAATAAGAGTCATTGTTTATAAGTAGCCTCTTCACTTGCATCTTGCTAGCAAACTTGAGTCCAATCAGAAAGGCTTCATGTTTTATCATATTGCTAAAGGCTTTAAATCCAAACTGCATTTCATAGTTGAGTTTGTGGACTTCTGGACTTACTAGGACATTTTTTATCTCGGAGCCAGCCACTTCAGATGAGCCATCGACGAAGAGTTACAAGTTTGGTGCTTAACTAGTTCGTCGCCATCATTTCAAGGATGTTGGTAAATTTAGATACAAAATCGACAAAGGCTTGACCCTTGATGGAGGTTATCGACTTGAAAATAATATCGCATTAACTCAGCTCAACAACCCACTTCATCAATCTATTTGAAGCATCTGGCCTCTGGATCACTTACTTGAGTGGAAAGTTTACTAGTACATAGATGCTATGGACTTGGAAAAAGGGCCCCAACTTCTTAGAAGTGGTGACAAGGTAAATGGTGAGCTTTTCTATATCAGGATAGAGGGTCTCCATTTGTTGAAATGCTTTGCTTACATAATAGATGACAATTATTGATTGTCTTTCTCTCCTACGAGCATGGAGCTAATGACCTCTTTTGAAAGGACCAAATATAACATCAACATTTATTGAGTCTTAGGCTTGGAGAAGAGGTAAGCCTAGCCAATGTGCTTTTTCAGCTCTTGGAAGGCCATTTCACAATTAAGGTCCATTGAAACTTTTACTCTTCTTTGAGGACTTTGAATAAGGAAAGGCATTTATCAATAGCTTTTGAGACAAACAACTTAGGGCTGCCATTTGCTCGATGAGACTCTGTATTTCAATGGGTTTCCAAGGTAATCATACTTTCACCAGTCCATTGAGGTTTTTAGGGTTTGTCTCAATACCTCTTTAGTTAACCACATAATTCAAAAATTTGCTAGAGGCACATTTAGATTTGGAAAAGTCTCTCCTAGGTGCTTGACATGGTCCTTGGTTTTGAGGCTCTTTACCAACATGTCGTCCATATATACTTCCATAGTCTTACCAGTTATCTCGATGAATATTTTGTTTATAAGCCTGTGATAGGTGGTTTTGGCATTTTTTTAACCCGAAGGGCATTACCTTGCAATAATAGAGAAATCTTTATCTATGATGAAAGAGGTGTGCTCTTCATTTGGAATGTATACTGGGATTTTATTGTAGCCTGAATAGGCATCCATGAAACTGAATAGATCATAACTCCTCAGTTGTATCAACTAGTTGGTCGACCAAGGATAAAGGAAAGTGTTCACGAAAATAATTGTTCGTTTTAAATCACCGCAAGTGTACGGTTCGTTAACAAGTAATAAAGTGGAATTGAGAATTCCGAATATCGTTCCCACAAGGATTGATGTAGTTTAATTCTAATTACCAAAACTTTAACCGAATCTATGAATTGTTTGAGATAAATATAAAGATTTGTAGCTAAACAAAGATTAAATACGCAACTTAACTAAATTTTACCAACTAAATGCAATTAAAGATTCAAATGCGGGGTGAATGTTTCTTATGAATAACAAACGAGTACTAGGATTACGAATCCCCATGTAATGTTCACCTTGGAATCTAGCTCTACAATATTGACAACATGCTTGATATTTTGACAAATCAATGATCCTAACCTATCCAACAATCTCTCTCGAGACTTGCTAGACCTATTCATGTAAACCACCTGACTATATCTCTATGACGAATGTAAATTCACAAGAATGCATGTATTTTTATGATCACTTAAAGATTTACGCAAAGCATAGAGGTATATCTCTATCCCCTATCGGACCTTACGATGACAAATACCTCGTCAAGTCCATTCCCCTTCTCTCGAATGCATGAAATAGACTACTACACTCACACAATCACATGCATAATAATTGTGGAAACAAATAAGTGAATAAAAGTCATTCAAACCTCAAAACATGTTTTAATAGTCAATAATTGTAAAACTAAAATCCAAAGTTACATAACAAGGTTCATCGATCTCCTAGCACGAATAGATCTAGCCTAACATGGAGAAAATAAGAAAATACAAAATTAAAGTAAGAGAAGACATCACCAAAATCACAATTTTGATTCAAATCCAAGAATTCTTGTAGTTTTGATCTTAAATCCTTGCCCCAAAATCTTCTTCTTGATGTATTCTAGGGTTCTCTCTGTGTTGTAATGTCTCCCCCCTCTTTTTGGACGGCCCTAGGGTTTTAAAATAACCCCCAAGATTTGTTTCCATAAGAGTTGTATTCGAATTAGGAAACCAGAATTTTTTTCCGAAATGGCCTGGGCTAGCGCCCAGTACAAAATGGGGCACTCGCCCAGCCTACGTTTTTGGCTTCTGTTGAAAATTTTCATTCAGGGTGGCCGCCCAGGCAAAATGGATGGAAGCTTGCCCAGGCCAAATTTTCTCCATTTTTCCTTTCCGCCCTTTTTTTCATTCTTTCTTCCATCTTGGTCCTCAAAGCTTCATCAATTAGCCCATTTATCCTTCTTTCTTATCCAATTGCTTCAAAATAGGTCCAAAACTGAAACAAGATAAAAGTAACCTAAGTTAAGTAAAATACAATAATAAAACGACACAAAAACCTAGTAAAATGGCCCCGAATAAGTGCACAAAAATGCACTTATCAACACCCCCAAACTAAAGTCTTTGTTCGTCCTCGAGCAAAACAACACACACAAAACTTAGGAGCTCAACCAAATCATTAATCTAAACAATCTAAAATAAACAAATTTCACGTTAAACAGCTTGCCATATGCCTCAGGTTCGAATTAAAACAATGCTCTGGATAGATCCAAACAACATCAAAAGAAAATAAAACGTTTGTGCTCATCCAAAGCTTGACTTAGTGTGTGTGTGTGATAGCCAATATTGACTCATCCTCATACTAGAGCACAATCAATTAGGTGTTGTTGATTTAATCGTAATCCCATCCCTAGGTGGTCTATTTGTTTCTCACATCTCTCGTGTAAATTCACTCATCATGCTTTTTTCTCGAATCCCAAGGTATTCTTGCACAAGTGGGCTTCTAATAATCATAAACCTGCATTTTTCCACACAAAGTGATCATTATCAGGTACTTATATCCCCAGAAGGAAAATGGTAAGAAGTTCTCAAAGCCATACCATCAGTATCCAGAGCTCAAATCTTGAAGTCATTATAGGGTACTTCTCACTGCTCATAGTCTAAATTCCTTTTTCTTTCTCTTGCTACATCTATATTCTTTATTGCTGCAAAAACCTTTTTTTTTTTTCTTTCTTGTGTGCAAGACCTCTCTCCATTAAGCTTTCTAAATGACCCCTGTAGCGAGTTTTAGGCCGATGACTCCCAAGTTAGATAACTATAGGGCACCGGGTTTTGAACACCCTAACAGGCTTAATAACTCGAGTCATAAAGGCTACGAAGAGAAGTGTAAGATGTATCAAATTTTTTTTATTTTTTATTTTTTTGGTACCCATTCTAGACTTCTTAACCCAAACTCTTTCAACCAAGGATCTGATCCAAGAACCTCAAACCATCAAACTTCTATGAATATAAGCACTAACATTCTCACCCCCAAACTACCTTTTTAGAAGTTCGGTTTCTATATAAAGGGGTTGAGGGTTTTATTCAAGCTTAGGTCAACAAATCAACCATTTACTCCACATAATCAAGTCATGCCCCAATATAAGTGATAAGTCGATGATGGCTATGTGCTCAAGTAATAAGTCTAACATGGATAAGCACCCAAGTAAAAGCATAAGATATGATGTTGCCTAGTTCTAGCTCAAGTTGTATTCAATTCAAACAAATATCATCATAGGTGGCAAGTAGTTCAACGTAGTACTCGACGCTAAAACAAAATTTTTCTTCATTTTTTTTTTTGTTGTTGTTTTTTTTTTTTTTTTAGAAAAAAAAAAACACGAGAAGCAATTGAAAAGTAAGCATTGAAAAGTAGTCAACAAAGATTGTAAATCAATCCCCACCCCCAACAAAAATTGTCTACATTGTCCCCAATGTAAACATAAAAAATATACAAAATAAAGGAGTAAAGGATCAGAGACTCCTCGGGGGTGGATGCGGAGGTGTGGAAGAACCAGGCTGGTCCGGCTGTCCTGATGAACTGGTGGTCCGGAGGAAGTCAACATCCCTCGCTAGTTGACTGACGTTACGATCAATGGTTTCCAATCGACTCCCAAAACGGAGCATCTGTTCATGTACCTGACCATAAGCATAAGAGATGGTTCGTTGATCATGGCGCATGTTCTCATCAGTTTGTTGAAACCCGCGAACTTGCATGCTCACTTGTTGTAATTCTCCTGCAATATTGATTTGTCTCTGCTGCATCGCCTCCAAAATATTCGTAATTTTGCCAACTGACCGACCTAACTCCACTTGGGTGACTTGCATTTGGGACAATTGTCTACTCAGGAGGGCCGTGTCGGCATCCAAAGCATTTGGTGCTTGCTCGGGATGATGTACTCTGTCAGCCCCTCGAAGCTGAGCTGCAGAACTTTCTATGGTCCTTCTACTGATTGGGGTATCAGGGTGAGCAATCTCTTCATTGGACAAAAGTCGAACCCCGACAGCTAAACAAATCCCACTGATAAGATAGGGAAACATAATGTTGCGCTGTGGATCAATCGATGCTATCAACTCTCGTAGGATAATGAAAATGTGGGATCCCAAATCTATTTTGTGCCCCTGTGCCAAATGATAAAGTAGGTGGGCTCTCTCTTCATTAAACCGACTCCGCTGGGTGGTGGGGTGGATATTGGTGGAGATAAAGATGTGAAGAAGTCTCAACTCCGAAGTTAACTGATTAATGATGAAACGATCCGTAGGAAGAGGCCAAGTGTCATCTCGACTATATAGAAATCGAGCAACCAATGCCAAATTAGGCTCAGTAGGTAATGGCTCTATAGCCAGACGGTTGAGCTCGTAGTATCTATCAATCACGTTCGGGCTGAATCGAATCCATTTGTCTCTTACCCATGTTTGGTTCCTATGTGAAGACTCGGGGACGTCAATTTCGGAATTGAAGTTAGCGAAAAACTCCTTCACTAAAGTAGGATATGCGGCATGAGGAGCCTCAACAACTTTGCCCCAACCACAGTGGTGAACAACTCGTTGTAGTAGGCTACCCGGAAAATCATCAATAATAACTCACCGCTCTTGATGGAATTTCTTATCCTTCCATTTTCCTTCAAAATGAGAACGATTTTCAGCAGTGAAGAACCTTGGTATATTCTCCTTATCAAGATTGGAGCTTGCCCTCTGACGGCGGGTTGATGTCTCGCCAGCCTTGGATTTTCCTTTCTCTTGAACTGTAGCTTTTCGTTTGGGTGGCATTATGTACCTACATGTGAAAATAAAGAATGTGAGTGAAAGCGATGATAAACATATCAATAGGCGAAAGCGTGGAATACTCCCGATTTAGGAACTCTATGCTAGCCAAATGGTGTCAACATGTAAAAGCTTATGTCATGTAAGAGAATAACATGATACGTGGTAAGGAGCCACGTGTGAAGAATAAAGATGCAAGTCCATGTGATTACCTAAAAGTGGAGCCAAAGGTGCCAATTGATGTCTATGTGTGTTTTGATGTCTTCTAATGCCATTTCATAGAGCTACAACACTAGTGTCAATAGCAATTGTGCACCAATAAAATTCACATGCTGGATGCACCCTAATTATACAAGAGTCTCCATTGAGGTAATTTATCAAACACCTTGTAGGCATAGAGTTTCCCATGAAATTTAAAAGGATGAATGTATGAACAAATCTCCATTATGGGCATAACAACACAACCAACAAGAACCATGATTTATCTAATCCCATACTCCTCAAAAAGAACTCAAAAAATTTGCATTAATCTAAAGGCAAAATGTTGGAGCTTGGAGATGATATGCAAAATGTTGCCTTAATCTAGAAGAATGAAGCATACCTTGAATTTCTTTGGCTAAGCTAATGGAGATTGGAGATGATTCCCAAAGCAAACAATTTAAATGTGAGATTCAAAACCAAAGAAATGGTGTTGTCTTAGGAGAATTGAGTATGAGAGGGATTGAAAGTGAAAAAAAAAAAATGAATGGGGAGGATTTAAATGTCCTCCCCGTTTTTTATTTCGTATATATATATATCTATATATATATATATATATATATATATATATATTTATATATATATTTTTATTTTTTTTTTTAAAAAAAAAGTGAAATTGTGAAAAATAAATGCAGAAAGCGAAATAAATAAAAGGGAAGAATATGTTGGGTTGCCTCCCAATCAGCGCTAGGTTATAGTCGATAGCTCGACTTTACCGTGGTGAGTCATGTCGGCTGTGTCAGGTGGACAGTTGACTTTTCTTTTGAAAACTCCCCTATCCAATAGTGCTTAAGCCGTTGTCCATTCACAGTAAAGTTTCCTTTGCTCTCATGATGAATCTCAACTGCTCCGTATGGTAAAACTTTGGTGACCGTATATGGACCGGACCACCTGGAACGCAATTTACCCGGGAAGAGCTTGAGTCTAGAATTGTACAGTAATACTTTCTGCCCCACTACAAATTCTCGCCTTTGTATATGCATGTCATGCCACTTCTTGGTGCGCTCCTTATAAAGTTTTGCATTCTCATATGCTTCAAACCGGAATTCATCCATTTCATTAAGCTGAAGCAGACGTTTTTCACCAGCTGTTTTCAATTTTTGCATTCTCATATACTTCCGCTTTTGTCTATTGTGTCTAATTTTGGGTCAATTTTGAGGTGGTGGCAATTGACCTTTGCGTTATTGTGCCTATACACGAAGACAACTAAGTTTTTACGTATAAATTCTGCAAGGACAACTCTTTCATCTTTTGACAAGTTTTTCCAACCTAGAGAACCTTCGTTGATCTCTTGGCTCTCTTTCATCGAGGCTTCCTGAGAATCAAACTTGGTGATGTGGGGTTTCAATTCATTAAATATGGTCCCTTCTTTAGGGATTCTCTCTTTTTTAGGGATTGTTCTATTCACGGCTCTTTCTTTAGTGGCCTCACTTATCTTGACTTCCTCCCCTTCTTCAGAGGTTTTTCTTTTTCAGGGACGTCATTCATTTGTATGTCAACTATTACCATGTTGACCTCATGGTTTGTTACCTTTAGAAGAGAGTTTATATAACATTCACTAGTCTCAGTTTGGTTGCCTTTAATGGTGGCAATACCATTATTCGTGGAAAACCTCATACATAGGTGATATATGGAAGTGATTTTCTACTGTTCTTTCAAGGCTAGTCTCTCTAACATTCCGTGGTAGGCTAATATGTCTTTACTAGTAAGAACTCCATAAAGTGGCATGCCACTAAGAGCTCTTTTCTGATATCAATTGCAAGAATATTCTTACTTCTTGATGTGATGTTATCATCTGTGAACCTAAACAATAGGCAATTCATAGGGGTGAGTGGGTGTTCGACCAACATGTAATTAAATGTAACTCCAAAGATGATGTTGACGGAGTTTCATTTTCCACAGTATACGCTTGAGCCCGTTCCAAGCTACATCTCTCTCACCATTAAGGTATCGCAATGGGGATAGTGAACTCATCTGGCATCTTCTTCAGTGAAAGTGATGGGTTCCATTGCCCTTGGAACAATGAGCCAGTTGTTGACTATGTAAATAGTCATCAACGGTTTTTCGTTGCCTCTCTAGCATAAATTCGTTAGGTGTTCTTGGATTTCCTACCATGTAGGGTCCCCAAAGATTGTATCTATCTCCTAGATTGGGGCATTATCGATGGCCACATGAGGTCTCTTCTTTGCCTTTGCTAATTTATTGGCCTAATTTCTCCTTTTGCATCTCGTCTATATCGAGAGGGATTCTCCTAAGGGGGTTTCATGGCTTCTTATTACCTAGGATGTTCATGTTGTCTTGCATGGTAGATACACTTGTTGGGATGATCTCCTCTACTAGGTGCACATAGGTTATTTCGCTTTTTGGCATTAGCCATATCTCAATAACCTTGGTCGCTCGAAGTTAGGACGATATATTCATTCAAGTGCTAGTGTTATTGCTAGCTTACCAGGTAGAAAGTTGAGCCTCTTCCTCCATGCCTCCAGTGTAGATGTGGTCCACGAGCACTTTGGTTCATATGGTCAATCATCTCTTTTTGACAATCTCAACCATCATCAGCTTCACTAGTTGTTTATAGGTTGTGAGTTCTTGTTGACAACATACCTCTAGAATAAGGTGTTGATGTTGAGGATTCTTTTAAGAGAAAAAATAGTTGTTACGTCAGTGATGTCTTCGCAATAGACTAGATCATCCGTGAAGTGGGTCAAGTTGCTTTTTAGTGACTTACCTGCCTGATGTTGTGGAGGCAATAGGTTGTGGTCGCTCCTAACCTTGCAAATACAAACAAGTTATTGAAGTATTTTTTTTTTTTCAAATCGGTCAACTTCAAACACTTATGGTGTGGAGCTTGTGGTACCAACTCTTCGCTCATCAATAGAGGATTAGACGAAAGCTCTTCATTTTTATGCTATGGAGACCCCTTTCAAGCCCTTTTGGGTCTTGTAGTTGTTGGGTGCTCCTATGGTTATGTCACGCGTTATCTACAACGTAAATTATATCGTAAGTGTACGATTTCAAGTTTTATAATATATGGATGGAGTTAGGATGTCGAACCCACATGGATTGAAATTCAATTTATTACTAAGTACTATAATTGTTTAACTCTTATTTTATCTAGAAAATTGGGTTTCAGAATCAATGTTATTAACTAACCGAATTGTGAATATGGTGACGAATTCAACAATATCAATGCAAGTTTGAAAGATTTATCAGTAAAAGAAAGCCTATGGTTTTGATTTCACTTAACTATCAAATATGTTTCTCAATTATATAATTATTTCTAATCAACTTTCATAAGTTTATAAACAAGAACCTTAGTTTAATTCTACCCCCTCTCTCGAATGCCAGATAGAAATTATTCTTACATTTCAATTCCAATATCTCTATTTCGAATTAATTAGTTCATAATGGTTGAAAGAATTCTACAAATCAAGATTAATAATATAAAGAGGAAGAAGAATAAAAAACTCTTTTAAAGCTTGAAATAATCCCCCTTATTGATGTTCTTCTTGATCTCTTGATTGATTTTCTCTTTCTTGCTTGTTGAATTGTGGTTGAAAAGTGATATTTAGGGTTGTATTTATATCATTATGAATTCTTGGAAGAGTTAGGGTTGGATTGGGATTTAAAAAGGTACCAAAATATCCAACACCTTTTTCTCGCCCGGTGGCATCCCAGCGATACAAGCTGGCACTGCGATGCTAAAATGCTTTTGAAATTCAGCAATTGTGGCGCTTCGCCACTTTCAGGGTGAAAAATATGCATTGCGCACTCTCAGTATTGTTATCATAAAGTTTTCTCTCAATATCCTATTAAGGTGATTCAAAGTGTGTTGTAAAGATAATTTAAAAGAATACAACTTTACTTTAAATAACTTTCTCCCAATCAAACGTTTACTATGTCAAAAATAGGTCTCAATCTCCGGCTAAAAATCTAGAACATATTTGTACAATTAAGAATTGATTTATGAAAATATTTTGATTGTATTTAATTCATTTTTGACTTTCTATTGCATCTGGTGACTCTTTGCAATATTTAATTATTGTTTTGTGATCCGAGTCAACTATTAAAAAAATGCAATTGTCTTCTCAAACTTTGGATTTCATCGTTTTTCGTCGTTATTCACTTTTTTATTTCAATTTAGCCCCCAATGATCGAGTTTCACCAAAGCAACATCAACTTCTCCTTGATTCGTGTCATCATCACTCTTTTTTCCAAGTTTTACACCATTTACACCAATTCACTTAACCTATAAAAAAAAATTAAAAACACATATTAAAACATTCTAAATCTTTAAGAATCAAACAAAATATCAAAATTAAGTAGCATTAATATGATGAGTGAAACACACAAATCAGGTTCACCTATCTTTTTATATTGTTCCATTTTAGAAATTATGAAGCTGGCGGGGACATATTTGTCTCTAATTCCTTGGGAGACTATCCTTATCATCATCTAGCTCAAAAGACCTGGTTAGCCCATCTTTCTCATTTACTTCATATCAAGATGGCAGTTGATGAAGTTGGAAAGTAACATTTCATTGCCACCGCTTAGGCAGTGTCTCGTCTATTTCTAGACTGGGTTTGTTCTATGGCCTATTTCTAGACATCTTTGGAAGCCCTACAAGAATCTTGGTTAAGATATATTTTGGGGCATATAAATGCTCATTGTATTTGCATATGTTGGAAAAAGAGTTACATGGCAGAGTTTTTCTCCAAACGCTCTTCGTGTTGGAGATCATGACTGTTCTCTCTCTAGTAAGGCATGTAGCGACTCTTCAACCTCTACAGTGATTGTCAACGTGGTTGGCTTTGTCCAGAGGGGCCTCTTCTTCGTAGATCTCTCTCTCTCTCTCTCTCTCTCTCTCTCTCTCTCTCTCTATTCTTAGATTCATATCTCTCTTTGTTAGCATTCATGTTGGTAAGACGCTTTTTTTCTTCAAAGGACTGAAAATGAAGAACATTTAGAACTTTTTCTTGAAAACTTCCAAATGTTTTTTTTTTCAAGAATAAAGCCTTTTTCAAATGGAATGTAGAAGTGTTTTCCTTTGCTCTTGATTGAAGTGTGATTTCTCAAAGACTACTTAAATTTCTGACCTCAATTTTTGATTGGACAGTATAGTCAATAGATCTCTACTCCACCACATCTTAAGCATAATGCTCTTGCATATTTAGATTAATCGTTAGATGTACTATCCTTCTTTGGAGATAGGGAAGGCACCGTGAGCACTTCGATGGTCAAATCTGTCAATTATTGATGTGTATTTTGGGTGTAGGGTGAATTGAAGACTTGAACCATAATGATGTGTGTGATATCACATTGTAGAGAGGATACCAAACGAAGTTACAATTGAGAGCATAAAATAGAATTAGCTATATATGACACTAAGTATGAGCTTTTATAGTAGATGATAAGAGGTGGTTACTGTTGGATGAATGACATATGACCTGATCTTGACGCTGGTTCATCACTGTTATTGGCGTTGTATCTATAGTCCTAGATTCGTATTGTTGACCTATGGTTGATTATAACATTAATGTTTTGATTATAACAAACAAGCCAATATTATTTCTAACAATTGATTTTGAGTGATGATAGTTCAAAGTTGAAATCAATCAAATATTGACAAAATCAACACATTATAAATCGGTCTCGAAATGAAGATCAAAGTGAAAGTTAAGCATTCAAATCAAATCATTCGAGATGAGAGCTTAAATGATTAAAATCAAGACTATCAAATCGGGCACATGAAGAAGAACAAGATCAAAAGTTTAAGAGTCAAATATGAAAGAAACTTCGAAGTAAAATAAAAAACTATGCTTTCGAGATCATATGTAAATGTATAACGCTTTGATCTTTAGTAATGAATGACAATAGTTCAAAAATCATTTTGTGTACGAAGAGTTATTTTCATATCACTTGCATAAAATATTTTTGATCAAAAGTTAGATTGATCTTTCAAATTGTACTTGAACTTAGATTATATCTCAAAAAAAAAAATTGATCGGCGGTCAACCGGTTGACCAGGTGATCGACCGGACGTATCCAATGGTCAGATTTTTTATCGTTCTGACTGTACAAACGATTATATTGGTCATCCAAAAATTGGCGGTCGACCAGACCGATCATCGATTTGACAGAAAGTTTGGAGTTTTTCACTTCTATAAATACCAACTCACTTCTCATTTATTAAGAGTAACTTTTGATCAAATGTGTTTTTGATAAATGAGGAATTTGATATAAACCATTTTTAAAACAAAAGTCTCTTGAAAATTTCTTCGTTAAAGCCTCTACTTCCTCAATTCCAAATGTCACATGTAATTTTCGCAATAAAAATGGAGATGTATCTTTTAATTGTTCAATCAAAAAGGGGTTTTACTTTGAGAGCAAATACAAGTGGATTCCAAAGTCTACAAACATTAACAATCAAGGACTCAAAGTTGTATGGGTACCAAAGAACAAAAATTAAATTATTTTTGTAGATACCAAGGAAAAGAGAGAGCAAATGGACATTGGATAATGGATGCTCAAAGCACATCAAGTTTTATTGTCAAGTTTCAAAATAAAGGATGACGGTCATGATACATTTTGGAGATAATGCGAAAGGAAAAGTCATTGACATTGAAATTATTGGTAATCATTAATCTCCATTTATTGAAAATGTTCTCTTAGTAGATAACCTTAAACGTAATCTACTTAGTTTTACTTAATTGTGTGATAAATGTTATCATTCCAAATTTGATTATTCCAAGTGCCTTATTAAGGATATTACATCAAAACGAGTGTTGTTTGTATGAAGCCAAAATAAGGATGTTTATGTCATAAACATTGAGTTCGAAAAGTGAAGAAAAATATTTATCACATTAAAAGATAATTGATTGTGGGATAGAAGATTATGTCATATTTGCATGAACCTACTTTCAAATATTTCAAAAAATTGTTTTGTTTAAGGTATGTCATATTTGAGATTTAAGAAAAAGAAAATTTATGATTTTGGAAAAACTAGCGAAGAGTTCTTTATAACTTAATCAATACTCTTCGACTACAAAACATGCTTAACTTCTTCACATGAATCATGTTGGACCATCTAGAATCATAAACTCAAATGATAAGCATTATGCTTTCGTCGTTGTTAATGACCTTTCTAAGATTCACTCGAGTCTTATTTTTGAACCTAAAGTATGAAACTTTGAATTATTCAAACCTTGTAAAAAGGTTCAAAATGAAAATATTGCATTTAATGATTTTAGCAAAAATTTATGGCTATGAACATAATGTTTCGGCTCCTAGAATTCTTCAACAAATGGTATAGTGAAAGGAAGAATCACACATTGCTAAAAATGATAAAAATCATGCTAAATGAAAATAGCACGACAAAATATTTTTTAGGCAAAGTCGTTAACACCGTTTGTTATATTGTAAATAGAGTCGAAAGTAAACTTATATCACCTATGAGTTTTTGGAAAAATAAAATCCCATATATCGGCTATTTTAAAATTCTTGGTTGTAAATGCTTTATTTAACTTTGATTTGAAATTCGATATTTGAATCTTTCTAGGTTATTCATCGACTAGCAAAACTTATAGGGTCTTTAACAAGATAACTCTAGTCATTGAAGAATCTACGCATGTTACTTTTGATGAAACTAATCCTCTTGATCAAGAGAAAGGTATTGATAATGAGGTTTGGAGATTCCTTTTTGAGCAAATAAAATCAAAACAAAAAAGATCCTAAAGATGTTGAAAATCAACATGAGGAAGAAACAAATGTGCAACTAGATCTTTTGGAGTATAAAATGACCAATCTCTTCGCAACTAATGAAGTCAAACAAAGTATATCATGAACATGCTGAATAGGTTTGAAATGGAAGAGTTGAAATCAATGAACACTTTAATGAGCACATCAATCAAACTAGATGATCAAGGTACTTCCATTGACATAACAAAATATCGAGGTATGATCGGATCTCTCCTTCATTTAAGCAAGTAAACTCGATATTATGTTTAGTGTGTGATTATATGCTATATTTCAATTCAATACTCGAGAATCACACTTAAGTGCCATAAAACGAATTTTAGATGTCTAAGATATTCTAAAGGCACCCAAAAGTAAGATATTGTATTAGAATTTGAAGTATATGACTAAATTGAATTCATACTAAATATTCTCGTATGATTCTATGTGCATAATTGGTTGAAACTTATATAAATTCTATTCAAATGATTTTACCTTTGTCATTTGTATCACTCATACTTTGATTAATATTTTGCTATAAAGTGATGATTATTATTTTTAAACGTCCATATATTTGGCATCTTGTGCTTAATTGAGGGGGAATATATTACTCTTTTTTTATGGTTGATTTAAAGTTTTGATCTTATATACAATAATCTTCCTCTCATATGTGCTATCATTTTTCTTATGATAAAGGTAGAAATTGAGTAAGATAAATTTGAAAAACATTAAAAATGGGGGATCTTTTATTGTTTATTATGTTCGTCTCTTGATTTTAAATATTGCTATACCTTTTTGCTTATACCAAAAGAGGGAAATGAAGTGAGATGATTATGCATGCTTTGAATTGTTAGCCTCTAAGCTTACATTTTTACATTTATTTCTTCAAAGTAAAAACTTTGATATTTGATCAAACTTTTTGAATCATTTCTCTTATCAAAGTTTTTCATTTCTCTTTATACTTAATTTATCTATATCAATTTGGAAAGAGATATATTTTTAAAGAAGATTTTTACACTTACATTGCATAAACTTTTCTTCATCTTCTTCATATTGAAACTTTGATTGATTGAACTAAATTTGTAAAATCATCATATTCATCAAAATTTTTCATCTAATACTTGAACTATCATTTATTACTATTTATTGAAGTGTTAGCCTCTCTTAGTACTTAATTTGTTTGTATTATTTATCAAGAGATGAATTTCATTGTAAAATCACTTTGATAAAGTGTGGGTCGTGTTGAAGTCCCTTAAAGATCAACTTGTATAAGGATCGGTGCTCCTTATTTGTAAGTCATCGAAAGCATTGTAAAGGGTTGGACTGCACCATAAGTCAAATCAACATAGTGAAATGGTCTTGCTCATGCCGGAGAGCTTGGTAACGGGGGACGTAGATAATTGCTTGGGATCGAATCTCCACAAATGTATCGTTTGCATCATCTCGCCTTTTTACTTATCGCTTTTATATTGTGCTTACTATTTGAATTAATCTATTTAATCTTTACTTGCTTGAATGTAGATTAATTCTTCAAAAAAATTTAAAAAACCAATTCACCCCCCTTTTTGTTAGTTATTCTTGGACTAACACATATGACATTTAATGATTTTGAAAAGTGGTCATCTTTTGATTTTGGTCTGACAAATGGAAAAGTTGATTGACATGTTGATTAAAAGGCTTCTGATGTAGAGATGTCAAATCAATCAACCTTATATGAAATCTCGCATAAAGGATCTCTTAGATAAGGTAAAGCTAGGGAAGATATATATCTCGTGGAATCAAGTGCTTTATCACTTTGAAAAACAAACTACAACAGATCGTGACACCTCATTGATCATGGAGATTCAACCTCTATATGTTGCATTGGCTGAGGTGAGTCTCTTTGTTGTATACCAATAAATAATCATGCTCCTACTCTAGTGAGTTAATTCGAAATGTCTTTTGGACTATGCACTTGCAAAGGAGACCCATGAACAACCTTTCGATATATGCTATTCTTATAAATGTTGGGAGACTATTATAATTAAAATGAAGGGATAAATTGTGAGATGTGAAAAAAATTACCCTACAGATAAAGATAAATATTATTTTTGACCATGGTAAGAAAGTTTATTTAAGGGGGTATTTAATTGAGATTTTTAAAAAGTTTTAGTAATTTTCAAGGATTTAAAAAAATTAGGGATATTCAATGCAGACTTTGTTAGACTTTCTAAACGTATTATTGTATTTGATAGAAACTTTTGTAGGGCTTTAAAAAATCTTTAAAAATTTTGACGTATTCAGTTAAAACTGTTGAGAAGTCTCTATTAGTCACACGTTATTCAAAATATTAATGACTTAAAATTTTTTTTTTATAGAAGTCTTTAAGGTACTAACTTGTAAGTAAAAAAATTTAAAAAAAAAAAATAAAAAACTCTCTCATTCATCACGGGATTTTGGGAGACTTTCACCAAAGATTTTTTTAATATATATTTTTTGTCCTTTTAATATTCCATCTTTTCTTCCCATCAAAAACCTTAAAGCCATGATTCAAAGTTCATTATTTTTTCTTCTACTTATTATATTTGCCCTATTTCACTTTTCTCTCTTTTTATTATTTGTCTTCATTTTCTACCAAAAAAGATTAAACTATAATTAAAATTTTTTATAATATTATTTTCTTTTTCATCATCCAATTTTTTATTTAAAAGATCAATTTATAATTAAATTTTATATTAAAAAAATTAATTTATAATTAAATTTTAAATATATTGATTAGTTATTTATTTTTTAAAGCTGTGATATTTCTTTATTTCTTCTATCAAAAAATGCTCGAATTATTTTGCCCCAATTTTGTAATGATTAAAATTAGATTTCTTACAAATTTTAATAAAATGTTGATAAAATGTATAGTTATAAAGTTATGAATCTCATAAATATGTAGTTAAAATTAATTTTTAATTTTGAATTATATTAAAATTAAAATTTTAATCTTTGCCAAACAGGGTCTATATAAATAATATGTTTTGATTATTTATTTAATTAAGATAACTAATTTTTTTTTTATTTTCATAAAATATTTTTAGTTACGTAGGGATCATAAGGATATCCAAAAGAAACTAGAATTTTTGGTGCGATCCCCTGGTAATTGAGATAATTAAATGTTACTAAAATAGTTCTATTAGGTCTCGAGGTATTATAAAATGAGGTCACTGATATGTTTATAGTAGTATTTGAAAGAAATAGATTAAGAATTAGATTAATTAGTAGATCATGTCTCACGCGTATACCTTTAATAATTTATATTCATAAAACAAATAAAAAAAAAGCAAAAACATGTTGATTTTACCAAATCTTGGGGAACCCATAATTTTTTTTACCATGGGTAGGGATCGATTCTTCATCTCTTACGAGAGAATTCAAATGAGTTCTATTATTTTAAATAAAAATGTTCAAAGTTTCATAAATCAAAGTGAATTTTATTGGGTTAATTTCACAAATGGTTACTGAACTTACATCAAAATAACAAAACGGTCACTGAAGTTCAAAACTTTTAAAAACGGTCACTGAACTTACCTAAACTTTCACTAACGGTCACTGAAGGACCAAAACACATGAACTGAATCCTTGAGGACCTCAAGTGTAAATTTTATTTAATTTCAATTTCTCAAATTTTGCCCCTAACTTGAAGAATCACCACTTTTTCCTCCCATCTACACCATATGGAGCCAACTGCCGGACAGATTCCGCCACTGCCGCCGCCACCTTCACCGGATCACTGCCACCTCCACACAAATACCATCACCACCACTACCCAAAAAACCATCCAAACCCATCCCCACCCCCATCTCCACTACACACAAACACCATCAGCACCACCATCCAAAAAACCATCCTAATTGCCGTCCCCACCTCCACCGTACCACCACACAAACACCATGATCTACAACAGCCATCTTCTACTCTTTATTGCCATGATCTGCAGCAGACATCTATTCAAACAATGGCACAAAAAACCTCTCCAAATCCACTGTCGCCCCCTACCTCCACCGCACCAAACACCATCACAACCACCACACAAAAATCGACCAAAAACACCGCCGCCGCCACCGCCACCACACAAACACCATCACCACCACCACACAAAAAACCATCCAAACCTACCCCAACCGCCACAACAAAATCGCAACCACAAATCGCAACTGCCCGATTTTAATTGATTCAAATCAAAGCGAATTGGTACATTTATTGGTCGATGTTAGGACATGATATTGATCGCCTGGATGAGGGCTATCGACCATTGGTGGTGCGCGACAATGGGCGTTGCCGGAGGTGGATTTTCCGGTAGAAAGGGGTGTGCTAGATTTGTGTTTTTGGGCTGGATTTTCTGCCGCTTCCTTTGATTTGTGGCTGGTGGTTGGTTGGATAATGTAGAGGGGAATGAGGCGAGGCTCATGGTGGTTGAATCCGAAGGTTTTGGCTGCTGTAAAGTCGAGATTTGTGGCTCCAAAGTGACAGTGGAGCTTAGTGCCGGAAGTGGTTAATACTTGGAATCAGGGGCAAATTTTGAAAAATTGAAATTAGATGAAATTTACACTTGAGGTCCTAAAGGATTCAGTTCATGTGTTTTGGTCCTTCAGTGCCTGTTAGTGAAAGTTTAGGAAAGCTCAGTGACCATTTTTGAAAGTTTTGAACTTCAGTGACCGTTTTATTATTTTGATGTAAGTTCAGTGACCATTTGTGAGATTAACCCGAATTTTATTTAAGAGAAAGTTTTCCTTAAATTATAAAAGTCTACAAAGTCGCAATCCGAACCTAAACTTTATGTCCTGTCAGGCGATAACAAAACCAGAGAGAGAAGAAATCGAACGATTCGAAACAGTACACATTTCTCTGCTTAAGCTCCCGATTGGCTGACTTGGGCAACGATTCCGAATTTAGGGATATCAGTCTCATCAATTTCATTATCTACAGCTCCAATTGAAGCACTGTTTACTGGATTCATTCACTATATTGAACATGGGGGATGGAAGGGCAAATAATCCGAATTCCCATTCGAACAATAGCAGTAGTAACAAGCCGGAGTGGCTAGAGCAGTACGATGTGATTGGGAAAATCGGGGAGGGTACTTATGGGTTGGTTTTCTTGGCGAAGGTTAAGTCGAATCGCTCGAAACCCATTGCAATCAAGAAGTTCAAGCAGTCCAAGGATGGCGATGGCGTCTCCCCCACTGCTATTCGTGAAATTATGGTAAACCCCCATGTTTGTGTGGCTGTGTGCATGTGTCTACCTGTATATGTATATGTATTCATGCGCAGGTGGAGTATTAATTTCTTTTTAACTCATTAGAGCTTGTTTGTTTTGCTTAAATCTACAAAAGAAGCAAAATTTTCTTTTTTGGCTTCGTTTGGCAGTATCACCATTCATGCTGTCATAGAAGTTAGAATTTGGTAGATTTAAATGAAGCCATTCATTCTCTTAATGTTGGTAAATAAGTGGTATCAGGGTAAGAACAAATATTTTTAGAAGAAAGAGTTGGTTGGGGGGGGGGGGGTGGGTGGGTGGGTTGGATTCTGATTGGTCAGAATATTTTCATTAAACACCGGTTAGGCAAGACTAAGGCACCTGGATAAACTTCCCGTTTACCAAAAAAGATGCTGAGTGTCACTTAACCATTCCCCTCCACCCGGGGAGAAAGAAGAATGGAGAAGCTGACCTGGAATAATGCTACGCTTCATAGCCTCTTATTTCACACTTAGCGAACTGGTCATTCTCCTATCTGTCTCTGGGACCAGTTTCGTTCCTATAGGTCTTGAAAACATATTAATTTTGAATGACATGAGGTTCTGTTTGCTGGGAACTGAAATTTATTGATTTCTCCTAACATTTGTTTACTGCTAAGCCTATAAATCATCAACAATTTTTTTTTTTTGATGCATGTTGATCATGTTTATTTTCGTTCTTACTTTTGGAATCAAATATTTACATTGTGAATTCTTTGTACATCTCAATTGTTTTCCTCTTCATTTTTCTGAATCTTCTTCTATCTAGGATTTTTTCACTGGGTAGTAAAATATTTTATGGGTTTTATGATGCAGTTGCTTCGGGAGATCTCACATGAGAATGTAGTAAAGCTCGCGAATGTGCATATCAATCATGCAGATATGTCACTTTATCTAGCTTTTGACTATGCAGAGCATGATCTTTATGTGAGTGTACATTCCTTATAGTTGCTGAATATAAGTACATGCGTAATACATGCTTGATCTTACTCTTTAATGCATTTTTGAAATTCCCACTAGAGATTAGACTGTGTTCTACAAATTCTAATAAGGAATTAACATGTTGATAAGATAACATCAAGATAAATGCATCAGGCACATCTATGATTGGGACTTTACCTATGATACTTATGACTTTTTTAATGCGAACAAACTTGGTTGAAATTGTAACACATTAGTATTGTGAGGTATTTTTGACACCTATGCATCTGATGTATTTTCTAATTTGAAGAACTATGATTGTGTTATATACATTTGTGTAAGCAAATGATGATGGTATCTGAATTTAATTTTGAAGATATTTGGATAGGCATATTGTGAGGACAATTTGTTTTCTAATGCATCAAATAATGATCTTACATAGAAGAAAATATTATAACCATAAAAAATACCTGAGTCTGATCTGTACTATATAGGATAGAACATGTTGTCCAAAATAATATTGTTGAAACCTGATTTGAGCATCAGTGCTGTTGTATGCAATATATTGATGATTGTTCTTAGATGTGGATTCATATTTACAGATTTTCTGTTAACTTCCTAGCAAAAATTTTGTGAAGAATTTCCTGTTGCTTCTTCTAATCTTTTAAGTGAGGCAGCAAGACTTCAAACTCTTTATCTTTTTTAACCTCCAAAACTCAAATCTCCGTGGCCTTGTTTAAATACAACTTTATTATCACACATTGACTTGCACATAAATGGAATAATAGAAACTAAAAGCGAAAACAAATTGAGGTTTGGTCTGTCCAGCAATGTTATGCTTTTTCAAGCAGTTTAACTGAATCTTAATTTCTTCTTAGGAAACGTTGTCCTAAAAGATGTATTGTGGATTTACAAGATTCATATGCTTACTCAAAATATTGAATTGGAACCAAGCAAGATGTCTCCTTTATATGTTTTGCATGATTGCATCATGATATGAATGATTTGCAGAAATATAACTTATATGGGCCTTTTTACCTTTTAGGTCTAACATCCCCCATTTGCTGTTGGTGTTGGTTCCTTTGATTTTAGTTTATTTCTTTTTACATTTTGTTGGCTATCAAAGCCAATAAAAATTTCCTCAGTCCGCCTTTTTACCTTCCCCATGTACCTTTTTAACCTATGAAAAATTGAAATATGCTCTTGTTAATGGAGAAACCTACTTTTATAATGAGAACCTCTGCTTTGTTTTGAGCTCAGTCTTACATTTCTTTACACGTTCCAAGTTCAGTGAATTTCTTGAACATGTGTTGTTTTATTTTTGGTACCACTATGAATTAAAGCTCATTCAGACGTTTCTTCTTAGGATGAAAGATGACATCTGAAAATAGAAGAAAGGCCTCATTGATCTGGATAATTTTTACACCGTTTTATAATTTTTGAACCTTTCACACGAATGAATATTCATCGGTTAGCCTACACACTGATTTTAAGAGACATATGCGACTTTGAATTAGGTGTTCTAGTTTAGTGACTCTATTACTGTGTGCTTGACCCCTTCTGAATGATCCCAGGAAATCATCAGACATCACAGAGACAAGGTGAACCAGGCAATTAATCCGTATACCGTCAAGTCTTTATTGTGGCAGCTTCTTAATGGTCTAAATTATCTTCACAGGTTATTCATGTTTACGAGAATTTTGTGCTTAATTAGTGCATTTACACAGCTCCTACTTTTATATCAAATGACTATTAAATAAATCAAATCTTTTTTTTGGACATCTAAGTTAATTTTATAAGCTCCAGAATCCTGACAAGACGCAAAGATTGTTATCACTTGGTCTGTGATTCCTGGACTATGTGCTAATTACTTGCTACTTGCTGCCCGTGTGGAGACTGTTCTCCTCATGTTTGTATCTTATGCATGTGTCCATGATTATTTATTTTTGCATTGCACGTGGCAGGGAAATTTCTGGGAAGTTTTTTGCAATCCATAATGAGTCTGCTACCAAAATATGGTGTTTTTCAATGTATGTAATTTTGTTTGGGTAGCATGCTAAACCTGTTGTATTTGGTTAGGAGGAAAGCTAGAATTTTTGAAACCAATACCTCCCTTTTCATTTATCTAAAATAGTCTTCTTAATTTCTTTTACAGTGCAAGGTTTTGGGTTCCCTTTATGGAACATCATTGGGTAATTTGAAATGAAGTTGAAATACTCCATTTGTTTTCTTTATTTGCTAATACTTTGTGATGCATTCTTTTTGACCTCCGACAATCACTTATGTTGTTTTCCTTTCTGTATAGAAAATTTTTCTTGTGAAAAATTGTACTCCTAATCTACTATCTATTTCGCAGCAACACTGTTCTTTTCAAAAATGTATATCTGCATTAATTCTTTCTCTTGATAAAATTTAGCCCCTGTTTGATGGCCATTATTTTGAGAAATTGGAGTTTGAATAGGGATTTTTTTGGAGAATGTGTGGTTAAAAAGTAAGAAAAAGTTTTGGGTTTACGTGCAAAATATTTTATTGTGTAAATGTATGATTGAAATTGAATATAAAAATTCTAGAGTTTTGAAATAATACTTGTCAAACAGTGGCTTAATTTGGACAAAAATTGAAATATAATGTTATCATTAAATCGAAAGACCCCAACCCAATTTGGCATCTTAGATAATTACTTCTTCAATTTTTTTGGTGAACACTGATTTTTTAATGATATGCTGACCTTTATGATTGAATTATCTTAAAGTTTCCACTTTATTTAACATTGATGTTTGAGTTAATTTACACTGAATAAATAGAAAATAAACTCAGAGCACAATGTTAAATACTTTTTTGATGAAGTAAAATGAGTGGATCATTGGGAAAGAGACATTAAGATCAAATAATGATTTTGGAGTAGAAGTAAATAGTTTCTATATTGGTTAATGGGGCAGAAGCGAGATTAACATTCCCTTAATGAGATGTATTTGATAGGAGTAAGGTTAGGGGGTGTCTGGGCGCGATTTTGGCAATGAAAAATCAATTTTTGGGTCAAATCAGACGGGCCCATTTTCTGAAGCTTTGCATGTGTTTTCTGGAAATGGGAAAAAAGGACCATTTTGAGATTAAAAAATTGAAACAAACACTTGCAGCCTTTGACACGTGTAAATGGGAAGGGTAAATTTGGTAATGGAAGTGTCAGTGGGCTGAATTGGTACTGCAGAGTGTCTGAATTTTTCGATTAAAAAATTGTACAACGGCTCCTTTTTTGATTACCAACGGTCCGGATTGCAATACTAATTCCGCCCAGACACAGCCTTAGAATAGTAATTGCAGCCCCTGATGGTTCTATGGGAGAATATTAGGATTTATCATTTACTTGAAAATATTGCTTTGTTTTCATTCATAACATAATCTTGTTGAATTCTTAATGCTGCAGTAACTGGATTGTTCACCGAGATCTAAAGCCGTCGAATATCTTGGTAGGATCATGGCATTTTAAAGCTACTTTGTGACATTATTTTTCCTTCTTTTTGTAATATTTAAAAGATATGTATAAATACCTTAGGTTCTATAATTTTGATGGAAAATTTCAAACTTTTAACCAGGTAATGGGTGATGGAGAAGAACAAGGAGTAGTAAAAATTGCTGATTTTGGCCTTGCAAGAATTTACCAAGCTCCTTTAAAGCCACTATCTGAAAATGGGGTAAGACATTTACTGCTCCCTCTGTTTTTTCTTTTTCTTTTCTAAATTTCCTCTCCTTCCCTTTCTGAAAATTTAATTTTTGATAGATTAAGCCCATGTTTGGCCACCGTTTCTTAAAACTTATTTTTCCTAAATTCATTTCCAACCTTACATTTCATGGGACCCACAAATTTTATCAACTTTTCAACGACATGTTTCACAACTTTTATCAAAATTTGCTAAAAATCTAATTTCAAGAGCTAACTTATACTTTGTTTCAGGTTTTTAATTAATCCTATTGTAGCTTGCTCCTTCTTTGGAGGTCTTTATTTCTTACATTTACACACTATTAACTTGCTATAGTACGGATGTGTCTAGTTGGTGGATCTCAGCAACAAAAAAACGTGTTTCCCCATTGAATTTGAACGTTACTATAGGATACTATTTTGCCCATCACTATATTCCGAAAGATCCATTAAAATTAAATCCTCTGTGACTAGTCCATTTGTTGGCATGTATTCTCAGTTCTTGTTAATCAATTTTAATATAACCATCCATCCATCCATCTTAACATGAGGGTCTCTACTGTCTTGATTCAAGCAGTGGAAACGAGAATGACTGCTTACTGCTATAAGTCCTTCAGAAATATTTTCATCCAATGAAGGCCAAATTTGGCTACATCCTTTATGCCTAGGATCCACCTTGGTGTTTCTTTTGTATGAGTAATAAGGAAAATCTTCTTCATGTTTCGTTTCTAACACCCTTTTTCATTAATTCACCCTCTCAATACTTATGAAATAAAGCTCCAGTCTGTTCTCTTAGAGTTTGTCCTTGGATTTCATGGTTTTAGTAAACTTCCTACCAAAATATTTAGTTGCAGGGGTTAGAATAATACTTAGAAAGAGACTCAATGAAGAGAGTCAAAAAGAGAGGGGAAAGTGTGGGGTAAGTGTAAAGAAGAGAGAACCAAAGGGCAGAATCCACTTTTTTTAGGGTTTCTAAACGGCAACCCCTTCAGGTTGTAGTAGAGCAGGATTTATGGGGAACTCAATAACCCCAGGCTTTACACTTTCCACATATCATCTCTTAATAGGACCTAATAGACTTAGCTCAAAGAAACATCATAAAGAAGTTCTCTTCTACCTAAATTATTTATAGAAAACAACCACATTCAAATAATGACCATTATATCCAAATTATAAAGATCATGACTTAACACATCACCAACATAATCGATGCAAGAAAATGACGTCTCAAAATTAATTCACAAGTTTCCACAATAAATAAGGGTTTGTGAGGGTCGTGTATTGATTACAATCAAGAAAAATCTCAGTGGCTTGCCTTATCCATTAAAAATGGTAAAATGGAATTTTAGAATTTGGAGGGATGAGTAACTTAGGCTAGAATACTTGCAATATAAGCTTTTGCATTTACTATGTTCTGTTCTCTAATTGACTTAAGAATTTATAGATGAATGGGCTTTAAGAGATGTAATATGCTCTGAAATATTTTGATAAGAAATTCGTATTGATTCCCCATGAAAGAATGAACTTACTGTTTGTCTTTTCTTGGACAAAATTCACTGTAATCAAAATATGGTCAGCTACTTTGAATTGTTGCTTTAGTAAATATAGAGTTTCTTAATCAGATTTCTTTTTCCCTCAGCGCTATTATTATTATTGTTTTTTTTTTTTTGATAAGTAATCCGAGAATTTATTCTGTTATTATTGTTGTTATTTCTGTATTCATAGTTTGTTGTTTTCTATCATGGATGACAGGTTGTGGTGACCATTTGGTATCGTGCGCCTGAGTTACTCCTTGGTGCAAAACACTATACAAGTGCTGTTGGTATGATCTTGGGCTCCATATTTCTGTCATTCTCATAGCAACCTTATTATCATCTCATTATACAGACAAAATATGGTTCTCATACTGCAAAAGAAAATACTCATCAGAATTAGACATTTACGAGGTTTGCTAATTTATGATATCTTTTAATTGATCAAAAAAGACATGTGGGCTGTTGGCTGCATATTTGCTGAGCTTTTGACTCTGAAACCACTATTTCAAGGGCAAGAAGTAAAAGGAACTCCTAACCCATTTCAGGTTTGATATTTTTCTTTTCTATTTATTTCTGTTACCTTTGCAGTAAAAAAGTATTGCAATCAACAGCTTTCTTATTAGTTAGCATTATCTCATGTGTCTTTTACTTGTCTGAAAATTCTTTTTGTAATGCAGCTTGATCAACTTGACAAAATATTTAAGGTCCTAGGTGAGAAGGTTCTTTAGTCATCCTCTTTTTAGAATTTGTTCTGGAAACAGTCGTCGATAATTGATTTTGGCGTTAGGTCATCCCACACAAGAGAAGTGGCCTATGCTTGTGAACCTTCCTCACTGGCAGTCTGATTTACAACACATTCAAGGCCATAAGTAGTAAGTTATATTTGTTTTCTCCCATTTTCAGAATTTCAGTATTTTTGATGGCTATAGTTTGTCAGCTGTCTATTTTCTAAACCGCCTTTGGCTAATGGCTTCATGACCCTCTTTTCTTGGGATTTTTTTTCTCCTCCTTGCAGTGAAACTGCTGGTCTGCACAGTGTAGTTCATCTCTCTCACAAAAATCCAGCATATGAACTCCTCTCCCAGATGCTCGAGTATGTGATCTCCCAGTTTGTGCATTTTTGAATTTTCTTTCTGTTTGCAAAAAAATTGATAATGATGTTGCTGAAAGAGATTAAGCCCCCGTTTGACATCCATTTTTTCCAATTTTTTCAACAGGAACTTACATTATTGTGGGTCCCAATGTCCTTCAGTTCTGTCCTACTCACCTGACTTTTGTTTAAATTATTATTTTTGGGCATAATAACTGTCAGAATAGTTTTATATTTTTCTTTGATTCCGAATATGCCCTTGAACGGCTTTCAAATGCTTGTGTCAAAATAGTTGAGGGCAAGGATGTAAAGTTGCAATTGAATCTGGGGGGTGAAATTGTCCAAAGATTCTGAACGGCATTAAACATGCCGACAAAAAAATTCTGAAAGGTTTTGTCAGGAGTGTACTGTAGAAAAATGAGATGGAAAAGAAAAACGGATGCCAAACGGGGGCTAAGTTATATGAGGTATTTCACTCTAGAATTGTAAATTTATTCTCTAAGAAGTATTTCAGGAGCTGAAAATTAGATTTTGGATCCAGTTCTTCAATGCATAGCAGCTTTGTTTCACAGAACCCAAGAACAAAGAGTTTCACGTCCTGAACTATGCAATTCATCGTCACATCTGTGAACAAATATATTTACTCTCAGAGTTGTCAAAGTGACCTCCCTTAAATAGAACATAGTTTAATAGAAATGGCTATGTCAGCGAATTCACCAGCTTCCATAGCATCCTACCAACTATATCTTTCATGCTATGCTTAACATCAGGAAAGCAATTAGTCAACAGCATTACTGTATTTCCATTTATATATTCCTAGAACTTGTAATGATAAATTCAGAACTGTTTCCCTCCGAAATATGCTTATTATCCTAAGTCCGCATTGTTGATTGTATTTTTGGCTTCAGTTTATATGTCTCCTTTCTTATATTTACTTTTACATCTTTACATGTCACATCTGGTTGTTCCCATAATTGACCTGTTATTGAATATTTTTAGATCAATGACATGCAATTTATGGCTCTTATTTGCAGATATGATCCTCGAAAAAGACTAACAGCTGCACAGGCTCTTGAACATGAGTATGTACTCTTTCCTTCTCACCCCACCCCACCCCACCCCACCAGCCCTCTACCCCCACGAAGGTACAAAGTGATTTGAACATCACGTATCTAGAAGTGACATGCATCCTGCTTGGGGAGTCTTTAAAATATTCGTTGATGGATTTATTATTAACTATTTATGATCAGAAACCCCTCCATTTCAACTTTCCATAGTTCACCGTGCTTTCCTTGCATCTGGTGAATGTTACTCTACTGGACAATAATTTTTAACTTATGATCTGAGCAAACAAGCCCCTAGGAAAAAAGTCGACCTCTTGCCTGTAATTGAAGTATTCCTGGATAATAAAATATAGGCACGCAACATTGTGTCAGTAAAGACTCTTCTAGCATTTCCGTCTCTCATCTTCAATTGTGGATTCATCTTGTACTGTGATTGTCAAGTGATGTCTGATCCTTAGCTTATAAATCAATATGGTGCCCATCATGAAGCATTGCCAATGGATTTTTGGTGACACTTGCTGGTCTTTAAGTTGAGCAGAGTTTTGATACGAGAAAAGTGAGCAGTACATGTATGTATTAGGAGAATTTCAACTTTTAATTTTAATTGAGGTGTTCAGTAACTTATCCAACTGTTATTTGGGCAAATAGTGGTGTTTGATATTCGGGATATGAAAATTTTTGGGTTGTTGTTGATGTAATTTTAATTTATTTATTTTTTCCCAAAAGCAAAAATCTGCGTTGAGCCGTACACGTATGTAATCAGAGAACTTCAGCTTAGGCGTTCAGTACAATTGTTATTTGGGCAAATAGTGGTGTTTAATATTTGGGGTATCCAATCTTTGGGGGTTTTTTTTTTTTTTCCCCCAAAAACAAAATTCTGTGTTGGGCTAGTTGATTTTGACCTCAGTTGTTTGAGCTCTACTTGTATTTGTTTTTTCTCCATTCAAGTAAGATTGTCAACAGTTGGTGCTCCTTTACATACTCATTAATTCTAGGGCTTTCTGCAGGTATACCACCAACTGAAGGAAATGAAACTTCTGATGTAATTATTGTGCTAAAACATATAACAAAAGTTATTTCCTGTAATTGTGGCAAAGCTTGTTTGTATTTGTTTTTCCATCCAATTTATATCGTGGCCAGACAATTTATTGTTCAGAACCTGCATTTTCTTTTAAAATATGGTAGTGAAAGCTTCATGATCATTCTTTATGTTTATGTTTTTTCTTTTTCGATTTTGTGTTGCTTTCTTCTTTCAAAATGAAATGTGTTGTAGTAATGACCATGATAGACATTAGTGCATAATCCATCACCAATGTTAGCCTTGCAATTTATTAATTTTTCAACTTTTTCCTAATTCACAGTTACTTTCGGATGGAACCTTTGCCAGGATGCAAGTATGTAGTTATTTTCTTACTTATTTAGATCTCATTGTATGGAAGTTGTATTAATGATGACATGCATATTTAACTTTTGTTCATTGCTTCAGTTAATATTGTACTTGTCCATTTACATTTTGGTTGAGTAATTAGTTGATTGTCTCAGCGCTCTGGTACCTCCGCAACCGGGAGAGAAAGTTGTAAACTACCCAACTAGACCAGTGGACACAAGCACCGATATTGTAGGAACAATTAGTCTTCAACCTTCTCAACCGGTATGTCTACCTATGTTCAGTCTGTTGATTTCTTAAATTTGGAACTAGACAAAATTTTAATGCTAATGTTGTGAAGAGAAAATTGCTACTGATGTTTTCTGTCACTAACAGTTGAGTGTTCAAGAAAGATGTCACCCTTGTCCTAATTTGCTGCAAAGAAACGTCTTCTGTAGGCCTACTTCTGCAATACTAGGTTTTTTGTTGCCTAATATGCATTACGTTAAAAAATGAGCAGAATCCATCTTAAAAAGAAGCCTTTATTTTTAGCTTTAGAAAGTATATCGATTGTATGAAACAAGAAGTCTACTACTAGAGTACATTGGTGATTCTCATTTGGGCAATTCCAATGATTCACATTCCAGGTTATAATGAGGTGAGTTATCTTTGAAACATTCATACAAAGAGCCATAACTGAGGTGGGGCACAGTCAGCGCTAAAATGTGTTTTGGAAGCAAGCGGAAACATTGCTGACCTGCATTGGATAGAGAAGTTTCTTCGAAGTTGTGGAAAATTGAAAATTTGATACCTCGTGGAAACATTTAATAAATCTTTAGGACAAACATGGATTTTTATGAAGGATTTACAGCTGCTGTCTTGAAGTCTAGGCTTATTTTTGTTCCTTCTTTTATCTTATAATAAAGCTATTAGACTTTTATGATTCAATCCTTTATTGGGGGCTACAAGGGAAGGTACTCTGGTCTTTTAATGATACAGGATATATTAGATTTTATAGGACTACCTGTTATTCTAGAATTACGTAGACTCGAGTTTCCTTAGTTATTGTAGGTTCCTAAAGTTGACGTTGTGTTCTAATAGAGTTGAGAAAGCCCACCAGCCTGTAAACATTTAGGTCAAGATGGATGCTATGTTTGTTATGATTTTGCCAAACCTTCATTAGGGAAAGACATCAATCTCTTCTGCTACCCTTGTGCTTCGCGGGGGTGGGGTGGGAGTTAAACTGGAAACTTCTTTAAAGCTAATAGATCTTTGGTAATAGCAGTTTCATTTAATACTGGTGTATAGATAGATTTGCTGGTTGTTGGTAGTGCAAGTTTTTAAATGTCAAGTAATAAAAATATTTATATTGTTTCATGCAAAGAAAACTTGAGATAAATGAGAAGAGGAAGAGTTATCTTTTTTCCTCGTAATATGAAAAGAGTATGCAAGTGTAATAAAGGCAATACCTTTTAAGTCCCTTTTTCTTTTATTTTTCTTTTCTTTTTTCTTATTTATTTACACAGCCCCTGTTTGGCCTCCATTTTCTAAAAATCATTATTTTTTTCAAACTCATTTTCAACGATATATTTTATGGGACTCACAACTTCAACTTTTCAACTACACATTTCTTCAACTTTTATTAAAATCTAATAAAAATCTATTTTTAGCTAAACCAAACAGGGGCATAATAATAATAATAATAATAATAATAATAATAATAATAATAATAAATAAATAAATAAATAAATAAATATTTTTTTCTTATTATATAGAAGTGAGATAGACTACCTATGCTATAGGTACCTTTGTGTGCATGGTACTTTTATAATTACACTTTTCTATTAAGTTGGGCTAATAATTGGACTGGGCTTTAATTATATCATTTCAAAACCAATTGGTGTTCAGTGAGGGAAATCTAAATTTTTTATAGCATTCGATAATCATAATTTAAGTGACCAACCACGGGCTTCAGAGTGGAATTGTTGCTCTCAACAATCCCTCCCCCAACATGGCGTTCCTGTGGCTCGATCCCATAATCTTGGCTCTGATACTACTTGGTGAATCGGCTTTGACCATCTCATCTGAAAATTAATTGGTGTATAATGAGGGAAGACTATAAACCTTTTATGGCATTCCACCATCATCGTTTGAGTGATCCAACTCTTGGATTTAAGAACGACATTTTATTCTCCAGCATAATGTAATGAATAAAAATCATAAACAAAGAAAGCACATAGCTTGATACCACGTAAAATGGAATTGATCTTGGTCCTTTTTGAGCTTTAATATGCAGTTGTCCTCTGGAGCCTAAAGATGCTCTACATCTTAGTATGTCAGTATTGAAGAAATCCATAAATTTTGATTAATAAAAAGTTCTCCACGGAGATAGATTTTGTAGGACTATCATAAGCAAGGGTAAAACACAAAAAATGTTATAAAACAATAAAATTATGAATTTTATTTTTATTTTTAGCCCTTTTTAAACTTATGGTGCATGGTTGATTATATTTCAGTGTATATAATTTAATATCGTTAAGATAAATGTATTTATCAAAACCATAATCAGCATTGCTTTTTGTTGATTAGAACTTCTAATAGCTTCACCTTTTGGTATTTATTATTTTATGATTGTAACTTAAACAAGATATGCTGGTATGCCATAAACTCTTAAATGACACATAATATTTTCTTGTCATTCTCATTCTCTTTCTATATAGAACTGTGATCAACGTTCTAAAAGGCAAGAAAAGGCGCGAGACTTGAGGATAAAGCCCGCATAGAAAAAGGCAGTCAACCCTATTTTGACTGCCTAATGCGGGCCTAGGCCTCAAAAGGCGCGCTCCTTTATTTTTTTAAGGTTAAATAAACTAAATAAAAGGAATAATTACTAATGGTTTTTAAATAATTTAAATAATTATTCTTGGTCTTAGAATGATTAGCATAATAATAAAAATAAGGCAACATGTTATTATGCCTATGCTCGCCAGGCTTGTAGCTTGATCTTGCCGTCTTGCCGCTCCTCGTCTTTTAGAACTTTGATTGTGATATAGAAGAAGAATAATTTTTTATTTTATAGAGAATAGATTTATTAGTTGACGTGCTCATAAGTTGCTATATCTTGTGCTTTCAACTACTTGTGTTATATGTATTATTGAATGGTAATGATTATACGTCTAGATCACGCGTAAGATTGTATTTAACCATCAAGAGTCACTTCCTCTGTTACTATTTTAGTTCATTCCTCTTTTGACTTTGTCATCGTAAAAATTAATTTATTTAAGCTTTATAATTTCCCTATAAACCATAGAATATTGTTATCATTGACTTTCACAAATTGTAGAACCTACCTAGTATTTCTTTAAAAAAGGCCGCATATAAGCACAATTTTGTAATAGGCTCTCTTATAATCACTTTTTGATAGTAGGCCTTTGTAGAGGGTCGTTTGCATAACCTAAGTACTTCTTTAAAAAAAAAAAAAAAAAGAGGTGGTGCCCCTTTCTTGAAATGAATTATAAGCATTTTAACTGCTTATTTTGAGCTTATAGCAACGTCAAACATGTCTCTGCTCATATGGGGACTAAAACAAATAACTTAAAGTGCTTTTAAGCAATTCTAAATAACTGCCTACACAAGAATGAAATTACTTAGACGTGTCTTATGAAGCTTACGTTATTAATATACAATCAAGACATTACAATGAAAACAAATCGTTCAATCATCTCAAATTAAAGATACTATGAGTACCTAATTTAAACAATGAATGGAAAATTCCACAAGTTATGTATTGTTAATATATAGAAAAAGTTATAAGGATCAAATTGTTTAACTTCTTTTTGAGTGCCAAAATGATATTACTTGAAGACTGTAGCTGAATATTTGTTAAGATCTATGTTTGGCTCATCATTCAATTTATTTCTTGGAGCAAAGTTCTTTTGGGAAGTCTTATTTAATTCAATTTGCATCTTGCTAGGTTATTAGTTATACAGTGAAATCCCATATTACAAATCATAGATTAGAGAAATGAGATCTAGATGGACTTGATTATATTTTTCATTTGGTTAATTACATTCGTGGTAGCTATACTTTAGTACCAACGAAGTAATCGTACTTCAATTTTGTTCAATCCGATAACTACACTTTAATGATTCAATCGGGTAATTATGTCCAATTCCGTTGCCTAGTCGATGAATTTGTAGTTAATAAATAAAGTCCGTCATTTATTTTACTGAAGCGGTACATATTTCACTTTAGTAACTAATGGTTACATGTGATGAACATTATTTATTGACTGTTGCATTATAGATTTGTGTCAATGAAATTAGACGAAGTTGTTTTAATTGAAATTTAATTAAAGTATAGTTATCCTATTGAAATCAAATAAAAATGTAGTTATCTGATTCAAATTATATTAAAACTATAGGTATTTGATTAAACAAAATTGAACAGTTACCTGATTGATACTAAAGTAAAGTATAGTTATGCCGAATGTATTAAACCCATTTTTTAATAGAAAACCTCCGTATATTGATAAAATCGGAAATATGGGTTGTCCCTGAACTCATAAGACATTCTCCTAAATGTTTCCTAAACTTTTAAATGTCAATATTTCGTCAATAAACTTTATGATGTTCGACCATTAATCACTATCAGTATCTTCCCGGATGCTTATGTTGCGTAACCGTGGACACTAATTGCCAATTAGAGGGTGTTGTTTATGAACAAATTTGTTTTTAGCCGAAAAATAACTATATTGTTTTGTTTGGTCTCATCGGTTGACCATAGGTTGTTTGAAGGGAGGCAACCATGAATGATTTGGACAATTTACGTTCATGGACAAGCCATATAATTATAACGCCAGCCAAATTGGCCACGCCATTAGTTTCCATGTATGGAATTGATCTAAGTGACGGTGAAAACATCATAAAATTTAGTGACAAAATATTTTCAAGTTTAGTAACTGCTAACCAGATTTTTAACCCTATCTCAATTGGTACTTTGATATAACATCAAGACGCAATGAGAATAGAAAAATTACATGGGTGGAAGTTCTGATACATGAGGAAAAGGTTCAACTCGAAGCAGGAACGCGTATGGATTTGGTTTGAAGTGGTATAGATTGAAGGACATTATTGGTATAAAAAGTCAAAACCCAGTAATTCTTAAGCACTGTTTATATGGTGTTAATAATAGCAATAAATGGTATTATAAAGCGTACGGTGTACTAACAACATTTAACTTACATGATAATTTACTGTTAAGTGACATGTTTTCTTATCCATGCATAATCTTATTATCAGGTATCATCCGGAAATTCTGTATCTGGGGGAAATCCAGGTTCCCATGTAATGCTAACAAGATCCATGCCTCGGCCAATGCCCATGGTTGGCATGCAGCGGATGCAACCTCCGGGTGTTCCAGCTTATAACCTTTCCCAGGCAGGAATGGGTGGCGGAATAAATCCTGGCAACATTCCGATGCAGCGAGGTGTTGCACCGCAAGCTCATCAACAGCAGCAGGTTTGTCTATTAGATAAGACTGTCGAATATTTATGGTTGTTTTTCTGCCTTATCGAGATTAATATTTTGTTATTTTGTATAGACGAGAAGGAAAGAATCAGGAATGGGGATGACTGGATACCCTCCACAACAGAAATCGAGGCGCTTCTAAGGTAATATCAATTGCACTTATAAGGTTTTGCTCCTAGGAACCTATGCTATTGTTTTAAAACTTCAAGAAAATGTTCAGAAATCTCGTAGATCTCCAGCATAGAGTGTAATGTATTGCTTTGATATCATATATTTAGAAACAATAGGTTATTTATGTTTTTAATGCTGCTAGGGTAGAATCTTGTCTTCTAGCTTATTTGTAAATTTCTTACCACTTCTATGCGATGTCCAACATAATAAAGTTAAAATCTTATTTCATTTTTGTTGGCAATTTTTTTACTACATTTCTCATTCTATCCAAATGATATGTAGTTATCCCAAAGATAGTTTTATTTATTTACAATTTCAATCAATAGACGGGATTAAACCAGGATGTTCTGTAAAAGAAGGTTCTCCATATTTAATTAATAAATTTCATTTCTTTCAGGGGTGAGCCATGATAGGTAGAAGTTTTTTTTTTTTTTTTTACATTCTGAAAAGTAGAAACAAGGCCATAAGCACTCAATGGCCAAAAAAGGGAAATGGAAAGGAAAAGAGCAATCATCTCACTATTTGATACGGGTTAATTTCACAAATGGTCACTGAAGTTACAGCAAAATTTCAAAATGGTCATTGAAGTTCGAAACTTGCATAAACGGTCACTCAACTTTCAGTCACTTTCAAAAATGGTCACTGAGCAAAATTAAGGGACTTTTTTGTTCTAATTGAAACCTAAATTAACAAAACACGGCCCCTTCAAAATTGGAGGACCTGAAGTACAATTCCATTTTTTCTATAAATTAAAGTCCTCAATTGAAATAAAAGCCCCAAGCCAAGAGAAGTAAAGGCTAAGCATCTTCTCCCACCACGACCGCCATACCGCCACCACCGACCAACTAGGTTTTCTAATTCTCTGAAGCCATTACTAGTAACTTCTCAGTATGGACCTCATGGTTAACCCGGTTTAGACCTGGAATAATATCCCAAATTTACCAAAATGACACGATTAAAATCCAATAAATCAGAAAATCCAGGAGAAAAATCACAAACTTTATCCCTAAAAATGTTCTTACTGAACCAGTTGTAGATGGTTTGCGCTCAGATTGTTGCGGTGCCATAAAGGGGGGAACTCTCAAATGGCAAAGCAAAAGTGGAAACAACATGGAGTGGATCTGAATTAGTGGCAAAAGGATCTGACGGAGAAGCTGAAAATAATCTATTTTGAATTACTGGCAAAAGTGAAATGCACCATTTTTTATGCTCAAAGCGTCAAAAGACACGATTTTTTGTGCGTTTTTGTTGGGTTGGTGAATCAAGATCGTGAGTGCAGTTGAAATCATTGTTTTCTGGATGTACAGGAATAAAGAGTCTTGGTATAAAGGTTGAATCTTTGTTGGTTTTGGAATCGGGTTGATTCTTGTAATGGATTTAGGATATAGGCTGGTCGTGGTCGTGATGGCCCTGATGGGAGATGTGGCGACGGATGGTAGTTGATTTTTTGTGGGGTGGGGTGGGGTGGGGTGGGGTGATGAACAGTTGAAGACTTTAATTTATATAAAAAAATGGAATTGTAATTCAGGTCCTCCAATTTTGAAGGGGCTGTGTTTTGTTAATTTAGCTTTCAATTAGAACAAAAAAGTCCCTTAATTTTGCTCAGTGACCATTTTTTAAAGTGACTGAAAGTTGAGTGACCGTTTATGTAAGTTTCGAACTTCAGTGACCATTTTGAAATTTTGCTGTAACTTCAGTGACCATTTGTGAAATTAACCCTATTTGATACACATCCGTCACCATTCTGACGTTATAGACTGTTATGTTGAACCAAACATTCTGTTTTATCTCAAAAGCCATCTATGACAGTTTTGTACTAACTCCTAAACTAATTTTTTTATAGATTCTGTGCCAAGTTTCAAACTACCTATGGTGGATTGTGTACAACAATATAGTAACTAGCTATGATGCACCGATATAGATGTGTCTAACACGACACATATTGGACACTTTGACACGATTTTTCAAAAAAATATTGGCAGGTTGATTAAATTATTTGTTTATATAGTGTAAATTTAGTTTTATACTTGTTATTAATTTTTCTTGTTGAAATTTTTTTGAACATGAGCACCTATTTGTTATTTAGTAATAATTTTTGAGTTAAAAATATGTAATATTTTGATAAAGATAGAAAAATGAACATAGTAGAGCGTTCGAATAGTGTCGGTATCCGACACGTGTTAGTCACGGACACGGTACTCTTGTTGAAATGTCGGTGCAATATAGGTACTATTTACTATTACTAAAAGCATTTTTCTAACCTAACCTCTATACGCAGGATGCTAAAAGAAACAAATTTTTATTAGAAATACAATTTATATAGGTATGCTAAAGAAGCTAATATTAGAGAGTTGTGACTAAAGCCCAAAGTTAGGGACCCAAAAATTATGTTGACAAGAATTACTAATGGTTGAGATTTGAGTTTTAATAAGCCATGATGTAAAGGAACTGATTTACAAGTGTTAAATTCATATAAGGATTTCAATTCAACTACTGATATATCCAAATCCCTACGAACAGAATAAATATTATAGTTTTCAATTGAAAAAGTGCAAGAAAAACGATTTAGCAATACCTCGAGAAGGGAATGAATAGATCTTCACTTTGAATGAGTGATGAAACTTCTATTTAAATAGGGAAAGATTAGATCTTTACTTTTAATGAGTGATGAAACTTCTATTTAAATATAATATTTCTTCACAAATATAGAAAGAATAAGAGATTTTGAGAAGAAGATGGATCCCACTTTGTCTGGCGTACCTTTTGCTTTCCTTATTTTTCTTTCTTTCACAGAGTTTAATTTCTGATTAAGCAGCGTGAACAGTTTTTATTTATTAAAGGTGAGGAACAATGAAATTCGAGAAAGTGGTTTCGACTCCATTTATTGTATACAGTTTTCCATCATTTTAAACTTCTTATCAAAAAGTTGGAGGCCATAGAAATATTTCACTGTTTTTGTCAAAACTGAAGGTGGGAAGTGATGTGTGAAGTTTCTGAGAAGTTTTCTGTTGCCCTCTGTGTGGGATTTTTATTATTTTTTTGGGGTCAGGGTGGCGGTGGATGGGAGATGGTGGCTTCCTGCCCCAAGTTTACCTTTCCACTTGGTTACTTTGTATAACTGGGAGCTTGCACACAATGATAATAGAAGTGGCAAAACTGTGGTCACAAGGTTTGAGTGTTTGATCGTCTAAATTGATTTTTGAATTTGTGACTATTTGCAATTATAGTTCAGCACAATCTTTGGGTTGTGGTGAAATAAATAAACGTGGTTTAGCAACTCTTGATGAAAGCTATGAATACATAACTTCAAGCTAATGCTAGATACTTACAGAAGCTTAATAGTGACCAAATAAATGAACAAGTAAATAAAAGAGTAATTCATCTTGAAAATTCAAGTCAAAGTAAACGTGTTATAGTAACATATTTGAATGCAAAACGTTTTTTAGGGGATTTAATTGTCTTTTTAATTTAGATAATGATTGATATAACTTTTCTATATCTATAGATGAATTTCAAGAAACCAATTGTCGGACAAAAGATTCACATTGTCTTTACATGCTGCAGTTTCTTGATTTGAGGGCGATGAATTCTGGATGCTGAATTTACCCGGATTTCAAGTTGAAATGGAACCGGTGTGGCAGGACGAAGATAGCCAATGCCACGTTCCTGATTATGAAAGCTGAAATTATTTACTGCCATGAAGCAGGCTAATTCGAGAAAACAATATTTTTGAACTCTTGCCCTAATTGCACGTCTGTAGATTGTCTTGCAAGGGTTGCAGATGAAAGTTAAGTCCCTAGATCTCTTGCAGATAGCTTGCTGTGAGTATAATTTGAACTTTTTTTAGGTTTGATTCCCCTTGTCCATGGTGGTATCATTAATGGCTGTAGAAATTGTCATTTCCATGAATTCATGGTGTATAGTTGTATTTCTATTTCGTTTACCAGTTTAGTGTTTTGTTCATAGAAAAACCTATAATTAGTTGTACTTTTAGCATATACTGCCCGGTGATGTTTTCTTTAAGTAACTAGCAGCAAGATGCTGAAGGAATATCTGCTGCCTCTTTGTTTTCTTTGATTTACTTTGGATATCTATTTTATGGTATTAGCAATCTTGACAGTCTTATCTTGGACTTTTGAGTTATTGATACGAGTACTGCTATCTATCAACAGTAATGTTCAACCGGTGGCAGTGGAGCCCACACACTACTATTGGTGATCACTAGTTACGGGATTGTGCTCTACTGCCACACCAAGACTGGTGTTGAACACAATGGCTAGTAGGTAGCATTATTCCATTGATATTAGGGAATGACTAATTACATTTGCTAGCCGGAATATCCTCGACTTCAGTAAAGCAACCAACTTGAGCAAGTAAAAGAGCTAAATGAAAGCACGGCATGGAGAACTTTTGCAAATATTCTTGTGCATTGTAGTATTCAGTAATAATTCTTGTAAACGTTAGAACTTCCCAATTTTCCCTATCTTGGATGTATGTTCATTTTCATTGTTGAACATCTTCAAAATTTGAATGCAAATACAGAACGTCATAGTTATAATATTGGTGACCAAATGAAAAACTTGAAGTAGACTCGAACTTGTTACTTTTGGTTTGGTTTCATTGAAAAATATTTGGCTCAAACGTCTCAAAAATAGTTGACGCTATGACCTAAATATTTAAGAATAAGTAGGAAACAAAAATATATGAATTCATGGATAATTGGTTGATTTTGAGTCGCATAATGTTTAAAAAAAGAGAATCCAATGAAGAAGAGTCATGATTGGGTTTGAGAAGAACTATATTTCTTTGATGATCTATTTCATTGAATTTATAGGAGAAAAATGACTCGAGCGGACGGTTCACAGGTCAAGGAGGTGTGATCGGCGGCCTGCGGGCTTCACAAGTTGCAGTTAACTCGTTGGTCTGTGAAAAAAAAATTTAAAAATTTGAAAAAAATAGGGGGAGAGAGACTCTCACCTGCTAGCTTGCTGCAGCAAACTGGTAGGCATGCAGTTGATTAGAATTTAATATTTGATAATAGTAATTAGAAATGCATATAATTGTTATTTGTTTAAGTTAAATTTAATTTTGCAAAGTTATAAATAATTTATGTAATATTAAATTTGAATTCTATGTAAATATTTCTTGATATAAATATGAATTTATTATTTTGTTCAATTCTTAGTTTATATTGAACTAAAAAAATATTTTTTACTATAAATATAAAAAATTCTATATTTTTATAATTTTATTTATACAATAATACGGGTTAAATCGGAACAAACCGCGACCCGTGACCTGCTTGGGCTCGACCCGGATGGATCAGCGGGAGGGCTGAGTTGTAGTCTAAAATTTGTAGGCCGATCCAGAACCCGCAGCGGGCGGGCTTTTTTTCACACTGGCCGTTACCGGACTCATATGTTGGCGGGTCGACCGGACAATCCGGATTGACACTTCTAGTGTTGCCTGAAAGTTGGGGACGGCAAGTCACTGTATAGCGGAGTAAAATTGGATTCAATACCAAAAGAATTGTTGTTGAAGTAGTGAAACTGTTGAGGAATTCTTTGGCTTTCATAGTCAAAAAACTTTTTCACGTCCTCCAGTGATTGTTTTGGAGTAAATTCAGTCGCCGAAGAAGAAAATGATGGTGGTGGATTACATATATATTTGCTTGTGTGCATTTTTGTGCGTGGGGATTATTAAGACAAGTCAATGCACAAGTCATATTGATTATGCATTCCTCAATATTTTCTTTGATTAAGTGACAATTAGTCTCCACATGCTTAGTTTTCACGATGAATGGGTTCTTAATACTTTCGCCATTTCATTAAATTCTTGTTTGGAATATTTAACTCTTCAAGTAACCTTTTCGACCACATTCATTTACATATAATGTGTGCCATAGCTCTGAATTCAACCTCAGCACTATTCCTTGCTACAGATTGCTTCTTGCTTTGCAAGCAAAAACATGATTCCTCCATATATAAGTGCAAAAATCGGAGGTAGCCGTTCTGCACCTTAAAATATTTCAACATTCCTATTTGTTCCTTTTCGGGAGAGCAAGGCCTTACATGTTTTCTTGTTTAGATTTATGAGGATCCGATAAACATTAAGATGTTTTTCAGTTGTATTATTATGAATAAACTAATCAAATTGACTGAGAAATCAATGTTTGGTCTTGTATGGAAAGATATATGATTTTTCATACGACTTTTTGGTATCTCCCTCTGTCAACTGGAGAGCTTCCTTCTTTCACTTCCATTTATAGGATGGATATATGAGAGTGTGTGTAGGCTTACATGCTAGCTTTCAGTTACCTTTAGTCAGTTTAGAGTGTACTTACGTTGATAGACCGTACCACTCATTGACCTTGTCATTTCCATGCTTAAAAAGTATTCAAGAGCTCTAAGATCTTTGATTTCAAACGCCTAGGCGAGAAACGCCTTTAAACCACTCATCTCATCTTCATAATCTTGTTTCACAATAATGTCATCGACATATACAACGTGAATGGTCAATTTCCCTTCAGGTGATTGTTTAGTAAACAAAGTTCGATTTTACTATCTGTCAAACTAAGCTCTTGGAGATTGATAGTTTACAAAACTATACTGACATTCTTCTTCATTTCAAATCCTGGACGAATCTCCATGTAGACTTTGCCTTCCAAGTCTCCGCCGAGAAATGCATTTTTAACATTCAACTGGTGGAGAGGCCAATCTGAATTAGCTGCCAAGAATAATTGAACTTTGATAGTGTTGAGTTTTTCTTGATAGTTAATTCCATGTGTATGAGTGAACTCTTTAGCAACTGACCTTGCTTTATACCGGTCTACACTTCCACTGGTCTTATATTTAACACGAAATATCCATTTGTATCCCAGAGGTTGTTTTCCTTCTGGTATTTCTAAGAGCTACCATTTGTAAGTGCATGGATTTCCTTCCCTAACCACTTATTTCTATTTTGGGTTTTTAAGAGCTTCATGAATAATGTTTCGAAGTTCTATTCGAGAGATTATTAGTAAAAGCATGATAAGGAGAAGTGCCATCGGAGATCGTGGTGGAAAAACAAAAATGTGATGGAAGATGGAGGTAGCTTCTATGGGTGGAAGGATTTGGAGGTGGTGGTGCATGATCGATAATGGAGGAGCAATGCATGGTGGTGGACTGTTGGTGTTTTGTTATGAATGTGAAATTTGAGGGCAATGTGTTTTAGGAGCAGCACACGATCATGAAGATAAATTGGGGATTTTGTTCTCTAGTTTTATAGTAAAATATGAAATCTTTTGAACACAAGCACCAGACATAATTTACCCCTTCTTGATGGTTAATTGGTTGTTACAGGTATTGGGTTGAACAAATGTAACACTCCAAATTTTTTTTACGTGTTTTAAAATAGAGACTTAATTTATTATGTTATCGTTTATCTTCTAATAAATAGAAACCCTTTCACATCTTAGTCTTATTAGCCATAATGAAATTCAATGGGATAATATGATTGTTTGATCCATTTATTTTATTTTGTTTTGGCTAAATATTTAAGAATTTAGGGAGAATGAAAATGTATATCAACATTGAACTCATTTTATAGCTCGCATGAAATAACTAGAATGAGCTCGAGAAAATGTAAGTTCATATGAGTTAAACCCAAGTTCTTTCAATTCAAAGAAACTTGATTAATATGTATTATTTTGTTATGTAAAAATGTATCTTTTAAGATAATTAGAGTCCGTTTGATTGTAAATGTTAAAATTGGGTGGAAAGAATATATTTTACAAGGAATTGAATTGTCTGGAAACTGTTTTAGTGAGAATTGTAATTAATTGTATTTGATTGGTATAATTTTCCACCTGAAAATTGTTGAAAGTTTGGTATCCGTTTGACTTTGTTTTTCATGAAAATTGTCCATTAAAGTAATAATTTTTTTTTTGCCATTGGGTCTAAAATTTGTTCTAATTGCCAAAAAAAAAAAAACAAAAAAAAAAGTTGGAAAACAAAAACCACCAAAACCATGGGAAAACAATTTCATCAAAAAAGAGGAAAATTGGACGCATGAATTCCATGTTGGAAAAGGAGTTCCATGGAATTTTTGTGCTATCAAATATTCACTTAGTTGGAAAATGGAAAATAGTTTCCCACTTCTATGAAAAATGCTACAAATCAAACAGGGCCTTAGTAAAAGAAAATAATATGTTATTTTATGATCACATTTATCTTTAATTTAAAAAGGGGATTAACCATATCATATTCTGTTATTCCATTAAATTCCACTATCATCAAATTCAGCATTCTCCTATTGAAGTGCACGTGTATTGTATATATGTTGCAAGATAATATTATTATATAAGCCATGTATATTTTTAAATTTGAAAGAGGTTTGATGTATCATATTTTTTTTTTCTTTAGCCAAGGCGACCATATGAATCAGTGGCAGACCCAGGATTTAAGTTTAGCCCGGGCGTACGTCGACCGTCAGCGTCGTAAGAACAAAATCGTTTATTAATATTTTATTAGATAATATTAAAAATTATTCAATATATATGTAAACGCACTAAAACGTGTATATATATATATATATATATATATATATATATATATATATATATATATATATACAGAAATGATCTAATGAGCACCGGTGCTCATCTTATCCTAAACACCAATGAGTTGACACATTAATTCATTGGTGGATTGGAACTCACAAAATCTTTATCCACCAATGAATTAATGTGCCAACTCATCGGTGTTTAGGATAAGATGAGCACCGGTGCTCATTAGATCATTTCTGTATATATATATATATATATATATATATATAAAACCAAAAGTACTAAAGAAATACACAATACAACCTAATCTGTAACTGTGATCTTAGACAACTGTATTCATATTATATAAACATAATTTATAAAATAACTCTTGTGCTTGACTAGAATCAGTGGCGGGACTAGATGCACAACTAGAGAAAGAAGAACCAAGTATGGACTTTCGTTTCGGTTGAAAAAATCGCTCCATAATCTGCAAAATGCCCCAATTTATTTTTTAATTAAAATTGATTAAAACATAGTCTACACATAGTTTAATTGAGCCAAACATATTTTTCATTAATCCCTAATTTCCTAAAAACCTAAATTCCCAAAATTCCCAAGTTTCAAAATCCCCAATATTCTTAAATTCTCAAATTCACAAAATCCTCAATTTTCAAATTCATAACATTTAAAATTAGGTTAAAATACAGTCTACAGGCTGCAGGAAACAAGCTCAATTCACAAATCACAAACTACACATTCATATTATATAAACATAATTTATAAAATATAAATAATAAATTAAACAAATTAACTAATTAACTAAAGGGACAAAAAAAAAAAGAGACTGAGAGAAGAGCAGAGCACTTACAGTCATTGGCGAAGGCTGCCTGTGATTTCAGCTGCTGGAATTGGAAGTCTGGAACTCCGAGCTTGGACTTTGGAGCCTGAACTCGAAGCTGCTGGAGCTGGAATTGGAGCCTGGAGCGGTGGAGCCTGCTGGAACTGGAGCCTGTTGCAGCCACAGACAGGTAAGCTTGGTCGAATTGCCTCCCTCCTCAGCTCCTCTACGATTTCGTCGGTTTGGGTTTCAACTTTCAATGAATTGGGAATTTGATTATTTGGGGATTTTGATTTGGATTTGGTTTTGTTTGTAGACTTGTAGTAATGGGTTGCAAATTGGCCATTAGGCCTTATAAAAAAAGGCCCAAGAGCAAGAAAAAGCAACCAGTGGCATGGTGGTTCACAAAGAAGAAAAAATTTCTGATCATCCATTGCTGGTTGCTGCCTTCTTTCTCGGCGAACTTCAAGGTCCCGGTGAACCCAGCACGGGCGGCCGCGGGGGCTGGCCAGGTGCTGGGTCCGCCCCTGATATGAATAGATGAATAGAATTTCTAAAAATTTAAATAATTCGTATTGTAGAATTATTTTATTATATGATTAACTTATCTTTAAACTTATATATCCAATTTCAATCTTAGTCAAATCTCTTTGCTGGTTTAAATCACAAAAGGATATAACAAATTCTGTTTATTTGGCATGTGAATAAATATGTTTAGTATTTATCGTGTACGGAAATAATTTGCATATGGGAAAAATTCATATATCAGATTTACCCTACATACCATTTCAAAAATAAGAAAACAACTTTGAAATACATACATACATATACATATATATATATATATATATATATATATATATATATACATATACATATATATATATATATATACAGGAATGATCTAATGAGCACCGGTGCTCATCTTATCCTAAGCACCGATGAGTTGGCACATTAATTCATTGGTGAATAAAGATTTTGTGAGTTCCAATCCACCAATGAATTAATGTGCCAACTCATCGGTGCTTAGGATAAGATGAGCACCGGTGCTCATTAGATCATTTCTGTATAAAGATATATATAAATATATAATATAATATAATTAATTCACCCCACCTCCACCACTCCTGCTGTTCCGACGATCGTTCGGCGGCTACTCTGATTCCGGCGACTATTCTGATGACCGTTTTGATTCCGGTGAATATTCCGATGACTGTTCCGCCGTCGATTTATTCTGACGACTGCTCCGATTCTGGCGACTATTCCGACAACAACAACGCCATACTTTTAAAGTCACAGATTTATACGAGATGGTCACAAATTCACAATTTTGTAGGTCATAGTTCAAAAATTTTGTAAGTCACAATCAATTCGTTGGTCACAAATCAAAATTTATAATTCACACGGTCACAAATTTTCAAATTAGTTGGTCACAGATTATATAATTTTTAGGTCACGAATTATTTCGAGATCACAAATCAATAGTTTCATAGGCTACATATTATTTTATTGGTCACGAATCCAAAAATTACAGGTTACAGTTATCTATCAGTCATATATTTTTAAATTTATTAGTCACAGATTAATTTTTAGTCACAATTTTAAGGTCACAGTTAGATTATTTTTTTTTGTGACCACTACCGACTTTTGTGAACACCCCCGAGACCACCAACGACTTCTGTAACCACCCTCTTGACCATCACCGTCGTTGTCGCCAGAACCAACCGCACCACCCCATGACCACCATCAACTTTTGTGACCACCCCCATGCCACCACCCCACCCCGCCACCGCCGCATCACTGTCATGGCCAAAACCACCATCGCCAACAACCACACAAATCATCCACTGCAAAACCACCTCACAATATCCACCACCAACATCACCAAATCCACCTGCACCACCACCAACATAAAAAAACCCTAAAAACCACCTCCACCACCAACTACAAAACCACATATCCACAATCACCAACACCGCACAATCACCAACCACAAAATCACATGTCAACAATCAATGTAAAACCCTAAACCTAAACTATCATCACCAACACCGCCTTTGCCATCACTAACCAACAATCACCAGGGACGAAGAGAGACGGGATAACAGCGATGGAGAGGCATCGCTGTGAACGCCGCTTCATTTTCAGATCTACCGTCAATCGTCCCCAAAAACCCGACGCTAATTGCTTCTGTGATGACGCCGTCGGTGGGGAGAGTGTGAGGCTTCACGACGGGGCAGAGAGAGAGAGAGAGGTGAGGCTTCGTAGAGAGAGGTGCCGACTTACCTGAACCCCAATCCCTACCGCTATTCCTGTAGAACTACTCAACAAATTCTCCCTCTAAAACCACCTCGTTTGACGGAGGTGATATTGCCGCCACCGAACAGAGCCTCCACGAGGCTCGCCGCATCCTTGAATATCAGCAACTCTATAATCGCCATACCGTCTGCCTTGCTTGCCTCCACAAGTATATCACCACCATCATGGCGACGCCACCACTTCCATGCCGCCAACACCACGAGAGAGAGAGAGAGAGAGAGATAAATTAGGGATTTAAGGTGAGGTGAGGTAGGATGGGGTGGGGGTGGAGTTGGGTGGGGTGTATATAAATTAATTTTTATAATAATATTATTAATATTTAATTAAATATAAAAAACATGTATCTATATATAAAATATCTGATTTTTGAAAATTAAAACTTGAAATTTGATTTATGAATATGAATCTAGAAAGGTAGGGTTTCATGTAGTTTCCACTTTGAATATTTGAATTTAAATCCAACAATTCTCTTTAACACACTTGTTTGATATTCTTTTCATTCATTCTATTTTGAGTTAAAAAGAAAATATAAATCGCATGCAATCACTTTCAAAGCTCTGTCAGAATTTATATACGTAAGGATTGCTACCGGAAGTTTTAATCGTACAACAAATTCCTTGGTCCACTAAAGGTAGAATACTATGTGCAAGTTGATCTGTCCTTGAAATGTTATAAATTTTTTTTACTTAATTTATTTCATGAAATTCTAATTGACCTACGTGTCTTAATGAAATGAAATATGGGATTTTCTTCGAGTTTTCTCAATTGTTTGCACATAAATGTGTTAAAGCATTCTATTGATCTCGAACTGCTCTTGATGAAATGGTGGTATGGAATGTCATATTTATGTTTAAAAATTTATTATATTGTTTTAGACGCACGTATTCTATTGAGTTTAAATTACTTATTCCTTCAACTTTTAACATTTCAGGTTAGATCAGTCAACGTGGATGGTGGCTGAACGGTATACGGGTTGTCCAAGTAAAACTTCAGGAAAATATTAAACAATAAATTTTGTTATGATATTTTGCATTTTTCTTTATTTCTATTAAATATTCTAAATTTCGTGACTCTATGTCTATTTAATTTAGTATATGAAAGTTCAAATAAATTGATGGTTTAAATTTTAAATTTAATATTTCCACTTCAAGTATGATTATGAAATGATATCAATAACACCTCAAAATTTAAGTCAATAAAATTTGGGGCGTTACAATAAAAACTTACTTGGGCTAGTTTTAATCATTGGATTCGAATGTTCTTCTTTTTTACCAGCAATTCATTTAGGATATTTACACTCGATACCCGATTAAACAATTTAAATATAGTGCTTTCTAAAACTTAGTCACGCTTCCAGATTTCTCATTCTTTGTCACGGTCGCCACTTGTCGCCATGGTAAATCGACCGCACCGCCACCGCCACCAACTCCAATCTCCACCCCCCCTAAGCCACCATATGTCAATTTTAAATTTGAAATTTTCATATTTGAACCTCTTCAAATCTTTTTCTCGAATTTTTTGACTGGAAGGATGCTGGAGCACGTATTCACCCCCCGTTTCGCCGGCACAACCTCCATTGCCTCCTCTTTATTCGAATTCTTCCTTTTTTACATTTTTTTGATTTTTGTGGTTAGTGGTTGCTTAAATCGTGTACAGTGTTGTGATAAGTAGTTAAGTGAATTTAAATCCAAGCAACGTTACCTCTAAAACTAGTTATTTGTTTCTTATAATACTAACTTCAATTTAAAATGGATGTGAATATCAATTAATTGTTCAAAGAATGAATTTAAAACTAAAATCTTTACTAACTTATACCAACACAATCAATACTCAAAGACCTTACGAAAGACTTTACAAGATTTTGTTAGAAATTTCTATTTCACGTAGTTCAATTGATGCTTAATTCAATACACTAAACCCTACTTACAAGTATTAATAATCAAATTACTCAAATTAACTAGTAGTATTAAATTAGAAGTTGAGTCATAGTAGGAAACATCACGTTTTCTGCTCGATAAACCCATGTGATCTGGTGTGTGATTTGTAGGTGCTTATTGTTGCTAGATTGCGGATGTGATTTTTTTTCTCTTGTTCAATTTAGTCCTCGATTCACTTTCTCAGTTCAATCCATGTACTTCTTTGTTTTATTATAGGTCCTTTACTTTCAAAGTTGACACTACAGTCCCCAAACTTTGGAATTTATCCTCCTGTCTTTATTGCTCAATTCTTGTTCCTTTTCATCCTTTATCCGAGTTTTCTCCTAAAATAGCCTATGATTACAAAAAAATAAGTATCTAAACTATTGAACACTCTCAAATGTCCATTTTTGGTGACCCAAATAAGTATAAAATCACTTTTATCAAACACCCTCAAATTTGAACATTTATTTGTCCTCAAATAAAGCAAACAAATGACTTAACTAAACACTAAACATGTATCCACAATTGGACACATGTTATTTAAAGTTTCCTCGAAGTGAATATCTAAATCTCACAACTCAAACAAGTTAATGAAATCCAAGAATAGATAGTTATTTTACAAACTCCACATATCGCATATTCAGTTGTTAAGTGTATGAGCGTGTTAATCGTTCCCAATTCCACATATGCTTTTTGAATCAATTTATGCACTTCAACTTCCAAAGTGCTCATCCCATATCAACACCAATCCTAAGTATGCCAATATAATCTCTCAATCACTCGTATTCCACTCTTGGTTTTTCTCTTTCTTTTCTCAAATGTGAACTAAACAAGTGAGTTTGGACTTATTTTCATCATCATCTCAACCACCCTCCAAATCCTTAATCGACTATCAAGACTAAGTCGGGCAAAGATAGACTTATTCTTGTTTTGCCACTACCTCAACACATTTAGGAATTTTTTTCTCTTCTTTTCATAGTGTCTCTTTTTCTATTTTTGAGATATTTTCTTTGGTTTTCTAAACTAGGTTTCACTCTACACTGTAAGCAGCCCTTTTTTCTATAGATCATCTCCTAAACATTGGTAATAACTATGGTATAATTACTCAGGACTAACTTCATACGATACTATAGGTAACTTTTTCTACATGCCACGACTGGTACACTGTCTTTTATTTATTTGACCAACGAGAATGTCCTAAGAATGATCAAGTGGTGGAGGTCATGATTTTGGATGAATCTAATCATTTCAAACTTGTTCAAAATAGGATTTTCAAGATTCAACTATGTTAATTATTGTAATAAAGATATACTATGATCTCAAAAGATTCTAAGGTAGTTAGCCAACATAACTGTTAGACAAATTGTTCTCAAAAGACCTCCCGGAAGATTATGTAAAGTCATTTTTTATTCAGTTGGCATCGACCAAATGATTGAAGTAAAATATCGACACCACAATTGTTCAAACCAATCCTACAACCTATTGGACCATTTGAAGTAGACTAATTTAATTAGTGCTACTCAAGGCCCGACCCATAACTCTTGGATGACCTTTTGGTTGATAGCCCATTTATTCATTACCTATTGGGCCTAATTACTGTTTAACCTAAAGGCCCATCTAACACCTAAATATATATGCTGCCTCGTTCCTGTGTTGGCTATGTGTGAAATTGTTAATTGCTTCCTTTGTTTAGTGGGTGAAACCTGCAACTTTCTTTGCTTCGTACTCCCTTCTTCGTGCATTCCGTTTTCATATCTTCTTTTAGCCTTTGTGGCTATTATTGTGGATGCAATAATACTTCACACCGTGTTGTTTGTGGGCACGCTAAGAGAGAAACCGGGTTTGGGATTGGTTTATGGTTTGGGTTTGAAGATTGTGGTGTTTGATTTGGTATATAGAGGGTATACTAAGCCCGGAACACTTGGTGATCGAAGATTGTCTTTCAACATTTGGTATCAGAGCATTGGTTTGTGTGGATTCCAGCAAGAAGTCAATAAAAAATCGGCATAATTTACATATTAAAAAAATTGTCCAATTTTCTTCCAAAACTCCGAACCTGTAACTCCATTTTTGGGCCAAACTAGTGGCCGGTTGAAGAATCCATCACCACAGGGAGTCTCTGCAGGTGGAGGCCCACCTAGATCCACCGCGAGTGGTGGTGAAACTTGTCGGCGGAAGTGGCGGCGCGTGAAGCTCCGACGCCGCCGGAGGCACGTCCAACATGGTCTGGGAAAACTTTCTTTAGACAATTTTATCCTAACAAGATTTCTGACGTGTTTGTGTGTTAGTTTTCTGTTTCAGGTGAACAACGAAATCTGGACGATTTTACCCCTACGCATTCGTGATTCAATTTTGCATTCGGTCGGCCGCTGCAAACTTTTGGGCGAATAGTTGTGGCCCTAAGGTGTTAAAACTATATTTTTCGTAATTTACGGACTCAGATAGGTCTGCTCTGGTAAATTGGCCAATCCTGTTTAATTTCCAGCACTAGTGCATCATCGTATGTGGTGACAATAGGATTGGGGGTTACCATGTGGGGTAACCATTACCTGTACTAGAAATTAGGAACTACTTGTTTTTAATTGCTTCGTGAGTAAATTGTTTATTTGACAAATTCCAGCATACTATCTTTGTGATATTCTGTGTGTGAAATTGTTTTGTTTGACATATCTCTTGTTGCACCGTTAAGTTATTAGAATACCTAAGCCTTACCCATTTGAACATTCCCTTGATCTAAGATTGAGAATCTTATGAAATCTTGAAAATCTAAAACGGTGTATATTTGAAACCCTAGGTTATTTTGTGTGGTTTAATTGTAATCTTGTATTCTTAATTGATTATTAAAAATGACAATACACAAATTTGATTTGGGAAATTTTAACGAAAAATGTGATTTTTCAATCTGATAACAAAAAATGAGAGGTATTTTGGTTCAACAAAAAGATTCAAAAACCATTTATGACAATTTCTCTGCTGATTTTTCAAAAAAATAAAAAGAAGAAGTTGATTAGCTTGCTTATACCTCAATTATTTTACACTTAGCTGATGCGTTTTGAGAGAAGTGGATAAGCTAAAAACCACTAAAGAACTTTGAAAAAAGTTGGAAGATTTGTATTTGTTAAATATATTCCAAACAAGCTTTACTTACTTGAGTGTTTTTTCAGTTTCAAAATGGATCGTTCAAAAGATCTTGATGACAATTTAGACGTGTTTAACAAATTTGTTCAAAATATTGTTAACTATGAAGAGTCACTGTCTGATACATATAAGGCTATTATTTTGCTGAATTCCATACCTGATACTTATAAGGAAGTAAAAATGTTATTAAGTATGGTAAAGACACTTTGACGTCAATATGATAAGAAAAGCGGTGAGATTCATATGATAAATGGTAGAACTCAATTTAGGCAAAACAGTTATGATATTTACCAAAGTAGTGGCGAGTCAAGTAGTAATTGAGGTAAAAAGAAGAGCAAGGGTAGGTCTAGATCCAAATCTAGGAACAAGGTTAAGAAATGCTATGGTTGTGGGAATATGGGGCATTTTATAAAGAATTGCTATAAAGAAAAAATAAGCAAAAGGGTAAAGAGAGAGATGAGGTAAATGTATTTTTCTTCTATTTCCGATCGTGTTGATGGTGATGTCTATATGATTACAAGTCATATTGCTTATCTTGCTGAATTGAATTTAACTGTCAATTCTCATTTGCATGAATGAATACATGATTCTGATGTATTTTTTCATGTGATATCACAAAAAGACTGGTTTGAAAATTTGTATGAATCAAACAATGAACATGTTGTATTGTGTGACAATTCTGTCTATAATGTTGTTGACATTGGTGGCACTACTTTAAAGTTTAATATTTACTTTGTGGATACTTTGAAAGATGTTAGATATATTCCTGAATTGCCTAAAAATTTAATTTCAGTAGGAAGACTTGAGAAAACTGATTTCACTGGTAAAATTGAAAATGGAATTTTGAAATTGGTTAAGGGTGCACTTGTCTCTATTAAGGGAATCATGAAGAATGATATTTATATCACTACGGGAGAAGTGATGAGAGGTTTAAATTCCTCTCTCTCTTCTGCTAAGGCTGATCACATACAAAAATGACACAATAGACTTACACATGTGGGTATTAAGGGGATTAGATTTCTTAACGAAAAATGTGTATTTGGAAATGACTATGTATCTGATTTATACTTCTTTGACCATTGTGTGCTTGGTAAACATTATAGAACTATTTTCTCCACGAGTGTTCATAAAACTAAAGGTATGCTTGAATATGTGCATTCGGACTTATGGTGTCCCTCTAGCAGTCCCACCTTGGGTGAAAATATGTATTTTTTATTTATCGTTGATGACTGCATTAGAAAATTGTGGGTTATCTTTTAAAAGATAAATCTGACATTTTTCATAGTTTTAATAATTGGAAAAGACAAGTTGAAAACCAAACTGGTAAGGAGATCAAGTTTTTGTGAACTGAAAATGGCCTAGAGTTTTGTAACACTGAATTTGAAAATTTGTGCAAAGAAAATGGGATAACAAGACATAAAACTATTTTTTACACTCCCCAACAAAATGGGTAGCGGAAATGATGAATAGAATCATACTTGATAAAAGTGTGTTGCATGATGTTAAGTTCTAGAATCCTAAAGTCTTTTTGGCGAGAAGTTGTTATGACTACTTTTATCTGATTAATTTGACTCCATCTGTTGCATTGAATGGTGATATTCTGCATGAAAAATGGTTTGGTAAACTAAGTGATTATTCTATACTTAGAACTTTTGGCTGTACTATTTTTTTTCATGAGAGTGAGGAAAAGCTTGAACCTAGAGCTAGAAAATGTGATTTTCTAGGTTATCCTGAAGGTGTCAAGGGGTACAGGTTGTAGGATAGGAGCCAAAACGGGGTTAAGAGCATTGTGAGTAGAGATGTTACATTCCATGAGAGTGAAATACCATGCCTTAAAACTGAATCTGAATCTGTGAGTGAAAAAAAAAAGGTGAAAAGAGAAATCAGTTGAAGATGGAGTTAGAGAGACTTAGCACATCCATTCTTGTTATATAGAGTGAGAAGGAGATTTAGGAACAACAACCTAACATGGAAAATAGAGAGGAAGTAGTAATAGAAGAACAACTGAAGAAGAGAATACTTTAGCATATTATAACTTAGTTAGGGATAGAGGAAGGAGACAGTCTAGAGCACCTATAAGATTTGGTTATGAATTTGAGCTAGTTTTTGCTCATGCGAGCTATGATGATGTAATGAAAAGTGAACAATCTGAAAAGTGGTTTGAGGCAATGAAAGATGAGATGAGTTCTTTAGAAAAGAATCAAACTTGTGAGCTAGTACCTATACCTAAGAATAAATCTAATATTGACTGTAAGTAGGTATTTAAGGTTAAGAGGGTACCAGAGCATCTGAACCTTTAAGATTTAAGGCTAGATTAGTGGCCAATTGGTACACTCAGAATGAGGGGTTTGATTATAATGAGATTTTTTCACATGTTGTTAAGTACACTACTATTAGAGTCATATTTGCATTGGTTGCACATTTTGACTGGGAACTTGAACAACGTGATGTAAAAACTTTTTTTTTATATGATGAACTTGATGAACAAATTTTTATGAATCAACCAAAAGGTTTTAAAGACAAACTAAAACCTGATCATATGTATAGCTTGAAAAGATCTCTATATGGCCTAAAACAATCACCTAGACAGTGGTATAAAAGATTTGACTCTTTTGTACTATCCATAGGTTTTCAACGAAGTAAGTTTGATCATTGCCTTTACTTCCAACATAATAATGCTAATAATGACTATGTGTTTTTATTACTATATGTGGATGATATGCTCTTTGTTGGTTCATCACCTAAGTGGATATATAACATAAAAAACAAGTTTGAATGGTGAATTTGACATGAAAGATCTAGGAAAGGCTAAGAGAATTCTAGGTATGGAAATTGAAAGAGATAGGTCAAATTCTTTTTGTTTTTACATCAGTCCTCATATGTTTCAATGATGTTAAAGAAATTTGGCATGCATGATTGCAAACATATTACATTACCTTTAGCTAATCATAACTAATCATTTTATATTATCTAAAGATCAGGCCTCCAGTAATGAAAAAGAGATGGAATACATGAGTAGAATCCCATACTCCAATGTGATTAGTTCTGTTATGTATTTAATGGTTTGCACTAGACCATATTCAACTTTTGCTGTTAGCACTTGAAATGGATGTTAGGGTACTTAAATGGAACTAGTAATGTAGGTCTAAGGTTTGGTGTTAATAATGAGGGTGTAAAACTGAAGGAATGCTGACTATGATGAGGATAGAGATAATAGGAAATTTACCTCTTCTTATGTGTTTACCTTGTCTAACTATTGTGTTAGTTGGAAATCATAGTTACAACACATAGTTATGCTATCCACAACAAAATCTGAATACATTGCTACTACTGAAGCTATTAAAGAAGCTTTATGGTTTAGAGTGTGTTTGTGCCACATTATTTTGGAAGAATATATTTTGAAATAGTAAATTGATGTAAAATGTGTGGTTGAAGAAAGAAGGAGAGGTTATTGATGTCATTGAAAATATTATTTTATTGAAAAATGTGTGGTTGAAAATGAGTAGAAGAATGAAAATGAATATTTTAATGTAACATAAATAGGAGCTTAGAGGCTTTCTTCATGAACTTTGTGTTTTAAATGATTATGTGGTAGTATATTCTGATAGTTGATCCTCTATACATTTATGCAAAATTCATTTTTTTCACGAACGCATCTAACACATCGATGTTAGATTACATTTCATTAGAGATATTGTGTCACAAGAATTTGTAAGACTTGAGAAAATACACACACAATATAATCCTTCAGACATGGGTACTAAGGTTTTACCGTCGGTAAATTTTAGTTGCAAAGATCTTCTAAATATTGGTGAAGGTAAATAATTTTCAATTTTATTGGTTCTCCTTCTCTGGATTATTACTAATGCGTAATAATTTTCTTTGCAGGTCATTTGACACCAAGGTAGAGATTTGTTAGGCAAATTGTTGTCAAACGACCCTCGGGGCGATGATGTAAAATCATTGTTTATTTAGTCTGCATCAACCAGATGACTGAAGTAAAATATCAACACGACAATTGTTCAAACCAATCCTACAACTTATTTGGGTCATTTGAAGTAACCTAATTTAATTAGTGTTATTCATGGCCCGACCCATAACTCTTGGATGACCTTTTGGTTGATAGCCCATTTATTCATTACCTATTGGGTCTAATTACAATTTAACCTAAATCCCATCTAACACCTATATATATGCTGCCCCATTCCTGTGTTGGCTGTGCGTGAAATTGTTAATTGCTTCCTTTATTCCGTAAGTGAAACCGACAACTTTCTTGCTTCGTGCCTTCTATTTTTATATCTTCTTTTAGCCTTTGTGGCTATTATCGCGGGCTGCAATAATACTTCATATTGTGTCTTTTGTGGGCGAGCCAGGAGAGCAATCGTGTTTGGGATTGGTTTATGGTTTGGGTTTGAAGATTGTGGTGTTTGATTCGGTATATAGACGGTATACTGAGCCCGGAACATTTGGTGATCGAAGATTTTCTTTCTACGATAACTAACTTAAAACTCAATCATATGTGTAATCAAGAATGAAATCGTGATAATTTTTCAAATGAAAAGTACAAAAAAAATGGAGTTCAAGTAATAAAATAAAAATTTAAATGTTAACATGAACCAATTCAAATTTTGATCCTCGATAGAAACAATACCATCATTGAATATTGAGTTAAGTTTCACACGTAAACATGCAAAATAAAATAAAAAAGATAATTTTTTAACATAAAATTTACACAAAATTAAACCTAGATTATAAGCACAAGCAATAGAGTCATACAAATTTTATCACACAAAATATAAATTATTTTACAAGATAACCTAATATTTTCCAACCCAAACTTGTTTCCTACATTGTCCTATCTATAAGAATGCAAACTCCAAAAAGACAAAAATAATACAAAAGAGATCTAGAAACTCACAGCATGTGTCTCAAATGGTGGTGAGGGAGCTGGAGCTGTAGTGGAGGGTCCTAGCTTATCGGTGATTTACGAAATATGCATCAAATTTCATCAAACTACTCGACACATATGTCTAGTCTCTTGGTGACTGTGTTGTAGCCTTCCATTAAGCTCTTGTTTATAGTTATAAACTTATGATCCAACTTTTTGAAGCATATGGAATTTTAAATATGACTTTGGAGGCCTTTCTTAATTTGCTTATATTGACTTTGACCCCATATTGCAGCTATTCTCCAAACTTTTACAGTCCTCTCTCAAAATTGTGAAAATAGATAGCACTACGGTTTTAGACCCAACAACTCCCAGAGGTGTATAATGTTAAATTAAAAATCATCAACCAATAAAAAAACAAGTCACTTATTTATTATTTTTAGATGATTAAATTTAATGTCAAATTAAACCTCAATCATATAATATAGATAAAATTATTAAAGTAAAGAGCACCAAATTTGGTAATGAAAGAAAAATCTTGAAGAATTCTTCACTCTAGTGAAACACTTACGGGCAAACCTTGCTAAAAAGATCCATTAGAAAAGATAACTTTCAGGTTGTCCAGACATAACTAAATCTTAGTAGACTCTGACCATCCAACTTGTAAATCACCGAAGAACCTCTTTGATTGTGCAACATGCACTTTCCAACAACTCTGAACTTCTTTTCCCTCTATATGGATCATTAAGAACGAACTTAGTTTGACACAACTATAATTTTAGCTGTCTTTTCCCAACTTTAGAACTCTAAAAGCTTATTGGCGAAAGTAATTGTTTTTGGTGTTTAATATTTGATCTTTTGTGTTTTGATCTTTAGGTAGAATCAAGAAATTTATTTACTGTGTTATAGATCTTTAATAATATGTTCTCTTGGATGAAAATAGATTCAACACACTTTTGGGACAGACCATTACTTGGGTATTTATAATATCAAGTGTTTGAGGTTGAATAGGATTGTAAATACTGTCAAAATCATGAATAGGACACTGCTCTGATAAATTGACTGGTCAAGCGGTGCCCTCGTGGTAGCGAGCAGTCACACGGCTGAACGAGTACTGGGCACGTAGTTGATGAGCGATGAAGCTCCTGCCTTTTCCACTCGAGCTCCTCCTCTACATTTGGCAAGCGATTTTGCAACTATTTTTTCTCTTCGTTCCATCTTCGACTTCTTCAACACATATTCTACCAAGCCTTAACTCTCTAGGTTTAATTACAACTCAAAAAAATATGATTTTGATAGGAAGTAGCCAATTACAATTTGAACCTAACCAACTCTACCTTTAACATTCCTTGACAAAATCATTTATTCCAAAATTAAAATCAATACAACCTAACACTATTAAACCAAAGACTCAATTTCTAAACTTCAACTCAACAGCTTGTCATACCTATTTCCTGAAACACGTGAAATCAGCAATAACACATGTAAAATCAAGAGAAAACTAACAATTAAGCATATAACTAAGTTATATAAACAACGCAAGCAAAACATGTGTAACACCAAAGTATGTAATGCTATGGTCATCAATAGCATAGAAACTAATCTTGACAAGTTGAGATTTATTATCACAATAGTTGAACTAGCAACACAAAATATGATATTGATATTATACAAAAAATCTAACATAATAACAATAAGGCAAAATAACACATTACGCTAGTCAGATCAACAAGCATTAAATATCAACTTCTCTCCCTAACTCTATACTACTCAACTCCCCTAAAATAAATATTAATTTCTCCCCCTTTCCGTCACGAATAACAAAGGAAAAACTAACAATATAATCATGAATACCACAGAGAGGAATGAGTAAAAAATTATGCACATAGACAAACTACGAAAAATTATATAAAACAATAAGCCTTTCAGATAACTTTTTTTTCATGGATTTTTTTAATATAACATCAATTAATGAAAGCTCAAATCAAATGAGCAGTTATTTTCTCACTTATTCAAGTATAATTCATAAACAGTGATCTTTTCCTACACAACTCATTTTAAATCTATATGGAGTAAATTGTATAAGCAACCCATGTGTGAACTAATCTCCTGTAAGCAAGATTCAATCTTAAATTAGTGAGAAAATATATGCAAAGAAATCACTGGTGAATGAATATTTTCCTCAAAGTAAGAAAGTCAAACCCAGCACTATTAGAACATTTTTATCAAAAAGCTCATATTAATTTTCATCGAATAACTTTTCTTTCTCCTCCTATCTGTGAGTATATATAATTTTTTATTTATATTATGTGCAGACTTTTGTCAATTAATCTTACTAAATGACCCTGTAATGAGATTTAAACCGGTAACTCATAAGTCAGATGATTATAGAACACCATATTTTAATATACCTAGCATGATTAATTACTTGAGTCATAAAACATAAAAAGTACGAGGAAAAGTATAAGATGTATCTCATTTTTTCAGTTGACATATAATTTAAATATTTTGAAGCTCAATAATCTTTTTCTTTTATGGGAATATGTTAGAGCTTAGGTTAGCTAGTTAAGTTCAATTCCTATTCGAGGTTACCTCACCACATCGTACCAATGACCATTATCCCAAATCTCACACACGCGGTCAAAATTCACTCACAAAATCTTAATGTGTGCAGTACAGATGATACATGAACACACCTATACTAAATACTCCAAATAAGTTCTAAACAAAATTAATGGAAACTTTATTTATCATTCATTAATTTTACTAGTGCTTGATCACAAAATAACATGTCTAATGATATTACTTTAAAGCGTTATAGCATCAAAAAAATCATTTTTCCCTTTTTCATATTTTTTTTAATTTTTATTTATTTATTTATTCATTTTAAAAGGATAACAATAAAAATAAAAATAAAAATGGAGTGCAAGCATAAATATGAGTAACACAAGCAACACAACAGTTTATAACATCACTTTGACCAAAGAGTTCACGACATGAGTAGTGAGATCTTGTTTGTTGTTACTAACCAAGGATTTATGACATCTACGTCTAATGTGACCTAACTCGCCACAATTGAAACAAGTGGGAACAAATCTAGGAGCAATTCTAGGTCACAAGCTTTGAACCTTAGGTTGAGGAAACCTATGTTGACACATGATTTATGTTACTATGCTCATACACTATTAGACTTGATAGAGACGGGTACAAAATTGTTTTAAGAAGAAGAAACGATATGATAATTTGTTTCATTAAAGTCGAAAACTCTCATACCTAGCTGAATAATTCATTCCTAACATGTTATCAAGCTTCTTAGATCCACTAGAAAAAGATTGAAGTTGGGTAATAGATTTCTCAAGATAACTCGTAAGAGTAACCTTAATTTCTAAGGACTCTTTTCAACCATTAACTCATTCAATCTTCTAGTGGACTCTTAAAGTTTGACTTCTAAGCTCTCATTTTCTAACTCCAATTTATATAATTTTTTAAATGCAAAGCTATTAACCTTCTTTAACTTAAGACTCTCTACATACAGCTAGCCAAAGGCGTTTTATATATCCCAATCATCTTCTGGTTCTTCCTTCGAAGAGTCAAATTGCTTTATGTCCTCAAGTGTCTCACTCTCCTCTATAAGTCCACTCTTAACCACAGAAGTGAATGCCATATATTTTTCTCCCTTATCAAGATTGAAGTACTCACTTTGATTATTGGAGCTAGACTCGTCATTAATTAGAGTAGCGTTCATAGCCTTACCTGAGGTTTTTTATAACTTGGGTACTCGGATTTAACATGTCAAAACTGTGGCACTCGTGACACCTCACAAATTGAGACATCTTCTAGGCATCCCTAGTATCTCTATTTTATCGTTCCTATGTTTACTAGAGTCACATTTAAACTTATTAGGAAGTCTCCTATTATTCCTAAAAAAATTCTTAAATTTCCTAGCAAGGTATCATCAATATGATTAATAATTTCATTCTTAAAAGTGTTTTAGGGTTGATGACTTATTTTTCTTAGACTGAGGTATGCTAGGTTCATACGTTTGGAGAGATCCTACATGTTACAAACCCATTTTAATTAGTCAAAGTCAAGGGTTGAATTGTCAAAGTCAAGGTCAAATAGGACTTAAATGAAGTAAATTATTTTCTTGGGGTTTATTTTGCAATGGATTATATATGAGGTTTAAGATGGATGAGATTTATAGTTAAGGATTTACTTATACATTTAATGATAAGTAAGGGACTTCCTATGCCAAAGCCCAATAACTTTACCCATTTAAACCCATTTCCCATTTTTCCCCTTAAGTATACACAAGATAGGAACCGGCAGAGGAAGTTTCGAGAGAAATCGAGAGAAAGAAACCGAGAAAGGAAGGGGAAAAAAAAAAAGAAAAGAAGAAGAAAAAGAGTAAGTGGGTATTTTAAGCTTGAATTCCATTGTTCTTTCCCTTTATTTCTTCAAGTGGTAGAGGTAGTGTGAGGAATTAATACAGAGTTCTATAGCTTAAGACAACATTCAATATCCATTTACATAACATGTTCTCTATCATAAGAAAATAAAGAAACAGATTTTCCCAGAATGCAGATTACAACAGACTCATCAACAGCAATAACAGAGTTCAAACATTCTTCCCAACAGAATATATTTAACATTGTAATTCAACATATGTATAGAACATAAACTATAGCATACAGAATTCAGAACTTATAAAACTGGACAGAAATCAAAGCTGGAAAAAATCGGGCAATAAAAAGGCAAAACTTGACTTTCCATTGTTGGTTCTTTCTCCTCCATTCATGGCTCAAATGTTAGGCTTAGGAACACCCTTCCACACCATGCAAATCACCTTCCAGAGAGAGAGCTAGAGAACCGGTTCAAAACCCCTCTTCCCTGGCTAGGATCATCAACCAAATGTTCTACCTTATGCAGCTAATAATTCCCCTTTTATCGAACCTGAACCCAACCAGAAACCAACCCAATCCAGCTGCTATTTCAAGCCTGAGTAATACATAGGAATCTCACAACAATAGGTTTTTGGATCGACACCATGGAACACCAAAGGAAGAAAAAGAACCCATCTTCTTTGAAGAAACCAGAGAAGAGACCGTGATAGTGAGAAGACAGAGAGTCAGAGAGTAGAGTCTCAAAGAAGCTAAACCTACGTGATATAAGGTTTAAAACCAAGAAAATATTTCACCAAATTTAATCTCAACCGTCCACATGATCCAATGGTCAAAATAAAACCAAACTAACACAATCCATGTATCAACAAGGCTCCCAATAAGCACAAGACACCTAAGCAGCCGGGTCAAAGGATTGCAAGTAATGCAAATGACACAAATAACACTAGTCTAACTAAACTTAGGAGAACCACAATACTCACATTTTTCACCTTGGTTCTCATAACAAGTACGCTCTCTCGGTTGCGAATTTGCACATGGAAGGAATGTTCATCATCATCACCCTCTACCTGCAAGAAAAATTAACCAATATCAATATGTAGCAAAGATAAGCATAATTTAAATTTTTCTACATGTAGAATTTTTGTTCCCACATCAGAGGGATTCCTGTCAGTATGAATCTTAATAAGTTCGACTTCACCTTGAGACAGCTTCTCACGAATAAAATGATATTTCGCCTCAATATTTTTAGATCTCTCATGATAAACAGGGTTCTTACTAAGTGACAATTCACTTTGACTATTAGTAAACATGATAGGTTATCATGCATGCAGTTCAATTCTTTTAATATTCTCTTTAACCAGATACATTCCTTAACTACCTCAGTTATGACAACATATTCAGCTTCCGTACTAGACTAATTCACCAAAGGTTGTAGCTGAGATTTCCAAGTTAAGTAGTTATCACCTAGGGTAAAGAAGTAAGCTGTAGTTGATTTCCTACTGTCTCTATCACCAGCAAAGTCGTAATCAACATAGCCTTTAAGAGTTAACTTCTTAGATCTTTTCTCATACACTAAGCCTAGATTTAAAGTCCCAACCAAATACCTCAATAGCCATTTCATACCCGCCCAATGTGGCTTACCAGGGTTGGACATAAATCTACTTAGAAGACTGATGGAAAATGCAAGATCAGGTCTGGTAGCAATCATAGAAAATATGATAGAACTAATGGCGTTAGCATAAGGAACATTTTCCATCTCTTTCAATTCAGACTCAGATTTAGGTGAATGATCATGTGAAAAATTCATATGACTAGCAAGAGGCACATTCATAATTTTACTATCTTTCATTCTAAATTTAGTTACTACTTTGTTCAAATAAGTTTCTTGTGAAATTGTTAACCTATTCTTAGCCACATCCCTTGTTATCACCATTCCTAGAATCTTTCTAGTATTCCCTAAATCTTTCATCTCAAATTCTGATTTTAAAATATCTTTCAGTTCTTTAATTTGAGACTTGCTAGGTCCAGCTAAAAATGTATCATCTACATAAAGCAACAAGTAGACTTCACAACCGCTCTTTATGTCATTAAAATACAAGCAAGCATCAAATTCACTTCTTTTAAACCCTATCTTCAGTACATAGGCATCAAACCTCTTGTACCATTGTCTTGCGCTCTGTTTCAGCCCGTATAAAGATTTCTCTAACTTGTACACATAATTAGACTTGCCTCTAGCCACAAACCCTTGTGGTTGTCTCATGAAGATATCCTCTTCCAACTCCCCGTGTAAAAATGCAGTTTTTATATCGAATTGTTCAAGTTCCCAATTGAATTGAACAACAAGAGTCAACATCAATCTGATCATCTTGTACTTAACCACAGATGAAAATATCTCATTATAGTCCATACCCTCTCTTTGAGCATAACCTTTAGCCACTAATCTCACCCTCACAGAATTATTAGGGTTCAAACCTTCTTTTAACTTGTAGATCCACTTACATGGAACCAATTTTTTATCTTTAGGTTTCTTAACAAGTTTCCAGGTTTTATTATCACTCAAAGACTTCATTTCTTCCTGCATGGCTTTTATCCAATTTTCAGAATAATTTTCAGTAATAGCTTCTTCATAAGTAGCAGGTTTTATCTGTTCAAGAGCTTCACCTGAAACTAAGGCAAACTCAGTCAAACTTAGGGATCCATATCTCGGATTAGGCCTGATCTGCCTTCTAGCCCTATCCCTAGTAAGCTTGTAATCTCGATTAGGTGGCTAATTATTAAAATATTCAACGTCAACTGGTTCAATGTTATCTTGAAGTTTAGTCACCTCCCCAGGTTCAGTTTTAGTCTCAGTTTCAGGTTCGTGATGTGTAGGGTCATTATTATCATTCCTAGGTGTAGGTGAATCAAGCTTAGTCAGCTTCACTTCAGTCTGAACACCCTTCTCAGTTTCAGATTTGTTAGCTTCATCAGTTTTCTATTTTAGACATGGCATTTCAGATTCATTAAAGACTACATTCCTTCTGTTAATAATCTTAATGCCTTGAACCCCTAAAACCTATAACCTATAGCCCTTCACACCCTCTGAGTACCCTAACATCGTACACTTGATAGCCCTAGGCTCAAGTTTCCCTTCAGATTGATGGGCAAATGTAGCACATCCAAACACCCTCAGGTGACTGAGATTTAGAGGCTCCCCCATCCACAACTCCTGTAGGATCTTAAACCCTATACCGCTGGACGGTGACCTATTAATCAGATAAGCTACAGTACTTACAGCTTCAGCCCAAAAACCTTTGGCAAGGCCAGAGCTAATCAATATACACATAACCTTGTTCATTATGGTCCTATTCATTCTCTTGGCGACCCCATTCTGTTCAGGTGTGTATTTAAAAGTTCTGTGTCTTGTTATCCCTTTTTGCTTACAAAAGTTGTCAAATTTGAAATTACAGAATTCAAGCCCATTATTAGTTCTAAATGTTTTAAGTTTATTGTCTAACTGATTCTCAACAGATTTAAGCCAAATTCTGAATTTCCCAAAAGTTTTCGACTTAGCCTTTAAAAGATAAATCCAAACTTTTCTTGAGTAATCATCCACCAAAGATAAGAAGTACTTACTTCCACCAAATGTGAAATACTTCTCAGGACCTCATAGATCAGCATAAATCTAGTCTAATGGACTGCTGGTCCTATGAGAGCTAGCTTCAAAGCTAACCTTGTGAGACTCACCCAAAATACATGTTTCACAGAAATCCATAGTTTCAATTTCATCATTTCCAAGCAATTTCTGATTACTTAAGGATTTTAGCCCGTTAAACCCAATGTGACCCATTCTGTTATGCCAAAGTTCCGTTTTATCTTTACTGACTGCAAGAAAACTTGAATCAAGTATTGTTTCAGTTATGCCCTCTAGATAGTACAACCTATTCCTGTTGGATCATTTCATAACTATCAGAGATCTCTTAAAGATTTTCAGAACCTTGTTACCGGATTTAAAAGTATATCCCTCATCTTCAAGAGTGTCTAAGGAAATGAGCTTCCTCTTTAAATTAGGGACATATCTAACCTCCCTGAGTTGCCTAACAACCTCATCGTACATCCTGATGGCTATGTCACCAACTCCAACCACATTCTGAGAGTTGTTGTCTCCCATGTAGACTTTCCTAAGCTCAACCTCTTGATAGTTATAGAACCAAGATCTTTCAGGGCACATGTGAAAGGTGCACCCCGTGTCTAGGATCTAATTTTTATCAAATTCCCCCTCAGACACACTCAGAACATGTAGTTCAGAAACAACAGCAGCATTGTTTTGATTAGTATTGTTTAAGTCTCTTTGTTTCTTTTTCCAGTCAAAGCAGCCTTTTTTGAAATGTCCTAACTTTCCACGGTTATACCATTTCTTACAACTTTTATCTTTAGATTTGGATCGTATTTTAGATTTACCCCTCCTCTTTTTGTTCTGGAAGTTAAATTCTTTTTTTTTTCTGGTCTTCCCCTAACAAATAGGCTTTCTTATCTCGAATTAGTTCTGTTATCTCTTTTTAGTTCAAGTTCTCTATATTTCAATACATCTATAACAATAGCCTGAGACAGAGTATCCTTACCATATTTTATGGTATTTCTGATTTCTTTATAAGATTCGGGAAAAGCATTTAACAGTATGACAGCTAAATCCTCATCATCGAACTTATTAAAATTATGAGCTATTCTTTTAACAATTATGCTGTAATCGATTAAATTCCCTTCTATATTCTTCCCCAGGTCCATCTTAAAACTAAACAGCTTTTCCAACATATATATCTTGTTAGTCAAAGTCTTAGTCAAGAATAAGGCATCTAAGGCAATCCATAAAGTCCTAGCATCTTTAGCACTATCAACTTGTCTAACAATGTTATCAGATAAGTGCAAAATTATAGAACTATATGTAATTTTATTCATATCTTCAATTTCACATGGTTTAACTTTTAACCCATCAGAAAAAGTAGAAGGATTATCGAGAGCTTTTGTAACTCTCTGTTGGATCAAAATGGTCATCATTTTCTGTTTCCAAATTGAGTAGTCCCCCTTTCCATCGAATTGCGATAATTCGACCTCGAACCCATTTCGAATTCTATAAAAGAGTGGCCCGTACTCATGGACACAACAGAAATGATTTTGAAAAAATCTTTTTCAGATGATTAACACATAGTATGAATGCAGAGTTAAAACTAATATCCAGAAATGAAGTACATCAATGAAACAATCCAATCACGAAACCTCTATGTGATGTGTGTGCAAGTGTGATACAAACTTAGGCAATGCACAGGTATATGATGCAGGTAAATATGCTTTTCAGGTTACAAATTAATCACAAGAATTCAGTAACCAAGCAATCGTGCATAAAATGGTAAAAGTACATAACCTAACCTATCAGAGAGTTTGGAATAATCTTACCAACCAGTTTTTGAAAAATAGTAACAATACTCTCAGCTCCTCAATCGAGCAAGCCAGCCAAAGTTCACCAAATCACTCAGTCCGGCCAACCAACATACACAACAGAAAGTTTCAAATAATCAGTATCGAATTAGAAAACCTAGAATGCCACAAACAGTAAACTGGCCCAAATAGCAAGTTTAAAAACAACAATTTCAAAATGCCGAAATCAATGAAGGATAAAAAAAACCATAGACCTAAACTAGGCTCTAATACCATATGTGAGGAATTAATACATAGTTCTATAGCTTAAGACAACATTCAATATCCATTTACATATCATGTTCTCTATCATAAGAAATTGCAGAAACAGATTTTCCCAGAATGCAGATTACAACAGACTCATCAACAGCAATAACAGAGTTCAAACATTCTTCCCAGCAGAATATATTTAACATTGTAATCCAACATATGCATAGAACATAAACTATAGCATACAGAAATCAAAACTTATAAAACTGGACAGAAATCAAAGTTGGAAAAAATCGGACAATAAAAAGGCAGAACTTGACTTCCCTTTGTTGGTTCTTCCTCCGCCATTCATGGCTCAAATATTAGGCTCAGGAACACCCTTCCGCGCCATGCAAATCACCTTCTAGAGAGAGCTAGAAAACCGGTTCAGAACCCCTCTTCCTTGGCTAGGATCATCGACCAAATGGTCTACTTTATGCAGCCAATAATTCCCCTTTTATCGAACCTGAACCCTACGAGAAACCAACCCAACCTAGCTCATATTTCAAGCCTGAGTAATACATAGGAATCTCACAGCAATAGGTTTTGGGATCGACGCCATGGAACACCAAAGGAAGAAGAAGAACCCAGCTTCTTCGAAGAAACCAGAGAAGAGATCTTGAGAGTGAGAAGACAGAGAGTCAGAGAGTAAAGTCTCGAAGAAGCTAAACCCACATGATATAAGGTTCAAAACCAAGAAAATATCTCACCAAGTTTCATCTCAACTATCCACATGATCCAATGGTCAAAATAAAACCAAACTAACACAATCCATGTATCAACAAGGCTACAAACAGGCATAAGACACCTAAGCAACCGGGTCAAAGGATTGCAAGTAATGCAAATGACATAAATAACACTAGTCCAACTAAGCTTAGGAGAACCACAATACTCACAGGTAGTATTTATGTTGAATTTCTAGGATTTTAATTTATTGGTTTAATTTTGAGATTAAGTTAAAGGAATACCATTGTTAGTTCAAGTTTCTTGAGTGATTACCTTCCATTACATTAAGGTAAGAAATCCTATTTTTTTAATTTGGATTCTTGAATGAAGTATGTTTGGTGGAATATTTATGTTGATGAAATATTCATTTGGAAGAACGAATTATAAGTTAGAATATCGAAGTAAAGTGGATTGAATTATGGTTGTTAGTTTTCACTAGATTTGAAGAAAGAATTGCAATTATGTTGGAGTGAAGGTTATGTTGATGAATTAGTTATTAGTATATGAACTAGAAAGTGTAATTAGTTCCATTTGATTAAAGGAATAATTTGGGAGAGTTATTCTAGTAGCGAGAAATGTAGTTTAAGAATTATAAAAATGGACAATAAATATTTCTTGTTTTGATGGTTGTTTAATTTATTATTCATATCATATTTCAGGTGGTAACAAGGAGATTGAAAACGTTTATCAGTCAGTCTAACTTGTAGCTTGTTTCGAATAAGTGAAAAATCTTATTTTTCAGAAATAAATAATTATTGAGATTTTATCATATTAGAAAGTTAATTTCATATCACTGGTTTAACAGCATGATTTTCAGAATCAAGTTGATTTTATACTCAATTCTTTTAAAGTTAAATTCAGTTCATTGAAATCATTTTCTAGCATGTTATATTCATATTACATATTTCAACATATTTAAAATTATTTTAAAAACTACCAGAAAGTACCGAGGTGATTTTACCCATGTCTACACTGATGTGAATGTGTTTCCACAGTGTATGACTTCAGATGGTTATTTTACCCAATCTGCATTGGTGTGAATGTGTTTTCACAGTGTATGATCAGTTATGGTATTTTTCATTATTGTGAATGTATTTCCATACAGTATGACCAGATTATAGCTCTGCGCGCGTATGACCAAAATTACAAAATTTCAGAATTACAAAATTTCAGAATTTAATAGCTTTGTCATGTATATTGGTACTAATCAATACATGAGTAAGGTTATTCAGGGTACCTTTTTTGTGTGATATTTCAGTATTTCTACAGCTTATTTGATTTCCAGTTGTAGAATTCAAATTATTCAGTTTTTAGTTTAAAGATTTCAGTTTATAGTATTGAACTACAAAATTATTTCAGAGATTTCGTAGATATCAGATTAATTATATTCATTATACTTTATAGTTATTGTTTAGAATGGAAAACAAATAATTTTATATTTTAATTATGTTTAAGTTTTTAAGAGTACTATCAGATTTCAGAATTTCTTAAAGTTTCATAAGAACAGAGATTTTCAAAAAATATGTATAAATGGAAGAAAAATATTCTTATTTATAATATATCCACTCATTGAGTTACAAGCTCATATATTTGTCAACTTCTTTCTTATCAGATAGTAGCTGAGTTGAGAAGCATTGGAGCCTAGTAATCCACCGTGTAGAGCCACATTTTGTCTATATTTGTACGACTCCTTTTGTCAATTTGCATTGAACATATTCCTTTTGGGGTACATGCTTTGTTATTAGAAAGTTAAAGTTGTAATTCATATATCCATGTCATGGGCTCATTGCATATTGAGTATTTTGAGTACATTTGTGACTTTTGATGTAAATATTTGTAGTTGTCGACTTTCCGGTGTTATTTTTGAAAAGTTTAAATTTTGAGGGGCTGGTGTACCCTGTTTTAATTATATGTATTAGTTGGAGAATATTGATTGTTGTTCAGGTAGTTTTAATCCGGGAAAATTTTGTCAAAATTTATATAAAAATGTGTCACAGTTAGAACATGTCATAGTCGTCTTGGTGGTGGGTCCGGCACTTAGTTGGTATCTACCATAGGCGGACGACACGTGTCAGGTCTGTTAGGGTGATTTGGGATGGGTCGTGACACTACAAGTTCTTCTATCTTAGTTGCATCTAGTTCTTTGCTTTCCTTAATAACTGTAACCTTAGGTCAAATCTTTCATGTTGGGATCTCATAACTTTCATCACAATCTTAGTCTCGGGGATTCGCTCACCTAGGTTGAACAAAAACGCTACAAGTACAGGAAAATTGCACCAAACTGTTACAGGAATTTGAAATTGAGTACGTGGCAAGAAAAGTCCCTAAAAATCGGTTTAGCTCAAAATGGACCAAACTGGTTTGGTGATAACCTGCAAAACCAATCACTGTGTGCCCCAAATCACTGCATTTCATTCTACAGACCCTTTCCTTGCCTCTCGTTCCTTGCCTCTCGATCTCAAATCCGGCAGCCACACCAACAAAATTCTAGCAGCCACGCCAACAAAATTCCAGGAGCTACAAGACCCAAAATTCGACAGCCACAAGACCAAAAAATTCAGACAGCCACAAGACCAAGATTTGGAAGGAGGAGCAGTGATTTCGCACCCGGAATTTTTCCCCAAAACCGTAGTATATCCTCTCTCCAACACTCGTTTACCTCCAGCCATTGATTACGCACTCGGAATTTTTCCCCAAAACCGTAGTATATCCTCCCCCCAACACTCGTTCACCTCCAGCCATTGAAGACGTCCCCTCCTTCCAACACCTTTGGCCCATCCCGTTGTCTGTTGTTGACAGGGGTCACCGCCGTCCGTTGCCAAGCTGTCCACTTCCCAAGGTAATCGTGTGACTTAAGTCTTTAGGGTTTAGTTTGTGCGTTGATTTTATCATGATCTATGAACAATTAGTTATGGTGCAAATTGTACATGTAGCGGTTTTGATATACAATTTCTATTTTATTGTGTCTCTCCAGTTCTTCTGCTTTTCTTCCCCTTTGCAAACTTTTGTTGTCGTTTGCCAATATCTTCCTTTCTTCTTCGGGGTCAATCTGTTAGCATTGGAATAAGTATACATACTCAAGATGGTGAATGGTTGCGTCTCACATGTTTAGCAGTATAATTGGGTTAAAATCATGACTCGGTAAAAAATATAGAATTGCTTCATGCTAGGATTCCAACCTTTTTTTTTAGACAAACGAAGTTAATCAACTATCATTGTTGTTGCAGTTTAAACATTTACCAACATGGCTAATATAAAATCAAAAATGTGTGCACTAGAATTAATATGGGTTTAGTTAATTAAGCAGTTTTGGCAATTATTATTGAAGCATGAGTAAGAAAAAAACGTAATTCTTTGCTTTCTGCAACGTGGGACTTCATATTTCACTAGCATTAATGTGGGTTTGTTTGTTTCATCAACAGTTGTCGATTAGAATGCGAGGAAGGAATTTTGGAGTTTGCCACAGTTGTAGAAGTGACACTCACTACTTCTCACAATGCAAAACAATACGTAGATGCCCGGAGTGTAAACACGGATTTCGAAAATGTTTCGAGGTCGAAAGAGATATTGTAAACAAAGGAAAATTGTTCTTCACGTGTAGTAATGACTGTGGATATTTTGACTGGGTGAAAAAAGAAGATTTCAACGGGGAATCGAGTACCGTTAATGAAGTAGTGAATCATGAGCCGAACGAGGAAGACAAAGACTTGCCAAGCATATTTGACAGTCTGGCCCGAATAATCGAGAAACGAGATGTCGAAATATCATTGCACTTAACGTTTCGCAAAGGAAAAGGAATTGCCGAATGTGATGGGAAAGGAAAGGGATCGACTTGAACGGGTGATAAGATTTAAGTTTGTGGTGGATAGAGTACTACGGCGTTATTATGTATTTGCTATATGTTTTAATATATTATGTTGAACTATTTCACCGTCGAATGTTTATTCCCCTTTTGATAGTCAGGGGTCGGCTTTTATATGAAAAATGTGCTATATGGTTGATGGAAATAGGCAGCATTAATTGCTATGTATATGCTTTTATGTGGTTAAAGACATGGTGATTTTGGTTTACAAGAAACGAAACAAAAAGAAAGAATAAACTTATCATTCAATGGTATTTGCTTCACTGCTTGGAATTCAACATTTGTCACCTAGCAAAATAATAATTTTCACCTTCATACACTGGAAGCCATACACATACAATAATCAGCATCCAAGAATTCCTAATATTAATATGAATTCTATTTTAGAAACTGAAGCCATCACGTTCCAGATGACCAAAATAATAATTTCCACCTCGATAAACTGGAAGCCATACAACAATCAAGATCCAAGAATTCCTAATATTAATGTGAATTTTATTTTGGAAACTGCGGGAATTCCAGATGACCAAATAGTCAGGGGTCGGCTTTTATATGAAAAATGTGCTATATGGTTGATGGAAATAGGCAGCATTAATTGCTATGTATATGCTTTTATGTGGTTAAAGACATGGTGATTTTGGTTTACAAGAAACGAAACAAAAAGAAAGAATAAACTTATCATTCAATGGTATTTGCTTCACTGCTTGGAATTCAACATTTGTCACCTAGCAAAATAATAATTTTCACCTTCATACACTGGAAGCCATACACATACAATAATCAGCATCCAAGAATTCCTAATATTAATATGAATTCTATTTTAGAAACTGAAGCCATCACGTTCCAGATGACCAAAATAATAATTTCCACCTCGATAAACTGGAAGCCATACAACAATCAAGATCCAAGAATTCCTAATATTAATGTGAATTTTATTTTGGAAACTGCGGGAATCACCTTTCAGCATAGCAAAATAAAAATTTCCACCTCCATAAACTAGAAGACATGAACAGCAGATATGGCTCCTCTCTCAGTCAATACCGTCCAAACTATAATCACAAGCATGTGCTACCTTCATCGAGGAAAAAAATTCAAACAGGTGGCATCACATCACCTAATCCACAGGACAGAGAGTTAGGAAATGCTTGAATTAAATAACGATTCTTACATTATTAAGAAATTTATTTGTAACTACCCGGAGTGTTCATAATTCCATTAGTAACCGCCGGTGTGATGAAGGTTGAATACGGCAAGTGTTCTGTGACGACTTTATTAGCATTGTCACCCTGCATGAAAAACATCATGTTTAACAAGTCAAACCAGTTAAATGGTTTAGGTGTCAGTGTATACTAACAACCATTAGGTGTCGTGAATATGAGAACGATGTCGGCATAGAACATTGCGATAGTCAAGATTCATGGACGTTGGTTGCAGCCTCGTCCGTAGTACTAGGCCCAGCCATTTTCCTCTTCCCTTTGGCCGAAGTTGATGTGGACTGCATGTTGATCGACTTGAATCAGAACTCGAACTTCACTTCACAATCAATGAAAGAAGTAATGGATAAACATACCTTAACTTTCCTCGAAGTGGACTCTAATGGGCTTTTCATTCGACGTTTCCTTGGCGCGCCTTTCCTATTTGATGATTTAAGGTCGAATATGCTCCCACTGTCAGTATTTTGCGAAGCAGTACAAGTGGAGGTTGACCGAATAATATGCAACAAAAGGGCAGTGCTTCCACTACTCGAGTTTGCCATTCGCATATGATCTGCTTGCAATTTTATCCACTCCATTATTGCACGTGCCCAACCTTCGTCATCTGCAGCTAGGTCTGCCACCTCTGAAAAAGCCTGACACATATCGTCATATCTCAACTGTCCTGGAGTAGTTCCTAACCCGTCATAATTCACAGCGACCCTCGTATGTGCTCTACTGACATCTCCCCTCCATCTCCGTAAAATATACCTATCAGGCATCGACGTGATGTCATTACGGATTAAGACTGTGATCACATGTCTGCAAATGATTCCTCGAAATTCAAACAGGTGGCAACTACATACTACTTCAAGCGTATCCCTCCGAAATGAAACACAAAATGTCTTTTTCTTCCGGTGTTCTTGATGGACGACATGTTCCTGGACCTCGTAAGTCATCCAAAAACATTCTTCCTTCTCAGATAAGACATCGCAATATACCTTCCCAGTGAACTCATGTTGAACTTTCTGAACTTGGAAATGGTGTATACTGCCTGAAATTATTTTTCCATTTCAAAAATAGTGGCACATGGTATCATTTGGGAAAATGACTTGAAATCAGCGTGAAACTCCTTCTCAACCTTGTTCCTCAATGCTCTTTCATATTGTTCGACGAACTGCTTCAATGACGTCTTTGAATGCACATATCCATCAAAAAATGCATTCATGCTCTCACTTCGTTGTGTTGTGGACATTCCTGCCCAAAAAGTGGTTTTTAAAAAGCAAGGCACCCAACGACCTCTGTTAATGTATAATCCCGACAACCAGTCATTACCATGCAATTCATACGTATCGAGCATTACCCTCCAACCTTCCTCGAATTCTTCGACAAATTGTGAATCGTATACTAATGTGTGTATAGCAGAAAATATCGAGCCCTTTTGGACATGGTAGCCAAACTTTTCTGGTAATTTCTTCAGAATGTGCCACAGACACCATCTATGTTTTGTATTCGAAAATACAACCTCAATTGCATTTTGCATTGCCCTGTCTTGATCAGTAATTATTCCATTTGAAGCTTTACCATGCATGTATTGAAGTCATGTCTTGAACAACCAAACAAAATTTCCCGTGTCCTCATTCGATAACAGCCCACATCCAATCAACGTCGATTGTCCATGATGATTTACACCAACAAAAGGGGTGAATGACATGTCATACATATTAGTGAGATACGTAGTATCGAAAGTCACAACATCACCAAACTCCTTGTAAGACTGCCGACATCTATAATCTGCCCATAATACATTCTTCAGTCAAGATTCCTCATCTAAATCCATGCTAAAGTAAAATCCTGAGCACTTGGCTTGCATCTTTGAAAAGTACGACTGTATAGCAATGGCATCTCCTTCTCCAAGTCGTAATCGTCTGACTTGTTCGATATAATTCCTACAATCCTTCTCCACAAACGTCATATTTTCATATCCACCGGCTGCCACAACCTCAGAGTTAAAACTCTTGTGCAAAGGGATTCCTGCCATATCATTCACTTCAATTTTCGATTGCATCGAAACAATCGTGACTTTGAAGGACTTGTTTTATGATTGTGTTCGATGTAGAAATTCTTACTTTACAGTCTGTCTGACTTGTTGCTTGCGGCTTCAAGGAACCACCCGTAGCATAATTTCTTCGACCTTTACGACTGCATGTGAATGTGACATACCTCATAACTCCATCGTCTGCCCTTTTCAAATTTCGTTTCCTCACAGGAAAACCTACGGCATAAGCATATCTTTTGTACAAATCCAACATTTCTTTGTCACTATTAAACATCATACCCACCTCAGGCTCAGTCGCAACATCTCCTCCTACATTTTCATTCTCCAATGTGTTCTCGTTATCACATTCCAGCAACGTATCATGATTCTCACCTCCTACAATTTCTTTTCCTGCAACAATATTTCTATTTTTTTTTAGAAGTTGCAAAGTTATTTTAACTAAGAGCATAACTCTGCCTATAAATAATCAACTAACCTATAAATAATCATGTATATTTCTCGAAATTTGAAAATGTATCAGCTAACCTATTAATAATCAGACGCCCAAATCAACATAAATTGAATGAGAAACATATTTTATTCACAATGGAAAATCACAGATTCTACACTCTGGAAACCAATTCAAGCAATAAACTAATTCATTTGCAGCAAAGCCAATTCCAAACCAAGAAGTAGTATACCTTTGTCGGTCATCTCAGCGATAGTCGCTAGGTTTTCAGGCCCAATTTTGATGTTGGGTTTATGTGGGCTTTCGTTCCGGAAAGGACCCGTCACTGTCTGGGCCGAATGTGTTGGGGGAAAGAGATGGAGAAAAATTGTACCGAAGCTGGAGATGGAGATGGACGTCTTCAATGGCTGGAGGTGAACGAGTGTTGGAGGGAGGATATACTACGATTTTGGGGAAAAATTCCGGGTGCAAAATCACTGCTCCTCCTTCCAAATCTTGGTCTTGTGGCTGTCGAATTTTTTGGTCTTGTGGCTGTCGGATTTTGGGTCTTGTAGCTCCCGGAATTTCGTTGGCGTGGCTGCCGGAATTTTGTTGGTGTGGCTGCCAGATTTGAGATCGAGAGGCAAGGAAAGGGTCTGTAGAATGAAATGCAGTGATGTGGGGCACACAGTGATCGGTTTTGCAGGTTATCACCAAACCAGTTTGGTCCATTTTGAGCTAAACCGATTTCTAGGGACTTTTCTTGCCACATACTCAATTTCTAGTTCTTTGCTTTCCTTAATAACTGTAACCTTAGGTCAAATCTCTCATGTTGGGATCTCATAACTTTCATCACAATCTTAGTCTCGGGGATTCGCTCACCTAGGTTGAAAGTAGAGTTTACTATATTATTAAGTTTTACATAGAACTCATTGAAGGATTTATCATCGTTCATCTTAATTTCTTCAAACATAGTGGTCAACATTTGAAGTTTAGTGTTTTTCACCGTCTTAGTTCCCTCATGTATGGTTTCTAATAAGTCTCAACCTTCTTTAACAGTCTCACACATGGATACATGCTTAAACTCTTCGACGAAAATAGCCACAAAGATAACATGAACACCTCTACTATTACAATTTCACTCAGGCAGATTATCTTTAGTCCATGTAGAGATGTGTGTTTGTGTAACAACATCGGCAACAGATGTGGATGGGGTGGTCCAACCCTTTTCTACGCTAATCCAAACCCGTTCATCCATTGACTTTAAAAAGGCTCTCATTTCAACCCTACAATAGGCATAATTACAACTGTCAAAATAAGGAGGAACGGAAAGTAATTGACTAATCTTGACAAAATTGGGTCATGAATTGATATGAAGCTGCAATACCATTTGTAAAAACAGATAGCTCTATGATGCTTAGAACTAGCGACATTTAGAGATTTATAATGCAGAATTAAAACAATCAACAAATAAAAATCAATAAGTCACTTATTTATTGTTTTTACATGATTTAGTTTAATTTCAAATTAAACTCTTGCCAACTATGCAATATAGATTAAAAGCATAAAAGTAAAGAATATCGAATTTGGTAATTAAAGAAAACCTATTGAAAATTCCAATTTGGTAAGTAAAGAATTCCAATTTCACCTCGGTCAACTATTGACCACTTAATTTAATATATTAAAGTTCTATTTATCCAAATTAACTAGCATTCTATTTCGAGCAGAACTACCCTACTTTTATGCGTGGATTTATTATATCCGAATGTAAATTCAAACATACATACTTGCATTAAATCATATATATTTAATTAAGGTTTTGTAACATATAAGAGCATCTCTCAATATTTTATCAAAATTTATGTCACTTATTGCACGAGTTAGATAAATATATAACCTCTTACTATCAATATTGTCTATAAATATATCAATTGATGATCAATCAATTGAATTAAATTAAGCACACTATAAGCAATTAACAGAACACAAAATTGACATGAAATCTTTGAATTGACATGAAAGCTTTGAATTAATCAAACTTCAATACTATAACTACAGCAAATCAAAATAATTAAAGAATTAGCCACTCATAAAACCAAAAAAATATTAAAAAAGATTAGCTCATCACCGGTTCGATTATAATGCCGAGAGAAAAGAAATTAGAGCAAATGTTGATATACGCCACCCGAATCCCAACCGTGGGTCTTCCACCTCTTCCATGGTTATTGCAAATCTCTTGACGCAAAAATGTAATTCCGCATTCAAATCCCGACTTCTTGCAAAAAAATTGAGTTTCTAGTGATGATTTTATGGTTTTGATCTTAAGATCGTGTCTCCTTCTTTAAAGGTATATAAAAGTTCTATTTATAGTCCACTAATTAGGTTGAAAAATCAAGCTCCAAGATGTATTAAATTAGAAGTTGAGTCTAAGTAGAAAACATCATGTCTTTTCATAAGTGTGTTTTGACCACTTATTGGAGGCCTAAAACGAGTTTAAAATTGATGAAACAAATGAATTTCTACTCACAATAGTGTAACAATTACTTTTATAGATCAAAATTCCAATTAAAGGAGAACAATACAAAATAAAATAAAAAGGACTAAACGGGTACAAAAATACAAATATGGGGACCAAAGTATAGAAGTGCTGAAAGTTGAAGAACTTTGAATACAATTTATCTAGGGCATAGTCGATAGAAAAGTCAAAATTCGAGGACCAAAATGTATAACATTAAAGTTGAGAGGACTGATGTGCAATTACTGGAGGATTTGTGTATAATTTTTTTATTTCTGCATGGGCTTGATGCTCAGGGGGCCAAACCGCACACGTGCAAAGTGGCCTATCCTAAAGGCAGAGTGTTTTTGGGTTGGACGACACGCTTGTGAGGAGAATGCCCTCGCACGCGTATAGTGCAAGCAGTTGCGGTAATTGTTGCCTCATTTTGTAATTTTCGATTCTTTTGGGAGGCAATTTGGAGAATTTCGTAGGTGCTTTTTAGGTCATCTAAAGACCGAAATTCAGCCATTATTGTCCCCATTCATTACATCCTTCATTCGTTATGCAAAGAGGATAAAAAGAGGAAAGAAGAGGGGGATAATGATAGCCTAAGAATAACTAACTTTTTTGAAAGATTATTCTAAACTAAAGCAAGTTTAGAAATGAAAGAATAATCAAATGACATGCACATACATAAAAAGAATAAGTGAAAGGAAAGAGATGATGCAAACTATATAGGTTAGGGGTGGGTGCGGGTCGGTTCGGTTCGGTTTTGTTCGGTTCCAGAAATTTTCGAGTATTTAGTAAATGGAACTATTGGTTCCAAATATAATTTTAGAACCGTTCGGGTTCGGTTCGATTCGATTCGGTTCGGTTCTGTTCGGTTTCGTACTATAATTAAATTTTTTAACATTTAGAATAATACTACATAAATACACATGAAATTATATACTAATATTAATAACAAAAAGTAGATACAAATACCAGATTCAATATTAACTTTTACAAATTAACGTAATCTAATTTAATAACATATAAATAATAAGTTGTCAAATACAAATACCAAAAAGTAACTATACAAGAAAAAAAATTGAAAAAAACACAATTAACAAACATAAATAAACTCTAAATTGTTCAACTAATAAGATTTAATAAGAAAAAAATTATTAATTTGTTTAGAAAAAATTTAAAAAATTGATTTATTCAATATAAAAAAAAATCGGTTCTTATTCGAATTTTCGGTTCTTGGTCTAGAACCAAGAACAGAACCAAACCATTCGGATACCCGTTCGGGTATTTCATTTAAGAAAAATCGCTCGGTTCGATTCAGTTAGGTTTCGGTTCGGACATTTTGCCCAACCCTAATATAAGTATGGAGGTTCAATCCAAATCAATAATCTACGTCATCCAATACCAAATTCTCTGAAATGAGTAAGGTCTTTTTACTATGTTGATTGACTTATGGTGCAACCCAACCCTTTTACAATGCTTTTAGTGGCTTATGAACATCGATCCTCATACAATATTGAGCTTTACATAACCTCAGTATGACCTACAAATTTGAAGAATGTTTTTACCATTTGAACTTCTCTTAATAAAGATACACAATGAATTAAGTTCTAAGATAAGCTAACACTTCAATGAATTTGTAATAAATGAAGCTCAAGTGTTAGATACGAAATTTTTGATGAAAAGATGATTTCAAAAGTTTTCACAATAAATGATTTAATGAAATAAATAAGATGTAGGTTCAAGAAATCTTTGCTCAAGAATATCTCACTTCAATACTTTTAAAGAATGTTACAACGAATGCAAAAAAGTGAATGTATTTATTGAGATAGAAGAACAATTTTTTTTGTGAAACCGGAGACGTAAGAAAAACTAACCGGTGTGTACCAGAAGTCAGAACGGTCAAAAAAGTGACTATTACATGAACTGGACGTCCGCCTGACCAATTCTAGCGTCCGCTTGCACCGGATATTCACTACTCGAAGCGGATGTCTGCCTTTCATAAATTTTGTTTGTTTTAGCTTTGTTTGATCCGATGTGAATGATTTGAAAAAAAATGTAAGCTTTTGAATCGTGTTTTCAAGTTATGATATAAGGTCAACTATAATTTTGAAAATCAATTTTTGCTTTTGATAAAAACATTTTATGCAAGTGATGATCAAAAAAGCTTTTAGTGCAAAAAAAAGGGTTTATGAGCTTTTATCATTTATTACTAAAGATTGAAGCGGTTATACCTTTACAAATGAATAGAAATGTCTAGTTTAATGAACTTCCTTTGACATTTACTTTTGAAGTTCTTGTCCAGAATGATTTTGACTTGAATGCTCGACGTTCATCTTGACCTTCACTGTGAATCTAATTTGTAATGTAAAAGTCTTGATAGCAATCTTTTTGTCCGTGATCAATCAATGTTACACCGAATACTTTGAAGACTTAAATTCAATTGTTAGAAACAAAATTAACTAATTTGTTATGATCAAAACATTAAGGATAGAGTCAATCATAGGTGAACGATTTTTTCCCTTTTTGATTATAACAAATAAGATGATTGCACAGTCAGATTGAACAATTGACAAAGAATATAAATTTTAAGTTTAGTTACGAAAGTGAAAGACACAGAGAAGTTAAATCAACCTAAGGGGTTCCAAAATATATTTGCATAAAATGTAAATCGTGTCTAAAAATCCGAAGGAGGCGGTGGAGGAAACTAAGCTTCAAATCTAGCATAAAAGGCATTTTGTTGAACTTGAATCACATCTTGTTGAGCTGGTACTTGGTGAAGCATCCCCGACTAGTCCATCAACGGAGGAGGTAAGTGAATCGATTTGCCCATTAAGAAGATTATAGTGGTCCTCTATTTCGGAAGGTAAAGTGGAAGGACCTGAATTAGGATCAAAATCCTTAGAATGAGCCACCATAGACTGTGTTCTTTCACGATTTTCGTACTTTGAGAGTTTGGATGTTGATGGTGCCAGTGGAACAAAGTAAAATGAAAATCTCATCATTCAAAGGTATAGCCAAGTGTTTAAAAAATTTTATGAGTGCATGTTGTACGGTAAATCTTTGACGTGCCTCTGGAATGAACAAGTTTTATATTTTCATGTACAATAGTTGGAAAGTCTAATTTCCACCCGACTGAAAAGGAATCAAGAATAACAAGATCGAAATTATTGACTTCTTCCTGATGACCCTTTTGTGGAAGAATTACATGGGCAATGATATTTTGTAATACTTTGCAAGGTAGAAGAAGTTGGTTTGCGCTTAGCTTGGTGATGTTTTCAATGTTTTTTTTTTTTTTTTTTTCCTTGTAACTCTATGGTACGCCACGATAGGATTCTATCCTTCAAGAGTGGGGTGTGCTTTCTCTTGAAAAATTTGGTTGTCACTTTCCTTAAGCTCAAGGATAGTTCTAATAAGATTTTTGGTAATGTCAATTCATGTGTTTTTAAGTAAACACAAAATTCCATCAGTCCTAGGAGTAACAACCATGTTTTTGTAAAATTCTTTCATGATATGCATTTTCTTCTAAAGTGTTTACCAACGCCCAACCCATATTTTTGAAATATTCTTCAACATGAAATGCGGGGGCTTTAAAGTAAATTTGCAAAATCAACATTCTTATCTATGAGAATGATTGATTTTTCTAATGGATTTTTCGACATCTCGGGTTCTTCGGATGAGGAGGAAGGAGGCCTCTTCTTGCCCGTTCCCCTTTGAATTGACATGGCGAGCTTTGATTGAAGGAATTGAAAATGAGGGATTTTGGATCTAAGGTTCAAATTTTAGGTTTCAACGGGTAAAGTATAAGGATTTTGAAAGATTTAATGTGGGAAAGTGATGGGTTTTTGATTTTGAGAGTGTTTTGGAGATTGAAGATGGGAATAGGGTGAATAAGGTGAAGAAGGTGTGGATGGACGCTGTAGAGGAGAGAAGAAAGGGAAGAAGTGAATAAGAAAGGTTGTGAAGCGTATTTAAATTTCTAAAATTGCGACCTCTTGGACGTCTGCTACATTCATCCGGACGTCCACTATAAGTAACTGAATTTTTCATCCAATTCGGACGCAAGTATTCGAACTCCCACCATCTTGTCTGGTACCAATCTAGATGTCCAATTCTCAATCCGAACGTATGCTTGCATTTTTAAAAAAAAAAAAAATTGTTTATAATGACAAAATGGTATTAACAAGTATTGCACATAAAATTCATAATTTCATGATCAGTTAAAAACATACAGTTTAGCCACGTATCTCAATTCATCAATAATTCACAAACCTCCTCGTATATGGTAAAATCTTTCAAGTGCTAGAGGTTTAGTGAGAATATCGGCCAATTGGTTTTCCATACTCACAACTTCTAGTATAATATACACATTTTGTGCATGATCTCTAAAAAGTGGTGTTTAATCTCCATGTGCTTGATTCGAGAATGCAAGACATAATTTTTAGATAGGTTTATGGCACTAGTGTTATCACACATAATAATACACGATCGAAAGATAAGTGATAATCACTAAGAGTTTGTTTTATCCATAAAACTTGTGCACAACAACTAGCGGTTAAGATATATTCGGTTTCAGTGGTGGGTAATGCAATGGAATTATGTTTCTTACTAAGCCACGACATAAGTCCAAATCCTAGAAAATAACATATTTCACTAGTGCTTTAACGATCAATTGTACAACTGGTCTAATCGGCATCCGAATAGCTAAGTAAATCAATTTGATTGCTCTTTGGATACCAAAGGCCTAAAGTTCTAGTGTTACTAGGAAGATTCGTTTCACGGCACTAAAGTGTGATTCTCTAGGGTTAGATTGAAATCTAACACATAAGCACACACTAAACATAATATTGAGTCTATTTGCGGTTATATAAAGAAGAGATTCGATCATACCTTAATATTTAGTTATTTCAATAGAAGTACCTTGTTCATCTTTGTCCAAATTTATAGATTAGCTCATCAGAGTGTTCATTGGCTTCGGTTCTTCCATATCAAACCTCTTGAGCATGTCCTATGTGTACTTGTTTTGACTAATGAATATTTCGTCATTAGTTTGATTAATTTGGAGTCCAAGGAAAATTTTGAGTTCTTCCATCATGCTCACTTTGAACTCATTGCTCATGCATTTAGAAAATTCTTTACAAAGAAAAATATTATTTGCTCCAAAAATAATATCATCAACATAAATTTGAAAAGTAATCATATCAGGATAAAAAGAATAGTATCCGCTTTACCCATTGAAAAATCGTTTGAAAGTAAAAACTCAATCAATCTTTCATACCAAGCTCTAGGAGTTTGTTTTAAACCGTAAAGAGTTTTTTTAAGTTTCAAAACATAATCTGAATATTTGTGATCTTTAAAATTGGGGGGTTGTTCTAACAAGACTTCTTTTTGTATAAAGCCATTTAAAAATGCACTTTTAGCATCTATTTGATAAAGAGCGAATCTTTTATGACAAGTAAATGCAAGAAACATGCGAATAGATTCTAATATAACAACTAGTGTAAAAGTTTCCTCAACATCGATGTCTTCTTCTTGATTGTAATCTTGAGCCACTAATCTAGCCTGTTACCAAAATTATCCCATTTTCATCTCGGTTATTTTTAAAATCCATTTTGTACTAATAACAATTTGATTAGTTGGTATAGCGACTAAATCCCAAACATATATTTTTTTTTTTTGAAATTGATTTCGTTCTTCTTGCATATCTAGAATCTAAAATCATCAAACTTGATTTCTTTAAAATTCTTAGGTTCAATTTGCAAAATAAATGCACAACTATTGAAATGATTTCTAGTAGAAGATCTAGTAATCATACCTTTTGATGAATCACCAATAGTAAATTCTTTTGTGTGAGAAGGAGCAAACCTCCATTCCTTAGGTGGAGTTAGATCATTTTGTACCTCAAAAGATTCTACTTTACCTTGCTGAATATTTGCTTTTTCCTTATGTTGATCCTTAGGGTCTTCCGTGTTTTAATTTTAGATATTCAATTATTTGCAAAGAATCTTCAAACCTACATCATTGACAACACCTTTCTCTTGATCAAGATGATTAATTTCATCAAGAGTTACATGCAAAGATTCTTCAACTACTAATGTTCTTTTGTTGAAAATTCTATAAGTTTTGTTAGTCGATGAATATCAAGGAAGATTCCAATATTGGATTTTGAATAAAGATTTCCCAAATTTTCTTTTGTGTTTAAAATATAGCACTTGCAACCAATTTTTTTGAAATAACCGATATTGAGAACTCTATTTTTTCAAAGCTCAATCGGATTTTATGTTTTCTTTTGACAAACTAAACCTCTATTAACGATGTAGCAACTGTTGTTAATGGCTTTAGCCCAAACATATTTTGGCAAACTACTTTCATTTAACATAGTCCTAAAAATTTCTTGCAATGTATGATTCTTTCTTTTTATTACACCAATTTGTTGTGGAGTTTTAGGAGTGAGAAATTGTGTTCTATCGATTTTCACTGTAAAAATTATCAAATGTGATGTTGTCAAATTCTCTACCATGACCACTTTTAATAGTTGTAATAGTATATCTTTTTCATTTTGAACATCTTTACAAAAGTGTTTACATACATTCAAAGCTTTATCTTTTAGGTTAAAAAATAGGATCCAAATAAATTTAGAAAAATTGTCGACAATGAAGAATGCATAATGTTTATCACTCAAGCTAGCGGTTCTAGAGGTCCAAAAAGATTCATATGGAGAAGTTGTAAAGGTCGTGTCGTTGAAAAATATTGCTTTATTTTAAAGGAGCCCTTTACTTGTTTTCTAAATTACATATATCGCAAATTTTATCTTTCTCAAATTTCAATTTTGGCAAGCCTTTAACAAAATAATTTTGGGAAATTTTTGAAAGTGGTCAATGCTAACATGACATAATCTTCTATGCCACAACCAAATATCATCTTTTAACTAGACAAACATTTTCCATTGCTTTCAAATTCAATATTTATTATATAAATATTTTTACTTCAACTTCCTACAAATATCACCTTTTTGATGTAGCATCCTCAATAAGACATTTGGAAGAATCAAATTTAATATGATAACATTTATCACATAACTGCTAATGTTAAGCAAGTTACATTTGAGGTTATCCACTAACAAAATATTTTTAAATGAAGGAGATGAATGATTACCAATATTTCAAATTCCAATGACCTTTCCTTTTACATTATCTCCAAATCATGACCTCCATCTTTTTTTTTAAAAAAGTTTAATAGTAACATTGTATTTTCGGTCATGTGCTATGAGCAAGTGCTATCCAAGAACCATTTCTTCTTTATCTTCTTTGATACCTACAAAAAAATAATTTAATTTTTTTTTATCTTTGGTACCCATATTGTGTCCTTGGTAGTTAGTTTTAGTGGACTCTTGAATCCACTTATTTTGCTTTCAAAGTATAACTTCTTTTTTATTGAAAATCAAAAGCTACATGTCCATTTTTATTACAAAAGCTACATGTAGTGATGGAAGAGATGAAGCAGGCGATATAATTGTGGAGGTTTGATCCAAAACAATTACATACGTCCTCCGTTACCAATCTCTTCTACACGAGTTAGACATTTTTACTATATTGATTGACTTATGATGCAAACCAATAATTTTAAAATACTTCGGTGACTTACAAATAATGAGCACCGATCTTTATACAATTTGAGGTTTACAGAACCTCAATATGATCCACATTATTGAGAATTTCAAGGGACCTCAATATGACCCACAAATTTGAAGAATATTTTTACAATTTTAACCTCTCTTAATAAATGATACACAAGGAATTAAGTTCTAAGAGTTGCTAAAACATCAATGAATTTGCAATAAGTAAAGCTCGATTGTCTGATGAGAAAACTTTCACAAAAAGATAATTTCAAAAGTTGATTCAATTATTTAAGAGTTCTCACAATAAATGATTTAATGAAATAAATAAGATCTAGGCTCTCAAGAATATTTCACTTTAATGCTCTTAAAGAATGTTACAATGAATACAATAACAAAATGTATTTATAGAGAAGATAATCATAAATGTATGTGAAATTTGACAAGGATTCAGACGTATGAAACTAGTTGTTTGTGCCAGAAGTCAGAACGACAAAAAAGTGATCATTACACGAACTGGACAACCGCTTGCACCGGACGTTCACTACTTGAACCAGACATCTGCCTTTCATAAGTTTTGTCCGTTTCAGCCTTTTTTGATCCAACGTTAATGTTTTGAAAAAGTGTAAGCTTTTAAAGGATGTTTTCAATTATGATCTAAGTTCAACTATAATTTTGAAAATCAAATTTGCTTTTGATAAAAATATTTTAGGCAAGTTATGATCAAAATAGCTTTTAGTGCATAAAAATGGTTTTTGAACTTTTATCATTTATTGCTAAACATTGAAGCGGTTATACCTTTGCAAATGAATAGAAATGTCTAGTCTCATGAACTTACTTTGATGTTTGATTTTTGTAGTTCTTTTCTTGAATGATTTTGATTTGAATGCTCGACTTCCATATCAATCTTCACTGTGAGTCCGATTTGTAATGTGAAAGTCTTGATAGTGATCTTTTTGTCCATGATCAATCAATATTACATTGAATGCTTTGAAGACTAAAAGTCAATTGTTTTTTTAAAAAAATAACTTATTTGTTATGATCAAAACATTAAAGATATAGTCAATCATAGGTCTACAGAGAAAAACCAAATAAAGTGAAAGGGTTTTAGGGAAAAATCAAGACCAGACCATTATATACTTCAAGAATCTGTAATTCAGACTTTATTTTCTCCACTTTGTATTCTCTAATTTTTCTATTTTGTTCCATTTACATAGAATGAGCTAAATTTTTAATGTTGAGATGATTGATGTAGCTTAACTTAGTTTGATTAATTTCAGGATTTACTCTTTAATGTTAAATATTTATTTTCATGAGTATTTACTATTGTATTTAATACTTTCATTTATTTGGTCATTCCGTTTGGTGCACATTAAAAATGAGAATGTATTTTTTTGAAGTAATGTGATGAGAAATATGCGGTTGAAAAAGAATGAAAAATTATTGATGTGATGTAAAATATTATTATATTGAAGAATGTGTGGTTGAAAATGAGTAGAAGAATGAGAATGAAAAAAATAATGTGGGTCAAACAGGGGCTAAATGATTGTATTTAGTGATTTTTGTAATCTTTGAGAGAATATTATATATTTTTGATCAAATAGTAAATACCCTATGTACTTGTAGGAAATAGAGATATACTTCTAACCCTTGGTGACCTATTAAATTATTTTCATAAAGATATAATATTATTGGTTCTGTTTTAATCGACATAGATATATAGTACGTAAACCAATTGATTAATGATAATTTCACTCGAAAAAGGTAATTAGTTAAAATAAAAAATCAGGTCTAACATACTAACACCATGTTTGATGCACATTATTCTCCCAAGAGTGCATTTTAAATAGTGATTTGATGAAAAATACGTTGTTAAAAATAAGGAAAAGTTTTAGATTTACGTGTAATATTATTTTATTGAAAAATATGTGGTTGAAAATAAGAGAGAAAAATATATTTTTAGAAGAATGGGTATCAATCATGTTGTAAATGAGTAATTTGATTTTTGGCTTATTGAGAAATTAATTTGGCGACGGTTAAATGAAATCATGAATCCCAGTTATTTGATCATCCAAATTTTCACATCTGTTAGAGTTGTTATTTTTGCTATTTTATTGAACCTAAAACTATTTTTCTCTTGCATTCAAATCAAATTCAATTCAATTGTGTTTACTTCATCGTTAAAATTAAATTAACTATCGTGCAATTTAGAAAACATTCCCTGTGGATTAATGACCCGAATTCGTTAGTCCATTTTATTACTTGTACGTGACCCATGCATTTGCGATATACATTTTTAGCTAACAAGTTTTTGGCATCGTTGCCGGATAGTGTATTTATTTTGATTTCTACTTTAATTGATATTAGTTTTAACAATTCTTTTTCTTTTATAGTTTTGTTGTGAAGTTCATCTTCATAATTCCTGTTGTCCTAGATCTTCAATAGTGCATGCATCATTTGAGAAGTCTTGATCATGTTGCATTTGATTCAAAAAATCGAAGGTACCTTTTGAAGAAGGCCAAAGGAATAACGAGAAGCAAGAAGATAACAAGAAGTTGATATGGCTCAACAAGGAATAGATATTGATCGTAATGCTCAACTCGAAAACATTCCAAGAGGTGGCATTTCGTCAAGTTTTGATCCTCAAACGAGGTAGAGTTCAATATCCCATGGTGACTATAGAAGAAAACTTGGTTTTTGGGGATTTCGTAAATCGTCCCATTGTGTAAAATCAATCAAGCATTGTCTACCCATCATATGATCATTCGAATTTTCAACTTCGGTCGAATGTGAGGGTAAAATGGAGATACGAGTTTTAAATGGCCTCCTGTCAATTTTCACATATCTAACAAGGGTCCTGTGCTATATGAATTATTAAACCCATGTTTGGCCTTATTATTTGAAATTATAATTTTTGTAATAGTAATTTCTTGGAGAATGCATGATTAAAAAAGAAGGAAAAATTTTGGGTTTATGTGTAATATTATTTTATTGAAAAATGTGTGATTGATAAAAAGAAAGTGATAAATAAATTATAATTTAATGAGAGCCAAACCGTGGCTAAATCTTTAAAGCACTATTACGAAATGTACAATCTAATTAAAATCTCATTTTAATGAGTTTCAAACAGGCGTTTAGTATTGTTTTATTAAAATAGGATTTTGTATGTCTAACCTAAAAGTCACTGCTTGACAACCATTATTTGAAATCTCTTTTTTCTACATATCTATTTTTAACTATACAATAAAATATTTTGCACGTAAATTCAAAATTTTTCTCTACTTTCAATCATACATTCTACTAAAAATCACTATTAAAAACATTGTTTTGACCTAATAATGTCCATCGAACAGGGACTAAATAATAGAATTTTCTACTTGTCATCTAATTATTATGAATTTCACATCATTATAATTCAAAAGTCTCCCTTTTTGTATCTTTATTTATAAATAGACTTCTCTTTATTATTTTATTTATCTGAATCTGATGCACTAAGTCCTTGTTTGGTGGGGATAAAAATCAAATTTTTATTAAATTTTGATAAAAGTTAATGAAATGTATGATTGAAAAGTTGTGGAACCAATAAAATACGTGTTTGAAATGAGTTGTTGACTTTGATTAAAATCTAGAATTTAATCGGTACAAAACAAGGGCCAAGACTTGCAGATCCTTGTTCTATTTTCGATTTTGAAATGTGCTAGCAAGTTTTGGAGGTTTGGAATATGTAAGAAGTTTCACATGATTATACAGATTTTTACATCAATTCTGCTATGCTGTCTGACACCTTCCCTGACAAACATCTCACCGGGTGGGGGGGGCAGATTTTTTTGAATTTTTTTTTTTATTCACATGGGTTCTGCATGGATCCTACTCCTACGTGAGAATAGGTCAACGAGGGTGTCAATTTTTATTTTTTTTCAACAAAGAAGTTTAATTCTTTTCATATAGTCCTTGTTTAGTGGCCTTAAAATTTAAAAAACATAATTTTGAATAATATATTATTTTTGTTTAGAAAAATGAGGGGTTAAAAGTGAGATTTTTTTTTTAAAATTTACGTATATAATATTTTATTGTGTGAACGTGTAATTTAAAATTAGTATGAAAAATAAATTAAAGTAAAGTACGCCAATCAATCATAATGAAATATATATCTCTATCTTTAACGTCCGTAATTTTTCTCCAACCTGAAAGTTTTCACTTTGTGTTATTTTTCACGTCTTTATACTTTCTATTCTAATAAATTCTTTAAACAAGTATCCATGGACAAGACATGGAATTTATAGCAATTCCCAGCGCTCAGTTCACAAACAGAAACATCTCAATGTATCTCTGATTCTCCATGATTCAAATGAATTTCAGGTAATTTTTTATTCCATTTAATAGTCATATTCTTCTTTTCCTTCTGCTTCTCTTTGATTTATGCGCTTTAATATGATTTGGATCTTTTCCTTTTTGGTGGTGAATCTGTTATCTTTAATTCTTTATCACTTTGAATTTGGACAAAAAATGACACTTTTACTGTTTAATTATTTAATTGCGTCAACTATACAGATATGAAGAAACCCTAGCTTTATTATTTGTCGAATAATTTCGAGAACTGCTATTTGCATTCCAAATCATGGGATCTGTTAAATCATCTCGTGGGCTCAATCAAATAAGATTTTTGAGCCAGGTTAGTGGTAGCAATTGCTAGTGTTATTTATTTTAGAGAATTTGGGATAAAAGTTTTGTAGTCGCTGTTTATATAATATTATGATTTACGCATTCATTCATAAAGATAACTCAAAAATCTGATGAAAAGAAAATATTTTTTCCTCTATTTTATTCAAGGCAAATATCGTACAGTTTCTTCATATGTGATTTACTGTTGGGAGCTAGTTCTGAATAGATTACATTTGCAAACTTGACTTAACAGTAATTGGTCATCTAAAATGATGTTCCTTCTCTCTTGTGTACTATTCTATAAATTCAATTTTGCTCACAACATCTTGTGATGACCAACTCGGTAAATATTAATCTGTAGATCTTCATTTTTGTACAAAGTTCTTGGTAAATTGCTTTACTTCCACAGATGCAGAGTGCCTGGCCTTTAGGGAGCGACTGGCTTTTGGCATGGTTGTTTGGTTTGCTATAGATGTGGCCGATGTGATGCCCAAGTTTTTGATGATATTCGTTTTAAATGTTCATTGTTGGCTAATGTGTCAACTGTTTCTGATATTATAGTCATATCACTCGCGGTTTGCAGCAATCAACATTAACAATACAATTACCCTTTTTTTTTCTGAGTAAAAAGACCAGCGATATGATTATTCATTCTGCAATCCATGTATCGTCTTTATAGAGAAGTCAAATGGCCATGGATGCCCATATTAATATATGGACTCTGAAGTTTATATTTAGGGCCTGTTTGAGCTCCATTTTTTTGGGTTAGAATTTTTTTTTTTTTTTTTTTTGATATGAAGGGTTAGAATTTATTTTGAAATAGTAGATTGATGGAGATAGTATAGTTAAAAAATAAGAAAAAAATTTGGATTTGTATATATTATTATTTTATTGAATAATGTGTGATTGAAAAGAAGAGAGGAAAAAAGGTATTTTGAAAACAATGGGGATCAAACAAGTGCTTAGTGAAACTTGTACTTATGTATTATGAAAGTGACACTGAATTAAAGTTATCAAAGTTTGACTTATGATTTGAACGGATCTTTTCTCTTCGACTATGCAGGGCCATCTAGTGTTTCAATTGCTTCAGATTTCATATAGCAGAAGCTAGAGCTGTCATCAATAAAGCAGTAGAGATGGGCTTCAATCAAATTCTCCAAACAGGTTCTTGCTTGTGTTGGTAGTCGAAGTATATCAAGTGGATGGAACGGCAGGTGACACACTTCCAACTGGTTAAAAGATGTTGAGCCCAAGGAAACTGGAAGCTACAAGTGGGCAACTTCATAAATGTAAGTTTCGCTCAGCAATTTTGCTTGTCTTGCAAAGTTTCTTCCTTATCAACAATATATTACTCATTGGCACCAGCGACTTCAAGTTCTTCCGCATATTGCTTTGTTCTTTTTTAGTCTCCAGGTAAAAGTTTTTGACTACATAATATACAAAAAGCACGCTGAACAATTAATTTGGCCCCTTCCCCTTTTGAGATGCTCAAGAGCAAGGTATTAGACCTCCTTTATTAAGTTGGCCACTTTGTAGCTTGTCTCTTCCTTGGACTTTGCATCTTTTTAAGCAGGCTTGGAAGTGTCTCATCTGCCTTTCAATCCACTTGATATCCTTCGGCAACCAATATCAATAAGAGCCTGTTTAGACAATTTGATTGGAACCACTCTCTACTGCTTTGTTGATGACCTTTGAAGCTCCTACTATGCTTGTGTGTTTTAAATGTGTTGTATGTAGCTTTCTTGTTATGATGCTCAATATTTTACTGTAACACCTCAAAACTTTTGTCACATGGACAATATTATCTCATTTTTGGAGTTAAATTTGTATTTTCTGGAAGTTCAGTAGATGGAACAATGTCGGTTTGATTTTCATTTTTCAGCAAAGTTTCATTTGAGTTACTCGATTAATTTGATCATGGAAGTTCTCTTTATGTTCAATTTATAGTACTCTATTATCACCCATCTATAAAACTAACAGCTTCTCCTATATGGAAAACGAGATACATGAATTATCTGTCGTAGCTTGGTTATTGGAATTGTCCAAAGTTCAGTGGTAATGATTATGATTCCTTTTTTGCATATTAAACATGCATGAAGAGAGCGAGGAAGTGTCCGATCTAGCGTGTAAGTTAATAATCGAAAGTTGATTTAGGGCCTGTTTGAAATGGCTCTTGAGAAGCCAAAATGAGCTTTAACCTTGAGGGGTTGTTCAATTAGTCAGGCATTGGGTTTGCTCCATAGTAGTCACCAGTTCGAGTCCCTCCAAGGCCACTGAGATGAGTACCGACCATAAACTTTAGGGTCCCATAGCATTAGTCGAGGTGCCGGCAAGTTGACCCAAATATCCACGGTTATGAAAAAAAGAAGCCAAAATGATCTTTTGAGGCCGAAAAACTGCTTTTGGACTCGTTTGACTAATTTTATGAAAGTATTTTTTTTAGTTAGAAGAGTTTTTAAAGAAAGTTGATCAAATGTGGTTTACTCTAAAAGTACTTTTGAACTAAGTTCTTTTAGAAATTAGTTTCCAAATAAAAATTAAGGTAGTTTTCTCAGAAAATTCTTCATAAGAAGCTAAAGCAAAAATTATGCCAAACGGTCTCTTAGGCTTATTTGGTTAGTAGTGCACTGGCTTTGGAGTGGGAAAATTTGATTGATTCGTATCATACATACCCGACCTCCCCCTTTTATGGACTTCCATGTCATCAAATTTCAGCCAACTTTTCCCGTTTTGTTCCCCGACAAAGTAAGTGGTTCCCTCCGTGTGGGAAGAATTTATTGATAAATAGAAATAAGTGGTAGATAAATGAATAGTACTTGTGAATCTTTTGAAATGTATTTTTGAAAATGAAGTTTTATCATTTTTAAATCAATTTAGGTAAACGGAGGCTAACCAACCAATTTTCCATTTATACAGATTGAACTTGTATAGGTCAGGCTGGTTTATTGGATTTTTTTTTTTTTTTGTAACATATCTACTATAAATCATCTCGAGTGACTTTGAGTGAAATTTTCCCACAATTGTTTATCCTAACCTGACCTCACATTCTAACGCATCTGCATACATTGTTGGAGCATAAGTAAAATTCAATATGCTCATGCCATCATTTTGGAGATATATGGTAGAAGTCTATAATTTCTTGTGCTCCAAACGTTTGGTATTGACTCTGGACATTAATACTAAGTAGCAGTTAACTTAATTGTCACTTAATGGTGTAGATATTTCTTAGTTTGACTGCCTTTCCTTTTTATTCTATTTATTTTTATCAGTGTTGGAGCAAATGGAAAGAAAAAAGCGAACGACAAGAGAGCTTTTCGATGGTATTGTTGCCTTAGTATATAGGCAGTCCTGGTCTTAAAATCTTTAAAATTGGTGCTAATAAAGGACCTCTGGACGTTTCCGTCTAGAAATTCGTTAGTTGATCAAAGCTTGCGTTTGACCATAATTTGAGCAATTTTAAAAAGGATAAATTGGTCATTTAACCTTTTATTAATTAAAAAGGATAATTTGCATCGAAAGTCCCAAAATTTTCAAATATCTATAGTGAATGTCCCAAACCTTTAATAAAATATGCGCTTGAAGGATATCTAATGATTTCTATCCAAAATTTAGTTTGTTGACAAAAATATTCATCCCGATTCACACAACCACCCAGCCCTAACGCCTAATGCCTAACCCAAGCAACCCCACTCATTGGTAGGTGGGGGAGCCTCAGACACTGTCATTAGTGTTGATTTTGAAGAGAATTTTTAAATATTTGTTTTTCTTGTTAGGAAGAAATAAAGTTGATGGGTATGGGGAAAATGAGGTCGGCGGAGGTGGAGGAAATTAGGCGGTAGCGATGGATTGCAGGCAGGGCTGCGGTGGCTTTTTTGAAGCTCGAAAGTCAATTAGAGGAGGTTTGTTACATGGGTAGGATATGGTTTAGAGATTGAGGGAGGACGGATCGGGAAAGATGAATATTTGTTAGTACACATTGGCATGGTCATCTACAAATCAAAACAGATGTGCCGATACTTAAAAAAACCAACAAAAGACATATATGGACGATGTAAGGTTTCAAAAATTAGCACGAGTGGCCATTAGGCCGAAACGATAAATAGAGTGCTTCTATCTATGAGGCGAGTAAAACTAAGAACCTTGGATGGAAGCATGTAGATGTCTTCAACGATTTCCCACACTGAAGTGGATAACTCGAAGCGGCATATCTAAGTTGCAGAGGAAACAATAAATGTATTACACAAAGTAGGAAATTGAAACAACTATTATATCTTAGAAGAACTCAATAGCATATAAATATTGGAACTGTACGGAGAGAGCAGGGTCCGCATCACCATCCGTAGTCAAACATCTCTCCTTGGCATAGAACTGGGGGTCATGTAATACCAACTTTTCAAGCTCTTCTCTTTACTCGATGCTTAGAGTTGCAATATGGTTTGGAACACGTGGATGGATATGTCATTGCCCAAAGACCTCATTCTAAAGGAATTAAGCCCCCGACCATTGGGCTCCATGCATTCGGAAACAATTGGATCGATGCTAACATGTAGGACCTCAATACCCTCTAAAAAAGGATGCAGAGATGGACTCATTCCAGCTTTAAGGATGGCCTCGCTCACGGCCATGCACCTTGGCTTTGGATGACAAGCCCTTTCATGTGGTTCGGGTATCTAAGAGTTCGATGGCGTTAGGAATCCAAAAGTTTACTCTAATTTTTGCCAATTTTTTCTCCCTCATATTTAAGGGCACTTTGCAGCTGCCCATTTGATTCTATTGGCGATTAAGCCCTATTGTATCGCCCATATGCTATACTCTACCCCCATCACCTCGACGCGGCCTGGGTCCTAGTATAGTTGGGGGACTTTCACCGCAGAGACTATAATACTTAAATCTATTCCCTATTGCTAGAATCCTTACGAGAATGGTAACTCATCTTCAAATGTTTTAAGTGTTTGGGAAGAAGCGACAGAAAAATGGAGAAACTGTAGAAATTCGAAGAACAATTACCTAAAAAGTGTTTTCTGCTAAAACTTGAACGGAATCACAAATTATTTGCAGGAATCTTTGAACATGATTTGGGATGTTTAAGTTTTCGATATTTATAAATTGAAAATTTTGAAAAATGTGTAAAGGCCTCCTTTTATAGACCTCGTGAACTTTGCCGTCAGATCAAATCAAGAAGGACCTGAGTGGTCCATATGTAATCTTCATCCAAATCGTTGAATCCCAAAGGCGCCTATTCAAATTTAAATAAAGGGTTAAGGTAAAGCCTTTAGCTCAAGCACGCATCGCCCTGAAATACATAAGGGCAACCAATCATTGCGCATTAAATGCCTCAATAATGCATGCATTTAAAACATGCGACGCCTTCACTATCGATCATTTAAACGGTTTTGCTACCGGTACATCACCCCTTACACAAGGGGTGACATAATGCACAAGTGGCACATCCTCATTGGAGGGGAGCATCGGCCCACATGTGGGGCCTCGGCTCTCCTCCAATGAGGAGGTGCCACTTGTGCATTATGTCACCCCTTGTGTAAAGGGTGATGTACAAGTAGCATAATTCTTATTTAAAACACACGACTCTTCAAATCAATTGGCACTTGTCCCATTTATGACCTTACACATTGAGGCATCACTTTAAATGAAAGGCTTTATCCTTGAAACATGGGATTTCACCTCTGCAGCAATGTTTCTCTTCAACAAAAGGCTTCAACCTTGGAACATGGTGTTGGAAAAAAATTGAGTTAGTGGGTGACTTTGGAACGAAGTTTGAGTGAGACCCGTTTGGCTATTTTGGAAGATGAAAGTTGATTTGTGTTCTCCTCCGTGAGTATATCGAAATCATATACTTGTCACAAATGATGCTCGAGTGAATAAGAAATTGAAGCTCAAAGTATACCATGTGAAAGGAGTTTATGTTGGTGGGAAAACTAAAAATTAAGTTTGTCTCACATAGAAAGTTAATGAAAACTAAAACCACTTTATGAAAGATTGCACTTTAAAATGGTGTAATCATGTGTAGCATAGAGGTTCTCTCCACGTGCACGCGTAGGGGGTGCAAATCACTGACCGAAATAGACATTGGACCTTGAACTTGTGTGCGGGCGCGACCTGGGTACACAAATGTCGGACCGGATTGACCAAAAAATTGCCCCCTTAGAAGAGCCTACGTTTTGCTACATTTTATTTTATTTTTCAATTGACTTTTCATTTTCTGAAACAGTTGAAACTCCTAAAACTCCTGTTATAATTCCCATGAAGTAAGTGGGCAAGTTATAAGATCCAAAGTCTATATATATCTCGATTTTTCCCAGTTTTCAGTACAACAAATCATCTGCATACAATTCAAGTTTTGTCTTTGTTTTCGTGTCTGTTTGAGTCTGGTGGTGATATTGTTCGGACTCTAACTCAGTTTGTCGGAGTAGCTTCTGTGGTGTTTAGACTCTACTGGTCTTCCGTTGTATCTTGAAAAATAGACGCTTATTTTAAACCTCAAGCACATACGGTGAGAGTGCGAATTTGTTTTAAGGAAACTGTGTTCTCATAGACCTCGGGTTAAAAGTTCATTTTTGTACTTTATATTATTGTTCTGTTTTGTTCTAATTCTGTTTCTGAAACCAATAATTCAGATTAACAAATTCGGTGTTGGTCTGGTATTAGTTCACTGGTTATCAAATTTTTCTACAAGTTTAAAATAAATTCTTGAAATGAACTAATATTTTGTTTCGTCTCAGAAATGGCAATCGATTCCAACAACATGGATGTGTCCCAAGCTGTGGCTACTCAAACTGTGGTTGTGGACTCTGCTATGGCTACAGGTCCTAGTTCTGTTATGGCTCAGAATGCGGCTAAAGTTCCAAGTCATGTTGTGAGCCAACCTGTGGCTACTGTTCCGGTTAATAATGGCGAAAAATCGGAGAAATTCAATGGCTTGAATTTCAAGAGGTGGCAGCAGAAAATGTTATTTTACCTTATCATATTGAATCTTGCGAGATTCTTGACTGAAAGTACTCCAAAACTCCAATAAGGTGAGAGAGATGTTCAAGCTATCGTGCACTTGTGGCGGAAGAATACTGTGGTTACAAATGATATCAATGAAATCAATAAATAAGGACGTATTACTTCCCTTACAAAAAGAACAAGTTAAAGCAAAACTAAAAGTAAAAGCAAAATACAAAAATCTAAACTCTAGTGCTGGTCAAACCATACATGTCAATCTGAACAAGCGCCCTGATATGTCGTGGTAGGTCGGCTAGTCCATATTCCTAGTATCTATAATGATGCCAACCCTCGGTAGCAAGTGCATCTACAACTTGGTTCCCCTCTCTGAAGATGTGGAAGACCATATCTCTGTCAAATGAAGCGATATTTGCAATCTGTCTGAATATCCCCTGGATAGGCCACGGTCCGCTACCTCTAGTGATACAGTGAATGGTAATAGTCGAATCTGCCTCAATTCAAATATCTGACAAACCAAACTCTCTAGCCAATAGTATCCCATCACAAATAGCCCTAAGTTCCGCCTCTAATATCATAAATTGTCTATATGAAGTTGAGAAAGCCCTGATATAATTTCCTGCGTAATCCTTGATGATGCCTCCCCCGCTTGCAAACCCATCCTTGACACAACCATCAGTGTTGATCTTTACAGATCCAAATGATGGAAAGTGCCATTAAACCATGATAGGGAGAGGAGATGGGGGGAGAGTCAAAGAAATACCAAAAAGTATAGCAAGCTGCATGTCATTATGTCAATGTAAAGGTCGGAATAGTCCACCAATATGGAGGCAGGATACCATACGGTAAACTCTCCAGATAATAACTCTCAAGCTTATACGTATGTTCATGTGCTTTGCATTATTCCTTTCAGTCCAAAGAAATCAGAAAATCAATAGAGGAATAATGATGTGAATGTGTTCAGTCCTTGCAAACTGTCTAAAATACCTCTATTTCAGAAATCTATGGCTAACACTCTCTCCTGTACTCATGATAATCTGAAATAAAACCCCAAAATGTTTCCAAACGTGATCTGAAATACTGCTACCAGTAAAAATATGAGTGATGGTCTCAATCTCAGAACAACACTGGCATCGAGAAGCCAAATGACTGCCAATCCTCCTTTGGATAAAGACATCAACTGGTATTAAATCCTGCCACAGTTTCCAACAGAAGAACGAAACGGTAGTAGGTATGATAGGACTCCACAATAGGCAAAATAAATCATGAATTGGCCTGCTAGAGTGGATCAGCTACCATTCTGATTTAGTATTAAGCCCCCGTTTGGCACCCATTAATTTCTCATTCTCATTCTCATTCTCATTCTCATTCTTCATTTCAACCACACATTCTTCAAATAAAAAAATATTACACACAAATCAAAAACTTTTTATCACTTTTTCACCACACATTCTCATATCAATCACTATTCCAAAATTTCTATTCTCCTCAAAATTAGATTCAAACACACCCTAAATCTACCATCTGATGTGACCCTCCAGAAAATACAATCTGAGACATCAAGATATAGTGGAATGGTCGCGATCTGCTCTGCTATCTCTGATGGAAGAGCCTGAAGTAATCGCCCAAAATCTCATCCAGTCTCCTCGAAAAAGTCCTGCACTCTCGCAGATGTATGCTGTATGTGTGGAAAAATGGATGACAATGTAGAATTACCCATCCAACAATCATGCCAAAAGAAGATGTGTCATATCCCAAGGCGCCCGCAATATGTGTCTCGATGTATGGTCCAAATTTCTTCAGTCTCTTCCAAATAGGCGAGGCTAAATAAGGAACTGCTGCAAGCGAATGATGTGTCCCTCTACAATATTTTCCTAGTAGGACCTGAGCCCGAAGAGAACTCTGAGACCTAAACAACTACCATAGCTTCAATGAAAATGTATCCACCATATCTTGTAATCGTCTAAATCTCAAACCTCCCTCGTCAACGGGAAGGCATATAGCCTTTCAACTACGCCATTGTAGACGACGCGCATGATCCTTAGAATTCCATAAGAATCGTGCAAATATATTTTCTAGCCTTTTCAAAATGACCTTAGGAGATCGCAAAATCTGGAATATATACAGTGGTATAGAGGAAAGAACGGATCTCAGTAGAGTAATCGTTCCACCAGGAGAGAGAAGACGTGATGCCTATCCAGAAATCCTACTCCTGACCTTCATAATGAGATCATCATACAAAACGCTCCTCTTAGCCCCTTTAAACATAGGGACTCCCAGATATGTGAACGGTTGTCTCTGATGTGAAAATCCAGTTAAATTCACTAACCTCCATATCTGAATATCATATACCCGCTTAGGCAATATATGGCTTTTAAATTGCAACTAGCTAGGTCTAAAGGATGCTCGGTCCATATCTAAGTTTTTCCTAGATCGCACTTCTAAAAAATAAACCCGCTATGATACCAAGTATAAATGTTAAAACCTAGGTAGATTAGAAATATGAATTTTAATTATACTACTGATATACTATATGGTAGACAGTCAAAACTTCCTATACTCAGTTACTAATGGTTCTTACTATAACATGTAGATTGATATTGTGTTCAAGTAGTATTAACTTAGTGTAAAATTTAAATAATGGATTAAAAACTAAACATCGATATAACATGATAAACCCCAAAAAGAAAAATTCATGGCCCCATGCCACGGGTTACATAATTTACTAATTAATTAATAAAAAATACACCACTATCTATTTTTTATTTCACAAAATTAACAAAAAAAAATCAAAAGAATGAAGAATAACTCTGTTTATATCTTCTTCTTTTGACTTATTGATGAAGTAGAATAAAATTCACTCAATCTTGACTTTTTACTAATTCCCTATTGTACTCGATCGCACTCACCATTTGGATTAAAAATCAACATTCTTAACTCATGTCAAGTAGTTTGATCAATGAATGGAATTGAACATTTAGCTCAGGTTGATTTATGTGCTCCAAATACTTGAAGAAAATGTTGGCCGTGAAAAATACTCAATGAAGCATCAAATTCGTATGAACTCTTTCGAGAATGGCATAACTGCATGGAACTAGGTCACGTACTGGAATTATTTTTTCAAAGCTTAATTCCATTTTTGATTAATTACTTTACTAATAGGTAAAGCAAGAAATTAATTATTACCTAAACTATAGTCATTGAACACGGTAAAAAAAAAATTGGTATGACACATAATATACTTAAAGATATTCTTAATTTGTTAATAGACTATGTTAATATATAAAAAAAAGTGTAGCTCAAATTGAATAGTTCAAGGATTGAAGTCCAATTAGGAAATCCAGGATGAAGGCCCAAATAGGACCATTATGGAATGCAGTGGAGGCCCACAAATAAAGTACCATCATCGCACAAGCTTGCAAGAAGCCAGGATTTTAGCGAATGGAGTGTTTTACTGTCGCCTAGAGCGATGATCTCGTTCTCGTCCAAATCTTTAAGTCGCCCAGGATTTGAGTGAATATAAGGTGTCATGGTTATCCAGTACGACAATTATTGAACTGGTTATTTAGCAACCTTATTACATCCCACGATCCAAGAATCCCGATTGCAGACAGTTAAACGACAAGAGTAATACAACAGTTAGATACGGCAGTTCCATGACAAGTCAGCAATCATGAAGAAAATGGGTAGTTATAGAGCACCAAACAGTTTTCAAGAAGTTGTTCACAAAGAAACTATCAAAGGAATATAAAAAGGAAAGGAAGAAATAGAAGAAAAGGACCCTAAATCAAACACTCTCAACAGAGAATATGTAATTTAATTTCTTAGTTAACTTTAAACAATTCTTTTTAGTACTCGTGTGCTTGCGTCCATTGGAGGCATTCTGTTTTCTTTTCAATTGTAATATCACCAATAAAGCACCCATTTTTGGAACTTTATCTCAAGAGGTTTGTTCCTTACACAATCGTCTAAACCTTTCTTTTAATTGTTCGCGACAACCCACGAGAAACAATTTGGCACACCCAATAGGACAATTGGTGTTTGGTGTTTGAGGATACAAAAAAGTGAAGCATTATGCCTCATAAGAATTCTGATAAGGAACCGCAAGTCAACGAGTAGTCCAGTCTGTAATCGAGCGATATGAGGAGCAGCAAAGCTCTTCACGAACAGAGGAACAGAGTCAAAGCAGTGAAAGTCGCTACGAGCCAATGACGGAGTTGAGTCCTTGAACTATGCGTGCATTGCTTGAGGAATTCACACAAGATGTCGTTGAATAGATAAATCTACAAACTGTTCATAATATGGAAAGATTTACCCAAAATAGGAATGTACATTATGACAACATAGCCAAACAACTGAATACATTAAACGAAATAATGAATAAGTTAGTAAGCCAAATGTGTCAGCTAGTTGTGCATATTGCAAACCACTTTCAAACCAGAACAATTGTGGGACATAATTCTCCTGGTTTGAACCCAAATTAAGGATTAGAACCACCCTTCAGTCCGTCTACTTCAAATCAGGGGGGTAATGGAACGCTAAACTTGAATGGTAGTAATAGGATTACAAACCTGGGGGTAACCCAAATATAAGAGACAATGTCCTGAATAATGGACAAAACGTCCCGTATGTTAATGATGGTCTAAATACTCAGTTCAATGGTAATAATTGCCCAAACAATGACAATTTTGTTACCAACCAAGGACCAAATATTAGGCCTCAAACAAATCAACCAGTATACCAACCTGTAGGAATTCCATATGATCCGACCGTCATGTTGAGGATTCAAATCATGGAGATAGTACATGATCAAATGGCTTTTGGAGTACGTCCTATCATTAGGCTGACTTACACAAAGCCATATCTTGATTGGGTAGATCAAGAATATCCATGGACTAGAGAGTACAAAGTACCAGAATTTTCATTATTCACTGGTTTAGGAGAAGTGTCTACTCTAGAACATATAGAGCTATTCACACTGCAAAGCGGTAAAGTGACTGACTATCATAAAATGAGGTTGTTCCCTAGTTCATTAACATGAGTAGTTTTCTCCTGGTTCATTAATTTGTCAGTAAACTCTGTTCAAACATGGCAACAACTGGAACAATTGTTCAATGCTCAGTTTTATAAGACTGAATCTGAAGTCACCTTTGCCGATTTGGCGAATTTACGTCAAATACCAAACGAATGGGCAGAATGTTTCCTTCAAAGGTTCAAAACAGCCAGGAGCAAGTGTTTTGTACCTCGACTGAGAAGGAATTTGTCAAAATCACTTAAAAATGCTTAAGCTTTGATTTGAAAAAAAAATTTGAGGATAGAGAATTTCGTGACCTTTTCCAACTCAGCGCGAACGTGATTAGGTATGAACGATTGATAAGAGAAGAAGAACAAATGAAAAACTCTAGTAAAAGGACTTATTATAAAGACCCAAATTTTAACGTTCATACTATTAACGATGAATATTACGATCAAATTGAAGTATGTTTGGCCGAATTAATTAAAGGGGATGCTTACGCCTGTCCCATAATGGCCGAACCTAGAACGTCGGACAAGAACGAGCCTATAAAAGATGAAAACAAACAGGCTAGGACGTTTTCGTTCGATTTGACCAAAGCTGACCTTATATTTGACAAACTGTATAAGGATAAGCAGATAAAATTGAGCGATAAGCATAAATTGCCAAGCCCTGAGCAAATTAAGGGTAAAAAATATTGTAAGTGGCATAATGCATGGTCACATTTGACTAATAATTGCTTGGTCTTTCGTCATGTGTTACAGGATGCTATCGAATCAAGGAGAATTATGTTCGAAGATAAAAAGAAGATGACAGTGGATGAAAATCCTTTTCCACAGCCATTTGGGGTGAACATGGTAACGACTAGTTTCAAAAATAAGTTGCCAAGATTCAAATTGGTTATAGATGACGAGAAAGAAGATCCTGGGCCACATCCTAGTGTTTTTGAACGTGTCAAAGGGAAAGAGCCTAGAGAGGATGAAGACGTCTTGTGTGCAAGATGCAAAAGAGAAGTGAGTGCAAACACAGAGAGATTTGGAATACGGCAACATCACCATAGTTTTGATCTTATTCCAAATATCCAACCTGTTGAGGGCGAGGTACATCATTCTATAGAGGATCACCTTTTGAAAGGTAGTTCAGGCCAATAACTAATTGAAGAACATTAAGGCCGCAACCTCGTCAACCAAAGTATGGCATTCATTCCAATATAATGCAGGAAGAGTGATACCCTTCAATAAGATTACTAGAACTCAACAAAGGCGTTTTCAACGCAATTATGGACAAATGATAAAGCAACAACAAGGATTACCGCTCCCTAAAGTGCTTAACGACTCGAGGTGGCTAATCAAAATGTTCTCGAAGATAGTAAAGAGACTGGTACAGGTGAATCAATGGAAGAACTGCCAAGCCAGAAAGTTCTTCTGGTAGATCAAAGTTTGAGCGAGGCAAAAATGATGAAAAAGATCCAAAGCATCCCCTCACTATTTAATTTGGTACGTTACCTCCTGTCATGGCTAATAACTATTTATTAGCCAATGAGTTCAAAAATAAAGAGAAAGAAGAGGAAGAAATGGAGGATAGCGGAGAGGAATACGACGAAAAAGATGATGATGGTATGACGGATATTGAGAAAAAATTGATCTGGAAGCAGAGAGAAGAAAAAGGGAAGTGTCGCGTAATACCCAGTTGAAGCAACTACATCGAGAAGGTGTTCATGAAGTAGACTTGTTGGGAAAATCATTTAGACATTCTTTCGATTATTATGTGCTATACGGGACACTCAAGAGAAAGAGGAGAGGAGAGTACCTCACTCTGAAAAGCATGGATCACCTCCAAGAATATTGCCTCCCCCCACAGGTTGGGTAACTGGAGAAGAAGCTCTAGAGAAAAGTAAGGAGGAAATCCAAGAAGAAGCAACTCAGTGCGAAATATTGCACGTTAACTTATTACAAAAAGATAATTCAACAGACGACAAGTTGGAAGTGGAAATAGATGCTGCTGAGAAGGTCATCTTCAAGAGATCATCCATGAAATTAACTAAACACTTGAGGCCATTGTACGTGAAAGCTTTAGTCAATGGTATACATGTGGCGAAAGTACTTATTGATAACGAAACAGCCATAAACACCATCCCATCCAGAATGATGAGAAAGTTTGCAAAGACAAAAAGTGATATGATTCCAACAGAAGTCATTATCACACGTTTCAATGGAGGAGCAACTTCGGCTAAAGGAGTTATGTCACTGGACATAACTGTAGGGACAACTATTAGGACCACTATTTTCTTTGTAATAGATGGTCCTACTAGTTACAACGTACTACTAGGAAGGGATTGGATCCATGGGATTCGTTGCATGCCTTCATCCTTCCACCATGCCTAGTATTTTGGAATGACAAGGGCGAAGCAGAAGTGGTGCAGGCAGATCGTAGACCCTTTGTTGCAGAAGTAAACTCAGTGGAAAGATTCATGTACGAAGGAAATTATGGACCTGTCAGGGTAGTCCAAGATGAAGAAGAAACTCAAATTATTGTACAGAGTGAAGAGCCATTTTCAGTAGATAAACTTACTGAAATGTTCAGTCAAATGAAGCCAAACATAGTGGCCCTGGAAGAGCCAGTGATTGTCAAAAAGTTAATCAAAGAACTTTAAATGAGTTGTGAGCAACAAAGGCAAATGACCGATATTCAGGCCTTCAAATCCAAGTTAATGGCTTTCAATAAAGAATGTAAAGACCAGACGAAAGAAGAAGCATCATTAAAAGTATTGGGAAACAAATTGGTAGTGTTTGAGTTGTAGCAGAGTATGGCTGAGAAGTCAACAAAATGGATTGTTTAGAAGAGGAAATGCCTATAAGGAATATTGACGATGAAGTAATGAAGGTTACCAAACCTGAATATCCTCAAACACAAGACCCCCTGATTAAAGTGAATATTGGCGACAAAGGGAAAGATCGCCCAACATTTGTAAGTCAGATGCTCGATCAAGAGGTTAGTAATAAATTAATCACTTTATTAAAAGAATATAAGAATTGCTTTGTTTGGGAATATGAATATATGTCTGATTTAGATAGAAATTTGGTAAAACATAGATTACCAATTAAGCCAAATTTTATGACACACAAGCAACCTCATAGGCATTTTGCTCCTAATGTACTTCCTGAAATTAAGAAAGCAATAGAGCGATTGTGAAACGCAGATTTTATTAGAACGGTCAGATATGTCGAGTTGTTGCCTAATATCGTGCCAGTATTAAAAAAGAATGGTAAGTTAATGGTGTGCATAGACTTTAGAAACTTAGCCTCGCCCAAAGATGAATATTCAATGCCTACCGTATATTCTTTAGTAGACTCAACTGTCGGACACGTAATATATTCCTTTACGGATGGGTATTCAGGATACAATCAAATTTACATAGAAGACATATCAAAATTGTCTTTAGATGCCCTGGAGCTTTAGGATGTTTCAAATGGGTAGTTATGCCTTTCGGCCTGAAGAATGCGGTGACAACTTATCAAAGAGCGATGAACTTGATTTTTCATGATATGATAGGCAAGTTTGTTAAAGTGTATTTAGATGATATAATGATCAAATTCATTAAAGAGGAAGACCATTTTGAGCAACTAAGACATTCATTTGAGCGAATGAGGTAATATAAACTAAAATTGAATCCTTTGAAAGTGCATTTGGTGTTAATGCGAGAAATTTCTTTAGTTTTCTAGTACACAAAAAGGGGATTGAACTCGATAAGAATAAAGCGAATGTCATTTTAGAGGTCAAAACACCTAGCAACAAAAAAGAATTGCAAAGGTTTCTAGGCCAGTAAACTTTTTAAGATGCTTTATCTCTAATTGTGTAAGGCGAGCGAAAGCTTTTTCGCCTCTTTTAAAGTTAAAAAAAAGGACGATTTCATCTGGAAAGAAGAGCATCAAAAGACTTTTGAAAGTCTCAGGACATATTTATCAAGTCCACGAGTATTGGTGTTACCAATCCAAGGACGGCTAATGAAAGTGTATGTATCAGTTGAACAAGAATCGATAGCTGGAATGGTCGTGCAAGAAGACCAATTTGGTGAAGAAATGGCGATTTACTATTTGAGTAAACGGTTAACAAAATGTGAATGTAATTATTCTGCTATTGAAAAATTATGTCTTGCTTTATATTTTACATATACAAAACTAAAGGCTTATTTATGGTCTGTAACCGTTTATTTAATTTCTAAAGTAAATTTGGTTAAGTATATGTTTTCTCACCCTATTTGACACGAAAGGGTAGACCTTTGAAATTTAACATTATCAGAATTTGAAATACAATACATACCCCAAAAGACAATAAAAAATAGGCTTTGGCTAACTTTCTGACCGATCATCCATGCCTTAACATGCCTGAGGAGATTGAATTAAAAATCGATTCATTCAAATTAAAACCTTGGATTTTATATTTTGATTGATCAAAAACCTGTAAAGGTGCGGGGGTAGGGATATCATTGATAAATCCTTTAGAGATTTGTTACAAATTTGCGTTCACTTTGGATAGAATGTGTACCAATAATCAAGCTGAATACAAAACGTTAATTGTGGGCTTGGAGTTGATGATAGATATGGAAATAAAGAATGTGATTATTATGGGCTACTCTCAATTGGTAATTCACCAATTAATTGGTGATTTTAGGTGCCAAAGTGATTCCATTGTAAGTCAATACGAAATCGCTCAAGAATTGTTTGAAGAATTTGATCAAGTAGAGTTTCAATGTGTTAATAGGATGTATAATGACATGCAAACGAGTTGGCCCAAATGGTTTCAGGTTATTCAAAAGCTTTAAATTGGGAATCTACTTGTGAATATGGAGTAATATTGCATGTAGTACAAAGGAGGGCAAGAAAGATCGGAGTTCATTGCATACAAGATGGAGATGCAATAGATTGGGGGGTTGAGGTTAAAAGGTTCTTCAAAGAACCTAATAAGGAAAATAATAGAAAAATGAAGTTGCGTTCGTTGAATTATATGTTGATAGATGAAGAGTTGTTTAAGAAAGGCTCAGATGGTATACTACTAAAATGTGTGAGTTTGCAAGAAGCCAAAACGATTATGGCTAAGGTACATGAAGGGATATGTGGAGCTCATCAAGGTGGCCAAAGGATGAGATGGCTGATTATTAGGAGTGGATATTTCTGACCCAAAATGGGAAAATCATGTGTTCAATATGCAAAGAGTTGTTTAGCGTGCCAAAAGCATGGTCAAATACAAATAGCGCCAGCAAGAGAAATGACATCCATTATTAAACTCTGGCCGTTCAAAGGTTAGACGATAAACCTGATAGGGAAGATTTATCCCCAATCGTCCAATCAACATACATTTTTAATAGTTGTAACATATTTCTTCACTAAATGGATAGAAGCAATACCTTTAAAGGAGATTTCCCAGAAGAGTGTTATAGATTTTACTCATGATCATATTATTTATAGATTTGGGATTCCATAAACTTTGATGGTGGATCACGGGAATTCCCTGAATGGAAATCAAGCGAAGGAGTTCTTAAACGAGTTTGGAGTGAAGTTGGTAAACTCCACGCCATATTACGCTCAATCTAACAGACATGCAGAATCTTCTAATAAGATTCTAAAAATAACATAATGAAAATGGTAAATGAAAATGCCAGAAATTGACACGAATGTTTAAACAAAGCTTATGGGCTTATAGGACGTCACCTCGTTCAAGTACCAAAGTTACTCCTTTTCAACTTACTTATGGATATGGGACTATTTTGCCTATGGAAATTAATGTGCAGTCAATCAGAACGTGTTTACAATATAAGTTAAGTGATGGTGAATATGTCGAGTCATTAATCCAAAACCTATTGGAGTTGGACGAATTAAAGTTGGACGTCCTAAATAAATTACAAATTCAAAAACAAAGGATGACTAAATTTTACAACAAAAAAGTTATAGTCAAATCTTTTAGCTTGAGCGAATTGGTTTGGAAAACAATACTCTCTTTGGATAACAAAGATCCAAAGTATGACAAGTGCGCCCAATTGGGAAGGGTCATATAAAGTGAATAGTGTATTGCCTAACGGAGCCTATCATTTGGAGGATTTAGACGGCATCGAGCATATGAGATTCATTAATGATAAATATTTAAAAAAATATGTTCCATCCTTATGGGAAAGTGAACAAATAAAGGAACAATTAAATAATTGATGAATGAATAGCCCATAGCAGCTTACTATTCGAGGAGGAGATGGTGGAGCATCAAGTTGTGGAAAATAGGCTCTCAACCACAATTGAGCAAGCCAAGAGGCCCACTGCTAGTGGAAGACGCACCATTCTTTAATTGAAATTGGAGAGAAGTCATGTCTCTATAAAAGGCGGTTAAAAAGAATGAACACAAATCCAAAGACCTGCCACGCGCCAACTCGTGCTATAGAGGCAGATAACTCATAGAGGATTTCAAGCTGGGGACACAAAGAACATATATATAAAGCCAGACTTGAAGAAAAGTCACTCGCTCAACATGAGTAGGCTCAGCGAGGCAGTATAAAGGCCTTGTATGCTTGAGTATGATTCAGTAAGCTTCTTGTCAAACTTAGGGGTAACACTGAAAATGAAAATAACGGAAAGATGGTATCGCCCAAGGGTGACAGATTTACTAGGACTCCAACATCCCTTAGAGTAGTAGACATTGGGCCAAGAAGGAAAACAAAAGTGTTGTACTCAGAAGACCAAAAACTCAGGGTGATTGGAAAAAGTACTAGGTCATAAGTTGGGGGATACTGGGTAATTTCTAATAGGTCCAAAATCTTAGCACGATCAAAAACTTCTTTGGTGGGACCATGATTCACCATACGTGCATGCCATCTACGAAAACTGGGATCAGTTTTTGGCCAAGTACGAATACTTTTCTCGTGAATTGGCTTCAATTGTAGGGAGTTCAGAAATTGAGGGTTTTTAGTGCAAGGGAATAGTTGACCCACCTCGCTCGTCCGACCGATTCAGCATCATTGAATGATGGATCTAGATAGAACTCATGAAGGTCAAGGTTAGATTGTGAAAGGAAGTTTGAATCCATATACGGTCTAGTAAGAAGGTTTTTGAAGTCCTCAAAACTGAAGGAATCATCGGAATGAGTTTGTGAAGTCGCCATTTGATGCAAAATACAGACGTTGTGAAAGGTTTTTGAGAAGCGTAGTGAGGAGGCAAGACAATGAACAGTAACCTTTATAGAAACGCACGATGTAAAGATGTGAAGGTAATGGCGCGATGAAGTGGCTTGTCTTTTGGGTTTATAGGGGTGTGTAACGATTACACCTTTTCAGGCTATAGAATGATTATCGCCAAATGGAAATAATGATTGAAATTCTTGGAAATTTCATGTATTGCTGAAAAATACAAGGAAGAATATGACAAAGATTAATAATTGATATTAATTCTGCCATATTGAAGGGTAATTGTTGACATATAAAAAGTGTAGCCCAAATTGAATAGTCCAAAGAATGAAGCCCAATTAGGAAATTCAGGATGAAGGTCCAAATAGGACCATTATGAAATGTAGTGGAGGCCCACGAATAAAGTACCATCATCGCCCAAGCTTGCAATACGCCCAGGATTTGAGCGAATGAAGTGTCTTACTGTCCCCCAGAGCGATGATCTCGTTCTCGCCCAAACTTTTGAGTCGCTCAGGATTTGAGCGAATATAAGGTGTCACGATTATCCTGTACGACAGTTATTGAAGCGGTTATTTAGCAACCTTATCACACCCCATGATCCAAGAATCCCAGTTGCAGGCAGTTAAACGACAAGAGTAATGACAACAGTTAGAGACAGCAGTTCTATGACAAGTCAGCCATCATGAAGAAAATGGATAGTTATAGAGCAGCAAGCAGTTTTCAAGCAATTTTTCACAAAGAAACTATTAAAGGAGCATAAAAAGAAAAGGAAAACATAGAAGAAAAGGACCCCGAATCAAACACTCTCCACAGAAAATATGTAATTTAATTTTTTAGTTAACTTTAAAACATTTTTTTTTAGTACTCGTGTGCTTGCGTCCCTTGGAGGCATTCAATTTTCTTTCCAATTGTAATCTTCACCAATAAAGCACCCCTTTTTGAGACTTTGTCTCAAGAGTTTTGTTCCTTACACAATCGTCTGAACCTTTCTTTTAATTGTTAGCAACAACCAGCGCGAAACAGACTAAATTAAGGAAAGACAATATTAATTGAATCTATCCTTAAATTCATCTAGTTAACTAATCTGAAAATATCTAGGATGAAAAACAACAAGCTGCAATTATGTTGAAGACTAGTGTGAGCACGTGCAATGCACGTGTTGTATAGTTTAACTGAGTATTTAATAGTGTGGAGTGATTTGAATACTTTTTTTAAAAATATAAGTAAGGTATTGTTTGTATAATTATATGAATTGAATTTTTGATTTGCTAATCTTTTTTATACACTCCTCAGAAAAACAAAACAAAACAAAGCACCTGACAAATGAAGGAAAGTTGGTGGCCAGATTTGAAGAGGAAAAGAAAGCCAAGAATTGAACTGTATCAAAAATGGCATGACTTGTTTATAAAACAAAATACTACAAGTGAAATAAGTTTGAGCATGTCTAATGCCTTAAATGTAATTTGGAAGAATACGGTAGTAATTAGAAAATATTCTACTATTTTTATTAAACTTTTCTGTCTCTTACGCGACTAAAAAAATTCCGCTATCTCCAGTTCTACAAGTTTTGTTTCATTGGATAGTACCTGTAGTGAAGTTCTCCAACATTGTTGCACGATAGTTTTGTCCATTCATTTGGTCGAATGTTATGAGCGCAAAAATGGAAGAAAAAAATCGAGAATTTGGAAACTAAATGTAATAATGAGAAGTGAGAATTGTTAAATAAAGATGGATTAAAACCATTGATTTCTAAGGGTATCGCCACCAATATTTGCACAAGTGGCAAGCACATGCACAAAAAATGTGTCAATATATAAAGATAATACTTGTACTTTTTCCTAGGAAATATGCTTGTAGGTTAAGAAGTAAGAGAGAAAGTAGTCAAAGTTGTCAAAGTACAGCAGTATAGATTTTCATATAATATTGAAGTTTTTGACGTGTTATTTTTGTGATTTGATTGTCTTGCATAATTTATTTTTTGCGTAAATATGTTCCCAAAGCGACGGTAAAAAAATTGCCTTAAGTAATTGGAGATAAATACAAAATCTTGGAAATAAATGATTGAAAAAAAAAGAACTTGTATATATTTAAAGGAAAAGTGGTATGTTAATTAATTTTGATCTATTTTTTATGTAATAAATTGTGCTATATTAAGAATCAATGCTTATATTGTAGATTAAAATTTTGATACTGAAACTAAGGCAATAACATATTCTTTGAGCAGGTTCCCTTTGTTTAATAGCTAATCATTTAGGGCTAATATAAATGAATGTGGGAGGAGGTTTTTGTGTGGTGGAAAAAACAAAACACGAGGTGTGAATATTTTTGTACATTTTTTCATCTTAATTTTACTAAAATATTATCTTAGTTAGCAAAAAATGAGTAGCAATAGGAGTACCTTTCACATGAAGGTAAGACACTATAAATATATGTGTTTCTATAACTATATTGCTGGTTTTGTTTGTTCATTATTCTTTGTCGGGTTTGAGATTAGGTTTAATCCATAACATGTGTCTTTGAATTAATAGCATCGAAGATTAAATGAGAAAAGTATATGATACATAATTTATGAAATTGCAACCACTAATTATCATATAAACCAAACACAAAACAGGGAATTATGAAACTTCATTACACAATAAGTCAAGTACATACAAGATCTTTATTGAAGTTTTGTGCTTACAAATCGAAGCCAAACCCAACTTTGTCTTTTTATACTTTTCTAATGTTTAAGTTGTAGAGTCTAGTTACGTACATATAATTCTGCTTTTATTAAATTTAATGTCTAGTGATGAAGATAAAAAGAAATGCAAAGGATGAATCACATATAAAAGCTCAAGAATGTCAACGTGGGAATCTTTGTCGTTATTCAAATATGATGATAATGATGCATAGTGAAGTCAAAAGATGAGAAACATGGAGAAATTCCTCCATCCAAGCTTGGATGGAGGAATGTCTCCTGGCCTCCATTCGTGGATGGAAACATGGTGAAATTCACTCCATCCAAGCTTGGATGGAGGAATTTCTCTTAGCCTCCATTCTTGGATGGAAACATGGAGAAATTCTTCCATCCAAAGCTTGGATGGAGGAAGAAATTCCTCCATCCAAGCTTGGATGGAGGAATTTCTCCTAGCCTCCATTCTTGGATGGAAACATGGAGAAATTCCTCCATCCAAGAAGAAATTCCTCCATCCAAGCTTGGATGGAGGAATTTCTCCTAGCCTCCATTCTTGGATGGACACATGGAGAAATTCCTCCATCCATGGAGGAATTTCTCATAGCCTCCATCCAATGATGGAGGCAAGAAGAAATGCCTCCATCCTGGGAGAAATGGAGGAAAATCAGAGATGTTATGGTTAAAAAGAATTGGTAACACTGCATATGATTTTTAGCCTGCAAAATATCCTAAATTTAATATCATCTTTGTCATGCAAGGAGGATTCGGTGGAAAAAACAAAACACAGAGGTGTGAATATTTTTTGTACATTTTTTCATCTCAATTTTACTAAAATATTATCTTAGTTAGCAAAAAATGAGTAGCAATAAGAGTACCTTTCACATGAATGTAAGACACTATAAATATATGTGTTTCTATAAGTATATTCTTTGGTTTTGTTTGTTCATTATTGTCTTAGCATCGGAGTTTGAGATTAGGTTTAATCCATAACATGTGTCTTGAATTAATAGCATCGGGAGATTAAATGAGAAAAGTATATGATACATAATTTATGAAATTGCAACCACTAATTATCATATAAACCAAACACAAATCGGGAATTATGAAACTTCATTACACAGCCAAGTCAAATACACATACAAGATCTTTATTGAAGTTTTGTGCTTACAAATTGAAGTCAAACCCAACTTTGTCTTTTTATACTTTTTCTAATGTTTAAATTTGTAGAGTCTAGTTCTTGTACATATAATTCTTGCTTTTATTAAATTTAATGTCTAGTGATGAAGATAAAAGAAATGCAAAGGATGAATCACATATAAAAGCTCAAGAATGTCAACATGGGAATGCTGTCGTTATTCAAATATGGTGATAATGATGCATAATTGAAGTCAAAAGATGAGAAGATTAAACATGAATACTAAAATGTAATTTGTACAATAACAAAAGCTGACAATTGGAGTATAAAGTTTATGGCAAAGCATTAAGGTACATTCCTACACAATGGACTCCATACAAGGATGGAAAATGCCTCCATCCGATGGAGGCATTTCTTTTAGCCTCCATCCAAGGATGGAAGCATGGAGAAATTCCTCCATCCAGCATGGAGAAATTCCTCCATCCAAGCTTGGATGGAGGAATTTCTCCTAGCCTCCATTCTTGGATGGACACATGGAGAAATTCCTCCATCCAAGCTTGGATGGAGGAATTTCTCCTAGCTTCCATCCAAGGATGGAGGCAAGAAGAAATGCCTCCATCTGGGAGAAATGGAGAAAATCGAGATGTTATGGTTAAAAAGAATTGGTAACACTACATATGATTTTTAGCACTGCAAAATATCCTAAATTTAATATCATCTTTGTCATACAAAGAGAATTAAATGAGATAAAAAAACTATTATGCTTCCATTCGGGATGGACTCCATCCAAGGATGGAAAATGCCTCCATCTAAGCTAGGATGGAGGCATTTCTTCTAGCCTCCATCCTTGGATGGAAGCATGGAGAAATTCCTCCATCCAAGCTTGGATGGAGGAATTTGTCTAGCCTCCATCCTTGGATGGAGACATGGAGAAATGCCTCCATCCAAGCTTGGATGGAGGAATTTCTCCTAGCTTCCATCCTTGGATGGAGACATATGAATTTCTCCTTGGAGGCAAGGAGAAATGCCTCCATCTGGGAGAAATGGAGGACAAGCTGAATGCGGGAAAATGACTCCATGTGGGCTAGATTTTTAGAATTATAGGCATATTTTTCATGCAAGAAAATTCATTTGTCCAGAAAATATACCTTAAATTCGGTTATTTGATTAGGAGTAATTCGGTTATTTTATGCAAACTCGAAACTCCAGACCTTTCTTAGGAATTTTGATTATGCTTATGTTTGTACTTTCATGCCAAGCTTCGCGCAATACTTCTTACGGAGATAAGAGAGCAACTTGCTTCTTGTTATTAAATGTGATTGAGGCACTTTTAGTTTTTTAGCAAGGTAAAACAAAAGATGCGATGGCTATTTGGAAAATCGAAACATAGAAGCCGATGCTATCGCGGTGAATGGATAATGTAGTTACTCTGGTTATCCGTGAGTTCATTCAATAAAATGCTATATTTTACTTACGCACGAATCGCTATAAATAAGCAAATCAAATGTTTAGCACTTCCATTAAACAATTTACCAATATAAATCATACTTCTATGCAACTTCATAATTTGGTTACTAACATGATGGCTCACAACATCACAAGAGTAAATGAATTCTTGAAATTGACATTCATCGATTTTTAACGAACAATTTACGGCTAAACATTTTTCTTAACTACGGTTTTTTTAATGTTTCAACATCTATATACAGGAGTCACCAATGTTACATTGGATGGTGTACATCAAATGAAACGAGAAAAAAAGGACCAATTTCTCAAGCTACCCATAGTGCGGCTTCTTGGCGGCAAGCGGTGTGCTTGATATATTAACACCACCATTATATATTGGCTGTATCTCCTTAGGCACTCTGTTAGAGAATTATACGGTATGGGCGAGTTAATTCAATTACATCGCCTATTTTTAGCTTGCGAGTGGGATCATAGACTTGTTCATGGTTCAGCAGGCCTTAGCTTCACCTTAAGAGGAAAAGAGTTTCTTGGGAACTCTTAAGCGATATCGCAAATCCAAACGAGATAATACGTCATGTTTGGTATCATAAAATTACACACTTATGCACTACGGCCAAAAAAACCCCATATGACATGGAACGGGACAAAACCATCCAAAAAGAACAATAAGATATAAGATTAGCACCCCACATGACAAATCCAATGAAACTACTCGTTAAAAGAGAAGGTTTTGCCTCGAAGAGAACAAATTCGTGGAACTTTGGAAGTTTTTTCTTATTTTTGAGAAGTAACCAATTCCTAGTTTCAAAGATTGAGATGAAGTATTACGACAAGGTAAGACTAAGAAATAATAGGCGAATTGAACTTCCACACTTAGCGAGAAATGCCATAATAAATTCTAGTACGGGAAAAATTTTGACACACAAAAATATTTAAGCGTGTAGATGCCGAAGAATTGAAAGAAAATAGACCAACCTTTATATTTGCTCTGTGAACAAAACTCTCTCATTCCCAAAATCCTCCTTCGCCTATGATTATCCTGTGCAAAAAATTTAATTCACTACCTCAATCTATATATGAGTTCAATCATACATTCTACATTTCACCAGAAGTAAACATGACGTTAAAACAAACAAAGTTTTAATCTTTGACTCATTGTAATCACAAATTCAAAAACTATACAATTACAAACAAAAAAGTCAAGAAACCTTGAAAGTCCTTGAAGCTTCTTTAAACTTGCCAATCTCAAATTCGCGACACCTCGTCTATAATAACCTGTACAAATTAGCAAATCTAAACACATCAATTAATTTCCGGAAAACAAAAGGAATCAAATGTCTTTGTCATTCAAGCAAAAAAATAATGTGAAAACCGAGTATTGACTAAATGTCAAAATGCTAATAAACATAACATTTCTAAGCGACTTGCCACGTACGTTTAGCAAATGTGTTTTCAAGAATAGTAAATACAAACTTATGCAACATAAAATTCTCGAGTAATCTTTTTTCCTTTGTTTTTCTTTCTCAAGCAATCTTCCTTTCTTTGGGGAAAATTTAAATTTTAGCTTTCAAAATACAATTATGAATCACACAACAAAAAAACCTAACATCTAATAATGAATCACTAAAAATAAATTAAATTAACTACTAATACCTACCAAATAGTTTGTGGTTAGGTTACACTATGTTTTAAAGATTCCAACTATTTCACTTGTTCATATTCCTTTCGAGTTCTATTTGTATTAATATTTTTCCCCTTTTTGTTTCTTCGTCGTCTTAATTTATATTTATCTTTTTTTTGGGTGTGTGTGTTTATAAAAGTTGAGCAAATTTAAAATTTTAGCTTCAATTTTGTTTGTCTTTCTATTTTGACATTACATGAGAAATAGCTCCAAAAATGCATGCGATTATTTCCTTGTTGTCCTTGTATACACCATTTTTGTTAAGATTATTTCGTGATAGCAAACTCCAACGGCGAGACAAGGCTATCGACATAGATTAATAGATATAGATTACTTGCAATAAAGTGAACTCATATCACCGAAAAAACACATATTTTTGCGATAATTACAGCTTCTTTTTATATCACATGATATTAAACTCTAAACGATTAAGCAAATTATGCCTCGGCTAAAAATTATCAGAGAAAGACAGAGGTCAACCTTAAGCTTAAGCTTCCCATATGACCATCACACACAAAGTTATGATACTAACTCAGAGTTTTCCACTTATTTTAGTTTAGTCATATGAGATAATGCAACCTACGAATCAACAAAAAGAATATGATGGTGGAAGGGTCATATAACTCATACTGATGTTAAAATCAGGTACCTCGGTGATATCGACCGAGGTAAATCATGAGAAAAGTTATTTAATGTTTACGCAGCGATGTTAGCACCTCTTCCATACGAAACCCAAAAGAAATTGTAAACGACCAAAACGCAGAATTATAAGCCCATAAATCCACATATGAATAATGAGAAATTAATCAAAGCCGACAAAGCAATTGAGCAAATAACAAGCCGGACACGACCAAACCAAGAAATGTATAGCGATAAATTACAAATAAAATAAGCTACTATCTCTATGGAAAGCTGAAATTTCTTCCTCCTCTGCCGCCCCCCTCTCTCTGTGAACCAAACTCAGTGTAAGATAAATTATTCAACCTATTAGTTTATAACAAAACTTGAATCCCTACTATATTAATGTAAAACTATCAGAAGGAAAATATAAAACCTTCGAATGTGACTTGGAAAACTTCCATTCAAACCTTAATTGATTTTTATCAAGTTCCAATCCCAAAAAACCACCGCAAGAAGCAATTGATACGGGTAATAGAAAGATACCCATTCACTAATAACACTTGCAAAGAATATTTCGAACAAAGAGCGGCTATACAACCTTCTTAAAAATTAAGCAAATCGAGAAATTGGAGCATACTCGTCTGCGGGAGGAGGCAACAACAAAGGCACCTTCCAAGCCGAGCCGTTCCGCGATGCTGAAGCCGATGCCCTGAGTCGAAGCCGTGACTATAGCCACCTTCCCTTCAAATCTCTTCCCAATCTTCTCCATTTGCTTTCTTTCTTCTCTTTACAATTAGTTTTGAGATAATAAAAATTCGAACTTTATAATGCGCGAAAGGAGAAAACGACGAAGAGGAAGGAATCGAAGCACCAAATATCATACTTACATGTATATGTCTCAATTAGGGTTCGAGCGAGAGAATGCATCGGCTGGCGATGGAGTTGGAGATCTGTTGATTGTCGCGAGAGAGAGGAGAGAGCGAGAGAAATTAGGGTTAAGTCGAGTGAGAAGAGTTGTCGAGAGATGGAGGCGGTGGAACAATTTTCATTGCCGGATTGAGGAGGATATTTTGCAGAGAAAATAGGGCAGGAGTGCTGTAAATAGTAGGAAAATGTGTTCAACAAAACGGCGTCGTATTGGGCGACGATGACGTGGCAAAGTGGCTCTTTTAGTATAGTTAGGATACTTACCCTCTATTTAGTCAGTATTCATTATAGTATGAATATTAAGTCAATAATAAAGATTGTAAAAGTATGACACAAATTTTTTCAACATATTTTGATCGAGTGTGAGATACAAATGAACGGTTGATTGGATTGCCGTTGTGATCTTCAATAGGTTTCATTGTTCTCATTATTTAAGATGTATATTTGCATAAAAAGGAAATATTTAACCACTTACGTAGAGACAAAAGTTTTCGAGTGCTAGTCTCTTACTTTTAAACATTTTAGCTCAAGATTGTAATTTTACTTACAGAAACACAAATAGATTTGAGTTATAATAGCACGAATCAACAAATTCATAATTTCTTGAAAATAAACTTGTTTATTCTAGTAATTAGCCTCTGTTTGGTAGGCATTCTTACAATAAAAATGCATTTTTTGGGTTACATCAAGACTTTGCTACAGTAAAAACTCATTATTTGACTGTCCACTTTTCCCTCTTATCCCAATTTTACCCTTTTGCATGTGCTAGTTTTCATTGCTTTCCATGACAATAAAAGGGTAAAATCGTCACACTGCACTGCTGTGTCTGCTGATGTTACAGTGAATATTGTACTGGTTGTCTGCTGAACCTGTACCAACGGTCCAATTTTTTCTAAATTGCTAAAAGAAAATGAGCCCCAAACAGAGGCTTAGTCAAATTCTTGGCTAATTGTTTTTATAAAATAGTAGTAATTTTTCTTTACAACCGAATTTGAAATTAAGACATTTTTTGGTCTAAAGAATGCATAGTATTCTTGAACATTTTCTTTACAAATTCGGTATTTGGGAATGATTTCTTACCTATCCTTATTTAGCATTCAATACCAAAACGTCAATATCCTAAAACTCTTCCAAAACCTCCTATATTTATTTTTGTCTAGGATTCCTCCAGAGAATCCTAACATCTAAAGGAATAAGGGTTCGGTCAAAGAAGAAGTATATAAAAATTGACTATTTATTATGCATGCTTGATGAGGTTAGTGTGGAGGAACATACACTTGTGTATTTGGAACGTTTGGATAGTCGGCGATCAAAGAAAATGACATAACTTTTGCATATAGTGTCCGTTTTGGGCCCATGATCCAATTCTGGAAAGTTCGCGACGATTCCCATTGAACTCACAGCTTCGCTGTGATGTATGAGGGATTTTTGACGTTTGAATTCGTTTGCTAAGTCAAAATGGCACTTAATGTTTCTTAGTTCATTATTTTCAGTATTTATTTATTTTGCTTTGTAACCCATCTCATTAAGGGACTACTGGCCCAATAGGTTATTTGTTCTTTTAGTATTTAAGACTCTAAAACGTCTTGTAGGGTTTTTTTTGGTCTTTCATGAAATAAGAAAAAATGTTTATTTTCTTAAGGTGCAACCCATTTGTTAGTGTGTTTGCAAATTCTATCTACATCAATGCTCAAATTATTACTGAGTTTTTTGTATAAAACAATTTGTATCGCAGTTAACTTTTTGAACTCTGGAATTCTTAAAATCTGTTTTATATACACGTTTTATTTGAAAATTGTCTTGACTAAAAGTGTATAGTGGAATTTTACATTGTGCGGTGTTTTAAAAGAGTTGCATGTAAAGATTCTTAAAACTATACTCTTCTGAATGCTATGTTTCTTGAAAACAAATGCCTTAACACCAAAGAATAATTGTTGTCTTGTGTGTTATTTCTCTATTGTGTGATGTTACTCACACAATAATAAAAACACAACACATCTAGTTTCTTTCAAATTGGGATAACTACTAAAATTGATGAAAAAGGTCTCGAATGGCATGAGTAGGTTTTCAACCTTTAATTTCTATTAGGTTTCTCCCTTATCTTTTATTTTTATAGCACTTAAGTTTCCTGTTAATTATTTTAGGCTTTTATAAAACATCCTATACGTTACATGTTTTGCCCAAAAACATCAATGTTCTTTCATTTTTGGCTCAATATCCCCTCAAATCAAGCAAACGTTGTACAAAAAATCCTCCTGTCCAAGTTCTCCATTAAAATAGTGAATTTACCATCTTTAAATAAACAAAAAGAGAAGAATGAATGAAAAGAAAGAATAAAGAAATAATTGTAGTTAGTCCCAATTTTTTTTTTTTTCAAAAAGTGCAAATGGGTCCCAATTTAAAAAGGAAATAAAAAGGGTGAATCGCAGCCACGGTATCAAACCTTTCATTTTTACCATTCATGATGAGATCTTTCAAAAAATCGCACTTATAGTCCAATCTAACGGAATTTGTTAGTTCATCTGTTAATTGACCAAAAAGTCAATAATTTGACCAAATTTTATAGGTTAAAATAGTAAATTTACATTTTCTATATTAAAACAATTAAAACCAAAAACCAAAAAAGAAAAAGAAAAAGAAATACACTTCATCTTCTTCACTCACCCCACACACACTTACTTTTTTTTTTTTTTACCTATTAGTCCGGCATGTAATTTGGTCCTGGATCCGTCCCTAGGAACCACTCACGTCCCCGACCACCATCACTCACGCCACCGTCTCTGCAATTAAGAGCTAGCAACCCGTCATGTTCCAATTCTTCAAATTCGAAGCAATTTTGCAAATCCTTCAAACTCACCATCAAAACTAATAGCTTTCCCCCTTCATCGCCCTAGAAGCCCATCAAGCCTAACTCATTTTTACCAAAACTCAGATGCACAAAGTCATTTTTCACCTCCAAAGCTGATGGAATAAGCCTACAATACTGTAATATCAATACCAAACAATTTGAATCTTTTGTTGCCAATAAACACGTTTTTGAGGAAATATAAGGAGGATTTTGAGCACCCCAAAAGAGAAAAAGTTCCTCATGTTGCTGATGATCCTGGAGATGAAATAAAACCCGCCCCAAATAGCCAATGGCAGAATCATGGAATTGGCATCGAATGCAGAACTTATTGTAGAAGAAGATGTGAATATGAATAATCTAAAGCCAACGAAGGATCATATAGATCTTGGCATTGGCAACAAAAGGAATTTTGTGTAAATTGTTTTGGTTTTGATAGCTTCATGAAATTTTTTTCTTTCCTTTGGACTTTGAAGTTGATTGCAGTCTGTTGAGATTGCTAACGATGTCGTTAATTGCAGACGCGGTGGCTATAAAGGTGGCGGTGGTGCGAGTGGCAATGGCCGAGATGATTTTTCTTTTTCTTTTTATGGCTTTGATTTTAATTATTTTAATATAGCAAAAGAAAATTTTACTATTTTAACTTTTGAAATTAGTCAAAATTTGGTCAAATTATTGACTTTGGTTAACTAACAAATGAACTCACATATTGCGCTAGATTGGACTGCAAGTGCGAATTTTTTAGATGTTGATATCATTAGTGTTACAAATGGAAGATTTGGTACCAAAGGGCGAGAAATCACTCCCTAGTATTGCACAAGGGATTTCTCCCCTTGGTAGTAGTTAATCTATAGGTACCAAAGGGCGAGAAATCTACTCGAATAATATTATACCCTTCATGATAATTCTTCGTTTCTCAAATTACCCAATTGCACCCGTATCCAAAAATTCCAAATTCTTCAACTAGTCATTATTTACCGATCACTAAATAAATCCATCTCACAAAAGAGAAAATAATGATGAATTCCCATGAATTTATTTTTAGAAATGACTTATGGAGCTCGGAGTAAATGGGTCAACATAGCTACTCTCCAATTTGCTCATTCGATTTAGCATACGAAGAATCTTCTGGAACCTTGAATTTGATAGTGGCGCTCTTCAATACCGTGTCGAATTCTTTAGAAAAATCATTAACCCAGTCTGTAGGGGAGGAAAGGGAGGGGACGTAGTTGGATAGCGATAGATGACATTGGTTAAGGGGAGAAAGAGATGTTTTAATTTTACTGTTCTTTTTTAATTGTTTAAGCCCCGTTTGGTGCATATTTTTGAAAAAAAAAATGCATTTTTACTGTTGATGTGATGATGAATGTGTGGTTGAAAAAGAATGAAAAATTATTGGTATGATAGAAAATATTATTTTATTGAAAAATGTATGGTTAAAAATGAGTAAAAGAATAAGAATGAAAAAAAATAATGTTGTTCAAACAAGGCCTAAAATGTATTTTTTGAAAAAAATTGAGACAGTATATGCAATTATTAACCTTATTTTTTTTTTTCCTTCATTCATTCATTCTTTCTTTTTATTTAAAGAGAAGGCTAAATTCATAATTTTAAAAGATTTTAATGGACAAATTGGATTATTTTTCTCAATATTTACTTGATACGAGGGGATATTGTGTTAAAATAAAATGATAGAATTATTTTGCATAAATAAAAAACATGTGAACGATTGGACTGATAATATTTTGATCACCGTTCCCATATAATCGTGGCTAAAGGCCAGAGTAGGTGTAAAGGCAACAGCCACACAAACACGACTTCACATAAATAAAAAAAATATTCAAAATTCTCAAATAATTCCATTCCTCTCTCTGTGCGTGGAAACAAAGGCAGAACAACAAAGGATTGAGAGAGAGAGAGGGGGGGTTAGGGCATCTGAATTTATTCCCTCTCTGAATCAAAGCCCTAACCTCTCTAATTCATTTCCGCATAAGGAAGATAACCCAATAATCTTGTTAATATATAAGCATATATGTATCTCCAGATGCAATAATTTGGGGAGAATTAAAGGAAAATGAGCGGTCAAGTGGCTCCGAGACGGAACAGTATGGTTCAGAAGCGGAATACGTCCACCCTAAGGAAGTCTTCAGCTCCTCCTTCTGAGAATGGTGCACCCTCCAATGGGGTGCAAACGAATCCTACCTCCCCTCCTCATTCGTGAGTTCCCTGCATCAATATGTATTTGTGTGTGAATGGTGTAATGTTTGTATTTTTTTTTATTTTTTTATTTTTGTTGGGGGCTTTAGTTAATTGTTGAGATGGATAAACAAATGAGTTGATAAGGTACGGTACAATATTTACTTGAAGGGTCAATTTTTTATATTTGTAAATTCGCCTTGTGATATATATATATATATATATATATACATGGACTGGTGCATGTATGTATTTTTTGTTTTGGGATAATGGGATGTTTGTGAATTTGTGAAGAATTAAGTTGGAAAATAATTAGTTGTGTGAGTCAGGTATAAGATTTACTCGAAGAGAAATTCGCTTTTTGAAGCTGTATATATGGATATATGTGTATAGACTGGTGTATATGTGTATTTTTTTGGGTGGGGTGGGGTGGGGGTGTGGGGGAATATTAGTGAAGTCGTTAAGAATTGAGTTGAATAAACAAGGAGTTGATAAACTAAGGTACAATGTTTCACTTGAAGGTTCAGTCTTTGTTATTTGTGAAATTCATTTTGTGAATATGTATATTATATATGTGTATGGACGAGTGAGTATGTGTTTTTAAGGTTGTTAGTGAATTTATTAAAAATTGAGTTGAGTTGGATAAACGGCTCATAGAGTAAGGTTTAATATTTACTTGGGAGTTTTCAGTCTTATGAATATGCATATAAATGTATATGTGTGTGAGTGTGAGTGTGAGTGTGAGTGAATGGGTGTATATGTGTATATTTGTTTTGGGGTTTTAGTGAATTCATTAAGAATTGAGTTGGATTAACAAGATTACTTGATCTAGTAATCCTGTGTTCCACTCTATATGAGCCATATGTACAACAGTAAGTATAATAATTACATGGAAGGTTCGTTTTTGATATTTGTGAAATTTGGTTTGTGGGAAATGTACTGTTGCATATGCCTACGTAGTTAAATTTTGGAAGCTAATTAACTAGTCTTTGTGGATCTTTTTGTTACTACATTTGCCACGTCTGCTAAAGAAATGAAGTGAAACAGCATTGGAGGAATAATAATTGAGAATTTAACAATCTTCACTATTCTTTAAGATAGCAATTGATATTGGATTGCGTGTGTTTTTTCCAATATCAAGATTTCTTGTTATAGAAGATTCATGTGTTCTTTTTTCTAATTTTCTGAAAATCAGTTATTGTCTGAATGCAGATGGATTAAAATTTGTTATGGGAATGTAAATCACTTGTCTCGTATGGCCTGCCACTGGTTGAGAGGGTGATAGATAGAGTGACCAAAATAATATGTAGTTGATACTTGGTTTAATTAGTTGCAACTTGCAAATGGAGTTTATTTTCTTTTACATTTCTCTTTTCGTGGAAGGCTGTTTATCTGAAATTAGACAGTAACTGCAGTACAAAAAAACCATATGACTCCTATCTCACGTAAATGCCCTATAGAACCGGTTGTTTAATATGACTATGTTTCTAAATCTGTGTGTTGATGCTAGCGTTTTGATTGAATTGGGTGCGTGTATCTTTGGATCTTATATATTGTATTACAGTTTTAAGCTACAATAATTTAACCGCTGTCCCTCATGCATATTTCCCTGTATCGTGCTATGAACAGATGAAAACTGCAAGGGTTATTTCTTGTTTTTTTGCATCTTCTATATTGATTATTTATATGCATGACTAGGTCTGTTGGGGAGAGGACAGTTAAGAAGCTTAGGTTATCAAAGGCACTTACAATTCCTGAGGGGACCACAGTGTCGGATGCCTGTCGGAGGATGGCAGCCAGACGTGTTGATGCTGTGCTGCTAACTGATGCTAATGCCCTGCTCTCAGGCATTGTAACTGACAAGGTATTTATGTTCTGAGCGTGCAGTGCATAATTCTTGAGTGCAAAATGTTGTGTTATTTGTTTTAGATTCATGATTTGATGTGTATGTTAACGGGAAGCAAGAACTCTTAGGTAATGTAGCTAAATATGCTAATGCAGTAAGCATGGAAATGGTACAGTTACTCTATCATTGCCCACCCCCATCTACCCGAGTAAAAGGTTCAGATGTTGAGTGCTTTGGTTATATTTTAGGAAGGCTGATGTGTGTGTCAATTATTTATTTATTTATTTAGTTTTTGTGTAGGACATTGCTACTAGGGTTATAGCTGAGGAGTTGAGGCCAGATCAGACGGTAATTTCCAAAGTGATGACGAGGAATCCCATTTTTGTGACTTCAGATACTTTGGCCATTGAGGCCCTTCAGAAGATGGTCCAAGGTTGCTTTTCCTGTGGCTTCTATTTTGCTTATATATATATATATTTTTTTTTATGCTTGGAAAGGGTTGTATGATTTAAGAGTGAACACAATTTTGTTAAGTTGTTCTTGAAGTATCATGCTTATATCACCGTAAGCATAATTTATTGTGGAATGAATGGGTAACCTCTTCAGAAGAGTGTGATGGTACTGAAATGGAAATGACCATTACAGTGTTGCTTTGGCCTTAGAAGGTAATATGATGAAATTGGTATTGGAGATGGTGATATTATATGCTCATAAAGAACCAAAAAAGAGAGTATGAATGATTTCGGGATGGACAGATCACTATAGTTATGCATGGTATGAAAAGGCGGTCCTGAGAGGCGCGCCTCAGTGTGAGGCGTATATGTTTCGCCTCGAGGCGTTTGTTTTTGAGGCAAAAATAGGAGGCATGCGCCTCTAAAGCTGAGGCGCACGCCTCACGGCTCGCGCCTCACGAGGCATGAGGCGTGCGCCTCTCTTAAATTTTTTTTTCTTTTCAAATTTATTAATACAAATTAGAAATAGCATTTTTTTTAAAGAGAAAAGGACCATTTAAAAAGCTATTTTTGGCCCAAACAAAGCAACAAAAAACCTAGAAAAATAAATGATATAGGAAGCCAAAATTTCAAAAGAACTGAAAAGTCAGAAAACCAAAAAAAGGACCGTCTTCTTCATCTTCTGCTTTGGCCGGCCTCACTGGTTTCATTCATCAGGTATTTCTTGTTCTTTCTTCTCCTCCTCCTCCTCCTCCTCCTCCATCTACTGTATCATATCACTGCATTCATCTTCTAGTTGTGCCGGCGTCACCTGGTTTCACTGTCTTTCATCAGCCATCGGGCATTCGGTTCAGAACAAATCTTGCATGCAATAACCAGCATTCATTTCGATATCCTGCACCAGTTTTCTAATGACCAATGTGAAGCATTTACTTAATTTTTTGTTAAATAATCATCTCATTAATTATTTTTTGTCTTGTTCACGTTACCGTGCGATATTGCATCAGTTGTTATAGACTTCAAAATCTGAATTTAATTGAACTTTTGTCTGACTTTCGGTACATCGAATATTCAACAAATCTCGGGATAAACACTCCAGGATGATTAGAAGTTAGTTTTACTGTTTATTTTTGCTCATATGCGTGCAAAAAATCATTTTATAGGTTCCATGACATTGACTTTCTTTCTGGAATTTGGTTCTGGAATTCATTGTGAGAGTACTTATATACCAATAATTGTACCAACATGCTTCTGGAATTCATCTGTGTATGCATATATGATGTGTTAAACTGATAATTAAATTTGTTAAATAGACTCACACAACTTTTATTTTTTGTATCATTTTATAATTCTCACTTAGATTTTTTGTTTTTGATGAGGCTTACGCCTCAAACCGCCTCGAGGCTTACGCCTCGCCTCAAAAAGAAAAAACGCCTCAATACTTAGTTCTGCCTTTTTAAACTATGTAGTTATGTCATTTGTGCCTTGAACTTGCATGATTTTTCCTTTTTACATCTTTTAGTCGAAGTTAAGATTTCTCGCTACTTGTAAGATTATATTTTATAAACTGGTTTACTTATTTTTACATCACTCTTTAAGTTTTTATCCTTCCACTTTCTACCAACTTAATTTCCCTGGATGTTATTCTTAGATTATCATTTATCAACTCTTGATGTTGACTTAGTTACTGATATTTGACATCAAGTAACTTTTTGGGCCATCGACCTTTTTGAATGTATTTTTTTACTTATAATTACCACCAAAAAGTAATCAGTGTTTTTATTTATCCCTGGTTGTTTCTTTTACATTTAACAGGAAAATTTAGGCACCTTCCCGTTGTTGAAAATGGTGAAGTTATAGCTCTGTTAGATATTACAAAATGCCTTTATGATGCTATATCAAGAATGGAGAAGGCTGCAGAGCAGGGGAGCGCGATTGCGGCAGCAGTTGAAGGAGTGGAACGCCAATTTGGAAGCAATTTCTCCGGTTAGTTCATACTTGAATGGTCATTTGCTTTGGAATATTGATTGGCAAGGAATTTTAGCTGTAGTAGTGCTAATTGAAATTTATTATCTTCTTTTTGAGTAGTTTTTTTTATTTTATGTTCTTACACGTATCATTATCATGTGAAGTGAAGAACAAACACACAAAATTTAGAGGATGTTTGGTGGAGATTAAAATTAGATTTTTAGTAGATTGTTATAGAAGTTTTTGAAATGTGTGGTTGAAAAGTTGTGGGACCATAGAAGATGTGGTTAATATTGATTGTTTGACTTTGACTTGTATTAAAATCAGATTTTAATTTGGATCAAACATGGGCTTTATGTGCGTTGCATTATTCATTCTATGAATATTGGATTTTCTTATGGCATCCCACATTTTATAGACAAATAGAATGTGTATTGTGGAAGCCCTGAAGTGAAGGCTGATAGGCGCATAGTTTGAAAAAACGTAAACGGGTACCGAGGCGTTTTTTTGTAATGAGGCGAGACGTAAGCCTCAAAACGTTTTAAGGCGTAAGCCTCACCACAAACAAAACAGGTGCAATCTGCCGAACAAAATAGGTGCAATCTAGTGACGATGCACTGAACAAGAAAAAAATCAAGTAAAGTCTAGTGAAACAATTTTAAATTGTAAGTCACTAGAAGAAGGCAGAAGCAAAGGAGAAAAGAGACATAGAAGCAACACTTGAGGACCTCTTTTAAGCGAAGGATTGAAGATAAGTTTTCTGGTTGTCGTTTAGTTCTGGGAAGATTTCTGACTGCTGTGTAGTTCTCGCCATCTAGGAAGATTTCTGTCTGCCGCCGTGTAGAAGGATTTCTGGCTGTCTTTTGGTATTCTAGATATTTTAATATTTTGCTTGGCCCAAAATATCTTTTTAAATGGGTCCTTCTCTTTTTTAAAGAGGGCTTTTTTTAATTCCTTTTCAAAAACTTGAAAAAAAATATACTTCAAATGAGGCGCAAATGAGGCGCACGCCTCATTTTTTTTGCCTCAGATGTAGAGGCGTACGCCTCATTTTTTGTGCCTCACAGATTGAGCCTCGAGGCGCAGAAGCTGCGCCTCACAGTGAGGCGGGTCTCAAGGCGGGCCTCAGCAGGGTTTTTTCATACCATGGATAGGTGAGGTAAATTGAAATTGCACCAACCCTCTACCCTCAGCAGGGTGTGTGGCCTCATGAACGGAAGTATCTTATGTGGTTAGATTACATGACACCAGTTTTTAATTAGACTGACCTAGACATATTAATAAAGTTTCTTCTGGTAGGACGTTCTAAGCCTTTTTACTCATTACAGTAAGGATATTATTATTATTAATTTTTTTATGAGATGATATGTTTTACAACTGAGCCAAAATTGCTGAAGCCCTTCTAAACTACTCAAAGTCTCAACATTCCCACTAGTCAAAGTAGTAGCTATTAAAGCCTTCATAAACAATATAAAGTCGCAACATTGTCAGGCAATCAACGTAAGGCCTTGACTGACAATCCTTTAGTTTATGCTCACCTCAGCACCTCTCTAGTATGTGCCTTATACATAAAATTCATAGTTCTCATGGGAAAAAAAAAATATGGGTGGATAGGACTCTTGTTTAAACTGTTGACCTTGGCAAGTTGTTGAGGCCAAGCCTTTAGCCTGAAATCCGAAGCCCGAGTTTCCCTGCAGTAGCTGTGTAGTCCTTAAGACCACTCTAACAGCCGTAACTAATGTAGGATTACTTCAACAGTGTTTATATATATTGAAATTCTGTATGCTGGAGGCCTTAGCGAACTGTTTAAAGATTGGCATTCTTCTGTTCATCTGCTACACATTTGCGCAATTAAGTTTAACGTTGACATAATTTTTATGTTCCTTTGGCTTTCTTCTGTATTTCAGCGCCGTCAGCTTTTATTGAAACACTTAGGGAGCGTATGTTCAAGCCATCTTTATCGACTATTATTTCTGAAAATTCCAGGTGCAATTGAACTGGCCTAACGGTCATTATTAAGAGTATGATCTGCTTGAAGTTGCAGTCTATGTTACTAACTTTGTAATATCGTAATGTTGTCAGGGTTGCTATAGTATCACCTTCGGATCCCATTCATGTTGCTGCTAAAAGGATGCGTGAATTGCGGGTTAATTCAGTTCTTATTATGACGGGAAACAAGATTCAGGGGATACTTACGTATAGTTTCCTCAGAAAGCTTTTTTTTAAAAATTCATATACTGTGCTTAGCCTTATTGGAGGGTTTAGTTTGTCTGCAAAATCTTACCTTGTGAAAACTCATAATTGTCTGTTGGGATTTCTTTGCAGTTCAAAAGATATTCTTATGCGTGTTGTGGCTCAAAATCTCTCTCCTGAGCTGACTCTAGTGGAAAAGGTTTTACATCTCATTTGATTTAGATATTCGAGTTTTTGAAACACTATATTTAATTTCCTTTGCATTCTCACTCGGGTCAACTTAGGTCTTTTTACTATTTTTTAGTGATCTTACGACACTTGACATTTATCATGAAACTGCATTCGATCAATTTTATTTTATTTATTTATTTTAAATACAGGTTTGACATGTATGACTTGTACGACGCTTGACGAGCAATTTAATGTGTTATTTTGATTTGTAGAAATTTGTTCTGTTTGGTTGTTATGGACCTTATGACTTTGTTAAATACTATGTCGATCACTCTGACATGATTAGCAAGACAGAATCTTCTCATGTCATGTTGTAGAAATAAAAGAAACTAAGATATAGTAGAATTCACGTCTTTTAATTTTCATCTCACTCTTTATTGTTTGAATAAAGATGTTTGTGATGACTTATTATGTCTGCAATTTCTCTCTCCGAAGGTAATGACTCAGAACCCTGAATGTGCAACACTAGAGACAACAATACTCGGAGCGTTGCATATAATGCATGATGGGAAGTTTTTACATCTTCCCGTGGTAGACAAAGGTAATTACTGCTATTTAATTAAAAAATGTGAATACACAGCTTTCAAATCCTAAACACTATTTTCTTGGCAGATGGAAGCATTGCTGCCTGTTTAGATGTTTTGCAAATATCACATGCAGCAATTTCTATGGTAAAGTTAGTTTCACTTTGAATCTGTAGAGATTTGCAGATATGATTTGTGTGTTTTTCTTTTCTGTCTTGTTTGGTTTTTAGCATGCGTGATGCGACCTATGAATTTTCCTTTTGAATTCGATATATTAGTGGTAGCTAATACGAAACTATTATTTGTTTGATTTGAAGTTACATTAATGAAAGCTTGTGAACATCCTAGATATGATCTGTTAGACATAATACAATGAGAATTCTGTCTTCACACCTTGGTTCTTCACCCCCCCCCCCCGCCCCCCACACACACACACAGTTGATTACTCTTTTCATCTTTGGTAACTTTAGAGGACTTCATGCCTCTGGAGTTCTCTATGTTGTCTTCCAGGAGCAGAAGATAGACAATATATTCATTCAATGCTGGTGAAAGTGTTCGCTTTTTTAGTTTCTAATTTCTATGGATGAATAAAAATCTGTAAATGGATCATATACTGGGTTAAGGATATAGTATGTAATTTTGTCCCGTACCATCCTATGTAGAGAATACATTTTGTTGAACAATATTGCTAAGTTCTTGCTCTTTTGGTCTCCACCTGTCAATATTTTGGTGCGAATTTTTTTTCTTAATGAATTTGTAAGTACCATTTCTGGAAAATCCTAACATTCCAAGGGAAAGCATCCGCATGCTTTACTGAATGACACTGGTCTTGTAACTATATGCTTTTAAAATCTGATAGAATACAATGCTAAATGTTTTCCCGGATTATGAATCTGCATTTTATGAAGCCTGTCAGTCAAATTATAAGTGCTTGAAATGTGCCTTCTTGTATTCAGTACTGGCACTTGCGTATATGGTCAAAAAATTATGAATATGTTCGTTTTTATACATTTGATTTCTCAAAGATTTTGGCGAGAAATAAGTTATTTTTAATATCTTTCTCAAGGTTGAAAGTAGCTCTGGCGCTGCTAATGATGTGGCAAATACAGTAATGCAAAAGTTCTGGGATTCGGCACTTAATTTAGAGACATCAGATGATTTTGACACTCACAGGTCATTTTTAGTTTTCTTGTAAGCAAGTTATCTTGATGACACACCACTACTCATGCATGCTGTTCAATACAGTGAGATGTCAATGTCTCAATTCATGGCATCAGATGCTATGGAACCTGGGAAATCTGCGTACCCATCCCTTGGTCTTGGAAATTCATTTGCTTACAAATTTAAGGACCATAAAGGACGTGTACACCGATTCAATTTTGGTGAGTGTATAAAGGTTAAATGACATGGTGGGCTTTGATCTTGATTTCTTTAATTTTCTCTATATCATGCATGCATATGGTCATTATTTATAGAACTTAAATACAAGCTATTGGGTTTTACTGCATTAGATACTACAGTTTATGCCTTCAAAAGAAAATCATGAAACAATATTGTGACAGACGGGATAATTATACTAAATATAGAAGCTTTGTGTTAGGATGCATGGAGTTTTGGACTTTAGATTAAGAAATGAAAACATGGAAGGTCACGAGCAGCCAGAATAGAGCTCACATTTGTAATACTGATGATGTAAATGGTACGAGGTAGTGCCATTGATTTCAACAAAAGCTAACTTTCAAGGCAACCAATGGTCTTGATCTATGAAGTAAGGACATTCCTACTAGAATGGTGTGTTTGAGACTTATCATGTTGTGCCCAACACCAACACAAAAGCTAAGTTTCAAGGCAACCAAAGGTCCTGATCTATAAAGTACGGACGTTCCTACTAGAATGGTGTGTCTGAGATGTATCATGATGTGCCCGACACCAACACTCCTTTGGCACTCTAGGACACATCTGATACAGCAGATGTCCTGTCCTAAAAAGGGTTCCATTTCGTAAATTTTGAACTATAAAATTGAAGAAAATTTTCTAAAAATTCAAAATGATTGAGAAGACTTCTAGGAACTTCTTGTTAAATTTGTTTTACGTCTACTATATGCTGTTTTCTTTCTTTGGCACTATTTATATAGTTCAACTCAATGTTATTTTAACATAATTACAAATAACTACTCTTATGATTTAAAAGATATCAATAATATACATCAAAAGGAAAAAAAGATATTTGTTTTATTAAAAAGTAACAAGTATTGATTTAAATCGATGTGGCCCTCTCACGCCCGTATCCAACTTGTTTGAAAATTTACATGTTGACGTGTCCGTGTCGTGTTGTGTAGATGCATGTCTGAGTTAGCGTCTGTGCTTATAGTTATTAGGTATTGATGTTATGATGTAAATGTCCTTATTTGGAAACATCGTTTGGCTCAAGCTGGAATGGGTGGTCGCACTTTTGTTAGCTTATATTTAATAGGCTGTGAAGCTCTTATGCAAAATTCAGTTTGTTAGTTTCTACTCTTATTCTCAGTGGAGAAATCCCAGTGAAAATGTCCTGCTTGTTCTAATTTACTCTTCCATTTATGTTGTCCTAATTCCAGGTGCAGAGAACTTAGATGAGCTTGTTTCTGCTGTTATGCAAAGGGTGGGCAATGTCAATGATCAGCGCCCTCAACTTCTGGTGGGTGCAGAAGCATGTAGCAAAGTTTTTTTTTTTTGGTTATATAATTGTTAAAGTTTCTTCCAAATTATAAATTTATAATGCAGTATGAAGATGATGATGGTGATAAAGTTCTGCTCACAACAGATGGAGATCTTGTAGGTGCAGTTAGCTATGCAAGATCCGCGGGATTAAAGGTGTGATAATCAATACTCGTCTCCACATTTCATATTGACACAGAGTATATTACAGGCAGATATATTTTCAGGGATAATGCATCTAGTTCTCATGCTTGGCCATATATGAGAGGCACCTCTAATAGAGATAATATTCATGCTGTGGTTCTTTGGAGATTTTCTCACCGTCCTAAGAGGGTAAAAATAATTATAACTGCCCAATAATGATTATCTGTTTTGACTGGAAAGAGGGTGAGGAATGAAGACGGTGGTTTGACTGCTGGGATCCCAATCAGCCTACCTCAAGATTGTACCTTTTTTTTCACTCGACTCGCTCCTTGCTCAAAAAATTCGATAATATTCCTTGACCCGGTTTGATATGTTCGGGAGAAACCTAATTGGGGAGGTCTTTTAAATCCACTCCTTGTAGTTGGTGGTGGTTCAGTTAATAATGGCAATGATTATCTTTGGCTATCCTTTGCACTTAAATCTTGATTGGAAGTCGATGAATTCATACCTTTTCCACTAAAATGTAATAGCTGCCTACTGTTGAACAGAACCATGGAATAAGATACCTCTTTCTTCTGCGATTAGGGGATTCTTATAGCATAACCATCTCATAGCGCAGTCAATCTAAGAAGGGAAACAAGTGCCTATATTTTGATCTGAACGTCACTCCTGCTAAGACAGACCCCACTCCCCCACCCCATGCCACTGCTATGCGTTCCCAGGGCAATAGAGCAGAAGATTCTGCTATGCGTTCCTAGGGGCAATAGAGCAGAGACTCCTAGAGTACTCCCTAAGATTCTGCTATGCGTTCTTTGTAAATGTACTCGTAATGCATTCCATCTAATAAGAGCCTTTCTTATAAGTAAAGTTGCTTTCTCCTATTTAAAGGGAACAGGCCACAACAGCACAATCATTGCTTCTTGGCACTTAGAAAACAATCACTTCTGCCAATTCTATTGTTATTTCTGTGATTGTGATAGCAAAAATACATATAGTATCTAATTAAAATTTCTGACCTTTTATTGTACGTGTCAATTTTTTTTTCTAGTGATGGGGATATTGACAACAGTCGTACAAGGTTTACAACTGTTGGTCTTACGTACTTAGCTGTCTGAATTTGAACTTACAGTTTGTTGTCTATAGCTTTTTTATTTTAGTTGACTTGTATTAATGTTCAATACCTTTGGTCAATCATGGATGTTACTATTATTTCCATGTAAACCAGGTTCTGAGATTGCATGTGGAGTACCAAGATTCAAGCGAAGTTATGACAAAGCCAGAGGCGGATACTGCCACTGTGGGGAGAGCTGGACAGATTGTTCTTGGCTCAGTGATTTTTGCAGGAGCAGTTGGTTTGACAAGCATTGGTGTATGGGTCTACTTGAAGCGCTCAAAAGCATGATATCAGTGAAGAGATTTGACTCCCCATAATATCTGATATACCCTTTAGTTAGATTTTACCTGTGGATAGTTTAAATTGTGAGTCGGGAGGGCGGCTTTAGTTCTTATGATCATCTACTAAGTGGTTAACTACATGGTAGAAGAACAAATTTTATGTACACTTTGATCTCTGTCATGATTGTAGCACTTACAAGGATGACGAAAGAGAAGAACAAACAATATTTGAAAGGTTATAAGGAAAAATATAATTCAAAGGTGGTGAAAATTGGATTTTTTTTCTCGTCATGTTCATATTAAAAATGTTGCTGCTTTCGAGAGGTAAGAAATGGGGACTCTCTCTATGTCGAAATTAGTGATCCAAACAGTATTCGTGCACAAATCAACATTTCATGATTGCATTTGTTGTTGGTCAATTCTGTCTGCGTATCATCATTTTGGTTCTCAAAAATTCTCTCTAGGAGCGACTCTCGAATGGAGAGTCACCCCTCTACATCCAAACCCAATAGCCCACATCTATTTGACCCAACCTCCGACGACGGGCATGAGGGTTCGGTCGGAACACCACAACAAACCGGCCTAACATCACAAAATCCTGGCCAATCCGACCATGAAAAACACTTGCAAGCGGCTGTCCTAGGTGGTAACCCTAGCGTTGTCGCTCGAAATTGCTCAGCAACATGAGGTGATCCGTTCAGCAAGTTAGAGGTCTCAGGATAGCAAAATAAGGATGGTAGCGTGGGTTTTAAGTCTACAGCGAAAGGAACCTAGAATTCGATCCACCCTGCTCTGACGATAAATCGGCCACACGCACCTGTCCGGACAACAGCACAGGTCGTTTCGACCCCGATGAGCGCGACGCTGCTTCCAGGTGGCTCTTAGGTGGTGCGTGCACCTCACGCGCCGACGACTAATATACTGTAGATTTCGTGCGACTTGCCCAGGTCATTCCACCCACTATTCTACCACGGGCTGCACCATTTCAGAGGTAGGCAGAAATGTTTGGTACAAGGGAGTTCAATCTTCGATTTAGAGTGGAAGCGAAGGGCTTTTTTGTGGCTATTAATGAATTCGGCATTGTTAGATTGACCGAATGACGATCGAGGACATCAAATGCGATTTATATGGGGAGGTTTGGTGCCTTGTAGATGTTGAATATGATGGATAAATTGAGAAGGGCAAGCAAGCAAGAGGAGTTTATTGCTAAGTTTACCGAGTCATCGAGAACTTTTATGGCACAACGGTGTGGAAACAGTTGAGGTAGGTATCTGACGGTAGCACAATATGGGGAGAGGCGACGAAAATGAGTGGTGATGGTACCGGAAGGTGCGAATGGAGAGGGATGGGTGATTAGTGTATTTTCTACACTTATTCGGGGCTTAAAACTATAGAATTTTATTGATTTTTTGACAAAATTTTACATAATTTATGTTATATTGCATTGTGTAGGTAAAACTTTATGTTTGATGAAAAATTGGAGAAAAAAAGCAAAATATGGTGAAAAATGGTAAAATTCAAAGTTCGAGGATCAAATTACAAATACTCAAGAAGATACTTTGAAGATTGCTAGGAGACAATTTGATTGAAATTAGAATTCAAAAATGAATGAAACATGATCAAAGTATTATCAAAATCAATTTCCAATTGCTCAAGATATATTCCAGATTTTTAGCCGAATATTGAGACCCATTTTTGGCATAGTAAACGTCCGAATTGGAAAAACTCTATTTCAATCAAAGTTGTAGCCCTTTAAGTTATCTTTCCAACGCACTTTGAATCGCATCAATCAGATATCAGAAGAGAAAGTTATGACTAAAATACGGACTGCTGTGCAGAGACAAAAAATCCGCGCGCGAAGGCAACTTTCCTTATTCGATTAGAACTCTTTTGGAAACCAATTTGGACGTGATTTTCAACCAATTTTCGGCTCCTATAAAGAGAGAACAGCAGAATACATATGGAGAACCTCCCTAGACCTAAAAATCTCTATATTATACATATTTTGGAGGCGAAGAATATGGCTAACAACGTGGAATCAAGGCAAATTGCATAGCATATTGAAGATTCTTCATCCGGATTCAAGATTCACATCAAGAACGTGGATTTTTCCTATTTCTTCCATCTTTCTTATTTCCGGGTGATGTTTTTCCAATTATTCTTGTGTAATTTAATTTCTACAATATGCTAGGCTAAATTCCCTTGTATTGGATGGATGATGAAACTAATTAATTTTTAGTTTTTAATTCGATATCATGTGTTTTTAATTTAATTCTTGTATTGTGATTTCATAAACATATATGAATTTATTGTTTTTAATGTTTGCGCACCATTATGACAATTAGTTGCTTATTCGTAGTGTTGGAAAACTCACGGTAGGTAATACACTTTTTATGGAATGCACGGACAATAAATATTAGGAATAATATTTATGGCGTGTGCGGTCATGTGTAATAATCCTAAACGTCAATACTTGCTTGCCATATGAATTTGGATTAGGAATATGATCGTCTCGTGGCAATCATAGATTTATTATATCTTGGGAAAGAATAGTAAATGAAAGTGGAATTATCGATTGTCGCAATTGCATGAATCGAATTAATTATCACTAGTTGAGAATTGAAATTAAGAATTGATTAGTGGAGTCGGAAATCCAATACACTCACCCACATTTGATTTAAAACCATTTTTTTTATTACTTTCGTAGTTATAGAACGTAGTCAACTAAAAATCAACCATCTTTTGTTACATTTGCGAATTTAAATATATCAAATACTCTAAAATTGAGCCTTATTCCATGTGGGACGATAACTCACTCATCACAATTATTACTTGTACAACGAACTCGTACGCTTGCGAGATTTTTGCGTAACAATGGGCGTCGTTTTTGCGAATGTGTCATGCAGTTGTCAATTTTTTTGTTACTAGAGACAAAGTGAACTGTCAAACGGTTAAAGTCAACAATCAACAAGGGAGGACTTATGCTGAAGTTACGGCAAACCGACAGGTCGACCGGAATACAAAAAAGCCAGTGCTTTTACAAAAGGACAGCGAGGTTTGTAGGAATGATACTCACACACAACCCTCAGCTCATTTCAATGAGGTTCATCTTTTGATACCTAAGTTGAAGGAGACAACACCAGAAGTTGCTTTAGACAATTCATTGAGTAATGCTGAAATAAAGGCTCGTGTCGAGGGGTTGAAAGGTGAGGTTGATGAATTGTTGAGGCTATTAGGAGGTAGCGCTCTAGAGAGCTCCAAGATGATTTATTGTCATAAGTGCGGGGCTAGGATGTCTGAGTATCTAGCTATGGAGATACAATCAAACTTGTTTCAAAATAAAGAAATGCAGGTAATGACTGAGCCCATCAGAGAGAATTAGGTACGGTAATGGTATGACGTGGAGTGTAGTGGAGATGACGATGGAGAAGAGACCGTGGGGATGGATATGAATGAAAAATACTCGGGGTATGAGACACACTGGGGGTGGAACCTTCATCGAAAGGAGGGGAACATAGAACGAAGAGTACGGATGTGATGACACTGAATGAGACTTTAGAGAAGGGTGGTGCATTTGTGATTGATGGAGACATGATCACAGCTGCAGAGGGAGTTGGGTTGATAGAGAAAGAGTCCGGAATAATGATGTCAGAGGATCAAGTCCGACATCGACACAAGAGCAAGTGGTGACAGGCTCGACTACTATGATTGTGAACACTTACAATAGGAGGCATCAGAAGTCTCTTAATGAAAACGAGTTAGGGAACGTAAAAGCAATAGTAGTGTGAGTGGATGGCGCCAAAAAAGGAATAATGGACAAAGGTGCAGTGCGGGTGGAAGAGGGGGAATGACAGATCTTTGAGCCTATTGGATGTTGCTATCTAGGGGAGATAGTGAAAGTTATTGTACTTGATGTTATACCTCCAGCTTCAAATTGGTTTTTCCATAAAATTCAGGAATTCAGCAAGATGGTGGGTGTGTCATGCGATGGTTATGAAAATAAGCTTATGCAATTGTTTGAGGAGTTGGAGTCTCGAAGGGGACGGTGTTCACCAGGAGGAAAAGCAAGAAGAAAAGGGGACCGTGAGCTTAGGCGGCTCGAATACTCAATAAACTATGACGTTAAAGGGAGTGAGTCAAAGAGAGGGTTGTCGGGAAGGGAGGAATGAGAGTTTAGATGTTCCCAACAATCATTAGCTAGAATGTGCGGGAGCTCAACGGAGTTGGGAAAAGGTTAGGTGTCCGAATATGTTAAGGGGATGGCGGGCTGATCTTGTCTATTTACATGAAACGAAGTTAGAGATCATCTCGAGGGCTGTTGTGAGTTCTTTATGGGAGGGGGGGGACAACATGTTGGGTATCAATTTCTTGGAGCTTCATGGGCATCAGGAGGCGTGCTTGTCATGTGGGACACTAGAGTGCTTGAAATGGAGGAGGTTAGTGTAGGGTTATTCTCTCTATCACTTTCCTTCAGTAATGTTGGGGATAGATTTAAGTGGATGTTTATTGGAGTTTATGGGTCAAACTGATATGTGAATAGAAGGGGCACGTGGGATGAATTGGCTGGTATGATGGCTTGGTGGAACTTACCATTGTGCATTGGGGGTGATTTTAATGTGGTCAGGTTTCCTTCTGAGAGGTCGAGTGGAGGGAGATTAATAGGGGCTATGGAGGATTTTTCTAATTTTATTAGTGAAAATATGTTGGTGGATTTGCCTATGATGGAGGAAGAGTTTACTTGGTCATCCAATAGAGATCAACCTGTTCAATTTTGGGTAGATCAATTCTTGATTAGTGGTGAGTTGGAAGTACGCAGAAGTCACTCAGAGGAGATTGGGGAGAGTATACTCATCATTTTTTGATTTTGTTATCTGGGATTAGAAGGGGTAGTGGAAGACGACCTTTTAGGTTTGAGAAGATGTGGTTGAAAGTTGAAGGTTTTGGGGAGCGAGTTCGGACTTGGTTGGCCTCTTATGATTTCAGGGGGTCTTCTAGTTATGTTTTACGTCAGAAATTGAAGGCTTTGAAGGGGAATTTAAAGAAGTGGAATGGGGAGGTGGTGGGAGACATAGACGTTTGTAAGAATTAGTGTCTGTCAGACATAGGAGAGTTAGATAGGCAGGAGGAGAGTCAGGGTTGGATGGGGAGGAAAGAGAGAGGCGTAGAAGGTTAAGGGAAGAGTTGTAGAGATTGTAGAGATGGAGGAGATTGTTTGGAGACAAAAGTCTAGGGTCTTGTGGTTGAAGGAGGGTAACAAATGCACAAAGTTCTTTCATCGGGTCGTTAATTCCAACTGGCGCAATAACTCTATTACATTGTTAGAGGTAGATGGAGTTACGTATGAGGATCCACAAGATATTGTGACTCAGCGGGTGAGATTCTATCGGAATCTCTATCGGGAGCAGTTTGTGTGGAGGCCTTAGCTGGAGGGGCTGGACTTCTTCACTATCATCGAAGAGAATGCTAGTTGGGTTGAGAGACCATTTGAGGAGGATGGAGTTAGGGATGTGGTGTTTAATATGAATGATGATAAGGCGTCTGGACCGGACGGGTTCTCCTTCTCATTCTATAAGGCTTGTTGTGAGGTGGTGCGATTAGACATTATGGATACAATCACTTATTTTTTCGAACGTGGCAGGTTTATGAGAAGTCTTAATGCCACATTCATTATGCTTATTCCTAAGAAATCGGGAGTGACTAATATTATGGACTATCGTCCAATTAGCTTAGTCAGTGGGGTTTATAAGATCATTGCTAAAGTTTTGGCGAATAGATTAAAGGAGGTTCTGGGAAAAGTGGTGTCTAAGTTCCAAAATGCTTTTGTGAAGGGGCGCCAGATTTTGGATTCAGTGCTTATAGCGAACGAATGCATTGACTCAAGAATACGTCAGGGGATCCCAGGGATGTTGTGTAAGCTTGATATTCAAAAGGCGTATGATCACGTCAACTGGGGATTTCTTATGTATATGCTTGGCGAAACGGCTTCCGGGATAGGTGGTGTAAATGGATTCAGTCTGTATCTCTACGGTTTGATTCTCAGTTTTAGTTAATGGCAACCCTGAAGGTTACTTCCAGAGTAGTAGAGATTTGAGGCAAGGTGATCCGTTGTCCCCCCTGTTGTTTGTTATTGTGATGGAAGCATTCAGTAGAATGATTGAGAAAGTTGTCACGGAGGGTTTGTTAGGAGGTTTTGCGGTTGGTCATCTACAGGTCTCCCATTTGTTATTTGCAGATAACACACTGATTTTTTTTGATGCAAACGATATGCAAATTAGGAATTTGCGTTGCTTGCTTTGAAGAAAAATCTACAGTAGGGGAGGTTGATAATGTGAAGGAATTGGCGGCCATACTCAAATCCAGAGTTGCACAATTGCCCATTTCATATCTTGGGCTTCCGTTAGGAGCGAGGTTTAAAAGTAAACAAATCTGGAATGGTATTCTGGAAATGGTGGAGAGGAGGTTAGCGGGGTGGAAGTGCATTTATCTGTCAAAAAGAGGCCGTCTTACTCTCATCAAATCCACTCTTTCTAATCTTCCAACCTATTTTCTATCATTGTTTCCTATTCCTGTTACAGTGGCAAATAGTTTAGAGACGATGCAAAGGGATTTTCTTTGGGCAGGGTTGGGGGAAGAGATGAAGTTTCTTTGGTCAAATGGGGTGACATTTGTTCCTCTGTTAGGGTGGGGGGTCTTGGATTGAGGAACCTTGTTTTATTTAACAAGGCCTTATTGGACAAGTGGCTGTGGCGATTTGGAATGGAGAAGGAGAGCTTCTAGAGAGAAATTATTGGGGTGAAATATGGTGTTTTGGAGGGGGATGGAGCTCGGGTGAGGGTCGTGGTTCTTATGGGATGAGCTTGTAGAGGTATATCAGGAAAGGGTGGAGTGATTTTCAGAATAGATTGACTTTTGTGGTGGGGAACGGTACGAATGTCAGATTTTGGGACTATTGTTGGTGTGAAGATCAATCATTAAAAGTGCGGTTTCCCTCGTTACATCGCATTACCTTGGAGCCCTCAGCTATGGTGAGTGATGCTATGGCTATATCTAATGGGAATCCTAGCTGGAACATCGCTTTTGGGAGGGGCTTACATGATTGGGACTTGGATGATTATGCATTGTTTTTGACCTCTTTGTATGATGTGCACATTCAGGTAGGAGAGAACGACTGTAGCAAGTGGAGGGCAGCACAGAATGGTTTGTTCTCCATTCGTACTTACTTCAGATCCTTATTGGAACATGTTGAGAGTTCATTCCCCTGGAAAAGGGTCTGACAAAGTAAATTACCTCCAATGATGACTTCCTTACTGTTGACGGTTATGAGAGGACATGTGTTAACGGCGGATAATCTTCGAAGAAAGGGCTGTTGTATTATGGAGTGGTGCTATATGTGTAAGAGGGATGGAGAGATGATCGATCATTTGTTCATTCATTGTGACGGTATTTGTTGGATGTGGAATGATGTTCTGGCTTCGCAATATATGAATTGGGTGTTGTTAAGGCGTATCAAGGAGGTGGTGTGGGCATGGAAGAGAAAGTTTCGAGATAAGAGTAACAAGCTTGTTTAGAATATCATTCCATGATGCATCGTTTGGTGTGCGTGGAGAGAAAGAAATAGCCGATGCTTTGAAGATCAAATATGGACGACAGAGCAATTTAGAGAATTATTTTACTTGACTTTGTATAGTTGGTTTAATGCTGCAATCATTAGTCCGATAGAAGGGTTGCCGTATTTTTTATCGTTTCTATCTTGTTTAAGATGATAATGCACTCCTTGTGTATTGTCTTTTAATTTTGATTTATAAAATTACATGATTACCTATCAAAAAAGAAATTGTTGATTAGTGAGCTTTGTTGTTTGTCTTTGGATGGTGGGCACGAATCTTGAGGGAGTGGAATGGATCGCATCTTCAGGAAGTCACTATTTGAAATAAGAAAAGAAGAGAAAAAAAAAGTAAAGAAAGAATATTAATCTCTTTTAAATAGATATATTTAGGATGTTACAAATTATATATTTATTTGTGAAAAATCATTAGGGTTCTTATATTGGTATTATATACATTTTTTATTTTTGTTAAATCACATTTTAATTGCACTTAAACTATTTAATCTTTCTTTGTTGTAGTAATTATTTTCGTCGAATTTTTATTTTCAACCTTCTTTTAATTAGTACATCTTGTTCTTGATGATGATTTATATTAAAATATTTTGTTTCCATGTTTTGAAATGAATGAAAAAAAATTTCGTACTTCTATTTATTTTTTAAAAATATAATGAAAAAAGAATTTGTTATATTTTATTTCAATGGATGTTTTTGAACATACATTATTATTAAATACAAAATATATTAATTAATGGAAAGTCTGAAGACAAGAATGTCATGAAAAATTATTAGAAACATAAATAATATAATAAGTAAAGATTGAAAACCTTAAGTGCAATTAAAATGTAATGTAAGAAATAAAAATTGTAGTGTGAATATAATTACCTACACTTATAATCATGCAACCGTATTTATTACGATTATTGTATTCTATACAATTCTAATTCTTCTATCTACCAATATGAGGTTTTGGTTCTCAATAAAATACAACCATGCTACAAGTACACTAAATTTGACATTATGCCACGTGGTAGCATCACATTGGACAGTTTTTAAAAACAACACACTTTCCCATCAAACACAATTTGAATATACACATGATGTCAAACTTGATGCCAAGAAAACAATATACAAGAAGCATTATTCAATAAAATATGCACACATTTATTGACTTCTTTACTTTCTTGTCTTTTTATTTTATAAAATATTATAGGCGTGAATATCTAAAATTAAATAATTAGAAGATCCAAGATCAAATTACGATGTACTCTCGCACCGTTGATTCTTGACGTCAAGAGAAAGGTGTTTCTTGCCATTAACTTCGTGAGCCTGTCCATCATCCAAAGCACGTGGTAAGAAATAGTAAATTATTTTTCAAAAAAAATAGAAAAAATTTGATGATAATAGTAATGGTTCACAGTCCTGATTAAAATTAGATTTTTAATAGATTTTGATAAAAGTTGATGAAATGTATAGTTGAAAAGTCGTGAGTTCCATGAAATGTGTGGTTAACATTAATCGTTGACTTTGATTTGAAATTTTAATTAGATTTTAATCCAAACCAAACAGGGACAGTGTGTTTTCGAAGTAGCATATGTATTGAATCAACACCAGAATCATGGTGTTGACTCTGTAATTGGTACCAGAATTCAACTTAAGTCTCCTATATGATGGAGGTCTTGGATTCGAATCCTGGGAGACGCGTCAGAAAGCCGTGAGGGGATTAGTTGTCAGAAGCCCACCCCAGAGCGGACAGTACGTAAGATAACGGCTCCGGCGCGAGGTCGGGTCGTTACACTCTAGAATTTGGTTGGGCTTGAGCTGAAAATTTTCTACGCTTCCCTACAGGCAAAGCATTGGTTAGTTTGGATATGTAGGCTTTCATCTCTTTACTCTCCTCAACAACCTGGGTAATCATAGTTTCAAACTTATGGTTGGTTTTTCCTTGTGTTTCTATAAAAGCATGCAATGTGTCCTCTAAAGAGTTCTTAGAAGATGTAGTTTGAGATGAGGGTGTAGTACAGGTTCTATTGGGTTTGACATGTTGTTGATTGTCAGACTTCCAGCTGAAATTGGGGTGATTCCACCACCCCTCATTGTAGCTTCCAAAGAATGGAGCATATGGCTTTTAATACATGCCTAAAGCATTGCAGTGTTCCTCATACACTCTCCCCATCTCAGCATAAGTGGGACACTCTTGCACTGGATGTTTAGTTCCACCATACACAAAACAATTTCCACTAGACTCGACATGGGATATATTCTGTATAGATTTCGAGTCTTTAGCACGTAGGATTTCAAGTTCTCTAGTTAGGGCCTCTACCTTTGCTCTAAGGCTATCTTCCTTTCTAAAATGGTATATACCTGTGCTAGTAGGGTTACTTGCAGGTTGACCTATTAGTACTCTTAGTGGCACTAGGTCCAGTCCAAGTATGGGCTTTTTCAGCTAAGTTATCTAAATATCCTATAGCCTCATATGGATCTTTTTGTAGGAAATCGCCATTACACATCATCTCAACAAGCTGACTCTCCCTAGGTGTTAACCCTTCATAGAAATAGTTCACGATACGCCAACTCTCATAACCTTGGTGGGGATAAAGAGTTTGGAGTTCTTTATACCTTTCCCACGCATGATAAAATTTCACTCTCCTTTTGGATAAAAGAAGAGATTTGCTTTTTCAACGTAGTTGTTTTGTGGTGGGAAAAGTATTTGCCGAAGAACACTTGAGTCATTTTAGCCCAAGTTCCAATCTAACGTGGTTTCAATGAATACAACCAGTTTTTTGCTATTTCCTTAATAGAAAATGGGAAGAATTTAAGCCTAATTGCATTCATCGTACTACGTTGATTGTGAAAGGTTGCTACTACCTCCTCGAATTCCCTAATATGCACGTACGGATTCTCATTTTCAAGTCCATGGAAATTTGAATAAGTTGAATCATTCCATGTTTAAAATCCACGCGTGACATATTGGGTGGAAACTTAATACATGAAGGTGTAGATGTGCACGTGGGGTGCAGGTAATCATGCAAATTTCTATATGGTGTATCATGCTCACTATCAGATATTGTGTTATGTGATGCGGTGTTCGTGTTAACAGATGCAGAATAAAAAATAAGATTGAAAAGATGTTCAAACTCTATGAGAGATATTTTCACAAATCTTCGTCCCTCGTCTCGATACCTGCTCATAAAACATAATTAAAAGAAAATGATGTGAGAAAAACAAATAACAAAGAAAGATAATAAACTAACAAAAAATGAAATTGAAAAAAGGAACGAAGTCACCCTTTTGCTAGATGGTCCTTCAACTAATTGTACTGTCTTCGAGGCAACGACGCCAAAATTTGATTACGCCCAAAGATTTACCCGGTATTGTAGCGTAACTTTGGGGTGTCGTATCTACAGGGAGATGAAAAAGTTGTCAAAGGTTCCAAAAGGTTGATCGTTTTCTCAAAATGTATAGAAAATCTCAATGTAGGGAAACTAAGATCAATGCTTGAAATAATGGAATTAAAATCAATGAATCAAGGCAGTGAAGCATCGGAATTCCCTTATTCGGATCCGATCATTTAACATCAATCATTCATTTTTATAGCACAATTAGTGGCTTTCATCCCGACGCTCTAATCGGAGAATTTATCGTTCAAACCAATTAATTTCAAAAGTAATCCTAAGAATTAGATTTCCTTTAACAATTTTCCACAATTATTTATTGAAATTAGATTACAAATTTGCCTATTCGTATATCATAAAGCAGTAAATAATCGTACCAATAAATTACTGAAATTGAAATTCAATAAATAATTCAATCAACAATGGAAGAAACATGATTAAATCCATGAACAGCCTCATAATTATTAAACCAATTTCAGAATAAATTCACAAGAGTGGGAAATCTAAATCTTGAATTGTTCACAACATGAAAAACTAAAAATGATGAATGAAAAGTGTTAAAATCACCGAATCCGATTGAGTTCCTCCTTTGCTTCACCAAGATTTTTACCCTTCCATGGAGTTCTTGAGAGAAAACTGATAGGAGATCAATGGTAGGCATTTTTCTTGAATTTAGGGTTTAAAATACGTGTTAAAAATTGTTTCCATAAGTGGTTGAATCAATTTAGGAAACTGAAAATTCGTGTCAATAGTTACTACCATGTGACCGCATAGTTATAAACCATGCAACCGCATGGTAGTTGTAGTGCAGTTTTGGGGTATTGTATCCACAGAGAAATGGAAGAATATTTAAAGGATAAAAAATGGATGACTTGTTCTCTTAAATGTGTAGTAAGATTCAATGTTGAAATGTGAAATTAAAATCAATAATTTGAAGCAGTGTAGCGTCGGAATTCCCTCAGTTGGATCAGATCATTCACATCAATTATTCAGTTTTATAACTCAATTAGAGGTTTTCATCCCTGAAGATATATCGTGAAAACCAATTTAATTTACAAATGTAAACCTATTTGTACAATTTTATTGGAACAAGATCAAAGATCGACCATATACATCAAGCATATGGAAGTAATTAATTTGCCAATAAAATGAAATTGAAATTAAAATTCGACAACTAGTTCAATCTAACGATAAAAGAAGTATGACTGGATCTATGAAGGATTTAGTAATTGTTAAACCAATCTCAATAATAAATAATTGAAATTAAAACTCAACAAATAGTTTAATTGAACAATGGAAAAAGCATGACCGAATCCATGAAAGATCTTGTAAATGTTAAACTGAATTCAATGTAATTCAAGAGAATGAAACTAAATTATAGCATTGTTTGACAATGAAAATATCAAAATAAATGAATAATTGACATGAAATCACCAATTCAAACCGAGTTCCTTCGTAGTTTCATCATGATTTTTAGTTCCTCATGTGTTTCTTAAGCAAAAACCAGAGTAAAATCACGCATGATGACGTTCTGTGCTGTTCTGGGTTGTATTTACGGTTGAAAAGTCGTGCAAGATATGTTACCAAAGGAATTTGAGTCGTAGAAGGAAAGCAGAAAATTCGCGTCCTAAAACAACCATGCGGCCGCATAGAGTTAACTACTTCACGCAGGCAGTTTTTAGTATTTTAGTCGTCTCTTCCTCTCTCGATGTCCGATTGAGGTGATTCAAGATGCGTTGGAAAGATAACTCAAAGGGATACAACTTTCTTCAGATGCCATCTTCGAATGCAATCATGTTCCATGTCAAAAACTGGTCTCAATATGAGACTGAAAATCGGTGCAAAACTTTTCAACTTGAAAGTTGATGTTTGATAATATCTTGGCTATATTTCATCAATTTGACTCCATTTTTCGTCCAATTGACCTCTAAAAATCTCGAATCTTCATCACAAGATTAGAAACAAGTAGAGAGTATTTTCAATTTAGTCCCTGTTTCACTTTCTTCCATTTTGGTCCTTTTTCACTCTTTTCTTCAATTTTCCACCGTTTTCAACCATTTACAACCTAACGAAGATATAGAAGTATTTAGTGCATTTAGACATTGAATAATCATAAAAATGCAAATATTAATAGGTGAAAAATGTAACAAATGTGCTATTATCACTACCTCACTCTAAGTCACAGGGATGGATGTACTAACTTTCCCTAACTCTACCTTCAACTGATTACTCTCTTCACCTTGTTTTTCCTCACTCACATGTTCAGATTTAGTTTTAAGACATGGCATTTCGCTCTCATTGAATGTAACATCTCTACTTATGATGATTTTAATCCCCTTTGGGCTCCTATCCCACAACCTGTACCCCTTGATACCCTCAAGGTAACCTAGAAAAACACATTTTCTAGCTCTAGATTTAAGTTTTTTCTCACTTTGATGAGAAAATGCAGTGCAGCCAAAAGTTCTAAGTATAGAATAATCACTTAGTTTACTAGACTATTTTTCATGCGGAGTATCACTATTCAATGCAACGAATGGAGTCAAATTAATCAAATAACAAGTAGTCATAACAACATCGCCCCAAAAAGACTTTGGGACTCAAGAACTTAACATCATGCAGCACACTATATCAAATATGGTTCTATTCATCCCTTCCACTATCCCATTTTGTTGGGGAGTGTAAGGAACAGTTTTATGTCTTGTTATTCCATTTTCTTTGTACATATTATCAAATTCAACGTTACAAAACTCTAGACCATTATCAGTTCTCAAAAACTTGATCTTCTTACCAGTTTGGTTTTCAACTTATCGTTTCCAATTATTAAAATTATAAAAAGTGTCGGATTTATCCTTTGAAAGATAAACCCACACTTTTCTAGCGTAGTCATCAATAATAGACAAGAAATACCTATTTCCACTCAAGGTGGGACTCCTAGATGGACCCCACAAGTCCGAATGCACATTTTCAAACATGTCTTTAGTTTTATGAACACTCGCGGAGAAAGTAGTTCTATGATGTTTACCAAGCACACAATAGTCACGGAAAGATAAATCAGACACAGTCATTTTCAAATGTACCTTTTTTAGATTAAGGAAGGAAGGGAGAAGAAACAAAGCACGAAGCCAGACAGAAAACACGAAACTAGAACTGCCCTTTTTTCTCAAACACAAAGGGGCTAATGAAAACCAATTTCACACACTAATTAGCAACAGTAATGGGCAGCATATATAAGGCAAACGTATGGGCTTTAGGTTAAAGGGTTATCAGGCCCAATAGGTAGTATAAATGGGCTGTCAACCAAAAGGCCATCCAAGGGTTTTGGGTTGAGCCATGAGTAGCACTACTTAAACTAGGCTACTTCAAATGGCCCAAATAGGTTATATGATTGGTTTAAACAATTGTGGGGTTGATATACAACTTCATTCATTTGGTCGATGCCAACTGAATAAACAATAATTTACATCATCGCCTAGAAGGTCGTTTGACAAAAATTTGCCTAACAATTGTAAAATATCGTATTGCGTTCCAGAAAAGACACAAATTTATATGTTTTGTTTTGAAGAAGCTGACATTTATATTATGTAAATATTCTGGCAAAATATTATTGCTCATGGAGATCATACTTCAAAGTAGTATCATATTTAACAAAAAAAATTGTGTTATTGCTCCTAAAAAGCATATTTTTTTGAGTTTTAATTCTCGAACAATATTAATTATTATGTTTTGCTTCTGAAGTAGCACAAATTATATATATATATATATATATATATATATATATATATATATATATATATATATATATATATATATATATATATAGTGTCAATTTTAATCTAGTGAAGAGAATGTCTTTCTAGATAATGGTAAAATCTAATGTTAGTAAAATATAAGATTATGCAAATCTTATTTTCAAGGCTCCTAAAGAGTCAATATTCTATTATATGGATGGACAAAATTGACTATTTCTAGTATTTTGTTATTCACTTAGCCCATGTTTAACCACCAATAAAATGGTTTTTTTTAGGAAAAATAAATTTTGGAATATTGATTTTTCGGAGAATGTGTGGTTAAAATGTAGAAAAAGTTTACGTGAAAATATTTTATTGTGAAATTGTATAATTGAAAATGAGTTTGACAAAAAAATAAAATAAAATAAAAAGTTTTGTTTTAATGGTTGTCTTAATATAAAATGAACTTACAAATTTTCTAAAATGTGTCATAATTAGTATAATTGAAGCACATCCTATATTGAACCAAAAATTTACTTCGATTTTATTAGTTGGCATGATCTGTCAGACCATCTTGGCTCAACAATGATTCAAAAAATTTTTTTTTTTATTGAAAATTGGAATCAACATGTAATGAAGAATTAGAAGATTCTTCAAATCAATGAATTCACATACAATACTTATTATCCGTATTGAAAATTTTTCATCAACAATCACTAGCCAAAGTCGAGACTGTATTTCTAAAATTTTGAAAATTAATTAGGGCGATATATGAGGTTTCATCACCATCCACGCTAACTATATAAACATTATTTGCATCATAAATAAATATACTAGATGATTGTATAGTGTTTGCAACCTGAAGTTTGCGAAATTGCTGTAAAATTATGAGCATAATTTTCAGATTATACAATCAAGACTGTATATCTTGTTAATGTTAGTGACTTAAATCTCAAGGTGTTAGTTAGGATGACGATAAATGATTTATAAAATTTTCTAAACAATTATTATTGAGAACAAAGTACTTTTTCAATTTTTGTTTAGAGAAAGCTATTACGCATTATGTTAACATCAAAGTGTTTTCATATTATAATTAACTTATGGTCAGAGCTTAATATTTTCCATCTAATATTTTTTGAAAGTGCATTATATGAATAATTGCTCAATCATAGTACACTGAGATGGACTAAAAAAATGTTGAGAGTACAAGTTTAGTTTGAAAACCATATAAAATATCTTGAGTTCTAATGAGTGATATTTACGTAGTTTGTTGACTGTCAATTTGATTGAACTGTTTTTTCAGCACTAGAGAGAAATTAGTAGCGGAAAATAAAATATAATGTATCATATTGTGCCATCTATATGCTCACACTTGACAATTTGAAAAGTTAACTCAATTGTAAGATGCGTTTACCGACGTTTGAGTGATTTTCTATTTCATGAAGTGATCTCCCGTTTCATATAAATGCTTATCCAAAAGGGGCAGTAAAAAGAGTCCATAGGTTATTAGCCAATCTTTATTTATTTTGATCTTAATTACGTTGTAATTATTTAAAAATATTTTGAACTTTTTTTTTTCAAATTATTAACAAATCTTAGGCATGTCTAACATTTCTGGAGTCTATTCTGTGTTTAAAATTGCATGAAATAAGCAGTAATTTCTTTTTTTTTTTTTTTTAATGCGTGTTGCGTATTTCTAATTTTTATTTATTTAACCTGATTAAATAACTTATGTTCTTTTTTTTTTATTGATAATGTATCTCATTATTGCTTTTGAGGAAGAATAACTCTATAAATAATACATGGCCTTTTGAAGAGCCAACATTTTTAAATAATAGTTCATTGTTACTTCTAACACAATATTATAATTAATATTCCAAAAGAGTATTACTTGTTCCCAAAGAGCATGAGCTATAATTTTCAATATTTCAAAAGAATATTAACATATTGCTCTTGAAGAAACAATTGTAAAATACAACTTGTTCCCAGGGTAGTACATGTTTCAAAAAAATATATCATTTTGAACTAGTGTTTATCCCTGAAAGAAACGTATAACTTATGTCATGTTTTCATTGATTACTTGATTAATTGTTACGTGATTATACAACATTTAATCATATTATTCGAAATTAATTGTAATTTTTTTGGCTTTATTGTATAGTTATTCAAATGCCAAACATCGTAAAACTTGAGTTTGTTACACTCGATATATCTGACAAAAATTCTTTGTCATGGGTCCTCGATGCTAATATTCATCTTGTTTCAAAGGTCTCGAAAAAGACAATAAAGGAAGAAAACTAAGAATCCCTGTAGGATCGTAAAAAAACACTCATCTTCCTTCGTGGATTGAAAGTCGAATAGCCCTCTATAAAAGATCTACGGGTTCATAGGAAAAAAATTACTGAAATATTTGATCATCAGAAGACTATATAGTCTCCCCAAAGCTATGAATAGATATATCTTCACTTGCAAGACTTTAAAATTGTTAGTGAGTACAATTTTAAACTGTTTAAAATATCTTCGAATTTGACTTTGCGTTGAGAAAAAATCACTAATGAAAATATATTGAAGAAAACTTTTTCACCTTTCATGTCTCAAATATGCTCCAGTAGCTGCAATATCGTGAGTATGATTTTAAAAAGTACTCAGAACTCAAATATTGCCTATTTTTAGCTAAATAAAATAATGAACTGCTGATGAAAAATCACGAGTTACTTCCAATTGGTTCTCTATCATCGCTTTAAGCAAATTGTATAGCATTGCTCGAAACAAATGCAATATCAAGACGTGGATGTGCATATGAAGATAGACATTGATGCGATGTAGGAGAATCTATGGATGAAATTATCAACAAAGGTTTCAGCAACAAGGCAACAATTTCAAAAAGTACAAAGCAAATGAAAAAGCATATTCGAAAAAGAGCATGAAAAAAGTTGCTTTAAATGTGGAATGAAAGGGCATTGGACACGTACCTGTCATGTGGTAAAACATCTCGTAGATCTCTACCAAAATTCAATTAAAAAAAAGGTAGGGACTAACTTTGCTGATTATGATGGTCTACAAGAAACTGCCTCTATAGAAACGAATTTTTACAAACGAACTCAATCCGTTGTTATTAGTAACGAATTATCAACGACTTTCCAACGACATATTTTAAAAAAATTATAATTATAAAGTAAATGACTTAGCAACAGAATTACCAACGACATATTGCCGTTATTGAGATTTCGTTGTTGATCCGTTGGTAAATTTCGTAATAAAATATAAAATTTTACCAACGAAAATTGCAACGTGCTAACCATGGAAAGTAAAATACAAAAAAAAAAAAAAAAAAAATCAATTGAAATTTACATACGAATCTATTCGTTGAGAATCCGTTGGCAATATTATTCAAATTAATAATTTTTAAACCTAAAATATTACCTACAGTTTGTTGCGTTGCTAAATTTATGGAAATTAACAACAAATCAAATCCTTCCCTAATAATATTAATAACAATAACATATAAAAGAGACTAACTTTTGGGCTGGACACGTGTCGAGCATCCCTATCGTCCATGGTTTTTAATTTTTCCTTTCATTGGGTTTACTCGTAATAAGGAAGAAACTCATTTCTTTATTTTCATTTCCAATTGTTTCTTCTGTGTTCGGAAACCCTAGCGCCGCGCCGTTTCTTCTGTTCGGAAATCGTAGCGCCGCACGGATTCGGGAAGAAGGGATTTCCCTGTGAGAAAACAAGAGCAACCGATGGAGGAGCACGACGTTGCCGCCGTTTTCCCTTTCTTTGTTGTTCCACGCAACCGGCCACTCCTTCATCTACCATTTCTCCTTTCTACCACGCCATTGTAATTTAGCTCTCTCGCTCTCTCATTTTTTTTTTTTTTTTGGATTTATATTATCTCTTGAGACCAAGTCAGGAGAGTTCCTTAATTTCGATTTCACTGAAAAAAATAAAAAAATAAAGAAAGAACTCCAGACTTACTCTCGAGACCAAGTCAGAAGAGTTCTTTGATGTCATTGTAGATTATAGATTTGTTTTGATTAGTTTTCAATTGCTTCAGATGCAAATATGGCATATTTATGAGACCTTGATCGAATTGTTGGTATTTGATGAATTTTTAGGCGGCTGCAGGATTTTTTAATAAATTGATACTTATTTTCGATTTTTGCAATTTCACTGAAAAACACAAAAAAAAAAGGAACTCCGGACAAAGTCTGGTGAGTTTTCTCCGGACTTGGTCTTATTTTTGTGTTATAAGGGCATATTTAGATGATCATTATATTCACGGTTACAAGATGACAGCAACCCAGAATTTGTGGTTGAAGTGGTTTCAATTTTCTTTGGAGATTCTGAAAAACTTTTGAATGATTTGGCTTCTTCTCTGTTAGTTTCAATTTCTCTATTTTTGGGTTTTTATTTTGTGTTTCAAGACCTTCACTTTAATTAATGGCTGTTTTTTTTTTATTATTTCAACTATTTAGTCAACAGCAGGTTGTAGATTTTAAGACGGTTGATGGCTATGTCCACTAGTTCAAGTGTAGCAGCTCCAGGTATCAATTTTTATTTTATGTACTTCACTGTTTCATTGTTAAATTCCAGAATTTTGATATTTGTGGTTTAATTTGCTCATCATTATTTATTTACATATGAATTAATGTGAAGTAGCCAATAAGAAAAGCTATTGTTACATTCAGATCTGGGCAAGTTTTGAATACCACCTGCTAGTTTTGAATCCCAAATAGTGAAGGGGAGTATGACTGTGTAGGGAATTTAAAATTCAGATGGCTGGATGTCAATTGTTATTAGAATTTGTTCAGAAATGCTGGTATTTGTTCTTCTTCAAGGTGATTACACCACTATCTTTCATTAATGGTAATATTCTTTGTGGTAACTTAGGTATCTTCTATTTCTTAGTAAATTTAATTGCAATTTCAAGCTGCCTGTACTTAGTTCTTCTGGCTAGAATACTAGAGATTTTCTGGCTAAATTTACGTAACCTTTATTAAGAAAATAATGTCTTTTGCAGGGAGAAAAAGATTTGGTGGGTGGCTGGGAAATAACTCTACATGGGGAAAGAATTACGGACTTCTAGAGGATCTGCACGTTCATATTCTTGCATCTCATGAATCCTATTTGGGAAGGTACGTGTTACACATTTAAAGTCCATTTTTTCAGTAAAAGCAGGGCAGGTCAGCTACTAATTAACAGTTAGACACCTTCCCTCTATCTATGACACCAATACTGCAGGGGTAGGAGAAGGAGAGGAGGACAACGAAGAAGTTACCCACTTGACAATTCATATTGAGGTGGCTTAAATCTTTTAAGTTTTGATCTTATGTATCTTCGATAGACGATATATTTTGACCCAAAAATTATGAGTCCAAATTGAAAGACCCAAAATGGCCTGCTTTTTATTAAAATAATATGATAACCTTTTGTGTGTTGGTATGAAACTAAAATAATAATTCATGCAAAGTGTGTTGGTGTGGAAATATGATAACCTTTTGTGTATGTTAAAGTGGCCTGCTTTTTATTAAAAACACATTTAGTGATTTGGTAATTGGAGGTGAGTGGTTTAAAGTGATTTATAGCCATATGAATGTGGTTGGCATGGATAGGACAACCAGTGTATGTTCTAAATAGTTCATGTTTTCATAGGTTGCAATTGTGGATTTGTTTGTGTTTATAGAGATATTCGTGTTCTCCTTTATAGGTTGATCCCCCATGAGACTAAGCGAGGGGCAGCTGCACTTGCTCGTTTGAAGGTTTATGAGGGTATCCCACCACCATATGACAAGAAAAAAAGGATGGTCATTCCTGATACTCTCAAGTGTCTTCAATAGTTGGACGAATTATTCTTGTAATTTAGTTTCATTTCATGTTGTTTTTAAAATTTAAAAATTATGTAATTAAAGAGATATATTTGCAATTTTATGTAAATTGTTAGTCTTTACATTAAAAATTGAATGTCAGCATTATATATATATAATTTAGTTTCATTTCATTTTTTTTTTCAAATTTGCGACGGAAAAATTGTAGCTAATACCGTTGCTAATTACCGACGACAAAGAATTTCGTCGGTAAAATTACCGGCATGCGTTTTACCGACGGATTTACCGATGAATAAAATCTGTTTGTGAAAGTCTTTAGCGACGGATTTTAAGGCTTCAGCGACAAAAATTTTTGTCTCCGAAGCCGCATTTTCTTGTAGTGATCGATGTGACTGACTTGGAAGTTTTTGATTTTTTTTTTGTTGACCCAAATGGTTACATTGATAACTTTATCAGAGGCGGGTACGGCGTGCTCGATAATGTTGATTAGTTTATTTTTCAGTATCATAGTAGTTTATTTTGATTTAGAAGTTAGTCTAAAGTATGTTTTTCTTATTTTTCTGAAAGTTTGAGACATCACATTATTAAACGATGTCTACTTGATTAAAGTATTGCTATACTCTTTTTGATTATAAAATTATTTTTTCAAAATATTTATTTTGTCATAAATTCAAAATGAGTTTCCAAGATAACTATTTAGTCGATAGTGCAAACTATGCATACTATTCTTCAAGACAAATATTTTTTGGACTAAACATTACAGAAATAATGTTAATGCGATATAAGGTACATCGAATATCGTTGAAAGCTCTAGAAGAGCTTTTATTATTTCATCAAATAATACAAAAGTATATATTGACCATATGCTTTATTCTAGTAAATTCAGAAAAAAATTACTTAGTTTTGGAGATATCTGCAGCAATGGATATCACATTGAGACGAATAAATCATTATCACGAATCCAAAATTTCTTGACCCAAAAAAGTTTTATACTTTGACATAACGAGTTAGTTCATCAATAGATCAACAATGATGCAAAAAAATGATTTGAATAAATATTATGTTCAATCCAATAATTTTCTATTTGAAGCTTGTTCTCTTTATGGAGTTGGTCACTAATTATCATTAGTTAAAGTTGGGACTAAATCTCTATATTTCTGAAAATTAATTAGAGTGATATATGGAGTTCCTTCACCCTTCACTCTATATTTTGATATTATTTGTATCTAATATATTCGATACATCTACTAGATAATTGCATGTTGTTCACAACCTAAAGTTTGAAAAATTATTGCTCAGAAGTTCAATTATGAGCATAATTTTCGGATTATACAATCAAGACGATATATCTTGTTAATGCTAGTGAACCTAAATCCCAACATTTTAATAAGTGTTAATTGGGATGACAATAAATGGTTTAACAATATTATTTATTAAATGCATCCAGATTAATTATAAACCATTACGATTAAGAACAAAGTGCTTCCCATTTCTGTTTCGGGAATGCTATTACGAATCATGTCAAAATCATAATTCTCCCTATTATAACTTGGCTTATGATCAAAGCTTATTTTTTTATCTAATTATTTTGATAATGCAATATAATTTAAAATTGATTGACCACTGCACTAAGATTAAAAGAAAGAATACCGATAATAAATGAGTGGTTTGAGCATTTATCTCAAACATAGGATATTTTATAACGCAATTTGCTGATTGTCAATTTGATAGGACAATTTTCTAAGCATTAGGTAGAGAAATTAAGAAGTTGAAAATAATTTACAAATGCATTATTATCTAAATTCTCGCAAAAGTTAATTTGAACCAGAAGTTTGAATGATAATTTATTTAGAAGCATTTATTGGCTAAAGAGATTAACAATATTTCACGCATTAGCTTTAAACGTTCCAACTCGAATTGACTCCCGGAAGGGTAATTCGTTAAGATTATATTTGATATGTCATAACACACTTGAAGCGTGATGAGATTCGATTCAAAGTCAAATTCTCTAAAAAGAAAAATGGAGCAAATAAGGAAGATCGTCCTAGTTAAGGAGATATATACTCCTGACAATATTTAGACATAACAAATTATAAAATCCTAGAAGAGGTTTAGGTACCAATATGTTGAAAATTGATATATTTCTACAAGTTATGTCGTTATGCAAAAGACATATAATCGAACAACAAAAAATTGATGACAACACTTTGTACATGATGTACTACATCATATATAAATAGAGATGAATCAAAATAAATTCGTCGAAGTATGTTGATTGAAGAAATAATTGGCCAAATAAAAGGGACGCAATCCTAATGAATTGAATTTACTAGAGAAATCTAAAGCTTCTGGATCTATAGTCCAAACACCTAAATGTATATACTTATGCGAAATGAAGATACAAAATAAAGTCGTAATATGTGTAATATACGATATTTAGCATAATGAATTTCACAAAGATTTGTATAATAAATAATCCTATGGTGTATGAAATCACGTCTCTATCTTGTTAATCTGACAATGTGTGGAATTTGATATGCATGCAATAAATTTGAAGATGGTGTTATTTGAAGATTATACAAGACAGCACAACTCATTCTTAACCAAAAATTGTAATATTGAAGACATTGACGTACAAGTTAAGATGAATTGATACAAAATTAAAATTAGGTAAAACAACTGTACTCTTTTTTCTTTGATCAAGCTTTGTCCCACTGTGTATCTAGACAAAGTTTTAACGAGGCGCATATATTGTAATGTGTCATTCAAGGAAGAGCATTGTAAATAATATAATTATTAGTGAATGATAATTATATCCCCGCAACCCTAATTTTTATTATCATTGTATTCCTAATACTTCCCTATAAATATAAGGTTTTGGTTTTCAATATAATACACATAAGCCTATTGACTTCTACTCTCTCTCTCTCTCTCTCTCTCTCTCTCTCTCTCTCTATATATATATATATATATATATATAGATACCACACTCTACTTTTTTATAGGGTACACAGGTTAAAACTCGTATTCAAAACTTGTTGCATTTGTCGACTATATGAATTATTAGAGGCGGAATGTAGTCATAGCATTCATATTATGATTGCTATATGTATAATCAACAAATAGGACGAAAGTGGATCGTCCCCTTAAGAAACTATGAGAAAGACAAGATGTTCACTCTTTAAATTACAATTATATGCACACATACTTATATACGGATCTTGTTTTGACATGTTATGCATCTTTAACTTGGCAAATCTTTTTCATGTTTCCATTTACTTTCTTTTTCCCTTACACCAATGCGGATTGAATATGTTTGTTACGTAATTCAAGGAGATGATACCATATTGGTTTTAGTTAGACTGTTCTTTTTTTTATTAATTTCTCCAGGACGATATGAAAGTCGATGAGCATACTAGAGAGGTTGTCTCGACATCAGTTGAGATTACATGGTCGGAGATATGCCCCTTTATATTTTGCTTATTTTTGGAGTAGCGTTTCATAAAATAAAGTCTAACATCTTTTATTTCTCTATTAGTATTCCATTTTAGCTACAAAAGCAATAGACGCACCACATAACAAAGTTAAAACCAAAGTCAGAGAACCCACACGATCAGCATGATTAAGTGGAACAAGATTAAGAATGAAAAATTCCTTTGAACTTGAAAATGTCTATGTATCATTGATTCATTGGTCTATCTATTTTGGCTACGTAATTCTTGTAATTAAGTGTTAATTTTATACTTAGAAGAACTATTTTTGCTAACTCGCTCTCTCTCTCTCTCGAGCAACTTTGAAGGAGATAGCAATGGGACGTGCTATATGACCTATTTGTGGTGAAAGGTGTTGTTTAATAGTTTGTGTTTATATAATATCTTGCATAATCTTGAATATTATAACTTTCAGTTTGCATACAAAAAAAAAAAAACCTTGTGCAGATGTTCGTGTCTGTTTTTCTTTAGCTTTTGTGTTGATATTAATTTGCTTTACTTAAAATGAACTTTGTACTTAGAAGAGCTGTTTAGGCAACTTCTCTTTTCGTTCTACACGATTAAGGAAGAGAATAGTGAAGTATTTATACATTGATTTTCTATTTCATATGCTACATCAATTTGTTTTAAAATAAAACTTAGGCCAAAAATAGATATTATAGACAGACAAACTAAAGGCAAATGGGGCTGGTTAACATGAATTTTTATTTTTAGCAGCATTTTTGTGAGTATCACCAATAAAAAATTGCATGCAACTCGACTCTACCAAGAATGAAAATTGCTCAATTATAATGTTTTAATGTGACAAAGATCTTAGGTGCGATGCCAGACTATTGAGCACACTAAGATTGTCTGCAGTCGTCGTATTGAACACTTGATCAACTTTGCATTAGGATTCCTAGATTCTCTCCAACATGACCAAACCAAAGAGGCAGATTTCCTCTTATATGCATATTAAACTCCATCATTGTTTTTATGTCTAACAAATAAATACTCAAATCCAGTTGATTTTTAATGCAAATTTTGGATAGCTATTTTAGTATCTCTTATTTTCTTTAAATTAAAAAAAAAATCACGTCTAAATCTATGTAAGGAAATATAAATTCAGAAAGAAAATATAAGTTTTGGTGAGTCATTTCGCCTAACAGAGCTTTTGAATATAGACGGAATACTAGATATTGTTGATTCTTTCTCTATTACGTCACTTGTCCGAGTCTCTTTTAACTTGCATTGCCGATGATTATTTTGAACACCATTTTTAAACAATCCCTAGCTACCTTGAAGATGTAGAAAGAACTCTAGATATTGCCAATTCTCTGTCACATCATTTTGACGAAATCTCTTTTAACTTCCACTATCACTCATTATTTTTAAAACCATCTACTTTTCTTTATGCAATCCACAGTTGCCTCGAAGATCAATATATCGTACTCTATGTCAAATATGCAGTTATTGAATTAACTGAAGATAAACATGTTGCTAAAAATAAGCTCAAAAAAGAAGAAATTTACTATTAAAAATTGACATTTTCTTAACTCTTTGATGGCCAACATTAATAACACCTTAGGTGATGTTTTGTAGTAGATGATGCACCTAGATAAGAACGAATCTTGTGCATCATCAACATCGTATCAGTTAACTACCATTCTTAGATCGTAACATGTTAGAAATATTGTTCAAAATTGACAAAAAATGGATATGGAATGAAAATCATTCTTGGAGACCAAATTTTGGCCTATGCCGTCTTGGATGCAATTGCATAGGCCAAAGCCCTGCCATGAAGATAACTATGCATAGAAGGCCAATATAGTCGTTAATGACTGTTTTGTTCAATTTTTTTGTGGTTTTTGGCACCACTTCGTATAGTATTGTTTCATGGCTATATATATGTAGTTTGTGATCATTAAAAACATTATTGAAAACGAACAAAAACCATAGCCATATTCACGAACAAAAAGATCGTTCCAAAACAAAAAGAATCCACAATTACTTCATCATATTCAAATCTTTCTTTAGTGTTCTTCAAGTTTTGGGGATTACACTTTATGCTCGAGTGTTTAATCCTTACAAGACTTGTTTAATCCTTCAAACTATTTGCCGAAAAACCTTCAAGTATCATTTTCAATCTATGAGGGGGCAAATATAGTTTGAGGACAGCAATCACGCGTTCAAGCCTTCAAGTTTGATCCTGGTTTGTTCATGTTTAGTTCATCTTGTTGCTGATTTTCTAATTCCTTTCTTCTCCAACTCCGGTGCATCTCCAATAATCTCAAACTATAATTCATACGATGGAGAGTGAAACAACAATGGCGACAATAAAATTGATGATTCAAGATTTGGTTCGCTTGGATCGTTTTGATGGCACGAACTTCACACGGTGGCAAGACAAGTTAAAGTTTCTATTAACAACATTGAAGATTTTTTATTTACTTGATCCCAAATTGACGCCGCTACCCGAACCAACAAATGGAAAAACCGAAGCCATAAAAGCAGAAAGGCAAAAGCGCCAAGAAGATGAATTGATATGCCGAGGTCATATTCTCAATGCATTGTCGGATCGCCTATATGATTTGTACCCCAACACAACTTTGGCTAAGGAGATTTGGAATGCCCTAGAGAGTAAGTACAAAGCGGAAGAGGAAGATACCAAGAAATTTCTGATTTTGAAGTATTTTGACTTTAAATTTCTTGATAATATTCCATTACTTTCGCAAATTCATGAACTATAAGTGATTGTCAATAAGATAAAGGCAGTGATGATTGAAATCTTGGAGACCTTTCAAGTGGGGCCTATAATTATAGAACTCCCTGAGACTTGGAAATGATACCGGAAGAAAATAATGCATAGTTCCGAAGATTATTCTTTGGAACAATTACAGAAATATTTGTGCATTGAGGAAGAGTCAGAATGAGAGATAAGAATGAAAATTCTTGTGAAGGCACTTCCAGGGCTAATGCGGTGGAGAAAACTAAACCGCTTGCGAAATCCAACAAGAGGAAGCCTTCTAGTAACTTCAACAAGTCCAAGAAGAAGACCAAATGACGGTATTTTGTGTGTGGAAAACCTGGACACTACGCAAAAGATTGTAGACATCGGAAACAAAACAACTTTGAATGTAAAATAAATTTCATCCAAGAAGACAAGATATTGGCCACTGATAGCGAAATAAATGCGATCAAGGGAAAGGTTCCCGGGTGGTGGTATGATACTTGTGCAACTGTGCATGTATCATATGACAAATCTTTATTCACTATATACCATGAGGTGGATGGAAATCAAGAGATCTAAATAGGCAACAAGGTCCGATCAAAAGTAATTGGCAAGGGAAATGTTGATATCATCTTCATTTCCTGGAAGATCGTTACTTTAATAAATGTACTTTATGTTCCCGACATGAATAGGAATCTAATGAGTGGAAATCTCTTGGGAAAATCAGGCATAAAGTGTATTTGAGTACAGTAAACTTATATTATCCATTAACAAAAGATTTGTTGGAAAATGCTATTCTTGTGAATGAATGATCAAATTGTGTACCGTTGACAAATATTTGATTAATAAAGTTGATTTTGCTTATGTCGTTGATTTATTTTCATTATGACATGATAGATTAGGTCACATTGGTAAAAGTATAATGCATATAATGATGAAATGTGATTTGATTTCATATGATGTAAATGATGAATTTAAATGCAAAACATGTATAGAAACTAGAATGACTAAAAGACCATATCAAAGTGTAAAATGGACCTCAAGTATCTTAGAGTTAATTCATTCAGATATATGCGAATTAAATTGAATGCTAACTAGAGGTGGAAATATGTATTTTATTACCTTTATTGATGATTTCACTAGTTACACTTATGTTTATCTTATGAAGCATAAATATGAGGCCTTTGATATGTTTAAGATTTATAAAAGTGAAGTTGAAAATCACTTAGGAAAGAAAATTAAAAACTTAAGAAGTGATAGAGGTGGAGAATACTTCTCTAGTGATTTTAATATGTTTTGTGAACTATATGGTATTATTCACCAATGTTCTGTACTTAGGACATCGAACAAAACGGTTTGGATGAAAAGAAAAATAGAACCTTAGTTGAAAGGATTAATACTATGTTATATGCTAAGCTGCCATTTAACTTGTTGGGTGAAGCTTTATAGTGTGCATGTAGGATATTAAATAGGATTTTGTCAAAACATACTAAGGTGTCTCCTTATGAATTGTAGAAAGGGAGAAAACCAATCATTGAATACTTCAAAGTGTGGGGGTGTCTTGTGTATTGCAAGAACACGAACCCTAGCAGGATCAAGTTGGGACCAAGAGGCAATAAATGTGCCTTTGTAGAATATGCTAACAATAGCAAATCTTAAAGATTATTGAACTTGGAGACCAATGTAATTATCGAATCAAGTGATGTGGAGTTCTTTGAGGATTCGTTATCTTCGGATAATGAATTGAGGAAAATTCATAAAGATATCCCTAACTCAAGTGGAATATGAGATGAAACATCTTCTAAAGATTTTGATGAGTCTAGTGAACCACGAAGAAGAAAAAAAATTTAGATTGTGAGGTCCTTGGGATCGGATGAAATTGATTCTCAACTTATTTCCTTTTACTTGGTAGAAGGAAATGAGGTGAATGTTGTAAGAATAATTCCTTTTATTCTACAAGTGAAAATCGACCCTAAAACTCATAAGGAAGCTATGTCTTTACATGATAGCATCTTTTGGAAATATGCTATTAAGGACGAAATTGATTCAATAATGTTTAATAACACTTGAGAGCTTGTCGAATTGCCACCCGGGTCCAAACCTATTGAATGTAAATAGGTGTTTAGGAGAAAGTATAATGTTGATGGTTCTCTTAATACCTTTAAGGCTATATTAGTAGCCAAAGGTTATCGACAAAAGGAATGAATTGACTATTTCAATACTTATGCACCGGTACCCAGAATAACATCAATTAGGATATTATTTGCACCAGCTTTTATATATGACTTGTATGTTCATCAAATGGATGTCAAGACGGCATTTTTGAATGGGGATCTCTATGAGAAGGTCTATATAGAACAACTCGAAGGGTTTGTTCTACCTGGAAATGAACACAAGAAATCGTTATACGGTTTGAAGCAGATACCTAAGAAATGGCATGAAAAGTTTGACATAGCTATAATATCTTTTAGTTTTAAACATAATAGTGTACATAAATGTTTGTATTCTAAATTATGTGATAATTATGTGATTTTTATCTGCTTATATATTGACGATATGTTGATTATGACTAATTACATGGATGGGATAGAAGAAACGAAGAGGTTTCGATCTTCCACATTCAAGATGAAGGATTTTGGACAAGTGGATACCATTTTGGATATCAAAAACTCTAAAACTAGTGGGGGTTATCATCTTAGTCAATCACATTATATTGAGAATGATTAACAAGTTCAAGCACTTGAACGTGAAAGAATATAGTACCCCAATTGATTCAAGTTTGAAACTAATAAAAAATGATGGAAGGGTTATTGCTCAATTGGAGTATGGAAGTGTTATTGGTAGTCTTATGTATGCAGTTCAATGCACAAGACCAGACATAGCCTATGCAATAAGTAAACTTAGAGGTTGACTAGCAATCCGAACAATGATCATTGGAAGGCCATTAGAAGAGTTCTTCGGTACTTAAAGAAACCAAGAACTTGAGTTAAAAAAATTCCATTGGAAGTGTTGGAAGGATTTACTGATGCTAGTTGGATATCTAGCATGGGTGAAAGTAAATCCACTTCAAGTTGGGTGTTTACACTTGGAGGAGAGACTGTTTCTTGGAAATCAAAGAAACAGACATGTATAAAACAATCAACAATGAAATTCGAATTTGTTGCAATATCGGAAATCGAGAAAGAGGTTGAGTGGAAGACATGGTTACATGAGTTATACAATGGAAAGTCTAGACATATGAGTCGAAGACATGGCTACATAAGAAAATTAATCAAGAGTGTAATAATTTCCCTAAATTATGTAACGTCGATTGAAAACTTGGCGGATTTTCTAACTAAACTTCTAAATAGAAATTTAGTAAATTCTACTTCGAGTAGGATGGGGTTGAAACTTTTGAACTAATAAGGTCTACCAATGATGGCAACCCTACCTGTCATTACTCCAAAGGTAATCTACGGGTTCAAAGGGTAACAACAAGTCATTCGATATATGGATAGTTTCAGCATTAGTGATATTCGCGATAATCCTTTCCTAGTTATAATGATGCTGGTTGTTACTGAAGAGAGGGGTAGATTTTAAACTCTTAATGTAGTTCAGTATTAAGTACAAGTATTTCTAGAAAGTAATAAAGATACTGGAAGAACTTCACCTAGATAAACTTTGAGGTGGTGCTGCCTCAATAAAGAGTTAGTGTTTCTCTCTTTAAAGTTTGTTGAAAAGGATGAGCGCAAGGCCATAATAGCGCTAAGCGAGATTGAGGAACTTTATGACACGTGATACTTGTGTGCGTATTCTTATCTGTATTGTCATATGTAATCATTAGTTCAAAGCTTCCATGCTACATTTAATTCCGACTTCACCTTGTTTGAGTTACACTATGGTTAGATTCAAATCGAAAGATATCTAATTTTTATGTATAAGTATTGTATATCTTGAATATGTGTTTTTATAAATTTTGAACAAGTGGGAGATTGTTAGAAATATTTTTCAAAATTGACAAAAAAATGGTTGTGGAATGAAAATCATTCTTGGAGGCCAAATTTTGGCCCATGCTACTGCATAGGCCAAAATCCCTGCCGTGAAGATAACTATATAGTCGCATAGTGTTGAACTATGCGACCGCATAGAAGGCCAATATAGCCGTTAATGACACTACACCAAAAATGGCCTTTTGAACACGCAAAAGGCAACATTCGTCGATTAAATGTTGCTAAAGGAATCTACCGCAACATTTTAGTAAGTGATTGCTGCTATTGACTAATATAATTGAGTTTTCGCAACATTTTTTAAATAAATGTTGCTAATGTCGCATTTTGCAACGTTTTATAAAAACGTCGCCAAAAGTGGACTTTTCGCAACGTTTGCAAAAAGTCCACTTTTGGCAACGTTTTTTAAATGTTATGAAAAGTTTAAGTTTTTGCAACGTTTTTTAATTGTTGCGAAAAATTTAATTTTTTTGCAACGTTTGCAGAATGAGCAATGGCGACTCGGCAATAAAAGCACACCTATATGAGAATCCAACTAAGCTAGCTAATGGCTCTTTAGATGCCATTTACTGCAATGGGAATGTTTTACATGTTTGAATGATGAGTAGCTTGTGGAGGTCTGTCGAAACATATCTTATGTCCTCCTTTAGTGGGTGTGATTTATCAATTTTGCTCCTAAAATTTCTTCGTGCATAGAGATACTAGTTTGATAGGAGTTAAAAGTACATATCCTTGATGTATCCAAGAAGTTCAAGCATTAAAGTACATATCCTTGATGTGTTACATTTTAATATTCAAGTGTATGAATTCAAAAATTTATAATGAAATTATCAATTTTATGCAATTTTAAAATTTGTTCAAAAGGAGTATTTTCAATTTTGCCGGTCAAATTACTTAAATTGCTTTAAAAAAAAAAAAAAACCTACGGCAACGTTTCAACGTTGCCAAAGATCCCTTTTGCAACGTTTAAAAAACGTAGCCAAAGACCTTTGGCAATGTTTTTTTAAACGTTGTCGTAGGTCTTTGGCAACGTTTTTTACAACGTTTAAAAAAAATTGCCGTATCTTTCTACTCTACGGCAACACCTCGATTTACAACACGCGTCTAAATGTTGGAAAAGGTTTACGGCAACCTTTTTTGAACGTTGCGTAGCTTGTTTTTGTTGTAGTGTGACCGTTTTGTGGCTTTTGGAGGGTTTTTGGCACCACTTCGTATAGTAATGTTTAATGACTGTGGTTTGTGATCATTAAAAACATTATTGAAAACATACAAAAATGACAGCCGTATTCAAGAACAAAAAGATCATTCCAAAACAAAAAGAATTCACAATTTCTTCATCATATTTAAACCCTTCTTTAGTGTTCTTCAAGTTTTGGGGATTACACTTTATGCTTGAGTGTTTAATCCTTACAAGACTTGTTTAATCTTTCAAACCATTTGCCGGAAAACCTTCAAGCATCATTTTCAATTCATGAGGGGGTAAATATAATTTGAGGACAGCGATCACGCTTTCGAGCCTTCAAGTTTGATCTTGGTTTGTTCATGTTTTGTTCTTCTTGTTGCTGATTTTCTAGTTTGTTTCTTCTCGAACTCCGGTGCATCTCCAACATAACATTGTGTTACTAGAACCTTGATCACCACTAGGATTAGGCTATGCAGATTTACAAGCCGGTAGTTGATGTTGAAGTGAACTAAATACTACTTTGAATGACTACTGGCTTTACATTCTCTACGTGATTATAGGGAAAGGGCACACATACAGTGGTGGAGGCAAGGGGGGCAACCTAGGCCTGCTCCAAGTTCATTAGTTGTTTTAGGTTAAAAAAAGTAAAATAACTTTTATATGGAATTTTTTTTAATGAAACGTCTTGTATAATTTTTTGTCTCCCTGACTCTGTCCCTAGGCGCACAAGTCTAAATTTTATAATAAACTTAACATTTGACACATTGTCATGAGGTAACACTATAAATGTGAATCCCTTTATAGAAATGTGAATACTCAAATATATTCATTATTATTCATCTTTTATATTTAATTAAAAAACTTTTTATTGAGTGCGACTTAGAGAGCTCTCAACCCATTTTTCGTAGGAATCTCATTGTGAAATATACTTCTGATGGATCGGATCTACATAAAACCGATATCAACTACAAAGGTTACTTTACTTTTCTTCTTATTATCAAAATAATTTACTTAATTTTAATTTTGATTAATAAAATTATCTACTTCTGAGTACTCTTAAAACTTGGCCAAAATAAAATAATGAAGACAAAATAAAAATGAATAAAAACAAATTATATAAAAGGAAGAATAAAACTTTGAGCCAACTAAACTCTTTAATATGTGCAGTTTGAAACACACACGAGAGAGAGAGAGAGAGAGAGAGAGAGAGAGAGGCCAGCCGAACCATCATCAAAGTCATCACCCTCCACCCAAATATAAATAGCCTTGACACATGTTCATGCACTCATTCTTCGTCTCATAAAACACTCAAGAAAACCCTCCTTGCCCACACTATTGACGGCAGTTCATAGTTCCGACTTCCAGGTACCCTTTTTTCTTTCCATTTATGCCATACAGTTCAATTTTCGGATCCACGCAGTGTGAAATTAATTGTCCTTTTATCTGTTCTTGGAAATTCAGCTTTGATTTAATTTCCATTTAATACTTGAATTAACACCAAATGCCGTCTGGTAAGAACTCAATTCATAAAAAAAATGATAAAAATTCTGAGCCCATCAAAAAGATCCTGAATTCGGGAGCTTTATCAGTAAATTCAAATATAAAGAACACTTGATTTTCTCAGTTGCATGTACATGCACCCCATCATTCATTTTTACATGAAATAATTTTTTAATTCAATTTTCATTATTTTTTACTCAGAAAATCACTAGTTTCGATCAATTCATCAATTGTACATAAAGTTTGATCCTGGTTTGTGTAATATTTGGTTTTCTCTTCAATTTTACTTATCATTCTCAATTTTGGAACTGTTTCTAAAATGCTGAAATTCAATCAGTAAAATGTGAATCTTTTTTATTTTTTTGGGTCAAATATAGGCTTAATTTGGGTTTCCAATGACAAGAAAAAAAAAAGTAAAAGATCTTTTAGAAAAAAGTAAAAGATATTTTTAATCTCGGAAAACCCTAGTTTATGCAATTTTTTTCCTTTACAAGTTGTAAACTTTGGTTTTTGTCTTCAATTTTACTTCTCAGTTTTAGAACTGTTTCTAAAATATTGACATTTAAAATTAGTAACAACCGAATGACTTCTTGGCTGTTTATTTATTTATTTATTTATTTTTGTCAAATCTAGGCTTAGATTGGGTTTCCAATAACAAATAATGAAAAAAAGGCAAAAGATCATTGGCAAAAAGTAAATTTTTTATTTTATTTTATTATCATCTCAGAGAACCTAGTTTGTATATTTTTTTTTCCAGTTATATTTGGGCTTTGTATTCAATTTAATTCTTATTCTCAATCTTGGAACTGTTTCTGAGATGCTGAAATTTAAAATCAGTAAAATGTGAAAGAATTTTTGTTTGTTTATTTTTATTTCTTTGAATTTTTCAAATCTAGGCTTAATTTGGGTTTTCAATGATAAGAAATGGAGAAAGGTAGAAGATCTTTTCCATGAGTATTTAACAATTAAGAGAAAACCAATTTTAGTCTAAATGTTAGAAATTGAGCTCGATGAAGCGATTTTCTATTTCATATATACAAAAAGGATATTAAAAGAAGTCTACAGGTTATTAGGCAATCTTATTTTTGTTTCATACTCTACTGATTTTTTTATTTTACCTATGTAGCTTTCACTTATTTACTTCATTTATTTTGTAAATATTTAAAAAATATATTTTTTTTTTTGTTGCGAATTATGAACAAATCTTAAACATGTCCAACATGTTTCTTCTCGTTGTTTTTCAAAATAGTATGAAATTAACAAAAAATAGTTTTTTTTATGTGAATTGTGTATTTCTAATATATGTGAATTTCAATTTCTGTTTATTGGGCATCCATATTTGTCAGCATTTATTATTGTTGATATTAAAGTTGTTTCTTCTATTTGATGGTTGATGTTGAACAGCAGTACTTCTCTCATTCTTGTATTTCTCTTAACCTCTGAATTGTTAAACTCTTGAACCCCCTTTCTCTTAACTTCTCAATTGGTAGTCTCTTCAAACCCTGTGCATTACTACTCTAATTTCTCTCTTGTCTTACAGCTCTTGCATTTGCTTTTCCTGCCTGAATTTAGAATTTTACCACTTATAAGTTTAGTGTTAACATCTTGCTTCATATATATATTTTTTCAATAATAATGTGAGAAAACAATATTTCTTGTGAACACGTAATCCTATCCGAGCGCTGTGTGGTCATTTAAGGAATGTTTGTCTATTTGACTTTATATTTTCAACTTAGGTTTTATTACTATCTATAAATAGAATATGTCATCAACTAAGAATTTTTATGTATAAAATATGCAATCCATACTGTTCCAACACATTCCTATCAGGCTTTATGTCGTCATTTAAGGGATTATTTGCATTGTTCGACTTTATTATAGAACACAACTAAGAATTTTTATATAAAATATGCTATAAATACGGTTTGAAGAATGCATATTACTTCACTTGATGTGCTCATAGGACTTTGAAGTAGGTTCTTCAAATGTTCATAAAAATAAGTAAAGAATTTTATGATGTACCAACTGCCTTTTGTTTGAGAGAATCATTTTTGTGGGCTACAAAATAATCCTAAAACCAAAAGCATTTACTTGAGCTATCAGGTTTTCTTGATAAAATTGCGGTTTTAACATGCAATATGGCTTATATTCAGTCAACACAGTTTTTTTTTTTTTTTACATAGATTTAGTAAGATAAATTGTGGGTCCAAACTTCCGATTGCTAATTCATTCTGTACTTTTAAGCTTGGAGTTTCCAAGAGACTTTGGACTTCTAAATATTTCTCATCTCATTCCATGTCTTGGCTGTAACTTAATAGAAATCTATCCCAATTGGCTAATTTTGTTTTGAGCTTACTTTATTTCCTGTTATGTAATCTAATACAAGTTGTCCATGATAAAACTGCAGGGTGGCTAATGGATACCGGAGGTAATTCCTTACCATCTGGAGCAGATGGAAAGAAGAGAAAAGTGTCCTACTACTACGATCCAGAGGTTGGAAATTATTACTATGGGCAATTTCACCCAATGAAGCCACACAGGATGAGGATTACTCATACTCTCCTCGTGCATTATGGATTACTCCAAAATATGACTGTTTTGAGGCCAAATCCTGCTCGAGAGAGAGATATTTGCAGGTTTCATGCAGATGATTATGTCAAGTTCTTGAAAACGGTCACCCCAGAGACACAGCAGGATTACATGATGCAATTGAGGAGATTTAATGTTGGTGATGACTGCCCTGTATTTCATGGTCTTTACTCCTTCTGTCAAACTTATGCCGGAGGTTCTATTGGTGGAGCGGTCAAGTTAAACCATAAACAGTGCGACATTGCAATAAATTGGGCTGGTGGATTGCACCATGCAAAGAAATGTGAGGCTTCCGGTTTCTGCTATGTGAATGACATTGTGCTTGCAATTTTGGAACTCCTCAAATATCACGAGGTTGGTCCACTCGATTCCTGTTTTAATCATTATACTTAAAGGTTGTGACTTAATTTTGCTTCCTTAAGTATAATGTGTCTTCTTGCTTTTCTTGAATTATGTACTATATATAAATTCAAATGTAACATGGAATGAAATTCATAAATAAAGGAATCTGGTTGTTGTTTGAGGTGTACTGAGGAGTATCACATCACAACAACTAAATAAGTTTTATCACTATTTACTAATTTTTAGGATATGGCTATCGACCAAACTCTCTGCTTGGACATCCAAAACACTCCTTATGGAAAATTTCCTTGCTTTGTTAGAATGCTAATATTATGGCACTTAATGGAGAACTCAATTTCGTAATCAAAATTTGACTTTTTCCTTTACCATGCAGCGTGTTTTATACGTGGATATTGATATTCATCATGGAGATGGCGTTGAGGAAGCTTTTTATATTACCGATAGGGTCATGACTGTATCATTTCATAAATATGGAGAATACTTCCCGGGTACAGGAAACATAGAGGATATTGGATTTGAGAATGGAAAATATTATGCTGTTAATGTTCCATTAGATGATGGAATTGATGACGAAAGCTATCAGTCCTTGTTTAAGCCTATAATGAGCAAGGTAATGGAAGTTTTTAGGCCTGAAGCAGTGGTCTTACAATGTGGAGCCGATTCCCTATCTGGAGATAAATTAGGTTGCTTCAATCTCTCAGTTAAAGGTCATGCAGAATGTGTCAGATTTATGAGGTCTTTTGACGTGCCGCTTCTTCTGTTGGGTGGAGGTGGATACACGATACGCAATGTTGCTTGTTGCTGGTGCTATGAGGTATACCATTCATATGCTATTTTCAGTGCAATATATTAAAGTCGTATGAGGTATGCTATGGTGTTTTGAGAATTGAAGTCTTTTATTATTATTTTTATGCAATTAACAAAAAACATAACGATAAAACTAAAACTTGATAAAAAAAAAATAATAGCATACGATCATTCAACATTTTATGTTTCTTATTTTATGAGCAATACAAAAATCTTTATTCCACCTTTAGCTCACAAACCCCACTCAAGAAGAGAAACAAAGATTTTATTTTATTTTTTTTCTTTTTCAGTATGCATAGTTTTCATACGCTTCTGAGATCTCGAAAAATATGAATGTTTCAGTTCCATTTCTATAAATAACTGTTTCGATAATGGTTTGAACTCAATTTCTTTGGTCAGTCATATTCTCACCATTTCATGATATAGAGGTTCTTTGATAGAATTTCATTATTTTCTTGAGCAGACAGGAGTGGCACTTGGGACTGAGATTGACAATATGCTGCCACCTAATGAATATATTGAGTATTTCGGACCGGACTACACTCTTCATGCTCCAACATGTAACATGGAAAATAAGAATTCTTGTGAATCCTTGAATAAAATTAGAGAAAAGATCCTTGATAATCTCTCAAAACTTCAGCATGCACCAAGCGTACAGTTCCAAGAACGACCTCCTGACACTGAACTTCCTCAGGTTCGTAATTGCAACTGTTTACTTAAAGTATTATAAGAACCAGATTTCCGTTGAATATATATCCTTCATGTTAAGTATTTAGATATCTGAAAATAACAGATTCTGGTTATAAGTTTGACGATATCTTCTTAATCTAAGTGTTTTCTTTTAAATGGATTCTGTCCTTCCATAAATGTGCAGCTCTCATAGTATCATTTTTATTTATCTTCATAATCAGCAAGTTTTTCCCTGAAATGAGTTTCATTCTTTTCTATCCGTTTGTGATGAAGTGCATAAGGATTTAGAATTTATGATGAAGTGGGATCGCAAGGCAAAATAATGATTTCATGATAACTTTGGGTTTGTCCGTTTTTGGCGAATTAATAGTCTAATTTGAGTGGAAATGGGCCAAGGATCACAACTCATTGCCTTTGGCCATGACGTACGTCGGATTTTGGACAGATTCCATCGTTTAGGCTCTCGATTACGCGATTTTGCCGTTTATGTTAATTTTTATTTTGGTAATATCTCATGCAATAAAATTCGGATTTTGATTCCATTTGTTGGAGGACGATCCTGAATGTTAGGAGTTTCCATTTAAGTTAGAATCTCGAATTTTTCCATTTATGGAAAAATATCGTTTTTTTTATTTTTATTATTTATTTTCCGAAATTTGCTAGGGTTTTGCTATTTAAACCATTGTAAGCCCTTCGAGGCAGACATTATTGAATTGAATAAAAACTTTCGTGAGTTTATCTCATATTTGTGAGGTTCTTCATCTTTCCTATAATCTTTCGCTACGTCAGTTTGTCAGCTTTTTTTTACTAAATTGGATATCGTCATTTCAAGATTGTAGATCTTCATACTACTATCATTCAACTTCATTATCTTCTTAGTCTGTTAATAAATCATCAGTTCTCAGTAATTTTTTTGCCCTCTTGCATACCATTCTTTGTTGTTAAATAAGTTGGTTGTTACCCTTAACAAAGAAATTCCTAGGAAAGATGTCACTGTAAAATTTGTGGATTTGATCGCAAATTTAAAATGATTCAATAACTAAATCTCTTAAAACAGTAAATATTCCTGTTTGCACACTATATTCTTGTTTCATTTTCAGGAGGTCGAGTTTTTAAAATGCTTGGACTAGTGATTTATATAATTTTAGGGAAAATGGAATGTGTAATGAAGTGGGCTTTGTTTATGCTTCAGGCGGATGAAGATGAAGATGATAAAATGGAAGAAAAAGATCCTGATTCTGATGTTTATGCTGAGAGTGAAAGGTATATTTTCTATTTGATAAAATGGAAGAAAAAGATCCTGATTCTGATGCTTATTGTGTGCTTGCTGCAATTCTATGCCTAACAGAGTGAGGATGGAATCTGTTGAACCTGAAGAGAACGATAAGGTATGTCTTGTTCCTTCTCTCTCTCTCTCTTCCCCAAGCACCCCCTTCTTAATTTTTTACTGAAAGTAGCTAATTTCCTTATCAAATGACCATTGCGAAAGGATACATGTCTAAAAAATTATAATCACCAAATAAATTCGAGGAAAGAATTGTCTATAGTTGTTTTCTGATGACTTTATTGAAAAAAAAAACTTCTACTTTTCTAACAGTTTGATGTTTGGATACTTAATGTGTGTGTGGGGGTGGAGGAGGAAGGGGGCAGCCCTCCATTCTCTGTACCCCTTAACTATTGAGATTTTAACCAACAATTATGAGTAGGTGTATAATGTTGGAAATTTACTTAACATGCACAGTTGATTTTAAACAAAACTTTCAATTTCCACCCTGGATCTTGTTTGGGCTTAGAGAGAAACTATGATAAAGAATTATACCTTTAATGAATTCTTTGAAGAACAACTTTGATTTGCAATTCACAACAGTCCAATTATCCGGTCTCCGATGAAAATTCACACGGAGAACAAGATTGAGAGAATTAGGGTTTTCTTATCTTGTTCTAGCAATATTAATGAGTTGTGTTTTGAATTTTCAAATCCTAGCAACTTATTAATAAAAGTCAAAGTGGGATTACCTCGTCTATTGAACTTAACTCGGTTCAATATTTAATTATAAGAAAGATGAACAACCTCACAAAAATGAGATAAAACTCACGAAAATTCTTATTCAATTCAATAATCCGCCTCAAAGGGCTTACAGTGCTTTAAATAGTAAAACCCTAACAAAATTCGGAAAATAAATACTAAAAATAAAAAAACGATATTTTTCCATAAATGAAAAAATTCAAGATTTTGACTTAAATGGAAACTCCTAATATTCAGGATCATCCTCCAACAAACGGAATCCAAATCCGAATTATATTGAATGAGATATTACAAAAATAAAAATTACCATAAACGGCAAAAACGCTTAATCGAGAGCATAAACGACGGTTTCTGCTTGAAATCCAACGTACGTCACGGCCAAAGGCCATGAGTTGTGATCATTGGCCCGTTTCCAATCAAATTAGACTATCAATTCGTCCAAAAGGGACAAACTCGAAGTTATCATGAAATCATTATTTTGCCTTGCGATCCCACTTCATCATAAATTTTAACTCCTTATGCACTTCATCATTAATTCAATTAGTCAAATTTGACCAATGAATTAATTAATCCAATTAATAAATTCGAACTCATTAACAAGCAACCAAATTAATTAATTCTCCAAAAAATTTTAATTAATTAATTGGTTAATCTCGTTCTTCTACTTTTTCTTTTGTGTGTAATCCATTAGGTTCACAATCATGATGCCAAACGATCCGAATTATTATTTTGATCTAATCAAAATTGAAAAATTAAAATACTCTTTTTTAATTTATCACAATTTCACATACTTTATAATTGTAGACATTATCAAGATTTATTTTTTTTATTGTTATTGGGCTTGCCCATCAAGATTTAGTTTTATTTTGGATTTTATTGTATACGTTTTTTTATTATCGAGCTTGTAGTAGTGAGTTGGCTCAAATCCTTCACGAGTAAGTTAGATTTTTCCTATTTATTGGATTTTTCATTGTAGTTGGAACAATTAATGAATTGATAAAATTTTGGACGACGGTTACCAACATTTTCTCCTTTTCTCCTGATTTCTTTTCTTCTTCCGCCAACTACTTCCTCTATTCTTCTTCTTTTATTTTCTTCTACTGCTTATAAGTTCATAATTTGGTTATATGTTGAATGTTTTGAACTAATTCTACATCAAATTTGGTATCATGGCTAAACCTCGATTCTGTCATTCTCTTGCATCCCAGAACTTGCATCTCCAAGTATCATCATCTTCAAACTCCATTCCCTGCTACAATACTCAGTCCACTACACAACCACATCAATCACCTATTTTTCGTGTCACTGCTGTCCATCTACATCTAGTTCCGACAACACATCAAATCACCGGATTCTGGTGCTCCAACCACCGCTACCATCGATAACTACTTGTTAAAAAAAACTAACACAACCTATTTTCACAAACAATAACCGTCGACAATCAATAGACCCAACAACAGGAAAACACCGCCCAAACTGCAAATCGACCCGTTGCCTTCTCCGTTTCGAGCTATTTTGATGCTAGCAGTATCGACACACCAGAAGACCCACAACAAGTCCACAACCGCTCTATCTAAAATTACCATAGTCGACAAACACCCAGTCACCCACTCCTACGTCACCAACACAGCTGTTACATATTCTCTAGTTTGGTATTTTTGGGCCTCAGTTGTGGCATGTTTATTCCTAAATAGTGGGTAACTTGATTGGTACTTTGGGCCTCGATTTGTGCCCCTATTTTTGTAGTTTGCTTTTAGTTTTAAAAAAAGAAGTGTGAAAAAAGAAGTATTCTCTAACATTTTTTAGGTACCTCTCTTTGACCTGCTAATCGGTTCAGTTATTTCAACGAACACAATGGGAGCTACTGTTTCTTTGTCTTTGGTGCTCAGTTATTTTGTACTCGGTTACTTCGACGAACAAAAATGGGAGCTACTATTTCTTATCCTTAGTTTACATTAGTGTTTCGTTTGAAAATTGTATCAATTAAACTTTTGTGCTGCTGTTATTCTAATCTTTACCCACAATTCACATCCCTAAATCCCTAACCTTGTTTTATTCCAACTTTTATCTTACTTATTTTATGTGATCAAGATACTGATTAATATTTGACCCTTGCTCTCTATTATTTTACATAGATCAGCGGTATTAGCTTGCCATATTTGGATTTACATAATCCAAAAATAAATTAAATTTAAATTTAAATTTAAATGCTCAGGTTTCAGTTTTAAAACAAGTTATTTATTGATCTCTCCAAACACTTCATTTAGCTGGTACTACGTTACATGCAATTGTATAGTGGTTGTCTTGTCATCATCATTAAGATACTCGGTCTTCTCCTTGCCACGATGAGCGTTTCTTTAGAAACATTAAACTGGATGCCCTAACCTTTGATGGTTACTTAGAACCTAGGGTATTTACTCGATGGGTTAGAGATATAGACTATTTCTTTGCCTGGTATAGGGTCCCGAAAGATCGGAGAGTTCTTTTTGCTAGTCTGAAATTAATGGTACTGTTCAACTCTTTTGGGAAAATGTTGAGGAGCTCCTTGAGAGACGCCGTGCTCTCCCTGTTGGGAGTTGGGATAAAATGAAGCATCGACTTCAAGAGAAGTACTTATCCCAATCATATAAGGGTAATTTATTGGATCAATGGAATGCTCTTACGCATGGCAATCGACCAATAATTGAGTACGTCACTCAGTTTGATGAATTTCGAATGAGATATCATCTCATTAAGGATGAAGTCATGACCTTAATTAGGTTTAGGCAAGGCCTCAGAGATGATCTTAAATGTGAGCTTGTCCTTCAGGGTCTTACTACTCTTAACTTTGCTTATTTTTTTGTCCAAGACTGTGAGTTAGTTACTAGGGTTACGTATAGAAATCGTGGTAACAACCGTTCCTCCATCTCTTCAGCGCCCAATGCTCCCCTAAGTCTATCCTAGGGCATCTCCCCTCTAAGGTTCCTCTTGTGGTGGAAAAATAAAGGTAAAGGTCCTGAAGTTCTAAGGACGTCCTCCCGCTTGCAATGTTTTAACTATAAGGGTTTCGATCACATTTTCTCTAATAGTCCTAGTAGAGCCCTAGTTATGGAGGAGCGCGAGGGTGTGGTGGATTACCCATTGGAAGATCAAGTTTAAGAGCCTAAATTTGAAGAGTTTGAGGACTTAGATAATAATGAAGATACCTTCTTAGGTTGTATTCGGACCCTCTCCATGGATCTAGGGTCATGACCCCTTATTCTCAACACGTCTAGATTCGGTGTTGTATGTTGTACCCTAACTCAACCCCAAAATGTTGATGATTGGCATCATTAAGGACAATAATAAGGGTTGTAAAGTCATTATGGATAGTTGTAGTTGCATTATTGTAGTTTCGATGACTACTGTATCCCCTCTTGGGTTGAAACAAGTTCCTCACCCTCAGTCATATAGTGTCTCTTAGGTTGATACTTCCTCGATAGCTATAAAAGAACGTTGTCTAGTACCTATTCAGTTTCTCGAGTATAAGGATCATAAATGGTGTGATGTCATTTCAATGGATGTCGGTCACATCATTTGACCATTGTTGTTCAATTTAGATGTAACCATTTATGGTCGATCCAATTCATGTTCCTTTGTGTTTAATAGAAAGAAGATTCACCTTATCCCACTATTCCCGAAACCTGTTGGCTCGCATTTTTTTCCGATACAAGAGAGCGTGTTTTTTATCATGTCTAAGAACATATACAAAAGAAATTGAACAAGTCAACTAAAATGTTTATAAACACGAGCCAAAAATAGGCTAAGATTACCCACACTAGTACGGAATTGAGCAAGTCAACTAAATTGTTCTGTTAACTTTCTTCTCTAATCATATCCGATGTTGTATACCAAAGATGTATATATTTTCTACACGTCCAGTGGAACCTTTAAAACCTGTCTATGATTTTCCCTTATCAGACTTTTAACTTTAGATCTCCTTAGTTGAACCCAACATTACAAAAAGCTACTTTTGGCAAGTTCCAGAGAGGTCATATAGGTCCTTTTGAAGTGTCCTCTCCAGGTTGAGATTTAGAATCTTCCTTCTTGTCCATGCTTGTTGTATACCTTCTTGATAACCTTCAATAAAGCTTCTGAGAGCATCCCTATAAGCAGAAGCTCTTATCATCTCAACCCATTGCAATGTAGGCCTTAATGTCTCCATTTCCCCATGCAGCAACAACAAGATCCTTTAGGGTCGACGATTCTCTCTTCTTTGTTGTGCTTTTCTCCTCGTTGGATTCATCTTTGATCTCTTCCTTTTTATAGTCATTTGGCCTGAGTTCTGGACCGATAGACCTCACCCAGCTAGCTACATAAAGTCTAGACGATTCCTTCAATACAAGGAAACGCTCTTTCCAAGTAAGTTTGCGACGTTTTTTGATGTGAGAGGGATCAGGCAAAGACAAACGAAATGCTATTTCTCTGAGATCATGACGGACACAGTCGTAAATTTTCCTACATGCTACCTTCAACTTCATGCAGACTACTCGTTTAGTATAAGCCTTACAGTGGGAAGTTAAGAGTTGCTGCCTGCCTAGCTGAAGCTCTTTAAGAATCTATGCTACCGAGTGCTGATTGTCGAATAATCTATGCTACCCAGTGGTGGTTGACTCCTCGTCTAGGGCTCAAACTATCGAACAGGGACGGAGGCTCAAATGAGTAGGTGCAACAATTGGTTCAGTTGTTCTTCTTGGAGGAGTAGGTAATGGGTATTTCAAATGAGAGGAAGAGATTAGCATCCGGATTCGGGACCAAGAGGTAGAGGCAATGAATTGAAATTGGAATTTTTGGCCATCCCATCTGTTAGCTCACATAAGACAAATAAAAGCGAGGAAAGAAAATGGTTACATATCATTAACCCCTACGAAATTCGAACGCACACTTGTGGGTGATTCTGTCGTGTTTGCTTTGGTTATCATGGAGATTCCATTAAATTTCTCAATAGTTGCCCCTCTTGAAGCCCAGGCTATCATTCAAGAGTTCAGAATGTCTTCCCTGAGGACCTACCTGACCAGCTACCTCTGTTACGAGACATCCTATATACGTAGATTTGGTCTCGGGAGCGTCGTTTCCAAATTTTCCTCATTATAGGATGGACCCTATTGAGCACGCTGAACTTCAGAGGCAAGTGAATGAACTCATTCACAAAAGATTCATCCTTGAGAGTTTAAGTCCTTACACAGTTCTTGCGCTACTGATGCCTAAGAAAGACGACTCTTGGGGGATGTGCATAGATAGCCATGTCGTCAATAGGATCACGGTGAAGTATCGTTTTCCCATTCCTAGGCTTGATGATATGTTAGATATGATGGTTGGTGCTACAATCTTTTCTAAAATCGATTTGAATAGTGGGTATCACCAGATTAGGATCCGGCCCAGTGACGAGTGAAAACTGCGTTTAAAATGAAAAATGATCTTTATGAGTAGATGGCTATGCCTTTTGAACTAACCAATGCCCCAAGTACTTTTATGCCAGCAATGACATAGACTCTTCGACCTTTTATGGGTAAGTTCCTCATCATCTACTTTAATGACATTCTCGTCTATAGTCAAACTAAAGAACAACACCGAGATCATCTCAAACAGGTTTGTTTTGCCCTTCGTGCAACAAAATTGTATGCTAATGTCAAGAAATGTTCTCTCTTCACCAATAGAGTTGTTTTCCTAGGATTCAACGTATTTTCTACGGGGGTATTGCAGCCCTTACCAAGATTCAAGCAATTGTCGATTGGCTTGAGGCTAAGACTATACATGATGTCAGGAGTTTTCATGGCCCAACTACCTTTTACCATCACTTCATCAAGGGGTTTAGGACAATCATGACTCTTATTACGGAATGCATTGAGAAAGGATAGTTTCACTGGACATAGGAAGCGATTAAGAATTTTAAGCTAATCAAGAAGCGAATGACATAAGCTCTTGTCATACGCCTTCTTGATTTTACCAAAGTTTTTGAGATAGAGCGTGATGCCTCTATGGTAGGAATAAGTGATTCCTTAGTCAGGAATGCCACCCTATCGCTTATTTCAGTGAGAAGTTAAACGATGTTAAACAATGGTACTCGACTTACGATAAGGAATTGTATGCAGTTGTACATGTTTTGCACTATTGGCCCCATTATTTGCTAACCAAGAGTTTGTGCTTTATTCGGACCATGAGGCCCTCCATCATCTCACCGCCCAGAAAAGGTTGAATTCTAGGCATGGTCGCTAGATTAAATATTTGTAGGCCTATTCTTATGTTTTGAAACATAAAAAGGGTGTTGAGAACCGGGCAGTTGATGCATTAAGTCATATCTCCCTATTGTCGATTATGAGCGTTAAGGTCATAGGTTTTGAGTGACTTAAGGAAGATTACCAGACATGTCATGATTTTAAGAATATCTTTCTTGATTTGTAAGGTGGACGGTCAGATACTTCGGATGGGTTTCACCTTGATGAGGGTTACCTTTTTTGAGCCAATAAATTGTGCATCCCTCTAACTTCAGTGTGGGACTTTATAGTATGGAAAATTCATACGGAGGGATTGGTCAATCACTTTGGGCGTGATAAGACCATAAGGGAGATTGAACATCAATTCTATTGTCTTGATCCAAAGAAAGATGTGGCTAAGATAGTTAGTACATGTAACACTGTCAGTTAGGCAAACAGAAGAGGCAAAACACCGGTATGTACATACCTCTTCCAGTTCCTAATTGCATTTGGTAAGACGTGAGTATGGATTTTATGCTAGGATTACCACATACCTTGAAGAAGCATGATTCAATTTTTGTGGTAGTTGATCGTTTTTCAAAAATGACTCATTTTATCCTTTGTAGTAAAATCTCTGAAGCGTCCAAGGTTGCCAGGTTATACTTTAATGAAATTGTCAAATTATATGGTCTTTCTAAAACCATTATGTCAGATAGAGATGTTCATGTTAAACCTTCTTAAGATTTTATCTATGTATGAATACTAAGATAAGCCAAGCAATCTTTTAGATCTATCTCTATAAATCTAATTCTCAAGATATAAGCTGTTTCTCCCATGTCTTTCATAGAGAAATTCTTTGACAACCACAATTTTACAAGTTGAAGCATTGGGATGTCGTTTCTCATTTATAACATGTCATCTACATATAACATTAGGAATACGATAGTGCTCACACTTGTCTTCTTGTAAACACACAATTCATCTTCATTTTTGATAAAGTCAAACCCTTTAATTGTGGGATGAGACTTAGGTTCATTTAATTGGTCGACAGTATCTGTGGATTCTTGAACTTCTTCTATTTCTAAGTTTCTCCCACTTACCTCTCCTAGAATAAACTATTTCTCTAGGAATATGGAATGTTTTGAGATGAACACCTTCTTATCAATGGAATTATAGAATTGATATTCAATGGTCTCTTATGTACATCCCAAAAATATTAATTAAATATGAGTCCAACTCTAATTCAACAATTATTGACAGAACTATTTGATCAAAATCAAATTCTAATTAAATACCGAATTAGAGTCAAACTCTAAGACAAATAAATAAATAAATTAGAGCAGGAAAATTTAATTAAATGTCAAATTAGAATCCAACTCTAATTTGAAGAATACATTAGGGTGAGAAACTTTAATTAAAATCAATTTCTAATTAAATATTAAATTTGAGTTCAACTCTAATTGTAATTGAATTAACATTTTAATTTAGGATAGAACTCCTAAATAAAATAAACTCTAATTATAATTGAATTAACATTTTAATTTAGGATAAAACTCCTAAATAAAATAAAATTCAATTTAGGGTCAAAGTATAATATTTGAGTTAAAATCCAATTTTAACTAAAATATTGGAAGTGGTCAATTTTAAATAAAATTTTAAAGGGTCAAAATCGATAGCATAGGTCAAAACATTTCCAAAATCATTTTGAAACCCTTTTAAAAATTGTATGCAAGACCCCTTTCGAAAAATTGCAATTTGGCCCAATTTAAAATTATAACGAGACCCTTCCAATTTAAAAAAAAAATTGGTAAAGAGGTCCTTATTTAAAAAAAATTAAAACATGAACCTAAACCCATAATTGCATACAAGTCCCCACAATTTCACAAAGAGATACCCGGTCCCCAAAACACCAAAACCCTAAAATTCCATTCACTTTCTTCATTGCGGTCGACATGCGACGCCACTAGTGTGGGCCAAGCAGTGGTGTGCCGCCGTGGTCAAACACAGGATGTGTATCGGAGGAGTAGCAGCGCTTGTTGCTATAACATAGCAGTCGGCACAATTGCTACAATAGCAGCAACGTCGCGACGATGTTTCTTTTTACCACAGCGACGATGGTTGTTGTGGTGATGTGTAGCAGCGACCATCACTGTTGCGTTCGTGAGTTCGCGATTGTTGCCGTCAGTAATCCCTCCTATCCGATTTCAATCCAAAATTATTTTTATTTTCAAAAACAAATTTTTGAATATGAAAATTAATTTTCCTAATTGCTAGATTCAAGAAAAATAATATCAATCAACTTTTGATTGTTCAATCATGCAAAAATAATTTCTAACAAGCACAAAGTAAACTCTAATACCACTATTGAAAATTTACTTATCATGCATAGTGGAGTTTCAACAAAATTTTCAATTCCCATAAATAATCTTCTTTGGGTTTAGAGATAAATTGCGACAAAGAATTATACATTTGATGAATTCCTTGAAGAATAGCTCTCATGTGCAATCTACTATTGTCCAATTATCCAGCTTCCAAAGGAAATTCACACAGCGAACAAGATTGAGAGAACTATGGGTTTTTTCTTGTGCTAACATGAATAATGAACCAATTTTAGAATTTTCAAACCCTAGCAGCCGGGCTAATATTTAATTATTAAAAGTTTAAGTAGGCTTATTTTGTCTCTTAAACTTAACCCAATCTAATATTTAATTATTCCAATTAATTAAATTCGATGCATGAACTAGTTAAGCCAATTAAATAATGGGGCCATTAACAAGTAACTTAATTAATTAATTTTCCAACACTTGTTAATTAATTAGTTAATCTCATTCTTCTAGTTCTCCTTTTGTGTGTGAACCATTAGGTTCCCGATCACGACGCTTAACGACGAGAATTATTGTTTTGATATAATCAAAATGATAAATTAAAATATCCATTTTTAATTTATCACCAATTCACATCTGTCATCCCAAATTGATATCTAGCAATGTGTGACGACAATATTTGTGATGGAAAATGTCACGTGATATGACAAAACCAAACTTTTTCATTTATCATGAAACTATGATTCGTTCGTCAATATGATTCAATCAATTACGAGATATGGATATGTGTCAAGCCTAATTATTGATCATGTCTTTATCCCACAATTAAATCAATGTAAGTCAAATACTTTTTTTCGACTTATGAGTATACTTGGCCAAGGATTTCGTTACCATTTTTAAGTGAATGAAATGCAGATCACAATCCCTTACTATATAAAAGTGACGAATCATATATTAATCATTCACAACATTCGGATGACTCTTGACATACCCGAACGATGCCGTATTAACGACTCTTGGCAGATCAACATCCAATATCACCAAAGTACGAATGTCTTTATATAAAGCACTATGACGACCTTAAGTCGAAGAACCAATTTCACTGCTGAACGTTAGAGATTACCCATTGACACTCAGATAGTCATCTATCCGGGGGTCTCCAATGTTTTATTTATAATAAAACAAAATATTCACGTGTTCATTTAAGTATCTCCAATGATCTATTTGTAATAACAATATCCCTATCTCTTTTTTACTTACAACCGCGGATGATTTAAGATTTAGTCATATATAATTTGTATCTCACAATCACAACTTCTTATGATTAACAAATTAGTAAGAATTAAATTTACGGACTCTATTATTTAATATAATTTATTAGAATATTAATTCAAATAAATAATAGATCTTTCCAAAATAAATGCATTAAACATATTAAAAATGTTAACAACCTAAATTGATTGGATTTAATGCATAATACTTACGCATAATACCTTAACCATTCGGGAAACCTTTTAAATTCAGCAAATATACATAACCTTGTAGATTTGAAATATTGAAGTTTCAATAACAAGTACATTAGACTAGGGATTTAACAAGTAGCAACTTTTCTCGATTCGAAGAAAATGTAGAAATAAAAGACAAGAAACTACCCATAATTCCTTTTTAGATCAAACATTTACACCCAAAAATGGAAACTCTACATTTTTACATGGTAAGTAGTTTAAAACTTGTTGCATTTGTTGACTAATATGAATTATTAGTGTAGTGGAGTGTAATGGCAATATGCATATTATGGTTGCTATATGTATCACCTAAAAATAGGAGAACAGTCGAGCTCCCCCTTTAAAAATTATAACAAAACTTTTATACCAGATCTTGTTTCGACATGGTAGACATCTTTAATTCTTTAATTATAGCTTTGGTCTCTTTTGTTTGTTACTTTGTTCAAGGATCTGATCCCAAAAATTGTTTTTCAGCTACAATAATATTTTTGTTTTCCATTTATTAATTTCTTCAGGACGATATGAAAGTTTATGAGCACACTAGAGAGGTGGGCTCATCATCAGTTGAGATGACATGCTTGGAGGTATGCCCCTTTATATTTTGCTTATTTTCGAAGTAACTGTTTCACAAAATGAAGTCTAACAGCGTTCATTTCTCTATTAGGGTTCTATTTCAGCTGCAGAAGTAATAGATGCACCACATGATAAAGTTGAGCAGCCAAATTCACAGAACCCGCATGATCAGCATGATGAAATGGAACTAGATTAAGAATGAAAAATCCCTTTGAACTTGAACATGTGTATTTGCCATTAGTGTATCTATTGTGTGTAAGTTCTAATTTTATACTTATCTATTTTCGCTGCTTCTCTCTCTCTCTTGCGTGTGTTTACGCAGGGGAGATCATAGAGCAACGACTTTGAGGGAGATAGCAGTGGGATTTGTTGTATTACCTATGTATGGTGATGGGTGTTGTGCAATAGTTTGTGCTTGTATAATCGAGTATAATCTTGAATGTTATGACTTTCAGTTTGTATAAAAAAAAAAGTAAAAAAATTTGCTTGAGCAGATGATCATGTCTTCTTTAGGCGTTCGCGTGGGTAGATATTTTCTTTACTTGAAATGAACTTTTGTACTTGAAAGTTCTATTTGGGCATCTTTTGATTTTACATGATTAATGAAGACAAATATGTGATATATTTATATATTGTCTTTTTATGGAGGCGTGGAGCATGGGTAAAATCAATTTCGAAGTAGGTAGGGGTTGAATAGAAAATGATGAAAACTTGTTTTTTCTTTAATTGTTCTTTTTTGTTTTTTGGTCTTTTTCACTTTTCTTTTGTATTTATATTTATTTTTATTAAAATTTAAAAATTATAGTGGTCTTTTTTTAATAAAAAAAGTTGATATTTTAGCACTTAAATGGTTGAAAACACTTAAATCTACCATTGAGAATGTTGTGTTAGGTTAAATTAGCCATTCAAAGTATTTTGCAACGTAGTACACATTCCTTTTCTTTCTATTAGTGTTTTACACATTCCTTTTTAAAATATCTTTTATAAAATTGACATTCAATTGGAACACAGTAACAACACAAGCTCTTCCTATGAAATCAAGCTTCAGCTTTTATGATTTGCATATTTCTACTATAGCTCCAAGTGAGACAACTCGTTTGCATTTTGGAAAATCAATCAATAAAAAAAAAAGTTAAAGTTCAAGAACGTCAATAGAAACTATTGAGAAAAATGTTAAAAATAAATGAAAAGTAAAAAATCCTTGAAAACAAGGTCAACGGTGCCAATTTTCCAGTCAACCTAATTTACAAATTTTAAATGTCAACGGTCTCTTTCAGAGAGAAAGACAAAATTAACCTTTTTAGGGTTTTATAATCATTAAAATAATCTTAAGATAAAAAGATATGAATACCCCTCCAATTACAAAAGGAAATATCTGAAGATAATCCAATTCAAATTTTAAATAGTCCAACGACTCTTTCATTTTCATTATCACTTAAATCTCTCCTCCAATTCCAAAATATCACTAATTTTTGTATTTTACTTGCTCATGCATATCCTCAAAACTCAACAAAAGTATCTCATGAACAGTTATTCGTAACCAACATTTTAACTATTTGAAAATTTTCTCTCCTTAGGTATATGTGAATAAATTAGTGGACAGCTTTATGATTTTTGTGCAGAATTATGGGAAAGAATATAGTCTATGCATTATTAAATTGACGGTTTGTTTAATGTCTATTGACGGTAAACAGACTGTCTATTACAAACCATCCTCAGTGAACTCATCTTGCTGCCACACATTTAGGGTGAGTTTGATTGTCAATATTTTTTTATGAAAAATGCCATTTTTTTCATCAAAATTCTTACTTTTGTAGTGTTTGATTAACATTTATTTTCATGGAAAATGTTTTCTTACTTTTGATCACGTGACTAAATTTTATATGGGTGGAGTAGGATTTTATTTTTCATGGAATTCATTCTTTTCAAAAATTCTAGTTTATCAAATATTCTACCAACACATGTTACCCTATCTCTCTCTTATCTCGACCCACGTACAAAACCCTTACCCTCTCTCCTCTAATCACTCAACCGAACCAGGAAGAAGAAACCAAAAATCTATGCCATAAAAAACTCAAACAAAGGCTTAATTCTGTTCTTATGCCCTCTCCAATCGATTGCTCTGTATTATTCAGGTTCTACTCTCCGCTGGCGAGATCTTCGATGAGGTCAATAATTATACGCATGCCTCATTCCATGCATTTTGTGCTTATAATTATTGTTTCAATTGGAAAATTTTTAGAGTTTGGATTATAATTATTTTTGAAATTCTATTGATTGTCCACTTCAGAGCTTCAATCTTGATTTAAATAATCTTTATCTTCTACTTATTTGGGTTTTTGAATATTTGAGATCAGGATGTTTGGACTCCATGAGTTTACTGCGCGCCTTTGCAATTCAATTAGGCACGAGTCCTGCTGCTGAATTGTATTATATTATTTGATTCCTCTTGCTTTGAACTTGAATGTTAGCTTTTAATCAACATCTTTTATTTGTGAATGATAATTCAGACAATTTTAAACCTATTTCAATAGGGTAGTGATAGAAAATTTGTATATTTATAGTTTTGTTCTGTGAAGTGCCAAAAATTTATGATTTTTACACCTATATCTGCAGTTTAGTGACAGAATATTGGTTTATTTATATTTTGGTTCAGTGATACTGCCAAAATATCTGGGAATTATATTTTTTCCCTTATGTTTAATGGGTATTTTTCTTGGAATTTTATAATTTTAAACTTGTGTGATGTTAGTCGTTAGATGAACTTGAATTTTAGCTTTTGATTTTCTCGTCAAAGTAGGAGCATGAAACCGAATACATGCGAAGACGGAGCATGGAATAGTATAATATATTGTTTTTGGTCAAGTAACTTGATTGTTCAAGTGTCTGAAATATCTTTTGCCCAACTAGGAACCCTAAGGTGCCCCATGGAAAGAGTTTGACAATTGTGTCAAAAGGCATAAACAATGCTTCTATCAAATAAAGCTCCACTGTCATGTTTAATGTTTCTTGAATTTAAGCTTGTGTAATAGATTTAACATATCATATTTGATCATAAATAGGTAATCTTTTTATGACGCACACTTCATACTTTGACATAACTATCTAAAAACTGGCATCTCTTTGTTTATTTTTATTTCCTTTCAATCAATCTCTTTTCTTTTCCATTATGATCAAATTGCTTGATCCCCAATCTATTATTTTGACAGCGCCAACACCTTACCTTTTAGTTTTGTAGCATCTTGACGTTTTTTATCCATTTTTTGTTAGAAAATAAAATGTCACCCACAATATTAGGTTATTTACATATTGCTTATTACTATTTCCATTTTGCAGGTATTAACATTATTTGCTGGAGCACTACTGGAGAAACAGATTGTGGTTGTTTGTTCGAATTTGGTAGGCCTTTGTTGAAATTGTATAATTATAATATAAAATGTGACCGAATGATTAAATTTATTATTTGTTTATATAATCATAATATGTAATTTATATGTTCATTTTATTGTATTTTTATTTATCGTGGTAGTGCGTAACATGGCTACAACAAGGAATCAACGTCGTCTCCAACGAGAACATTTAGGTTTATTTTGGATGATAGTCATGCAAGCAATTGTTATATATAATTATATTAGGCGTCGTGAACGACATCTCCCTAGGGCTCCTCATACAAATTGGGATTCTGAAAGAGAAATGACACTTACACGAATGTTTGGTACGAGTGATACATTATGTCATGATTTACTTAGGATGAAAATAGGTCCGTTTCAAAGGCTCTGCTTGTTTGTGAACTTATGGATTGGTTGATAGTAAATATGTTAGAATTGAGGAACAAGTGGCTATTTTTTTGAATATCGTTGGGCATGACCAATGTAATTGAGCTGGACGTTTCACTTTCTTTCGATCTGTTTACTTCCATAGGGTATTACACGCTTGTCTTGGATTGTATAGAGATGTTGTGATTAATGTCACTATTCATAACTCACCATATGAGAAGGAAAATGTGAAGCCATTGTACTCCTTTTTTTAGGTTAGGGGATCGTAGTTATTTCATTATATTTCTTAGAAGTTCAATATTATAATATTTTGAAAAGCATTCTTTTTAAAGGATGTCATAGGGGAAATAGTGGGTACATATATTGCTACAAACGTCCCTTTAGAAGAGCAAGCTAGGTATTGCAATAGAAAGCAACTGATTTCTCAAAATGTTTTAGTAGCTTGCACATTTGATAAAAAGTTTACATAAGTGCTTGTTGGTTCACAGGGATCCGCACATGATGGTTGATTGTTACGGAGTGCAATATTACTCCAAGGACATAAGCTAACAATTCTTTTTGGTAAGTTGTATCACTAATGTGAAAATATTTCTTTCTCGTACTAGTTATAATAATTAAATAACGACTATGTAATGAGCAACTCTTTAATAGGTAAATATTATCTTGTCACGCCAGCTTTCCATTGGTTCCCGGATTTCTGTCACCATATCGTAGAGGTCGTTATCATCCTGGAGACATTGTGGGTGAACGTCCAGAAAGTGGTAATGCATTGTTCAATTTTCGACATTCATCTCTACGTAATGTTATTGAGAGGACAATTGGTTTACTTAAAAAAAAAAGATTTGCATATTACTCGCTACGTAATGGTCCTTGCTTGTTTTGCCATCCATAACTTCTTAAGGATTGATGACGTAGAAGATGTTTGTGAGGAGGACTTGGATAGCAGCGATGAAGAGGTGAACCCTACACATGTTGATGCACTTGAAGATGACACTCCAAATACTCACATATCTTTCGCAGCTCAGGAAGCATGGTCTAATAAGAGGAATACAATTACTGATTTAATGTGGGCTGATTATTTTCTCAATCAGAATGCGGGAGTTGATTTCGATTGACTATGTTTTTTTCCTTCTTATTTATGTTCTTATGTAACGGACATAAACTTATATAATTTCATATTTAGTTATTGCTTAAACTGAAGCCATATTAATTTATTAGATAGAATTTTCCCATGTCCTTATGTAATGGTTGACATAAGGTTGCTAGATTTCTAAATGTTGTAATTGGAATTTCTATTAATGGAAACAGATTGTTGGCGTATATTTTTTGCATGCTATTATTTAATGGTTGACCATAAACTTTTAATATTGCAATAGAGATTTCATGGCACATAATCGACAAAATTCTAAGGCGCCTTTTCGAGTTCCTAGACTAACCACCCATTTAGATGTAGAGGAAATAAGCTCAACCCAAGTGGATCCTAATTCTAGGACCCGTACATTGGAGTGATGCAATGGATGGTTGTATATAGTTTCTTTTGGATATTGACTACGCATATAACATAACCCCCCTACTTTTTTGCAGGAAAACCAGAATTCAGAAAGTGGAGGACCAAACTTTGTCCTCATCATGATGATTTGGAGGCTACCTTTGGAAATGATTCTGCTAGAGGAGATCACGCTCTAACTGGTAATGAAAATTTCTCCCCCATTCATGGTATGTAAAAGATCGTAAATAATAAATATATACTATTCATATTATATAAAAAGATTCTAACAATTTTTTTTTTTATATTTCAAATGAAAATGTGAATGAAGTTGACGTTCAAATGAGGATATGGGTCGAAGCCCCGTCTGCGCTCCAAAGCCTAATGCCGGAGAAGGAACCAAAAAAATCCAACATCGACGTACCCAATCCCATGATGAGAGCCTCATTGCTCGATCGAGCATTTCCGAATTGTTTAAAAGAATTGCTAATGCTATGGAGCTAAACCACATCAATTGGCAATTGGTTTTAGAAAAATTACAAGGCATGAACATGGACAAGCGTGACATCCTGCTAAGTCATGAAAGTATTTGAGTCGGATGAGAGTCATGCTAGAGTGTTCATGAGCTTGACTTATAAAGATTTCACGCATGATTTGGTATATGCGAAGCTTAGCCGTGATCATCCTCTGCTACTTTAGGATGGCATACTTGGATAATTCAACAACCAAACATAAAAGTGTTATATCTATGTTGGTTTAAATTACTACTTTCTAACAATAGAGATTCATGGATATTTATTAGTTTATGGCATTTTTTTGGGAGGCAAATGTTCCTAGATTGGTTAAAGCTCAATTTAGTTGGCGGATTGATGGTGAAGCATTGTTTTAAATGGTTTTAAAGTTATAATAATGGATTCTCTTTATATTTTGCTTGTTGGATTTTTTATTATAGTATGCATTATTGATGTCTGTTTTGTTATTACAAATGCATGTTCCAACCATAATACACCGTTTAAAATGCAGATGAAGGGGATACTTGGTTTTTTAACTTATAAATGATTTGTACATAATGCTTTTGTTATTTTCAATTTATTTTAAAATGTTTTACTTAAAAAAAAATCAATTGGTTAGTAAATGTTGAATATATATATATACAGAAATGATCTAATGAGCACCGGTGCTCATCTTATCCTAAACACCAATGAGTTGGCACATTAATTCATTGGTGGATTGGAACTCACAAAATCTTTATCCACCAATGAATTAATGTGCCAACTCATCGGTGTTTAGAATAAGATGAGCACCGTTGCTCATTAGATCATTTCTGTATATATATATATATATATATATATATGATAAAAGTTGATGAAATTCAAATGGTGTTTGTTTCACTTATTGAATAATTCTCATGGAAAAAGTGACAAGTTCCATGGAAAATAGTTGCTATCAAGCAAAAAATTTTGGAAAAAATGACCATTTGCATAGAAAATAATGTCTATCAAACACCTAAAGATTGAAAAATATAATATTTTTCAGGTGGAAAATTATATCAATCAAACGCATTAAATTGACAATTTCCATGTAATTGTAGAAAATATTTTCTTTCCATGCAAATTTTATGCTTGCAATCAAATACAACCTTAGTGAAATTTGTTTGATTTTGTATTAAGATAGAGAGATATATTTGGCATTCCTTTTAGTTTGTTAATTTGATGTGTTTCTAAGAAATGTGCATTGTTGATGGAGATGAAATTGGACCACGATTAATGGAGAATGAGTTGTTTCACTTTATATATCGAACGGAGTAATTGGAGTGTATATCGTGATGTATAAAATGTCCTTGATGTTGATCCCTCTAAGTATGAGACGGAGTTTGGATTTCTTTTTCTCGAAAATACGCATTCCTCAGTTCCATTGGTTTGATCAAGTGAGATGACAGATTCAACAAAAAATACCGTTCTTCTCTTTGCGTAACTCTTTTGAGGAAGGATATCCTAATGAACATGAAACAAATGCTAAAGTGGACAATAATCTGGATATTTTAGGATACTGTAGATATAGCCAGAGAGGCTATCATCATTATTCCGGATACAATTTCTACAAACTAGGATCTCATTTTAACACACAGACACTCCTAAATAGTTCAAAATAATGAGGAAGAAGTTTTATTTACAAATCAGGATCTCATTACTTTATCTACAAATAGACATGAATCTGGTAAAAACTCATAAGCTGGCCCAATTTCATGATTTTTTTTGTACTTCATGTGTGATTCTTGATGATGATGATTGGCAGGTCGACAACCTATTTACACGAAGAAAGATATTCAGGAAATTGTGTACATTATTGCATTGAAACACAATTTCAAGTTCAAAATGAAAAAATCAAATAGGACTACCTATAAAAATTTATGTATACATGATAGTTGCAAGTGGCATTTGTGAGCAATGAAGTTTAACATATCTGATTTCTTTGTTGATCACTGTTATGCACTCGAACATACTTTCTCAATAGGATCCGTCGCAATAATCACAAACAAGCAAGATCATAGGTTTTTATAGAGAAACATAATGAACAAGTTTCAAGACCTAAGGACAATTTACAGACTTACAAACGCTATTCACAACATTCGTTGAGAGTTTGTGGGTGGTTTTGAGCTATTAGAAGGCCTAGAAGACTAAAGAATATACGTTAGAAGATTTAATATGTTCACCCGAGAAGGGTTATGCTAAACTAGCCATGTATTTGCATAATATGGGAAGATCTAATTTTAGTTCGGCGTTCTTTATTTAGACTGATTGATATCGATAACTACTGTAAATACTTATTCATGGCTCTTGCACCAATTTATAGCTATCCTCCAAAATTCAACATTGGCCTTCTTCAAGTAGTATGACTTGCCTTCATCCTTGAATTTGAATTCAACAATGTACACTTCTATCAGCTCATCAGATCACAAAATAAATTTTTGAGCAAACAATGAAATTGGAGGATTGCATGCTAATTCCATATTCTTTGAATGCTACTAATTCGGTTGGCTCCATTATGATTACTCCTTTATATCTACATTCTCTTCTTCTTTTGTTGTTGGTTCCTCGGATTGAAAGACCGATAATCTTTGGCAATCTTAAAAGGAAATTTTTTTCAGAAGGTTTTCTTTTCTTGTTGATGATTATTTTGACCTTCCGACTTATAGAGATTTGGTTGTTGCTCCCAACTTAGATTATATGTTTGTTCATATGGATTGTACAGTTCATTCTGTACTTGATAGCCCGGTAATGCCATAGTAATTCCAATGGCAAATCATTCTCATCAACTTCTTTTACATTTTGTATTTGAGAACCTGGTATTGTAATCACCATAGTACTACCAAGGGCAAGTTATCCTCATCAATTCAAGGATCTTCCATCTTATATTGTTGCTCTGCTCTTGCTTACTTTTGTTCTTTGTCAATGAAATATGTAGATCAGCTGAAAAAAGAAAAAGAAAAATAAAGAGAACAAATTAAATTTAAATCAAAGCTAAAATTAACAACAAAAACTATTGTATTGTCCATTCTTTTTCTTCTTATAATTAATAATCTGGATGTAAGTTGCTTAATCTGATTCAACCCAAATCTATTTCAATAAAAGCCTCTACAGGTCTCCAAAATAGTATATCTTGCTAATGATAAATAAAATTGGGAAATTATCTGCATTTTGATGTAGAAGATGGGGACAAGGTTGACACAATTACAAAAATTAAAGAGTAATTGTTCAATTTCCTGAATTTATATATGAAACTCTTTTCAAGTGCTTTTATGGATTAGAGAGGGCCATAGGAGCTTACGGTTAACTTTTCGAAAAAAAATATTAACTTTTCATCTCATTTGGATTGAATAAATTCGCTTGGACAATCCACCATTTCCAAAGAAGGTAAAAATAATTTTTATTTAATTGAAAAATAACTAAAATTAAATTAGTGCGAGAGAAATGAAATGAAAATCACAATTAAGATGACAAAGAACACAAGTCTGATTTTCCTAATGCAGTGATTCCTGGCTAAATCCCTTTTGCGGTAACCATAGTTTCACTCCAATATTAGTCTAAATGTATTTTACAATTCTCTGGGTGAAATTTTAGCATCAGTGTTTGAAATTGAACGGTAAAAAAAGTGCAGTAAAAAAAGTCCACAGGTTGTTAGGCAATCTTAATTCTGTGTCAAACACTAGTCATTTTTTTTCATTTTAATTCAGTAGCTTTCACTAATCTACTTTATTTATTTTGATCTTAATTAAGTTTTCCCAAATTATGAACAAATCTTATGCATGTCTAACAATTCTCGAGTCTGTTCCCTTTGTGTTTAAAATTGCAAACTGCAATTCTTCTTCTTTTTTTTTTTTTTTTTTAATGTGTGTTTGTTGGGTTTTGATACCCAATAAATCCCGAATAATGATGTTAAATCGAAATTATTCCGTTGGCATCGACCAAATAACTGAATTGAAATATTGACACCTTGATGGGACGATCCAAACCTAGAACTATTTGGACCATTCGAGGTAGCCTAATCTAGTATTAAAGCTGCTCGTGGCCCATTTCCCACTTGTTGGACGGCTTATAAGTGTTGTCCCACGTATTGATTTGGACTTGCTCTCTATAACTAATGCACCCTATACATTTGCTGCCCCATTTTTGTGATGTTCACGTGTGTTATTCTCTTCCTCAAAAAGAAAGAAATCAGCTGCTTCTTCCATTGTTTCTTTCGTTTGGTTTTCTTCTTCCTTTTGCCTTTGTGGCTGCTTGAGTGGGTGCCTTTGTGGCTATAATAACACCATCACTTTGTGTCCTTTGAGGGTGCAACCATAGCAACCGAAGTGTGGGTGAACAGTTGAGGTTCTTGGATCGTTAATTGAGGTGGTCATTTTCGGTTGGATTGATAAATTGAGCCCGGATTCCACGAATCAAAAATCAATTTCAGTTGCAGTGTTGTGTATTTCTAATTTATATCAATTTCAATTTTTAATTATGGGCTTCCATATTTGTGAACTATGGTCGTAATTGCTATTTATTGATGGTTGAAATGTTGAATAGCAGTACAATTATTTCGTAATCTCATCCTTACGTTGCTCAGAACTTCTCAATTGGTTTTCTTGAGTTGTGGACCAAAATTTGTTGTTTTTGCATTACTATTTTTGCCAATTATACCTTTCTTTTATATCCCCTTTTCTGTCAATATCTTATGTCTTCAGAAACTTGTTATTCTGCATGTTACAGCATCATGATTATTTCTATTTCCATGAATATTTAAGTTTTGTTAAGTGATCTCATTTTTCTCTCGTCTTGCAGTTTTTGTTAAGTCAATATCATATTCCATGAATATTCAACAAACCCTGTGCAGTAGTAATCTCATTTCTCTCTCATCTTGCAGTTTTTGTATTTGCTTTTCTTGCCTGAATTTAACCACAGGTAAGTTCAGTATTAACAATCTTGCTTCTTTTTTCTTCAACTTCTACTTTTAATATTCATGTGGAAAAACAATATTTTGGAGAAAAATTCTCTGTGTCTGACATTATTTTACATGTTTATGTATTACATTTTTACACTGAAAATAACTTTCTTTTTGAACATGTAACCTATCCGAGCTTTATATGTTAATCTAATGGATTTTTTGGACTTCATATTTTCAACTTAGGTGTCATTACTATCCACAAATAGATTATGATACTATCTAAGAATTTTTATGTATATAAGTCGAATTGTTTTCTCTATTCGACTTTACAAATAGAATACAACATAAGAGGTTCTGATGTCTTTATTGAAAAATATTCTCTTTTTTCTAATAGTTCAATGGATTGGATACTTAATGGGGGTGGGGCAGACTGGAATCAGCATTTACAAGCGGGTGTGTAATACCTTAACCACTGACCTCAGAAAATATACATAACCATGTAGGGTAGAAATATTGAACTTTCAATGACAAATACAGGAATTAACAATTAGAAATTTCTCTCGATTCGAAGAATATTTATAAAGAAAATACCAGAAACTACCATGTGCATGTTTTATAGATCAAACATTTACCTCCAAAAATGGATTAAAATTTATAAACTAGTGAACTAACTTCTAACACAGTATTTATGTAATAATGGATATATAATTGGTACTCTACATTTTTGTAAGGTATGCAGGTTAAAACTCGCATTCAAATCTCATTACATTTGTTGACTATATGAATTATTAGAGGCGGAATGTTATCGTAGCATTCATATTATGATTGCTATATGTATCACCAACAAATAAGAGGAAAGTGGATTGTCCCCTTAAGAAACTATAAGAAAGACAAGATGTTCACTCTTTAAATTACAATTACATGGACACATACTTTTATACGGATCTTGCTTCGACATGGTATGCATCTTTAATTACTTGGCAGTTTTTTCATATTCTTATTTACTTTCTTTTTCCTTTACACCAATGCGGATTGAATATGTTTGTTACTTAATGAAATGATCCCATATCCCTTTATCATTGATTCACATTCTTCGTCTCAAATTGACATCTAGCAATGTGTCAATACAATAAATATGACGAAAAATGTTACGTGGTATGGCAGGATCAAACTTGTTCATTTACCGTAAAAAAATAATACATTTATCATTATGATCTAATCAATTACGAAATATGGATATATGTCAATCTCAATTATCGATCATATCTTAAGTCATTGTAAGTCGAAAACTCATTTTTGACTTATGAGTACACCTTGACCAAGGATCTCGTTATTAACTTAACTGAATGAAATATAAATCATAATGACGAATTCTCTATTGATCATTCACAACCTTCATAAAATTTTTGGCATACCCGAATGATGTTGTATTAGCGACCATTGGCATAGCAACATCCAACATGACCAAAATATGACTGTCTTCATATGAGACACTATGATGACCTCAAGTCAAAACCAAACATTAGAAATTAACCACTAACACTTAGATAGTTATTCATGTGGAATCTCTTCAACCGGTTTTCAATGTTTTATTCTATAACAAAACAGCAATGTCTTCATTTAAGTGTCATCACACTTTAGCTTGTGAGATAACTATTTACTTCACAAGTAAGAAATGTCACACGTGATGGTCTATCCATAATAACGATATCCGTATCTCGTTTTTACTTACGGCCACGGATATTTTAAGATTTAGTCATATTATATTTTGTATCTTACAATCACAACTCCTTATAATTAACAAATTACAAATACTTAATTCTACAAACTTTATTATTTAATATAATTTATTAGAAAAGTAATTTAAATAAATATAGATTTTGCCAAAAAAAGGCATTAAACATATTAAAGTGTTTACAGTCTAAATCGATTGGATTTAGAGCATGACACTTACAGTTCGGAGATATGCCCCTTATATTTTGCTTATTTTTGAAGTAATGTTTCATCAAATAAAGTCTTAAAATCTTTTTATTTCTCTACTAGGGTTCTATGTCAGCTGCAAAATGAACGGATGCACCACATAAAAAGTTAAACAACCAAACTTAGAGAACCCACATGATCAGCATGATTAAGTGGAACAAGATTGAGAATGAAATATTCCTTTGAACTTGGAAATGTATATGTATCATTGGTGTATCTATTTTGTCTATGTAATTCTTATATGTAAGTGTTAATTTTATACTTAGGAGAACCATTTTTGTTACCTCTCTCTCTCTCTCTCTCTCTCTCTCTCTCTCTAATGAGCAACTTTGGGGATGGGATGTGCTATATTACCTATTTATGATGTTCAATAGTTTGTGTTTATATAATATCGTGCATAATCTTGAACATTATAAATCTCAGTTTGTAAAACGAACAATAAAAAGCAAAAACGCTTGTTCAGATGTTCGTATCTGTTTTTCTGTAGCTTGCGTGTTGATATTTGCTTTACTTGAAATGAGCTTTTGTACTTAGAAGAGCTGTTTAGGAAACTTCTCTTTTGGTTCTACACGATTAAGGAAAAGATTAGTGAAATATTTAAACATTGATTTTCTATTTCACATGTTAGATCAGTTTGTTTTAAAATACAACTTAGATCCAAAATAGATATTGTGGACAGACAAACAAAAGGCAAATGGGGCTGATTAACATGAATTTTTATTTTTAGCGCTATTTTTTTTGAGTATCGCTAATAAAAATTTGCTTGCAACTCGACTCTACCAAGAATGGAAATTGCTCAACTATAATGTTCTAATGTGAGAAAGATCTTAGTTACGAGGCCAGCCAGATTATTTAACACACTAAGATTGCCTGTGGTCGTCGTATTGAACACTTGATCAACTTTGCACTAGAATTCCTAGATTCGCTCCAACATGACCATACCAAAGAGGCATATTTTCTCTTATGCACATATTAAACTCCACCATTGAATTTTATATCTAATCAATAAATACTCAAATCCAGTTAATTTTTAATACTATTTACGGATAGCTAATCTGAATATAGATGGAATACTAGATACTGTCAATTCTTTCTCTGTTCCGTCAATTTGTCAGTCTCTCTTAACGTGCATTGTCGATGATTATTTTGAACACCATCTATTTCCTTATATGGGACAAGTATTTAAACAATCCCTAGCTGCCTTGAAGATGTAGAAAGAACTCTAATCACTAAACAAAAATAGCCTACGGCAACGTTCAAAAAACGTTGTCGTAGACCTTTTACAACGTTTGGACGTGTGTTGCAAATCAAGGTGTTGCTGTAGAGTAGGACGTCTACGGCAACGTTTTTTAAACGTTGCCGTAGGGATTTTTTTTTTTTTTTTTTTTTAACAGCAATTTACTCAAATTGATTGACAAAATTGAAAATGAATCCTTATGATCAAATTTTGGAATTGTATAAAAATTGATAATTTTATTACAACTTTTTGAATCCACACATTTGAATATTAGAATGTGATACAAAAACACCTAAATAAGAGTGAGTTTCAAAATGGTAATACATCAATTGATAGTAAGCACTTCTATCCAGTGTGATAATCACCCAACAAACAAATTTACTCTAAGCAACCCTATCATGCTAAAATAGCCAAGACTTCAAGACATTACTTCCGCCACTACTAGTAGAATCTTCATCTGTAGCAGTAAACTGTACAAGGCCTTCATTCTCCTGCTTTAGAATTTGAATTATTGTAGATTTCTCCTTAAGTGCCTGCAAAAAATTGAGGAAAAACACATCTAGATACATATTAATGGCATGATATTAAACCACTTTGAAATTAACAGCAACTACTGCAGGAGGCCATCTACTGTTAAAACCACCACCCTAAACTAGCATGAAAGAAAAGAACATCAAAGAATTGACTTTAAATAAATTAAGAAACCTGAATCCAGCATCAATTACCAACAAAAGTTTCTAGTAACAAGCCTATTAAAAAGAAATGTAATATTACAATATACCTGGCAGAAGTTGAATGAAAACCTCTAGAAGCTGGATCAATGAATTTAACTCTATCGCCTAAATTTATCATCACAGAGATATACATGGAGACAAGGTAAAAGTAAAAGTGACATTGTTAATTCTTTTAATAGACACTGTGAGCAAAATAAATTCCTCTATAACAGAAAGCACAATGAAACTTGCCACATTTAACTGAGGGTTTCTTAGCTGCATTCGTGGGTAAATTGTCAGTTTCCATTTTTGTCTGGGAGTCTGAGCCAAGAGGAAAATTTGAGGAATCCGGGATATTTGCTTCACCAGATGAAAGTTCCATGCCCTTGGCCAAATCTGAGGAACCAGGAACTTGCTTAGTACTATTGCAGACTTCTTCTACATTGTAACCCTCTCTCAATAGCTCAGTTTCCTTGGCAGATGAACCCTACAAACAAAAACAACTGACTAATGACGAGCTAAACATTTTTTTGTCCTGCTAATGCAATGATCTCAATTTAGATAGTGGACAACGGAAATTGCAAGACCAAGAAACAATCCAACAAAGCAATAAAATTCCATATATTTGAGCTTAAAATATTTTCGTCGTCAATAATTTGGTAAATTGCTTTTTTTATTTAATCTTCAGTGGTTGTTTTATACTTTATACTGAATACTTTCTTAGCCTACACTAATGGCAAAAATATAGGCTCAAAGACTACATGAGTAAACATTCCTCGTAATGAAGCAAATATATATAATTACGGATTGCAAATGGATACCCACACTCAAGATATTCATCTATGCTTATTTCTATGAAGGTACTCTAGACTTGTCCATAATGACCAATCAACACTTACATATAGACATCTCGATCGTGTTCTAAAGATATGCATAACTTGGAATACTATAGCAATAAATATAAGTGTCTTTCATAGAAGTGGCCATAAATCATTTCAGCCAAAAATTGCTGAGAGCTTGTCAAACTACTTTGTCAGAAGAACATATACATGACATTGAAAGACTTTTGAGTGCACTAAAAGAGAAAAAATTGCTAAACAAACAGAGCTCCAGCATAGTTAAAAATTGTCGTTAAAATTCACGAGGTCTCATCTTACATCCACAAATGAATGGCTGTCAAATAAAAGCAATTTAGCCCCAAAATGATGAGCAAGCGCCTTTGCAAGTATCTCCTGATATATATCAGATCCTAAAAAACAAATATAAAAATGTTACAAGGTTCAAACTTTGGCGGAAATAAAGCATTTATAGAGGTAGTGATATAATGCAAACAAATAAACAATAAGAGACCTGCTGGACCAGTAAGCAAGATTCTGGGGTTCAGATTTGGAAGCTCGGAAATACATTTAACTTGATCCTTGTGCTTCAGGTGTACATATGAAGCTGCAATCAGCACATTTTTTGTGCTCTCACTGCAAGTTGGATAAAATAAAAGTATTCAGAAATTAACAGACTGCCTAAACAAAAGTTCGCACATTTTGTTGTCCACTATTTATAAATAATTCCTTGGTTGTTTTAGCAATATGCATTAGTTTTATTTTTCACGAGTTAGAAACTTGAAGTTAAAGAGAAGAATTTGATTGCTAATACCGTTAACTTGTTGATAATGCAGACTATTATCACACAATTCGATCAAAGCTTTGAAGACGTTTCATACTGAGAGACAGATTGAAATCAAGTCAAAGTTTTTGAAATACAGAAAATGCCAATAGCTCTAAACGAAATTGGTGGTCCTATGTGAATACGTAGTACAATACATCAACTGCAGGTGCACAGTATTAGACCATATTTAATGGTAAGCACAAAAAAGACTAGAATGATACACATTTTGAAGTTAAATGATCATTTACCTGCTCATCAGAGTATCTCTCTGAATGTGATGATATTGAACCAGAGCTTTCACTTTGACCCGGACTCTTCTCAGAAGATCTCTTCTTCCATAACCATTTCCTCTTTTCCATCTCAACAGCCAATCAAATCTCCCACAAGCTCATAATCATAAAGAAGTATTCAAATCTGCAGATACAACCACAAATTGCATTGAAATAAAACCAAAGCAATAAAAAATAACCCTACATAAATTGCACAAATATATGATTAATCACAATAATCTCCTTTTGAGAGAAAAAATGTAGCAGATTTATTGAAATCCTGAAGATATGAGTTGGCTCATCTTTGCTTCGAATCCAACCAACTGAACACATCCAACCTCAACAAAACTAACAAGACTTTTATAGTTGCGGTAAACTAAGAAACAAAACAAACAGCTATGTGTTGGTACGGGGATGAGGTGAAAAAATAAAAGTAACAAATTGGGGGGAGGGGACAGAAATATCAGAAAACCACTAGGTATAACCAATCAAAGATTCATTCTTTGAAGTAACCAAAAATATCCATATCAAAAAATTAAAAAAATGGAAAAACAAAAAGATTTAAATAGAACAGTACCTAGCAACAGAAATGTACCCGAGATGAAGATTCAAGAATGTCCAACTGAAAAGATCCAATCTTGGAGCCATAAATCCAAAATAATTAGCAAGAAACTCACTTTATTTCCCAACAGTTATTTTCATACTTAAATTTTTTTTCTTGGGTTTTTGGAGTTCCCAATAAAAAAAATCCAGCTAATTCAAGATCTGTAGAATGCCGGGAAGAATTCAAACAACAACCCACAAATCTTATCTCCAAGATAATTTTTGGGGTTTTTAGCATCGAGTTTTGAGACGCGCATGTGAGGTTTGAGTGAATTGGGCGTTTCGGGGAATCGGGTTTGAGAGAGTGAGAGAGATCGTTTTGCTGCGGCGCTGCGATTCAGAGAGTTTGTGAGAGAGGGTTTCGAAAAAATTGGGGATCAATTCAGAGAGGGAAGAAGAACGACGGGGGCTGGAGGGTTTGGTTTGGGTTGGGTGGGAATTAGGTTGACCCTGGGCTTCTAAATTGGGCTAGGATAAGTGGGCTAAGATAAGTGGGCTACTGGGTTAAAATACCTTTCGCAACATTTATCAAAACGTTGCGAAAGGTCCTACCTTTCGCAACGTTTGGTAAACGTTGCGAAAGGGACCAAACGTTGCGAAAGGTAGGACCTTTCGCCTACCTTTCGCAACGCTTGGTAAATGTTGCTAAAGGCAACACATTCCGCAACACTCAATAAACGTTGCGAAAAGTGGTCTACCGCAACATTTTTTAAAAAAACGTTGCTAAAACTCATTTATATTAACCTATGGCAACATTCACTTACGAAAATGTTGCCAAAAGACCATTTTGGCAACATTTATCAACAAATGTTGCCTTTTAAATGTTGCTAATGAATATTTTTGTTGTAGTGAATGTCAATTCTCTCTGTCACATCATTTTGACGAAATCTCTTTTAACTTCCACTGTCACTGATTATTTTTAAAATTGTCTACTTTTCTTCACGCAATCGACAGTTGCCTAGAAGATGTTCTTAGTACAATATATTGTTCGAATTATTGTTCAAAATCAAGAGGAAAAACATGAAAGGATGAATATATTTGATCATGAGTGGATAAATCGAAAAGAGGGAAGAAAACCACGTTTGGCGCCAAGAAATTGGCCTATGCGACCACATAAGCGAATATGGCTTGCGGTCGCACAGCAGCCTTCAAGGAAAAATGAGGTGACCATTGCCATAACTATGCGACCGCATAGTTATAGCCTATGCTGACACTTAGAGCAAAAATCCGACCGTTGGCTCAAATGTTTTGGTGGTTTTTTTGGTGAAGCCTTGCATCTCTTCACAAAGATTTGGAACAACTTCGTGTAGGAATGATTGAAAACTATAAACAAATGATAATTTTCATTCCAAAACACAATTTTTTCCTTGAACATCATTCCATTGATCATCCAATTCATTGAAGAAATCACATTCTCAAATTCATATATTTCACTTGTTCATTTTTGAAGAATCACTTAAGGTTTTGGTTTTCTTCATTTCTAGGCTTGAAATCCTACAAACTATTTGACATTTTAATCCTTAAAAGCTTTGGTGGAGGAAGCAAATATCGTTTGAGAACAACGATCCTTACACCGTGATCAAGTCTTGTTTCCATTTCCTTATTTATCTTCTTTTCTTTTTGTTTCCATTGCCATATTCTCAATATTTTATAACATTCTCAAACAATACTTCATATTTTACTGCAATGGAAATGGAGTATGCACTTGCAACGATCAAGATGATGAATCAAGACTTGGTACGGTTGGACAAATTTGATGGTGCAAACTTTACAAGGTGGCAAGACAAACTGAAATTCCTCCTTACGACGTTGAAGATTTTCTATGTTCTTGATCCGAAGTTGGAATCTATTCCTAATGAAAACGAAGAAGACATCGATGAAATTCGCGCTGAAAGAAAGAAGCGGGAAGAGGATGAATTGATATGTCGTGGCCACATATTAAATGCACTATCAGATCGCATGTATGACCTCTATACCAACACCACTTCGGCAAAAGAAATCTGGAATGCACTTGAGAGTAAATATAAGGCCGAAGAAGAGGTACGAAGAAATTCCTAATTTTTAAATATTTTTAATTTTAACTTTTTGGATAACATTCCATTGTTGCCTCAAGTACTAGAGTTGCAAATTATTGTCAACAAACTGAAAGTAGTGAAGATCGAACTTCTCAAAACATTTCAAGAGGGAGTAATTATTGCTAAACTCTCGGGGTCTTGGAAAGGTTAGAGGAAGAAGATTCTTGCAATTCTGAAGATTTCTCTTTGGAGCAAATACAAAAACACCTTCATATAGAGGAAGAATTAAGGGCAAGAGATAAGATCGAAAGTTCTTATGATGGCTCTACGAAAGCCAATGCCGTGAATAATGTTGACAATTCCAACAAATATAAGAAGAGGGGAAAACCTCTTGGTACTAAAAAGGATCAAGGGAAGTTCAAAAATAAGTCCAAGGTACCTTGCTATGTTTGTGGAAAGCCGGGACACTATGCTAGAGATTGTAGGCATAGAAAACAATCTAAAAGGGAAGGACGAGTGAATTCCATTGATGAAATTATCGCCACGGTGAGCGAAATCAATGCAGTCCAAGGGAAAGTTCCGGGATGGTGGTATGACACCTATGCAACCATCCATGTTTGTTATGATAAGTCACTCTTTATAACCTATCATGACATTCACGATGGCCGAGAAATTCAAATGGGAAAGGAAGGAAGATTAAACGTGATTGGCAAAGGCAATGTGGAAATCATTTACACTTCAGGAAAAAAGATAACTTTGACCAATGTCCTTCATGTACCTGAAATGAACAGGAACTTAGCAAGTGGAGTTTTGTTGTGAAAACCTAGATTAAAAATTGTTTTTGAATTCGGGAAACTTGTACTAACCCATAACGGGTATTTTGTTGGAAAAGGCTACTCTACTGATGGAATGGTTAAATTATGTACTACTGAGGATAATTCTAATAAAAACAAGTCATTTGCTTATGTTGTTGATTCTTTTAATTTATGGCATGGTAGATTAGCACATGTAGGAATTAGTACCATGAAAAGAATGATTAAATGTGGTATGATACAATGTGATATTAATAACTTAGAAAAATGTGAAACTTGTATTAAGTCTAAAATGATTAAAAAACCATTTCATAGTGTAGTAAGATCAACATGCTTACGTGAAATTATTCATTATGATATATGTGAATTGAATGGTATGTTAACTAGAGGTGGTAATAAATATTTTATTACATTTATTGTTGATTGGTCTAGATATACACGTGTATTTATTAAAACATAAGGATGAAGCTTTTAGTTCCTTTAAGACTTATAAAATTGAGGTTGAAAATCAATTAGGAATGAAAATTAAAACCTTAAGAAGTGATAGAGGTGGATAATATTTTTCAAATGAATTCAATTCGTTTTGAGAACAAAATGGAATAATACATCAATGTTCTGCACCTCGAACACCTAAACGAAATGGTTTAGCTGAACGGATGAATAAGAGATTCTTAGAAATGACAAGTACAATTTTGCTAAATTCAGGGTTACCATTTAATTTATGGGGTGAAGCCTTACTTAGTGCATGTCATATAGTAAATAGGTTTCCTTCAAAGAAGAATAAGGTTTCTTCATATGAAATTTGGAAAGGTAGAAAACCAAATATCAACTATTTTAAAGTGTGGGAGTGTCTTGCTTACTATAAGAATATGGATCCTAAGATAACTAAATTAGGACCTAAAGGTATCAAATGTGCCTTTGTGGGATATTCTTCAAATAGAAAGGCTTATAGGTTATCAAATCTAGAATGTTATAATAAACTCAAGGGATGTGGAATTCCTTGAGAATGTATTGGGAACAAGAAAATCTCAAAATGAAACTTATGTAGACATTCCAACTTCTAGAGAATCACAAGGAAATACATCTACAAGAAATGTTGAAAGTGAAACTCGAAGAAGTAAGAGAATTAGAAAAGAAAAAGGTTTAGGCTTGGATGAATTGGATTCCCAACTTATTTCATTCTACTTAGTGGTAGGAAATAGGAAGGATGTTGCAAGAACAATTCCATTTGTTCTTCAAGTCTAAAGTGATCCTAAAACATATAAGGAAACCATGTCTTCTAGAGATTGCATATTTTGGAAAGAAGCAATAAATAACGAGATGGATTCTATTATTTCAAACAACACTTGGGAAATAGTTGATTTACCAAAGGGTTCTAAATCCATTGGTTGTAAATGAGTGTTTAGAAGGAAAAATAATTATGATGGGAACACTCAATACCTATAAATCTAGATTAGTAGTTAAAGGGTATCGTCAAAAGGAATGAATAGATTACTTTGAAACATATGCACATGTGGCTAGATTAAACTCGATAAGGATATTATTTGTACTAGCATCTATATATGATTTACGTGTTCATCAAATGGATGTCAAAACGGCATTCTTAAATGGAGATCTATATGGAACAACTAGAAAGGTTTGTTCTATCGAGAAATGAATATAAGGTGTACAAACTAATCAAATCCTTATATGGATTAAAACAAGCCCCTAAAAAGTGGCATAAGAAATTTGACTTCAAAGTAATGTCAAATGGTTTTAATCACAATTCGGTATATAAATGTCTATGTACCAGAGTTAGTGATAATATAATCACTATTATATGTCTATATATTGATGATATGTTGATCATTAGCAACCATATAGATGGAATCAAAGAAACAAAGAGGTTTCTATCCTCCATGTTCAAGATGAAAGATCTTGGACAAGTTAATAATATCCTTGGTATAAAAATTAAAAAGGATAGAGGGGTTTTACTTTGAGCCAATCACAATATGTTGAGAATGTGATAAATAAGTTCAAACACTTGAACATTAAAGAGGCTAATACCCCGTTTGATCCAAGTATCAAATTGATAAAGAACAATGGAAGAGCAATAGCTCAAATAGAATATGCAAGTGCAATTGGAAGTCTTATGTACGCTACACAATGTACAAGACCTAATGTAGCATTTGCCGCGAGTAAACTAAGTAGGTTTACTAGCAATCCAAGTTCCGAACATTGGAAGGCAATCGGTAGGGTTCTTGGCTATTTGAGGAAAATAAAAAACCTTAGGCTGCAATATACAAGATTCCATAAATCTTGGAAGGATACATTGACGCAAGTTGGATATCGAGTGCTGGAGAAACTAAGTCCACTTCAAGTTGGGTATTTACTCTTAGAGGAGGTGCAGTTTCTTGGAAGTCTAAGAAACAAACTTGCATTACTCACTCAACAATGGAGTCGGAATTTGTAGCATTGGCTGAAACTGGAAAAGAGGCTAAGTGGCTAAGAGATTTATTATATGAAATACCTTTCGATATAAATGATATTTCATCAATACCTATCTTGTGTAATAGTCAAGCTACTCTTGCTCGAGCTTATAGCGAAGTATATAATGAAAAGTCTAGATACATGAGACTAAGGGCTTGTTTGGTAACACTAAAAATTCAATTAAAATTGAAAATATAGCCGTTATTGGGTCCCACCCGTCTAATAAAAGTCAACAATAATGACTAATTTTTCAATTTTAATTCGATTTTAATCTCTACCAAACACACTCTAAGACATGAGTATATAAGGAAATTAATCAAGCACGAAATAATTTCTCTTACATTTGTTAAGTCTAGTGAAAACTTAGCGGATCCCTTTATTAAATCTCTTACGAGAGAGTTAGTGAGATCGACATCAAGTAGGATGGGGTTGAAACTTCTTAAATAAATCCATCAATGATAGCAACCCTACCAAAATATACTAACAAGTATATGAAGGTTGTTCAAGGGGTAATAACAAGTCATTCAATAAGTGAATAGATCTCAACGCTATTAAATTATTAAATCCTATTGTAGATAAATAGTGTTGGTTGTTAATGTTGGAGGGATGGTTTATAATTAAAATTCTTAATGAAGTTTAGTACGGAGTACAACTATCTCTAAAAGTAATAAAAATATTGGAAGAACTTCTCCTATGTGAACTTCGAGGTGGTGCTGCCTCATTAGAGAGTTAGAGTTTTCTCTGTTTAAAAAACTGAACATGCTGCACATTGTCATGAGTTTACATTATAATTGAGGACCTTATCCCTTTATAAAAAGGTGAATAGTCAAACATATTCAGCCCCCGTTTGGTGCACATTTTGAAGGTAAGAATAAGAAGAAAAAGTTATTGATGTGATGAAAAATATTATTTTATTGAAGAATGTGTGATTAAAAATGAATAGAATAATGAGAATGGAAAAAATAATGTGAATCAAACAGGACCTCATTTTTATTCATCTCTCATATTTAATTAAAAACTTTTTCTTGAGTGTGACTCAGAAAGCTCTTAACCCATTTTTCGTATGAAATTCAATGTGAAATATACTTGTGACAAATCGGTTCTACGTAACACCGATATCAAGTGCAAAGGTTACTTTATGCGAAAGTCACTTTTATCTTATTATCAAAATAATTTACTTAACCCTTGTTTGATGAGATTAAAATCATATTTTTAATAGACCTTGATAAAAGTTGGTAAAATGTGTAGTTGAAAAGTTTCGGGTCTCATGAAATATAGGATTAAAATTGATTATTAACTTTGATTTAAATTAAAATTTTAATTTTAATTTTCACCGAACAGGGGCTTAATTTTAATTTTGATTAATAAAAATTATCTACTTATGGCTACTCTTTAAACTTCGCCAAAATAAAAATAAGGGAAGATTACATATTCAAGAGAATAAGTTTAGCATATTTCAAAAATAAGAAAACAAGTTTGAAATTTCCAAAATCAGATTTTTATTAAAAATTTTTAAATTTTTATTTATGAAATAAATTAATTTATTATTAAATATTTAACTCTAATATAATAAAATTAACCCGTCCCACCTTCAGTACCCCTACCGCTCCGACGACCGTTTCGATCACCGCCCTACTCCGGCGAACATTCTGGCGACTACTCCGATTCCGACGACCGTTCCGACATCAATTTTTTTCGACGACTGCTCTGACCCAGTAGTTATTCCAACTCCGACGAATATTCCGGCGACAACTCCGCTACATTTTTTTGTACGGTTGACATGTTTTTTTTTACGGTCACAACTCAAGTCACAAGTCACAGCCCATGTCACAAGTCAAGAGTCGCAGCCCATATCACAAGTCGCAGCTCAGGTCACAAGTCAAGAGTCACAGCCCAGATCACAAGTCACAAATCAAATCATAGTCTAGGTCACAAGTCACAACGCATGGTTGTTTGTTTAATCACATATTTTCAAATTTATTAGCCACGTGTTAATTTTTAATCACAAATTGTCGAATTTTTAAGGTTACAGTTAATCTAAATAATTGGTCACATACACCACAATCATCGCCACGGCACAACACCTCTATCTCCACTGCCACCAGTCACCGCCTCCACCACCACCATTTTCAGCAACAAATAGGATCCAAATTAGATCCCGCCACCATCTACAATTGCGTAGCCAACCACCGGCACCCTACTCAACCACCACATCCACTGACGAATTCCACAAATCGTTCCACCAAGCGCTATCCACCCACACGCACCGACCAACCACAAAATTCAAACCACTTCGACGAGAACTCCAAACCTCACCACACCCTGCCTTTCCGAGCCACCTCCATCTCAACAACCACCCACCATCAGCTTCAAAGGGCAACATATCACACCAACATACCGTCATCTCCCAAAAGCCAGACCTAACATTAACCGGCGCTGCTAATCGAAGTCGCCATCTTCACCACCCATGACACACTACCACCACCACAGCAAAATTACTACTTCCATATCCAAACTGATCTAGTTATCGAAAACCTCCAAATTAGATCCCGCCACCATCTACAATGAGATCCCACGCACCACCACAGATTCGCACTGCCACCAACAATCAACCCAACCTGCTCGTCACCTTTAGAAGACCCACAGCGCCACCAGCAGACTCAAAAATTAAAAAAAAAAAAAAAAAAAAAGGAAGAATGCCTTTCCTCCTAGTCCAAGTGGCACCGCCGCCTTCCTCGTCTAGTTGCTGCCCTCCGTCGCATGCGTGACTTGTAAATGGAGATCTCCTTCCATTTCGAGACCTCCATCGTGCGATTCGTCGAAAAATAGCCCCCTCCGATACTTACGAAATATGGAAGCGCGATGGCAACCTCCGAGCAGACACATCTCTCGCCCGTGGTGCCGACTGTGTAGTGGTGGCAGAGAGGGAGATAGAAACTGCCGAAGAGGGAGGAGAAAATGGAGGAGAGAGTGTCGGAGACGGAGAGAGGATGAGACCGGCGGTTACAGTGAGAGGGGAGAGAGAATGGATGAATGATGAAAATGATATAATTAGGGTTTTGGATAAAAAAAAATATAATTAATATTTAATATTTCAAAATAAAATATCTAATTTTGGAAATATTAAACTTCCAATCTCATTTTAGAAGTTAAAAAACTTAAAGTATGGTTTTATGTAATTGCCACTAAAAATAATCAAGACAATAAATTAAAATGAATAAAAACAAATTATAAAAAAGGAAGAACAAAAATTTGAGCCCACTAAACACTTTAATATATGCAGTTAAAAAAAAATGTCGAACCATCATCCAATTCATCACCCTCCACCCAAATATAAATAGCCTTGACACACGTTCATGCACTCATTCTTTGTCTCATAAAACACTCAAGAAAACCCTCCTTGCCCACGCCATTGACGGCAGTTCATAGTTCCGACTTCCAGGTACCCCTTTTTTCTTTCCATTTATGCCATATAGTTCAATTTTTGGATCCACGCAGTGTGAAATTAATTGTCCTTTCATTTGTTCTTGGAAATTCATCTTTGATTTAATTGCCATTTAATACTTGAATTAACACCAAATGCCGTCTGGGAAGATCTCAAAAAGAATTCGGGAGCTTTATCAGTAAATTCAAATATAAAAAACACCTGATTTTCTCAGTTGCATGTACATGCACTCCATCATTCATTTTCACATGAAATAATTTTTTTTTTCAATTTTCATTATTTTTTACTCAGAATCACTAGTTTCGATCAATTCATCAATTGTACATAATGTTTTTTGTTCGGGTCTCCGGCTTTGTTTCTTTCAACTTTTCTTTTATCTCGGAAAACCCTAGTTGTGTAATATTTGGTTTTTTCTTCAATTTTACTTATCATTCTCAATTTTGGGAACTGTTTCTAAAATGCTGAAATTTAATCAGTAAAATGTGAACCTTTTTTTTTTGTCAAATGTAGGCTTAATTTTTGCTTTTCAATGACAATAAATGATTAAAAAAAAAAGTAAAAGATTTTTTTAATCTGGAAAACCCTAGTTTATGCATTTGTTTTCTTTACAAGTTGTAAACTTTGGTTTTTGTCTTCAATTTTACTTCTTCTTCTCAGTTTTAGAACTGTTTATAAAATATTGACATTTAAAATTAGTAAAAAGTGAATGATTTCTTGGTTGTTTATTTATTTTTGTCAAATCTTGGCTTAGATTGGGTTTGCTTACAAATAATTGAAAAAAAAAAAAGCAAAATTTCTTTTGCAAAATGTAATTTTTTTTTTTTTTTTAATTATCATCTCAGAGAAGCCTAGTTTGTATTTTTTTTTCCAGTTATATTTGGGCTTTGCATTCAATTTAATTTCTTATTCTCAATCTTGGAACTGTTTCTGAGAGCTGAAATTTAAAATCAGTAAAATGTGAAAGAATTTTTGTTTGTTTATTTTCATTTCTTTGAATTTTTCAAATCTAGGCTTAATTTGGGTTTTGAATGAAAATAAATGGAGAAAGGTGGAAGATCTTTTTTTAACAACATTTAGTCTAGATTTTTTTAAACCTTTTTGGGTGAACTTTTAGCATCCATGTTAGATGAAGTGATTTTCTATTTCATATAAATGCTTATACAAAAAGGATATTAAAAGAAGTCCGCAGGTTATTGGGCAATTTATTTTCGTTTCATACTCTACTGATTGTTTTTATTTTACCTATGTAGCTTTCACTCATTTACTTCATTTGTTTTGTAAATATTTATAATATTTTAGTTTTTTTTGCAAATTATGAACAAATCTTAAAAGAAGTCCAACATGTCTCGTGTTTGTTCTCTTTGTTTTTCAAAATAGTATGAAATTAACAAAAATAGTTTTTTATGTGAATTGTGTATTTCTAATATATGTGAATTTCAATTTCTGATTATTGGGCATCCATATTTGCCAGCAGTTATTATTGTTGAAATTAAAGTTGTTTCTTTTATTTGATGGTTGATGTCTCTCATTTTTGTATTTCTCTTAACCTCTGAATTGAAAAACTTTTAGACCCCCTTCCTCTTAACTTCTCAATTGGTAATCTCTTCAAACCCCGTGCATTACTGCTCCTATTTCTCTCTTGTCTTACAGCTCTTGCATTTGCTTTTCCTGCCTGAATTTAGAATTTTACCACATATAAGTTTAGTGTTAACATCTTGCTTAAATTTTTTTTTTTAATATTCATGTGGCAAAACAATATTTAGTTTGAACAAGTAATCCTATCCGAGCGTCGTGTGGTCATTTAAGGAATGTTTGTCTATTTGACTTTCTATTTTCAACTTAGGTTTTATTACTATCTATAAATAGAATATGTCATCAACTAAGAATTTTTATGTATAAAATATGCAATCCATACTGTTCCAACACATATTCCTATCAGCCTTTATGTCATCGTTTAAGGGATTATTTGTGTTGTTCGACTTTATTATAGAATATAACACCAACTATGAATTTTTTTTGTAAAATATGCTATAAATACAGTTTGAAGAATGCATATTACTTCACTTGATGTGCTCATAGGACTTTGAAGTAGGTTCTTCAAATGTTCATAAAAATAAGTAAAGAATTTTATGATCTATCAACTGCCTTTTGTTTCAGAAAATCTTTTTTGTGGGCTACAAAATAATCCTAAAACGAAAAGCATTTACTTGAGCTATCAGGTTTTCTTGATAAAAGTGCGGTTTTAACATGCAATATAGCTTATATTCAGTCAACACTGTTGTTTTTTCACATAGATTTACTAAGATAAATTGTGGGTCCAAACTTCCGATTGCTAATCAGCTAATTCATTCTGTGCTTTTAAGCTTGGAGTTTCCAAGAGACTTTGGACTTCTAAGTATTTCTCATCTCATTCCATGTCTTGGCTGTAACTTAATAGAAATCTATCCCAATTGGCTAATTTTGTTTTGAGCTGACTTTATTTCCTGTTATGTAATTCTTATACGAGTTGTCCTTGATAAAACTGCAGGGTGAGAAATGGATACCGGAGGTAATTCCTTACCATCTGGAGCAGATGGAAAGAAGAGAAAAGTGTCCTACTACTACGATCCAGAGGTTGGAAATTATTACTATGGGCAATTTCACCCAATGAAGCCACACAGGATGAGGATTACTCATACTCTCCTCGCGCATTATGGATTACTCCAAAATATGACTGTTTTGAGGCCAAATCCTGCTCGAGAGAGAGATATTTGCAGGTTTCATGCAGACGATTATGTCAAGTTCTTGAAAACGGTCACCCCAGAGACACAGCAGGATTACATGATGCAATTGAGAAGATTTAATGTTGGTGATGACTGCCCTGTATTTCATGGTCTTTACTCCTTCTGTCAAACTTATGCTGGAGGTTCTATTGGTGGAGCGGTCAAGTTAAACCATAAAAAGTGTGACATTGCAATAAATTGGGCTGGTGGATTGCACCATGCAAAGAAATGTGAGGCTTCCGGTTTCTGCTATGTGAATGACATTGTTCTTGCAATTTTGGAACTCCTCAAATATCACGAGGTTGGTCCACTCGATTCCTGTTTTAATCATTATACTTAATGGTTGTGACTTAATTTTGCTTCCTTAAGTATACTGTGTCTTCTTGCCTTTGTTGATTTATGTACTATATATAAATTCAAATGTAACACGGAATGAAATTCATAAATAAAGGAATCTGGTTGTTATTGGAGGTGTACTGAGGAGTATCACATCATAACAACTAAATAAGTTTTACCACTATTTACTAATTTTTAGGATATGGCTGTTGACCGAACTCTCTGCTTGGACATCCAAAACACTCCTTACGGAAAATCACCTCGCTTCGTTAGAATGCTAATATTATGGCACTTAATGGTGAACTCGATTTTGTAATCAAAATTTGACTTTTTCCTTTACCATGCAGCGTGTTTTATACGTGGATATTGATATTCATCATGGAGATGGCGTTGAGGAAGCTTTTTATATTACCGATAGGGTCATGACTGTATCATTTCATAAATATGGAGAATACTTCCCTGGTACAGGAAACATAGAGGATATTGGATTTGGGAATGGACAATATTATGCTGTTAATGTCCCATTAGATGATGGAATTGACGACGAAAGCTATCAGTCCATGTTTAAGCCTATAATGAGCAAGGTAATGGAAGTTTTTAGGCCTGAAGCAGTGGTCTTACAATGTGGAGCCGATTCCCTATCTGGAGATAAATTAGGTTGCTTCAATCTCTCAGTTAAAGGTCATGCAGAATGTGTCAGATTTATGAGGTCTTTTGACGTGCCTCTTCTTCTGTTGGGTGGAGGTGGATACACGATACGCAATGTTGCTTGTTGCTGGTGCTATGAGGTATACCGTTCATACGCTATTTTCAATGCAATATATTAATGTCAGATGAGGTATCCTATGCTGTTTTTGAGATTTGAAGTCTTTTATTATTTTTTTTTATGCAATTAACAAAAAACATAATGATAAAACTAAAAGTTGATAAAAAAATAACAGCATACGATCATTCAACATTTTATGTTTCTGATTTTATGAGCAATACAATAATCTTTATTCCACCTTTAGCTCACAAACCCCACTCAAGAAGAGAAACAAAGATTTTATTTTATTTTATTTTATTCTTTTTCAGTATGCATTGTTTTCAGACGCTTCTGAGATTTCGAAAAATATGAATGTTTCTGTTCCATTTCTATAAATAACTGTTTCGATAATTGTTTGGACTCCAATTTCTTTGGTCAGTCATATTATCACCATTCCATGATATAGAGGTTCTTTGATAGAATTTCCTTATTTTCTTGAGCAGACAGGAGTGGCACTAGGGACTGAGATTGACAATATGCTGCCGCCTAATGAATATATTGAGTATTTTGGACCAGACTACACTCTTCATGCTCCAACATGTAACATGTCAAATAAGAATTCTCGTGAATCCTTGAATAAAATTAGAGAAAAGATCCTTGATAATCTCTCAAAACTTCAGCATGCACCAAGCGTACAGTTCCAAGAACGACCTCCTGACACTGAACTTCCTCGGGTTCGTAATTGCAACTTTACTTAAAGTATTATAAGAACCAGATTTCCGTTGAATATAAATCCTTCATGTTAAGTATTTAGATATCTGAAAATAACAGATTCTGGTTATAAGTTTGACGATGTCTTCTTAATCTAAGTGTTTTCTTTTGAATGGATTCTGTCCGTCCATGAATGTGCAGCTCTCATTGTATCATTTTTATTTATCTTCATAATCAGTAAGTTTTTCGCTGAAATGATGACGTAGCAGAAGATTATAGGAAAGATAAACAACCTCACAAAGATGAGATAAAACTCACGAAAATTTCTTATTCAATTCAATAATCCGCCTCAAAGGGTTTACAATGCTTTAAATAGTAAAACCCTACCAAAATTTAGAAAATAAATAAAAAAATAAAAAAACTATATTTTCGAGATTTTGACTAAATGGAAACTCCTAATATTCAGGATCGTCCTCCAACAAACGGAATCCAAATCCGAATTTTATTGAATAAGATATTACCATAAACGGCAAAAACGCTTATTCAAGAGCCTAAACGACGGAATCTGCCCGAGATCCGACGTACGTCATGGCCAAAGGCGATGAGTTGTGATCATTGACTCGTTTCCAATCAAATTAGACTATTAATTAGCCAAAAAGGGACAAACCTGAAGTTATCATGAAATCATTATTTTGTCTTGCGATCCCACTTCATCATAAATTCTAACTCTTTATTTACTTCATTAAATGAGTTACATTCTTTTCTATCCATTTGTCTGTTTTTTTTAACTAAATTGGATTTTGTCATTTCAAGATTGTAGATCTCCATACTACTATTATTCAACTTCATTATCTTCTTAATCTGTTAATAAATCATCAATTCTCAGATTTTTTTTGCCCTCTTGCATACCATTCTTTGTTGTTAAATAAGTTGGTTGTTACCCTAAACAAAGAAATTCCTAGGAAAGATGTCACTGTAAAATTTGTGGATTTGATCTCAAATTTAAAATGATTCAATAACTAAATCTCTTAAAACCAGTGTTCTAAAATGCGTAATGCGTTGCGATGCGTCGAGATCGAGAATCAAGAATCACAAGTTTAAGCGTGTCAATGCGGAGAATAGGCGTCATAATGCGTTTCGTACTTTTAATATTATTTTAATATAATAAATAGATTTTTATATTAAAAAAAACAATTTTTTATATCATATCAAAAAATAAATAAAAAAATTTAGACGTCTCAATGCACGCCTAGGCGCACATAGGCTCTCCTGATGCTCGCCTATGCGCGCATTGGCGCGCATTGAGACGCCTAGGCGGTCAACAAAAACCGTTGACCGCATTTTTACCGGCATTGCCCATTTTGACGCGTTTTGTACGCGCGTCGCACCTAGGAGGCGCATTTGCGCGCCTTTTAGAACATGGCTTAAAACAGTAAATATTCCTGTTTACACACTATATTCTTGTTTCTGTTTCAGGAAGTCGAGTTTTTAAAATGCTTGGACTAGTGATTTATATAATTTTAGGGAAAATGGAATGTGTAATGAAGTAAGTTTCATTTATGCTTCATATACAGGCAGATGAAGATGAAGATGATAAAATGGAAGAAAAAGGTCCTGATTCTGATGTTTATGTTGAGAGTGAAAGGTATATTTTCTCTTTGATAAAATGGAAGAAAAAGATCTTGATTCTGATGTTTATTGTGTGCTCGCAGCAATTCTATACCTAACAGAGTGAGGATGAAATCTGTTGAACCTGAAGAGAACGACAAGGTATGTCTTGTTCCTTCTCTCTTTTCCCCAAGCACCCCCTTCTTAATTTTTTACTGAAAGTAGCTAGTTTCCTTATCAAATGACCATTGCGAAAGGATACATGTCAAACACATCATAATCACCAAATAAATTTGAGGAAAGAATTGTCTATAGTTGTTTTCTAACAGTTTGATGTTCGGATACTTAATGGGGGGTGGAGGAGGAGGAGGGGGGCAGCTCTCCATTCTCTATACCCCTTAACTATTGAGACTTGAACCAACAATTACGAGCAGGTGTATAATGTTGGAAATTTACTTAACATGCACAGTGGAGTTTAAACAAAACTTTCGATTCCCACCCTGGATCTTCTTTGGGCTTAGAGAGAAACTACGATAAAGAATTATATCTTTAACAAATTCCTTGAAGATCAACTTTGATTTTCAATCCACAACTGTCCAATTGTTGGGCCTCCACAGAGAATAGGATGAGAGAATTAGGGTTCTCTTATCTTGTTTTTGCAATAATAATGAATTGTGTTATGAATTTTCAAATCCTAGCAACTTATTAATAAAAGTCAAAGTGGGGTTACCCCGTCTATTAAACTTAACCCAGTTCAATATTTAATTAATGCAGTTAAATAAATTTGACCCGTAAATTAATTAATTCAATTAATAAATTCGGGCTCATTAACAAGCAACCAAATTAATTAATTCTCCAAAAATTTTAATTAATTAATTGTGAATCTCGTTCTTCTACTTCTCTCTTTGTGTGTGATCCATTAGGTTCCCGATCATGATATCAAACGATCTGAATTATAATTTTGATCTAATCAAAATCGAAAAATTAAATTATTCTTTTTTAATTTATCACCATTTCACATCCGTCGTCCCAAATTGACATCTTGCAATGTGTTAGGACAATACATATGATGGAAAATGTCACGTGATATAACAAAACTAAACTTGTTTGTTTACCGTGAAACTATTATCCTTTAATCAATATGATCCGATCAATTACGAGATATTGATATATGTCAATTTCAATTATCGATCATGTTTTTCATCCCACTATTAAGTCAATATAAGTCAAAAACTCTTTTTTGATTTTCGAGTATACCTAGGCCGAATATTTTATTATCAACTTAAATGAATGAAATGTAGATCATAATCTCTTACTATTTAAGAGTGATTAATATTGATCATTCACAACCTTCATATGATTCTTGACATACCCAAACGATATCGTGTTACTGACCCTTGGCAGAGCAACATCTAATATCACCAAAGTATGATTTTTCTCATATAAGACACTATGATGACCTCAAGTCGAAGGACTAATTCCACTGCTGAACGTTAGAGATTTACCAGTAACACTCAAATAGTTATCCATGTGGAATCTTCCCATCGAGTATCTAATATTTTGTTCTATAACAAAACATTCATGTGTTTGTTTAAGTGTCACCATACTTTATAATGCAGACATCATCGAGATTTATTTTTTATTGTTATTGGCCTTGCCCATCGAGATTTATTTTTATTGTGGATTTTATTATATATGTTTTCTATTATCGGGCTTGTAGTATTGGGTTGGCCCAAACCGAACAGTAAATGAATTGATAAAATTTCGATTGGCGATTACAAACTTTTTCTCCACTTCCCCTTATTTCTTTTCTTCTTCTGCCTGCTTTTCCTCTGTTCTTCTTCTTCTTCTTATATTGCTGATAAGTTCATAATTTGGTTATATGTTGAATGCTTTGAACTTCTACATCAAATTTGGTATCGGAGCTAAACCTCAATTCTGTCATTCTCTTGCATCCTAGAACCTGCATATCCTAGTATCATCATCTTCAAACTCCATCCCCTGCTACAATACTCAGTCCACTACACAACCACATCAATCATCAGTTTTTCCAATCACGGCTGTCCATCTACATCTAGTTCTGATAGCACATCTTCTAAATCACCAGATTCTAGCGCTCCAACCACCGCCGTCATCGGTAACTACCCGTAAAAAAAAATACCACAGCCCATTTTCACAAACAATAACCGCCGACAATCAATAAACCCATTAACAGCAAAACACCGCCCAAACTACAAATTGACCCATCGCTTTCTCCATTTCGAGCCACTGCAACGCCAGCTATGTCGACACACCAGCAGACCCACAACCATTCTATATCCATTCTCTCTGAAATTACCGCAATCAACAAACACCCAGTCACCCACTCGTACGTTGTCGACACCGCTATTACAGAGCTTCTGGTTTGGTATTTTTGGGCCTCATTTGGGGCCTATTTATTCCTGAGTAGTGCTTAACTTGATTGGTACTTTGGGCCTCAGTTTTTGTAATTTTCTTTTAGTTTAAAAAAATAAGGAAGTGTGAAAAAAGAGTATTCTCCAATATTTTTAGATACCTCTCTTTGACCTGCTAATCGATTCAGTTATTTCAACGGACAAGACAAGGAGTTACTGTTTCTTTATCTTTGGTACTTAGTTACTTTGTGCTGGGTTACTTGGACGAACAAAAATGGGAGCTACTATTTCTTATCCTTAGTTTACATTACTGTTTCGTTTAAAATTGTATCAATTAAATTTTTTTGTCGCTGTTATTCTAATCTTTACCCACAATTCACGTCCCTAAATTCCTAACCTTGTTATATTCCCACTTTTATCTTACTTATTTTACGTGATCAAGTTGTTGATTAGTATTTTACCCTTTCTCTATTATTTTACATAGATTAGTAGTATTAGCTTGCCGTATTTGAATTTACATAATCCAAAAAAAAATTAAATTTAAAACTAAATGTAAATGCTCAGGTTGTTGTTTTCAGTTTTATAACCAGTCATTTATTGATATTTTCAAATACTTCATTTAGCTGGTAGTACATTACATGCAGTTGCATAGAGGTTGTCTTGTCATATTTAGTTCTAGTACACTTCATTTAGCTAATAGTACATTGCATGCAGTTGCATAGTGGTCGTCTTGTCATATCTAGTTCCAGTACCCTAACAATGGAACCATCCAAATTTGATGCCATCACTCGACAATTAGCACAACTTGCCACTAACCAACATCAGTTACAAAGTCAATTAGCGGTTGTCCAAATTGAGATGGCTACTACTCGTGAAGAAAATAGAGACTTAGCTAATAGGTTTCCACCTTTGAGCAAACCCCACATTCCACTGAAGCTGAAAACTCGGAAGCGTCCAATAATAGGCGTTATCGTCGTCCCTAAGGAGGCCGACAGCACGTTAGACGTGATCGTAGGAATGGACATCAAATTCGCGAATGGGAGCGAGAACATCATCATTACGCTACTATGTCTACTCCTCGAAAAGCTTTAGAAACATTAAATTAGATGCCCCAACCTTTGATGGTTACTTAGACCTTAGGGATATGGACCGTTTCTTTGCCTGGTATGGAGTCCCAGAAGATCGGAGAGTTGAATTTCCTAATCTGAAATTAACTGGCACTGCTCAACTCTTTTGGGAAAGTATTGAGGAGCTCCTTGAGAGACGCAGTGCTCTCCTTGTTGGGAGTTGGGATGAAATGAAGCGTAGACTTCAAGAGAAGTACTTACCCTAATCATATAGGGATAATTTGTTGGATAAATGGAAATACTCTTACGCAAGGCAATCGACCAGTAACTGAGTACGTCACTCAATTTGATAAATTTTGAATGAGATGTTAGGTTGTTGAGGATGAAGCCATGACCTTAATTAGGTCTAGGCAAGGCCTTAGAGATGATCTTAAACGTGAGCTTATCCTTCGGGGTGCTACTATTCTTGACCGCGCTTATTTTTTCGTCCGAGAGTACGAGTTAGTTACTAGGGTTCCGTATAGAAATTGTGGTGACAACCGTACCCCATCTCTTTAGCACCCATTTCTCCCCCTAAGTCTATCATGGGCCTTCCCCATCTAAAATTCCTCTTGTAGGACAAAAATTAAGGTAAAGATCCTGAAGTTCCAAAAATGTCCTCCCGTTTGCAATGCTTTAACTATAAGGATTTCAGTCACATTTCCTCTAAATGTCCTAGTAGGGAGGAGCGAAAGGGTGTAGTGGATGACCCACTGGAGGATTAAGTTTATGAGCCTAAGTTTGAAAAGTTTGAGAACTTGGATGATAATGAAGATACCTTCTTAAGTTGTATTCGAACCTCTCCGTGGATCTAAGGTCATGACCCCTTATTCCCGACATGTCTAGATCAGATATTATATGTTATACCCTAACTCAACCTAAAAATATTGATCATTGGCGTCGTCATGCCATTTCCACACTTATATCAAGGTTAATAATAAGGGTCGTAAAGTCATTGTGGACAGTGGTAGTTGCATTAATGTAGTTTCGATGGCTACTGTATCCCGTCTTGGGTTGAAACCATTTCTTCACCCTCAGCCATATAGCGTCTCTTGGGTTGATACTTCCTCAATAGCTGTAAAAGAACATTGTCTAGTACCTATTCAATTTCTAGAGTATAAAGATCATATATGGTGTGACGTCATTTCAATGGATGTCGGTCATGTCATTTTTGGTCGACTTTGTTGTTTAATTTAGATGTAACTATTTATAGTCGGTCCAATTTATGTTCCTTTGTGTTTAATAGAAAGAAGATTCACCTTAAACCATTATTCCCAAAACCTGTTGGCTTACATGAGGCAAAGAAAAGATAGGAAAGAAAAAGGTTACATAGCATTAACCCTACGGAGTTCGAACGCACACTTGTGGTGATTCTGTCGTATTTGCCTTGGTTGTCATGGAGGTTCCATTGAATTTCTCAATATTAGTACATTCTAAAGCCCAGGAAATCATTCAAGAGTTTTAGGATGTCTTCCCTGAGGACCTACATGACCAGTTACTTCCATTACAGGACATCCAACATGCTATAGATTTGGTCCAGGGAGCGTCGCTTTCAAATTTACCTCATTATAGGATGAACCCTACTGAGCACGCTGAACTTCAAAGGCAAGTGGATGAACTCCTTCACAAAAGATTCATCCATTAGAGTTTAAGTCTTTATGCAGTTCATGCGCTATTGACGTCTAAGAAATACGGCTCTTGGAGGATGTGCATAGATAGTCATGCCATCAATAGGATCACGGCAAAGTATTGATTTCCCATTTCTAGGCTTGACAATATGTTAGATATGATGGTTGGTGCTACAATCTTTTCTAAAATCGATTTGAAGAGTGGGTATTATCAGATTAGGATCCACCCTAGTAACGAGTGAAAATTGCCTTTAAAACGAAAGATAATCTTTATGAGTTGCAGGTTATGCCTTTTGAACTAATCAATGCTCCAAGTACTTTTATGCAATCAATGATAAAGACTCTTCGACCTTTTATGGGTAAATTTCTCATCGTCTACTTCTATGACATTCTCGTCTATAGACAAACTAAAGAACAACACCGAGACCATCTCAAGCATGTTTGTTTTGCCCTTCGTGCAACAAAATTGTATGCTAACATCAATAAATGGTCTCTTTTCACCGATGGATTTGTTTTTCTAGGATTCATCGTATCTTCTACGAAGGTATTTGCAGACCCTGCCAAGATTCAAGAAATTGTCGATTGGCCCGAGCCGAAGACTATACATGATGTCAGGAGTTTGCATGCCCTAGCTACCTTTTACCATCGCTTCATCTAGGGGTTTAGCACAATCATGGCTCTTATTACGGAATGCATGAAGAAATGATAGTTTCATTGGACACAGGAAGCGACTAAGGCTTTTAAGCTAGTCAAGAAGCGATTGACGGAAGCTCTTGTCATACGCCTTCCTGACTTCACCAAAGTTTTTGAGATAGAGTGTGATGCCTTTGGGGTAGGAATAGGTGGAGTCCTTAGTCAGGGACACTATCCTATCACTTATTTCAATAAGAAGTTAAACGATGTCAAACAACGGTACTAGACTTATGATAAGGAATTGTATGCAGTTGTTCATGCTTTGCGCTATTGGCGCCATTATTTGCTACCCCAAGTGTTTGTGCTATATTCGGACCATAAGTCCCTCCATCATCTCACTGCCCAGAAAAGGTTGAATTCCAGGCATGGTCGCTGGATTGAATATTTGCAAGCCTATTCATTTATTTTGAAATATTAGAAGGGTGTTGAGAACTAGGCGGTTGATGCATTAAGTCATCTTATCTTCCTATTGTCGATTATGAACATCAAGGTCATAGGTTTTGAGTGACTTAAGGAAGATTTCCAAACATGTCCCGATTTTAAGAATATATTTCTTGATTTGTAAGGAGGACAATCGGATATTGCGGATGGCTTTAGCCTTGAAGAGGGTTACCTTTTTCAGTCCAATAAATTGTGCATCTCTCGAACTTTAGTGCAGGACTTCATAGTATGGAAAATTCATGCGGGAGGCTTGGTCGATCATTTTGGGCGTGATAAGACCATAGAGGAGATTGAATGTCAATTCTATTGGCCTAGTCTAAAGAAATATGTGGTTAAAATAGTTAGTTCATGTAACACCTGTCAGTTGGCCAATTAGAAGTGGCAAAACATTGGTTGTACATACCTCTTCCCGTTCATGATTGCCCTTGTCAACACGTGAGTATGGATTTTGTGCTACAACTTCCACGTACCCTAAAGAAGAATGATTCTATTTTGTGGTAGTCGATCGTTTTTAAAAAGTGGGTCATTTTATCCTTTGTAGTAAAACCTCCTATGCGTCTAACGTTGCCACGTTATACTTTAATATAATTGTCAAATTATATGGTCTTTCTAAAACCATTGTGTCAGATAGGGATATTCGGTTCACTAGTCACTTTTGGAGAACGTTGTAGCAAAAGGTTGGTATGAAATTGAAATTTCCTTTTGCCCATCACCCACAGACTGACGATCAAACAGAAGTGTTTAACCATAGTCTTTGTAATTTATTAAGATGTCTAGTCCAAAAAAATCTTAGAAATTGGGATATGATTCTTCCTATAGGTCAAATTGCATATAACAATTCCATGAATCGATCATTAGGTATGAGTCCATTTGAAGTTGTTCATGGTTGGGAAGCCTTTAGATCTCATTCCTATCTCCCCACATGCTAGAGTGTCTATGTTAGCTGGAGCATTTGCATAACATCTTCATGACTTGCATATTGAGATCAATAAACAACTTGAAGCTGGTAATGTATCATATAAACTTCGAGCTGATCTACATAAAAGACATGCCGATTTTAATATTGGGGATATGTTATGATTCCAATTAAACTAGAGCGGTGTCTACATGGATCTGCCTTTAAATTTCAATCTCATAGTGTTGGCCCTTCTAAAATTTTAAAGCAAGTTGGTCCAAATGTATATGTTCTTGATCTTCTGCCACATCTTGGTTACCACTCTACTTTCAATGTTGAGGATTTAGTTTCTTATAAAGGCAATTTCAATTCCTCCGATGATCCTCTTCTACCTCCATCTGTGGACCTTAACCCTGAATCTCTTGCCACTTCTAACCTAATACCACATTTCCTAGCACACAAAGATAAAATTTATGTTATTTTAATTCAATAGATTGTGTTAACTAAAGATGGAGATGTTTAACACTTCCCTGTCTTTGTGTTGATCGGTTTGAGTCTGATTGTACATGGATCACTAGAGAGACGTTACAGCAGCTTGACCCAGATTTATTGGAGCTCTGCGGAGTCATCAAGATCTTCCTTTGTCCAGTTCTCCTTCCACACATCAGGGGACATTGGTAGGGACACCAGAGTAGAACCACCACTGATACGCTTTTATGGAAGTTGGAAGAACTTCGTTCAACCTCTTAGTTCATGGTTGGGCTGTGACACCCCGTACTTAAGCTTCGAGTGTCACGTACTAAACATAATAACCTCTACCCTTGTTATATGAAAAATTTTAAAGAAATTTGAAATATATATATTGGAAACTTATTTTCAACTTATAGTAGAATATCTCTGTAAGGTTTAATGGCCAGCAGAAGTACATGCTGACCTGAAATTATTCTTTACATATGCGAACTCTACGCAGTCACGGCTGGTTGGGGCAGCCAGTTTAAACATTTTTATAAAATTCATCCCAACTCTGTTTTCTATGAAATCTATGGCATTAGAAAGATGTTTTCAAGCAGTTTTCCATGTTAAAATATGGGAAATTTCAAAGATCTTATGATATAGACGCTTTACCAAAAACAATGAGGTACTGCACAGAAACTTTAGATTTACCTTTCGACACTTAAAAATTTATATCTTGTGCCACACATATTCAAATTGAGTGATTTTTGTGCTCATGTAAAGAAGACTCAAAGATGGATACTGCAGTATTTTTAGAGTCTCAAATCGCTATCTTTAGAGTTCGTAATTGCACTTTTAATTGATTCAATGAATCTGTCCTGTTTCTGTCTGTTTTACCATTTCAGGAAAAAAGTGTATAAAAACGTCTTTAAGCACAACATGAAAGATGTGATTACAAAATATACTTCTAGTACCATATTACATCATGCCTTATACATGCTTATAATTAATACCACCAAAAAAATAAGGAAAATAGTCTTTAAGCAAAACATACGGAAATGAAATTTCAATACAAAATAACTTTGTCCCATCATCGAGTATGCCGACTGACTTCCACCAACTCAACTCAACGATCATGGATATGAAAATTTAGTATAAATACTATGAGAAAAAAGAATACTCAGTAAGATACCATGCTCGGATTTAACATGTTAATACTACACAAAAGAAAGCATTTAAACATATACTTGCACATTCCGGCTTGGCTGTGCCCTTCGGACTTGTCCTAAGGCATAAATAGATATCTAACTTTGTGGACTTGTCCATATCTTTCATATTATGGTTTTCATGTATAGTTTAAGCATAAATATTACCATGAAATCTTACCACTTGAGCATAGAACGTATCTTACTTTAAAACTTGGGGTTGAAAAGCGTACTTGAAAGTGCTATTCTTTGCTCTTCTCCTTCTATTCTTACTTTATCTTTTTCTCTTTACCTTCCTTCACTAACTCTTGCTATTTATTTTTCTTTGAAAGAAATTTCTGGTTGCAAAGATATTTGAAGGAAACCATTCTTAATTATTTATAGGTAAGGAAAACCTATGGACTAAGTAAGGTGTAAAGGGTTACTATCTATCAAGTTAAAGTTTGGTGCCTACATCTACACGTGAGTTGCATGGATACACTTCATAAATTTAACTAAACACCTCATGCTTAAGTTAAACACTTCATACTTGCCTTAGCCACCTCATGCTTGCTTGTTACTACAAAGATAAACACATCATGTTTGAATATTAAACACTAATCACCTCATGCTTGCCTTAGCCACCTCATGCTTGCTTGTTACTACAAAGATAAACACATCATGTTTGAATATTAAACACTAAACACCTCATGCTTGCCTTAGCCACCTCATGCTTGCTTGTTACTTCACTACAAGGTAACATTCTACTCTCGGCCAAGTGGAAAAGAAATGCTTATCTACAGTAATTAGGTGTAAAATTTGACATTAATCCCAAAAAAAACCTAATTAACTAATCGTGGCCATATAAAATTTTGAAAAATTAAATTATTATACTAAAAATTAAATGAGCAAGTTAAACGAGCATAAAATTTCGGAATATTACATGGGAGATTGATTGCAACCTTTTATGACTTATCCACTCGACATGGTCAAGTTTTTCTCCCATCTCGGGAGAGTTGATGCGGATATCATCGAGATTTATTTTTTATTGTTATTGGGCTTGCCTATCAAGATTTATTTTAATTTTTTATTTTTTTATTTATGTTTTCTATTATTGGGCATGTAGTAGTGGGTTGACCCAAGCCCTTCACTAGTAGGCTAAGTTTTTACTATTTATTGGATTTTTTATGGTAGTTGGAAAAGTTAATGAATTAATAAAATTTCGATTGGCAACTACGAACGTTTTCTCCTTTTTCCCTGATTTCTTCATGCTGAATGCTTTGAACTAATTCTACATCACTTTAGCTTGTGAGATACGCTACTTACTTTACAAGTAAAAAAGTCACACGTGATGGTCTATCCTGTAGTAACGATCTCTGTATCTCCTTATTATATACAACCACAAACGATTTAAGATTTAGTCATATGTAATTTGTATCTAAGAATCACAACTCATTGTGAATAACAAATTACTAGGAATTAAATCTACGGAGTCTATTTTTTAATATCATTCATTAGAATAGTATTTCAAATAAATAATAGATCTTGTCAAAATAAATGTATTAAACATATTAAAATTGTTTACAATCTAAATCGATTGAATATAGGGAATAACACTTATAAACTTCCACTTGCACTAGATCCAATCACTTATGTATCTAATACCATAAGAGTCTATATGATGATCATGTTTATACTACGACAAGGCTTTGTCAATAGATTTACAATATTATCATCTGTGAGAATTCGCTCTAGCTTAACATCATTTTTGTTGTATAATCTTCCTGATGAAATGGTACTGTCTTAGTACATGTTTGAATCGTTGATGAGACCTTGGTTCCTTCGCCTGCGCTATGGTTCCATTGTTATCATAGTACAGAAGTATGGGATCAACAATGTTAGGAACAACTCCACGTTCATTAATGAACTTCTTGATCCAGACAACTTCCTTTAATACTTTAAAAGTAGCACCTGCTCGTAATACTTAGAACATATGAAACATTTGGTCTTATAAATAGCATCGCATACATCATATATTGTATTACTAATTCATAACGAATATCTTATCCATGCGATTCCTCTCATCATGTGTTTTAGGACACATGTCTTTTGAGAGGTAAATCCCATGTGATCCGGGATACAATCCTTTATTATCTATGTTAAATTTTCTCAAAATTTTATCTATGTATGAAGACTGGGATAAATCAAGCAATCTTTTAGATCTATCTCTATAAATCTAATTCCTAAGATATAAGCTACTTCTCCCACGTCTTTCATAGAGAAATTCTTTGACAATCACAATTTTACCGATTGAAGCATTGGGATGTCATTTCCCATTAATAACATGTCATCTATATATAATATTAGGAATACAATAGCGATCACACTTGTCTTCTTCTAAAGACATGATTCATCTTCATTTTTGATAAAGTCAAACCTTTTAATTGTCTCATCAAATCAAAAATTCCAATTCTTAGAAGCTTGCTTTAATCCATGAATGGATCGATCAAGCTTGCATACCTTGATGGCTATTTTGAATTCAGAACCTTCGGGTTGTGTCATGTACACTTCCTCTTGCAAATTCCAGTTAAGGAAAGCATTTTTGACATCTATTTGTCATATCTCATAATCATGATATGCAACTATTACAAATAAAATTCGAATGGAGTTCAGCAGGCTACAGGTGAAAAAGTTTCATGAAAGTCAACACATTGTCTTTGTTTGTAACCTTCTACTACTAGCCTTACTCTGTATGTATGGATGTTCCCATCCACATCGACATTTTTCTTGTAAACCTATTTACAACCTATTGGTTTACCCCATCAGAAAGGTCGAACAAGTTCCAAACCTTGTTTTCATTCATTGAATTTATTTTATATTCCACGACCTCCTACCATCTCTTTAAGTCAACACTTGACTTTGCTTTTGCATAATTAGTATGTTTATCATCCTCGATTAGTAATACTTGATCAGTAATCACGAATTCGTATTTTCTAGGAGGTCGAATGGTTCTACTTAATTTACACTGTGACGGAGTGTCCTTAAGAGTTTCCATGTCATGATCAAGAGTTTGTCCCTCGGCATGTGTAGGATCAGACTTAGGATTATTTAATTGGTTGACGATATCTGCCGATTCTTGAACTTCTTCCATTTCTAATTTGCTCTCACTAACCTCTCCTAGAATGAACTATTTTTCTAGGAATATGGAATGTTTTGAGATGAATACCTTCTTCTCAATGGAATTATAGAATTGATATCCAATGGTCTCTTATGGATATCCCAAAAATATACATTTATCAAATTTAGTCTCAAACTTATCCAATTCAGCATCCTTCACATAAGCGTTACAACCCCCAAACTTTCATATGAGACCTTCTGCATTTCCATAACTCATATGGAGTTTAGTCATCCGATTTAGATGGGACACGATTTAGCGTGTATCACACATCAATTAGTGTATGACCCCAAAACGATTTTGGGAGGTATGCTTGGTTCATCATAGATCGCACAATATCTAATAATGTGCAGTTCCTCCGTTCAGATACACCATTATGTTTTGGTGTATGTGGCGGAGTCTATTGTGAAAAAATTCCATTCTCTTTTAGATAATCTAAAATTATCCTTTTAGATATTCTCCACCTCAATCTGATATTAGTATGATAATACCTTTACCTATTTATTTCCTTACTTCAAGCTAGATTGCCTTGAACTTTTCAAATGTTTCATGCTTGAACTTCATCATATATACATAATCATATCTAAAATGATCATCAGTAAATCTGATGAAGTAAGAGAAACCACCTCTAGCAGTGATTGACATCGTGTAGCTCTTTCTCATTTTCCAGTAAAAGAATATTTGGTCATCTTGCTTAATAGACATGATTCTTATTTGTCAAATGATTCAAAATCACTTGACCCCAAGTATCCATCTCTATGTAACATGGAAATATGTTTCTCATTTATATGACCTAGTCTGCAATGTAAAAGATAGGTATTTTTTAAATCATCACTTTTCTACCTTTTTTTTCTATACTAATATTAGATTACTCAGCATCAAGAATGTTAATGTCACTTTGTAATACTCCACAAACATAAAAGATCTTGCCTTAATAAAAAGAACAATGATTGTTTTTAATATTGATTGAAAAATCATTCATGTCCAAACATATAATAGAAATAATGTTTTTAGTAATGGCGAGAAAAAATAGAAATTTTCTAATTTTAATACTAGATTTTTTAATTCTAATACTAAGGTCGAAGGTAATGGTAAGAAGTACATTCCTACAGCTAATGCAGCAACCCTTGCTCCATTTCCCCGCACAGGTCAACTTTTCTATTCTGTAGTGGTCTACTTTTCTTTACTCATTTCATATTTATATAAATATGGGATCCACATCCTATATCTAATAGCCAAGAAGCTAATGAAGTAGACATATTAACTTTGATAACAAGTATACCTAAAGATGAAGTTTCAAAAGACTTTTTTCCCTTCAAGCTTGGAAGAAAAGCCTTGCAATACCTTTTCAATGACCTTTCACTCTGAAGTGATAGCATGGGTCATGAGACTTGGTATTGTCCTTGTTTTCTTTGATTGATTTGTTATTGCTCTTAGCTCTCTTAGATGTTTTCTTAAAACTTCCTTTAGTGTTCCTCTTAGTACCTTGGAGGATTGAATGGCTAGGAAATGCATACTACTAGATTTTACATTGGGTTCAACGGTTTTAAGCATGTTCAGCAATTTAGAGAGTGTACACTCAAGCTATTTCATGTTGAAATTCATGATGAATTGTGAATAACTCTCTGGCATAGATTGCAGAACCAAATTAACACTTAGTTCATTGTCATTATTGAACCAAATTGAGCCAACTTCTCAATAAAGCCAATCATCTTCAGCACATGAGCACTGACTAAAAATCCTTCTACCATTTTTCACCAGTACAGTTACTTGGATGTCTCGTATCTTTCCATACGTGATTGTTCATCATACAACTATTTGATATGAAAAATCATAGTGTAAGTATCCATACCCTCATGTTGCTTTTGTAACTTAGATGTCATAGTTGCAAGCATCACATAAGCTGCAGTATTATCGTCATCACCGTGTTTATTGTAAACATCCACTTTTTCCTCAATCGAGTCCTCAGTAGGCACCTCTGGAAAGGGTTTCTCAAGGATATAACCAATGTTCTCATACTTGAAATCAATTATCAAATTGTCGTATCAATTGAGAAAATTTGGCCTCGTCAGTTTGTTGGCATCCAGTATGCCTCTCAAATTCATATGGTTACTCATGATTAAAAAATTGTACATGATGAAAAGTAAAGAATTAATATGTATTAAATTGCATTGCATAAATTTAATATGGACTTTAATTAAATTAAATATGCTCTCACTTTTTAAAAATTTAATTTATGACTTCCACACAAATTAATAAAATCTATGCTTGATTCATAGTGGGTTGAGATTCTTTTTGTTACATTAAGACTTTGAGTGTACTCAATAAATCTTAATAACATATTTGGATAGATACTATTATCAATTATATCTTCATTCAACTCCCAAATCATTAAGTTAATAACTCTTTGACCTCACACATCTTACATGTTAGTTTAATAGGACTCTATAATTTATCTCCTTGAGTGTATTCAATAAAAAATAAATTTTAATTAAGTCGAACACATCATTCAAAAATACTAAATATTTCAGTGTTAAACATATTCCTAATAGACCAACCTTGAGTGTACTAAACAAGTTGATATCGATTTAGGGCTCTCATTTTGCAGTATAATAATGGAAGACAAAAAATAATTCCAACTTAATATTTTAGTGAAGGACTTATCACGCATCAAACATGCAAATAAACATACATATAATAGTATGGATGATTATGGACCAATTCTATCTAGCATTCCCGAGCCAAAATGAAGACTAGTTGGTCAATTCCTATGGGGTATTGCATTGAATCAGTATCCATGCACCATCTCCATGGTTGCCTCCTCTCGTGACATCTTTAATTAGTCTAGCTACAACATGTATCATATACTAATTAGCATGTAGGCCTAAATGAAATTGAACGCACAAGCCCATAATAACAACAATAATAGTGGACTCGTATGTCCAAAACAAATTAAGAGCTCGCAGGCCCATAAAACGACAAAAATAAAATTAATCATTCAACACATCAACATGGTTGATTCCATAATCATCAAAATATTCATCAAATAAATACATTCTTATATAATATTTAATATTATATTCAAACATGCTTCAAGAATCTAGCAATAATAGTCGTCGAAACTCATTTAGATAAATGGATAAAAAAAATAAAAAAATTAATTAATTACTCAAATTAACCAATTAAATAAATTAGCGGGTCAATTTAATCAAAATCAAATTTTAATTAAATATGAGTCCAACTCTAATTCAACAATTATAGACAGAAATATTTGATTAAAATCAAATTCTAATTAAAAACTAAATTAGAGTCCAACTCTAATACCCGAAAAAAAAAAATTGAGCATGAAAATTTAATTTAATGTCAAATTAGATTCCAACTCTAATTTGAAGAATATATTAGGGTGAGAAAATTTAATTAAAATCAATTTCTAATTAAATATTAAATTAGAGTTCAACTCTAATTATAATTGAATTAACATTTTAATTTAGGATAGTACTCCCAAATAAAATAAAATCTAATTATAATTGAATTAACATTTTAATTTATGATAAAACTCCTAAATGAAATAAAATTCAATTTCGGGTCAAAGTATAATATTTAAGTTAAAATTCAATTTTAACTAAAATATTGGAAGTCGTCAATTTTAAATAAAATTTTAAACGGGTCAAAATTGATAGCATAGGTCAAAACATTTCCAAAATCATTTTTAAACCCCTTTAAAAATTGTATGCAAGACCCCTTTCGGAAAATTGCAATCTGGCCCAGTTTAAAATTATAATGAGACCCTTGCAATTAAAAAATTTCTAAACAAGTCCTTATTTAAAAAAAATTACAACATGAACATAAACCCATAATTGCATACAGGTCCCCACAATTTCATAAATTGTAGGGAGATCCCCGGTCCCAAAAATGCCTAATCCCTAAAATTCCATTCACTTTCCTTCATTGCAGTCGGCAGGTGACGCCGCTAGTGTGGACCAAGCAGTGGTGTGCCACTGTGGTCCAACATAGGATGCGTATCGGAGGAGTAGCACCGCACGCTGCTATAACACAGCAGCCGGCACAACTGCTACAATAGCAGCATCGTCGCAACGATATTTCTTTTTACCATAGCGTTGATGGTCGTTGCGGTGATGCGTAGCAGCGACCATCATTATTGCCTTCGCCAGTTCGTGGCTGTTGCCGTCAGCAATCCCTCCTATTTGATTTCAGTCCAAAATTATTTTTATTTTCAAAAACAGATTTTTGAATATGAAAATTAATTTTCTTAATTGCTAGATTCAATAAAACTAATAACAATCAACTTTTGATTGTTCAATCATGTAAAAACAATTTCTAACAAGCACAAAGTAAACTATGATACCACTATTGGGAATTTACTTAATATGCATAATGGAGTTTAAACAAAATTTTCAATTCCCATCAATAATCTTCTTTAGGTTTAGAGAGAAATTGTGATAAAGAATTATGCATTTGATGAATTCCTTAAAGAATAGCTCTGATGTGCAATCAACAATTGTCCAATTATCCAACTTTCAATGAAATTTACACAGGGAACAAGATTGAGAGAACTGTGGTTTTTTTTTTCTTGTGCTAAAAAGAATAATGAATTGAGTTTTGAATTTTCAAACCCTAGCAGCCTATTAATAAAAATTCAAGTAGACTCAGTTTGTCTCTTAAACTTAACCTGGTCTAATATTTAATTATTACAATTAATTAAATTTGATGCATAAATTAGTTAATCCAATTAAATAATGGGGCCATTAACAAGTAACCTAATTAACTAATTTTCCAACACTTGTTAATTAATTAGTTAGTCTCATTCTTTTATTTCTCTTTTTGTGTGTGAGCCATTAGGTTCCTGATCACTACGTCTAACGACGAGAATTATTATTTTGATATAATCAGAATTGATAAATTAAAATATCCATTTTTAAGTTATCATCCATTCACATCCGTCGTCCCAAATTGACATCTAGTAATGTGTCATGGCAATATTTGTGAGGGAAAATGTCATGAAGTATAATAAAACCAATCTTTTTCATTTACTGTGAAACTATGATTCTTTTGTCATTATGATCTAATCAATTACGAGATATGGATATGTGTCGATCCTAATTATCGATCATGTCTTTCATCCTACTATTAAATCAATGCTGGTTGAAATTTCAACTTATGAGTATACTTGGCCAAGGATTATGTAATCAATTTAAGTGAAGGAAATGTAGATCACAATCTCTTACTATCTAAAAGTGACGAATCATGTATTGATCATTTACAAAATTCGTATGACTCTTGACATGCCCGAATGATGCCGTATTAACAACCCTTGGTAGATCAACATTCAATATCACCAAAGTATGATTGTCTTTATATAAAGCACTATGATCACCTCAAGTCGAAGGACCAATTCCATTACTGAACGTTAGAGATTAACCATTGGCACTCAGATAGTTATCTATATGGAATCTCCCAACAGGGCTCCAATGTTTTATTTTATAATAAAACATTCACGTGTTCGTTTAAGTATCACCACAGTTTAACTTGTGAGATCAGCTAACTTATTTTATAAGTAAGAAATGTCACACGTGATGGTCTATCCGTAATAACAATATTCGTATCTCGATATTACTTACAACCACAGATTATTTAAGATTTAGTCATATATAATATGTATCTCACAATCACAATTTCTTGTGATTAACTAATTAGTAATAATTAAATTTACGGACTATATTATTTAATATAATTTATTAGAATAGTAATAGATCTCGCCAAAATAAATGCATTAAACATATTTAAAATGTTAACAACCAAAATTGATTGGATTTAGGGCATAATATTTACGCGTAATACCTTAACCATTCGGGAAACCTATTAAATTCAGCAAATATACGTAACCTTGTAGATTTGAAATATTGAGCTTTCAATAACAAGTACATTAGACTAGAAATATAACAAGTAGCAACTTTTCTCGATTCGAAGAAAATATATAAATAAAAGACCAAAAACTACCCATGTGAATTCCTTTTTAGATCAAACATTTACACCCAAAAATGGAAACTCTACAATTTTACATGGTAAGTAGTTTAAAACTTGTTGTATTTGTTGGCTAATATGAATTATTAGTGTAGTGGAGTGTAATGGCAACATGCATATTATGGTTGCCATATGTATCACCTAAAAATAGGAGAATAGTGGAGGTCCCCCTTTAAAAATTATAACAAAGCTTTTATACCAGATCTTGTTTCGACATGGTAGACATCTTTAATTCTTTAATTATAGCTTTGGTCTCTTTTGTTTGTTACTTTGTCTAAGGATCCTGTGAAGAATATTATAAATTGTATATAATAAACTTAATTATATTACAATGTAGAAGACCCTATTTATAGGGTTACAAATAACTGTAAAAGGAAACAAACATAAAAGGAAATATTACGTAATCTACTAATAAGGAAAGTAAATATTATAATCGCAATCTTTGACGATCTCTGTAATCTTATTCAATATATTTGACGTCCCCCCTCAAATTGATGCTGGTAAAAGTATCAATTTGCAATCATAAACTGACGACGACGACGATACTTGTGCCCACGAAGAAGAACTCCAAATCAAAGCAACCAACGACGAAAACTGTTGACTACGAGAGACCAGGAACAATAAAGAACTACTCCAAAATCACTTCGAGAACATGCCACAGAAACGACGAAAAACCACCGAGGAGTACATTCCCAAAGGAGAATTTCCAGAAGAAATTCACGACGTGCGCCGACACACGCCAAAACACCGGCCAAAAACTACGAGATGAGAAACTCAAATTTCGGATACTCCGAACCAACACTAAACCAAATTCCAGATAAACTGGACCAAATTCCAGATGACCTGGACCAAATTTCAGATGAACTGAACCAAATTCCAGATAACCTGGACCAAATTTGATGAATCAACCAAATTCAGATAACTCCGAAATTCCAGATGACCTGGACAAAATTCCAGATGAACTGGACATACACCAAAAGCTGAAGAAACTCCAAACTTTAGCCAAAAGATTGAAATAGTGGCCAACAATCCACTGAATCCAATCCAAATAAACGAATTTCAACTGAACTCAAAGTCACATAGGGACCTCATGATTGAATAGCGAGATTGAGGACTTCAACTCAACCTCCAACAGCCCATGAAAAAAATAAACCACAATTAAATCAGATCAATTAAATAATTGGTCCAATCCAACAGCCCACTAACTTGCTTAATAATTCCAACAGGCCCAATTAATAAAATAAAAAACTGCCCAATTACTTTAGTGGCTCACATCAATAGGCCCACTTCAAAAAACAATTAAAACACCACAGCCCACTTTAATTAACAAACCAATGCACGGACCCATTATCACAAAATACCCAATTAGCCCAATTAATTAAATTAGATTTAGGCCCAGCAACTTAGTCACGAAACCAACAGCCCAAAAAACATGATTCATTTAATTAACCCAAATCAATTCCACACAACCCAAATCAATGGGCCAACTAACTCAAGTGCAGTCAATTTATCTAGACTAAACCAATGGCCCAATTACTTAAACCCACATAACTTCAAACCTTAGGCCCAATTAATCTCAACACAAATTAAACCAACCCAACAAATAAATACCCAGCCCATTTACCCATAACTAGACCAAACCCATCACATACCAGCCCACAAGAAATAAGCCGATCCAATTCTTTTGCCTCACCCTCTCCAAACCTATTCAAATCGCCGTTTGCTTCTGCCGTCTGCCAATCACCACCACTCTTCCACGCACAGGTAACTCACAACATCTATCCCCCTCTGCAAATCTCTACTGTCACCCGCAACCCAACTCCCCAACAATCCGTACTCCCACCATCCGACGCAAACGATCACCACAAGTTTTCCAAATCCCAAAATAATTGAATTTTCGTAAGCCACTCCTTCGAACCACACTCGTCATTGCACACTTGAAATCACCACACCACGCTTTCGACCCAAACGCTCACCACGGTCAAGGTGAAACCTTGAATTGGCTTACGCCTTTCGCTTTCCGCCTCGTTTCCAAGGAAAAGCTCTCAGTGCCACCGTCGATTCTCGATCTGTTCGGGATGTTGAAGGAGAGAGGCGTAACTTAGCGTCTTTAATAATGGGGGCCATGACTCGATTCAACATGGGTGCCGATGAAGTCTCGACAGGTTGTGAAGGTTTTGTAATTAATTCCAATCGTCTCAGTTGTATTGGGTGTAGAAGTTCTGAAGTTTATTCAAAGTGCATAAAGATTGAAACTCTAAAAAAAAAAAAGAACAGAAAAAAAATTGGTCAATGACTTATTTTAGGAAAAAAAAAAAATTATCAAGCGACGCCTGGCTGCTCGTACTTTAAACGAAATTCACGATTTAATTTGTTTAGGATTGTAACGGCTCTGATACCATGTGAAGAATATTATAAATTGTATATAATAAACTTAATTATATTACAATGTAGAAGACCCTATTTATAGGGTTACAAATAACTGTAAAAGGAAACAAACATAAAAGGAAATATTACGTAATCTACTAATAAGGAAAGTAAATATTATAATCGCAATCTTTGACGATCTCTGTAATCTTATTCAATATCTTTGACAGATCCGATCCCATAAATGTTTTTTTAGCTACAATAATATATATTTTTTTTCCATTTATTAATTTCTTCAGGATGATATGAAAGTTTATGAGCACACTAGAGAGGTGGGCTCATCATCTGTTGAGATGACATGCTTGGAGGTATGCCCCTTTATATTTTGTTTATTTTTGAAGTAACTGTTTCACAAAATGAAGTCTAACGGCGTTCATTTCTCCATTAGGGTTCTATTTCAGCTGAAGAAGTAATAGATGCACCACATGATAAAGTTGAGCAGCCAAATTCAAAGAACCTGCATGATCAGCATGATGAAATGGAACAAGATTAAGAATGAAAAATCCCTTTGCACTTGAACATGTGTATTTACCATTGGTATATCTATTGTGTGAAAGCTCTAATTTTATTCTTATCTATTTTTGCTGCTTCTCTCTCTCTCTCTCTCTCTCTCTCTCTCTCTCTCTCTCTCTCTCTCTCTCTCTCTCTCTCTCTCTCTCTCTCTCTCTCTCTCTCTCTCTCTCTCTCTCTCTCGTGTGATCAGGGGATATCATAGAGCAACAACTTTGAGGGAGATAGCAGTGGGATTTGTTGTATTGCCTATGTATGGTGATGGGTGTTGTGCAATAGTTTGTGCTTGTATAATCAAGTATAATCTTTAATGTTACGACTTTCAGTTTTTAGAAAAAAAAATAAAAAAATTTGCTTGAGCAGATGATCTTGTCTTCTTTAGGCGTTCATGTGGGTAGATATTTTCTCTACTTGAAATGAACTTTTGTACTTGAAAGTGCTATTTTGGCATCTTTTGATTTTACATGATTAATGTAAAATCATGTAAAAAAAATATTGAGAAAAATGTTAAAAATTAATGAAAAGTAAAAAATCCTTGAAAACAAGGTCAACAGTGCCAATTTGCCAATCAACCTAATTTACAAAATTTAAATGTCAATGGCCTCTTTCATAGAGAAAGACAAAATCAACCTTTTTAGGGTTTTATAATCGCTAAAATATTCTTAAGATAAAAAGATATGAATACCCCTCCAATTACAAAAGGAAATATCGCAAGATAATCCAATTCAAATTTTAAATAGTCCAACGACTCTTTCATTTTCATTATCACTTAAATCTCTCCTCCAATTCTAAAATATCACTAAAATAGGCCCAACTCATTTTGTATCAATTGAATGAGTTTTTCCCGCCTTTCATTCTCCAGTAGATCTAGATATTTCCTTTACATTTTAACATGGTATCAGAGCAAGAAGAGCTCAACAATTAGATCTCATTGCTTCCTTCGATCAGATCTGATCTATTGATTTGTTCAGTCTGCAATGGCGAACGATTCCAACGTTTAGGCGGAAGCTCAAAGCAAATTTGAACAGGTGAATGTGTTTACTGATTCATTAGCTGAAGATGCAGCTGGAGGAGATGTGATCTCGATGATTAATCGCTTGATGAACGATCCTAGCAGTCCATATTTTCTTCGTTACGGAGACAATACTGGAATGCAGCTGATTTCTGTGACTCTCACTGAAGAGAATTACGCGACATGGAGTCGAATAGCGACCATGGAACTTAGTGTCAAAAATAAGGAAGGTTTTGTTGATGGATCTATCACTAAACCTTCTCATGATGATCCTTTGTTCACGGCTTGGAGGAGATGCAATCATGTGATCTCCTCTTGGATAATCAATTCCATACCTAAGAAGCTTTATCCAAGTGTGATGCACAAGGATTCAACAAGAGAAATTTGGATTGAATTGAGAGATAGATACAGTCAGGGGAATGGTCCTCGGATCTATGAATTGAAGAAACAAATTGCTTCAATTTCTATGTCAAATAACTCGGTTAATTCCTATTTTAATAGGCTCAAAGGTTTGTGGGAGGAATTGGAGAATTATAGACCAAGTGCAAATAATGTTGATTACAAACATGGGGATCAAATCATGCAGTTCCTCATGGGTCTAAATGAACAATTTGCTGGTGTTAAAGGTCAAATCCTGTTGATGGATCCTTTACCTCAGTTGAATAAAGTTTTTGCACTTGTCTTGCAAGATGAAAGACGAAAGGAATTTGCTACCAGTAAACAGGCTACACATAATGCTACTGCATTTGTAGGCAGAGCTGTTCAAAAATCGTTCAATCAGAGATCTAATTTTGTTTATCCTGCTCAAAGAAGGGAGAGATCTAAGAGATCTATGTATAGTTACTACGGTATACCTAGACATATCAAAAGTAAATGTTATAAGCTGATTGGATACCCTCCTAATCACAAATTTGGTAACGGAAGACCTCCGATGGTTAATGCAATTGGCCAAGTTTATCATGGTCAGACATCAAAAACTGATACATCTGGAATGTTGAATTCACTATCACAGCTTACTATCACTCCAAATCAATGCCACCAAATTCTATTTGTGTTGATGCCCAAGTTACAAAGTCGATTCACTCCAAATCAACAACCATAGGACATACATTCTCCTTCCCCCGCAGATTCTGATTCATTTGCCTTTTCAGGTAATCAAATTCATATTGATCATCTGTCAGTACCAAATAAATGGATCATTGACACTAATGCCTCAGAACATATGGTATATTCTGTCAATCATTTGGCTAGGGGTGTCCAAAAGTCCCGAACCGAACCGAACCGAACCTGAACTGAATCGAACCGAATCGAGTGGTTCTTCATAAATTAAATACCCGAACGGGTACCCAAATCGAGAACCGATGGGTTTGGGTCGGGTCTTGGGTCTAGACTAAGAACCTAAGAACCGAATAAGAAGCGAAACTAAATATTTTTTTATTTTTTATATTGAATTAATTAAATTATTTTATTTTTTCTAAACAAATTAGCAAATAAAATAAATAAATCAGATTATTTCATAATTTTAATTTTAAAGCCCAAATCATTTTTAAAACCCATTAGCCCATTTTAATTTGAAGCAAATGAATATACTTTATGTAGTGTTGCTGTAATATTAATATCTACTTTTTGGTATTTGTATGCATTGAATTAATCTTATTGGACGGCTAGTTATTTATATGTTTTTGAATTGGATTACGTTAATTTGTAAAAGTTACGAATGAAATGTCATTAATTGTATTTATATAATATTGTTGTAAATATTAAAAATTTTAATTATGGTACAGAACCGAATGGAACCGAACCGACCCGAACGGTACCGAACCTTAACGGTTCCATAATTATATTTGGACCCGACGGGTCCATTTATTAAATACCCGAAAGTTTTGGATCGGTTCGGGTCTCTTCAGAACCGAACCGACCCACGAGCAGCCCAAATGATTTGGCTGCTGTGACTGTCATTGTTGGTGCTTCTATGAGGTTACCTAATGGTGAAAGTATGGTTGTTACTCACATTGGCAAAGTGAAGTTGTCTTCTACTCTACACTTGAGCAATGTGTTTATTGTGCCATCATTTAAGTTCAATCTGATATCAGTTAGCAAATTAACATTTGAGCATAATTCCTATCTAATTTTTTCACATGATGCTTGTTTTATACCGGATCTTTCAACGTGGAGGACGATTGGGGTAGGAAGGCTTGAGCATAGGCTACATCATTTCCAACAACCTCAGTCTCAAATCCATCTTCACAGCGTTATCAACTCAAAACTGATCCTACTAGTCTCAAAAAATATGCGGTTGCCTTTGATGATGTTTCTAATTCTAGTTCTTCTTTTGGTTGTAATAAATATGTTTCAGCTTGTAATACCATTGATAGTACTAATATCAAAATGGATATAGATATCTGGCACTGTCGTTTAGGACATTTGCCCATTTCCAAGCTTTCTCTTTTGCACAAGTCTATTCCTCATATTGAAATCAATAAAGATTTGCTTTGCACTGTCTGTCCTTTGGCCAAACAACACAGATCATCCTTTCCTACCAGCAACACTAAATCATTGCAAATGTTTGAGATTGTTCATTGTGACATCTGGGGACCCTTCTCTATCCCTTCCTTAGATGGCTCAAAATATTTTCTAACTATAGTTGATGACTATAGTAGGTTGACATGGACTTATCTTATGAGGGAAAAATCTCAGACTAAAGTCCTTCAGTCCTTTTATCACCTCGTTCAAACTCATTTTCAGTGTAATATAAAAACCATCAGATCTGAAAATGGTTTGGCATTCCAAATGACTGAATTATATCGCTCTAAAGGGATCATCCATCAGCTCAGCTGTGTTGAGACACCACATCAAAATGGTGTGGTTGAAAGGAAACACCAACACTTGCTTAATGTGGCTCATTCTCTCATGTTCCAAGCCAATTCACCTAATTTTTTTTTGTGAGATTGTATCCTTATAGCTATATATATCATAAACAAAATACCTGCCAAATTACTGGATAACAGATCTCCTTTTGAGATGATGTTTAATACTACACCATCTTATAGCCCTTAAAGTCTTTGGATGCCTTTGTTACGCATCTACCCTAAAAAGAAACAGAACAAAATTAGATCCTAAAGTTGTTCCTTGTATCTTCATAGGCTATCCATTTGGAATGAAAGCCCACAAACTCTTCAATCTCAAAACCAGAGCTGTTTTTGTCTCTAGAGATGTTACCTTCTATGAAAATGTCTTCCCCTTTCATCACCCTAACTTTCTTGATGCTTTATCCAAGTCTCCCAATATCAGTCCACCTGATCCTGCTCTATTTCCCATACTTTCTCATTCTCATATTGATGAGTTCTCTTCACCTTCTACTTTCACCAATCTCAATATACCTACTCATCCAGATAGTCAAGGTCCTTCTTCCACTTCTGCTTCTCCGGAGTCTGCCAAATCTTCATCTACAGATCATTCTTCACCTCCACTTCTGCCTAATAGAAAATCTGTTCGGTCCAGATGTGCACCCTCTTACCTTAAAGATTATCATTGTAGTCTCATTTCTCAAGTCCCACTGCCTCAATCAGAACCCATGAAGGAAGACTCTGACATTGGTAAGCACTATCCTATTGGAGACTATTTGGGTTATGATATGCTGTCTCCTTCTCATAGAAATTATACTTTGGCATTGTCCACTGTTTTTTACCCTGAAACTTACACTGAAGCATCTTAGTATCCTAATTGGATCGAAGCAATGGATGTTGAATATAATGCCTTAGTTTCCAACAATACTTGGGGTATTACTGTACTTCCTGTTCATAAAACCCCAGTTGCTTGTAAGTGAGTTTTCAAGGTAAAAATGAAGTCTGATGGAACAGAGGAAAGAAAGAAAGCATGCCTGGTAGCCAAGGGTTTTACCCAACAACCTGGGTTGGATTATGAAGAGACTTTTTCTCCAGTTGCGAAGCTTGTAACCGTTCAGACCCTCTTGGCAGTTGCAGCCACTAAAAACTGGCACCTTCATCAATTGGACATAAATAATGCTTTTCTCCATGGTGAATTGGATGAGAAGGTTTACATGCTTATGCCTTCAGGTTATGAGCAGCAGTGGGAGTATGGTGAACAGATGGTATGCAAGCTAACCAAGTCCATTTACGGGTTGAAGCAAGCTTCTCGACAATGGAACATGTAGCTCACCTCTTACATTTTGTCACTGGGCTTTAAGCAATCAAAGTCGGATCATTCTTTGTTTAGCAAGTCAGATGGCTGCTCTTTTACCACACTTTTAATATATGTTGATGACATAATAATTGGGGGAAATGATTTGGATTATATCAGACAATTCAAAACTGAATTGAACAAGCAATTCAAGATGAAAGATTTGGAAATTCTAAAATACTTCTTGGGCCTTGAAGTTGCTAGAAGTTCAGCTAGAATAACCGTTTGTCAAAGGAAATATGCCTTGGATGTCTTAACTGATGCTTGTTATCTTGGAGCAAAGCCAGCTCATAACCTCTTGCCCTGCAATCTGAAGCTCAAGAAAGATGAAGGTAAAGATATTGTTGATCCTAGTGTTTACAGGAGACTTGTGGGAAGGATTTTATACCTTACCATAACTAGACCAGACCTATCCTATGTTGTTCACGTGTTGAGTCAATATCTTCAATCACCTAAACAGCCACATTTGGAGGCAGCATACTATGTTCTGAGGTACATAAAAGGCACACCAAGACAAGGCCTATTCTCCTCTAGCAAATTTGATCTTTAGCTAAAAGGGTATTGTGATGCTGATTGGGCTGCGTGTTCAGATACAATAAGGTCTATGACAGGTTATTGCATATTTTTGGGGAATTTTTTAGTGTCATGGAAGTCGAAGAAACAGCATACCGTTTCTAGATCCTCAACAGAAGCTGAATACAGGTCGATTTGTTGACCAAACCTTTGGCTGATATGGCTTCTCAACAACAGTTGGCTGATCTGTTGACCAAACCTTTGGCTGGGATCAAATTTAACACATTACTTAACAAGATAGGAGTGTTAAACATACACTTGCCATTTTGAGGGGGAGTGTTGGAATATGAAAATGGTGGAAGGTTATTTATGTCATTTCTCACTTTTCCATTCAGTTTTGTTAGTTGGAGGATTTTATAAATAGGCCCAATTCATTTTGTATCAATTGAGTGAGTTTTTTCCCGCCTGTCATTCTCCAGTAGATCCTTTATATTTTAACAGTTTGATTGACATTTATTTTCATGGAAAATGTTTTCCTACTTTTGGTCACGTGACTAAATTTTCTTAGGGTGGAGTATGATTTTATTTTCCATGGAATTCAGTCTTTTCAAAAATTCTAGTTTATCAACTATTCTACCAACACACGTTACCCTATCTCTCTCTCATCTCAGCCCACGTACAAAATCTTTACCCTCTCTCCTCCAATCACACAACCGAACCAGGAAGAAGAAACCAAAAATCTATACCATAAAAAACTCAAACAAAGGCTTAATTCTATTCTTATGCCCTCTCCAATCGGCGGCTCTGTATTATTCGGGTTCTACTCTCTACCGGTGAGAAATTCGATGAGGTCAGCAATTATATGCATGCCTCATTCCACGCATTTTGTGCTTATAATTATTGTTTCGATTGGAAAATTTTTAGATTTTGGATTATAATTATTTTTGAAATTCTATTAATTGTCCACTTCAGAGCTTTCAATCTTGATTTAAATAGTCTTTATCTTCTACTTATTTGGTTTTTGAATATTTGAGATCGGGATGTTTGGACTCCATGAGTTTACTGATGCGCTCCTTTGCAATTCAATTAGGCACGAGTCCTGCTGCTAAATTGTATTATATTATTTGATTCCTCTTGCACTGAGATTGAATGTTAGCTTTTAATCAACATCTTTTCTTGTTGAAAGATAATTGAGACAATTTTAAACCTATTTCAATCGGGTAGTGATAGAAAATTTGTATATTTATAGTTTTGTTCTGTGAAGTGCCAAAAATTTATGATTTTTACACCTATATCTGCCGTTTAGTGACAGAATATTGGTATATTTATATTTTGGTTTAGTGATACTGCCAAAATATCTGGGAATTATAATTTTAAACTTGTGTGATGTTAGATAAGCTTGAATTTTAGCTTTTAATTTTCTCGTCAAAGTAGGAGCCTGAAACCAAAAACATGCAAAGAGGGAGCATGGGATAGTATTATCTCTTGTTTTTGGTCAGATGACTTGATTGTTCAAGTTTCCGTAATATCTTGTGCCCAACTAGGAACCCTAAAGTGCTCCATGGAAAGTCAAAAGGCAAAAACAATGCTTCTATGACATAGCTATCTAAAAACTGGCATCTCTTTGTTTATTTTTATTTCCTTTCAATCAATTTCTTTCCTTTTCTGTTATGATCAAATTGCTTGATCCCGAACTTACTATTTTGATAGTGCCAACACTTTAGCATTTAGTTTTGTAGCATCTTGACGATTTTTATCCATTTTTTGTTAGAAAATAAAGTGTCATCCACAATATTAGGTTATTTACATATTGCTTATTACTATTACCATTTTGCAGGTATTAACATTATTTGCTGGAGCTCTACTGGAGAAATAGATTGTGGTCGTTTGTTCGAATTTGGTAGGCGTTTGTTGAAATTGTATAATTATAATCTAAAATGTGACCGAATGATTAAATTTATTATTTATTTATATAATCCTAATATGTGATTTATATGTTCGTTTTATTGGATTTTTATTTATCATGGTAGTGCATAACATGGTTACAACAAGGAATCAATGTTGTCTCCAACGAGAACATATAGGTTTATTTTGGACGATCGTCATGTAAGCGATTGTGATATATAATTATATTAGGCATCGTAAACGACATCTCCCTAGGGCTTCTCATACAAATTGGGATTCTGAAAGAGAAATGACACTTACATGAATGTTTGGTACAAGTGATACAACATGTTGTGATTTACTCTGGATGAAAATAGGTCCGTTTCAAAGACTATGTGCTCGTTTGCGAACTTATGGATTGGTTGATAGTAAATATGTTCGAATTGAGGAACAAGTGGATATTTTTCTGAATACCATTGGGCATGACCAACGTAATCGAGCTGGACGTTTCACTTTCTTTCGATCTGGTCAAATTGTGAGTTTTTACTTCCATAGGGTATTACACTCGTCTTGGACTGTATAGAGATGTTGTGATTAATGCCACTATTCATAACTCACTCTATGAGAAGGAAAATGTGAAGCCATGGTTCTTTTTTTTCAAGTTAGGGGATTGTAGTTGTATCATTATATTTCTTAGAAGTTCAATATTATAATATATTGAAAGGTATTCTTTTTAAAGGATGTTGTGGGGCAATAGAGGGTACACATATTGCTGCGAAGTCCCCTTAGAGGAGCAAGCTTGGTATCGCAATAGAAATCAAGTGATTTTTCAAAATGTTTTAGTAGCTTGCACCTTTGATATGAAGTTTACATATGTGCTTGCTGGTTGGGAGGGATCCGCACATGATGGTCGATTGTTACGGAGTGCAATTTTACGCCAAGGATATAAGCTAAGAATTCCTTTTGGTAAGTTGTATCACTAAAGTGAAAATATTTCTTTTTCATACTAGTTATAATAATTAAATAATTACTATGTAATGATCAACTCTTTAATAGGAAAATATTATCTTGTCGACGCCAGCTTCCCATTGTTTCGGGATTTCTTGCACCATACTGTAGAACTCATTATCATCCTAGAGACATTGAGGGTCAACGTCCAGAAAGTGGTAAGGCGTAATACAATTTTTGACATTCATATCTACGTAATGTTATTGAGAGGACAATTGGTTTACTTAAAAAAAAAGATTTGCATATTTGAGACATCAACTCTACCAAGACATTGACACACAAGCAAAAATAGTCCTTGCTTGTTCTACCATCCACAACTTCTTAAGGATTGATGACGTAGAAAAATGTTTGTGAGGAGGACTTGGATAGTATCGATGATGAAGTGAACCCTACACATGTTGAAGCACGGGAAGATGACACTCCAAATGCTCACATATCTTTCACAGCTCAGGAAGCATGGTCTATAAGAGGAATATAATTGTTGATTTAACGTGGGTTGATTATTTTCCCAATCAGGATGCGGGAGTTGATTTTGATTCAATCTGTTTTTTTTTTTATTATTTATTTATGTTCTTATGTAACGGACATAAACTTGATAAAATTTCATATTTAGTTATTACTTAAATAGAAGACATATTAATATATTGGACAGAATTTTCTCATGTCCTTATGTAATGGTTGACATAAGGTTGCTATATTTTGAAATGATGTAATTGGAATTTCTGTTAATGGAAATAGATTGTTGGCATATATTTTAACATGCTATTATTTAATGGTTGACCACAAACTTTTAATATTGCAATAGAGATTTCATGGCACATAATCTACAAAACTCTACGGCGCCTTTTCGAGTTCCTAGACTAACCACCCATTTAGATGTAGAGGAAATAATCTCAACCCAAGTGGATCCTAATTCCAGGAGCCGTCATGTACGTTGGAGTGATGCAATGGATGGTTGTATGATAACTGCACTATTGCATCAGTTGTTGGCTCATCACAAAAGGAGTGACAATGGCTTTTCATCATATCACGTGTCCAAAGCAATTGAGAGCATGTACAACGGATGTGGAGTCATGGTGTTAGATAAAAATGTAAGGGCACGATTGAAGACTCTAAAAAAGAATATGTTGAAGTTCGTTAGTCGTTAAATATGAGTGGTTTTGGGTTGGATCCTGACACTGGACGTGTTACAGCAGATGTACTAGCCTGGGAGGAGTTTCTGAAGGTATAATATTTCATTGACCAATGATATTATTAGTCATTACATTTTAATAGCATAGTTTCTTTTCGACATTGACTATGCATCTAACATAACCCCCTATTTTTTTGTAGGAAAAACCAGAATTCAGAAGGTGGAGGACCAAACTTTGTCCCGTCATGATGATTTTGAGGCTACATTTGGAAATGATTCTACTACAGGAGATCATGCTGTAATTGGCAATGATAATTTCTCCCCATTCATGGTATGTAAAAGATAGTAGATAATAAATATATACTATTCATATTATATAAAACGATTCTAACAAATTATTTTTTTATTTTATTTCAAATGAAATGGTGAATGAAGTTGACGATCAAAACGAGGATGTGGATCGAAGCCTAGGCCATGCTCCAAAGCATAACGCCCAAGGAGGAACCAACAAAATCCGACATCGACGTACCCAATCCCATGATGAGACCCTTATTGCCCTATCGAGCATTGCCGAATCGTCAAAAAGATTTGCCAATGCTATGGAGCTAAACCACATCAATTGGCAATTGGTTCTAGAAAAATTACAAGGCATGAACATATAAAAGCGTGACATACTGCAAGTCATGAAAGCATTTGAGTCGAATGAGAGTCAGGCTAGAGTGTTTATGAGCCTGACTTATAAAGATTTCATGCGTGATTTGGTATATGCGAAGCTTGGCCGTGATTCTCTTCTGCTACTTTAGGATGGCGTACTTGGATAATTCAACAACCATGCGTAAAATATCAATAAATTCATAATAAAAAACTAACTTGAACATAAAATGGAATCTGGATCTGTCTCGTAGAGCTAGCATACTGCAAAATTATTGAGTTTGAATGTGAACAATTAAGAGATGAGAATGAAAAGACGGACTGATTTTTCATGTCTCTTCAGATGATCAAAGAGATGAATATTTTCCACTAGGAGTGCGTCTATGTTTTTGATTTATGAATATCATATTTTTGGGCATTTCTAATAATATCAAGTCTCATTATTATTTTGACATTTTTCATTTCCAGGATTTTAGCCCCAATTAGGAAAGAATTAAAATTAATATGAACATAGAATGGATTCATCTTTTATACCATGCAAAAGTTGTGTAGTTTTTCATATAGAATTCCAAAAAGAGGGTTTTAAATTTCATTGCTGATGTCTAATATCTTGATGAGTAACAGCTAGAGATGGCAATGAGGCGAGTTCGTGCCTCGCCCCGCCCCACCACACCACACCCCCACGCCGCCCCACCTTAGACAGGGCAGGGCGGGGTGGGTTCCGAGCGCGGGCTTGCCCTGTTTATTTTTTTTTATTTTTTTTCCAAAGATTTCCAGTTAACTAATTTTTTTTTTTTTTTTTAATTTGTAGTTAATTATTTTTTTTTTATTCTTCACGGGGCAGGTTCAGGGCGGGGCAGCAATCCCCGCCCCGCCAACTCATCAGGGAAGGTTTTTTCGCCCCATTCAGGGCAGGGCAGGTTTTTTTGCCATCACTAGTAACGGCAAACTTTGTTAATGATATATATTGAATCAACATGAAAAAATTGGTTGTATAAGAGGGATTAAGAAATTAATCATAAAGAGCAGGTTACCTGCCTAAAATTGTGTCCTCCATCAGAAAAAAAATGGTTTCTTGTTTGCAGCCCGTCCCGTCCATTTGGACACATATATTGTACAGAGAACTTGCTAAATTTGTGTTTAATTTTTGGGGAATGTTGGATCATTTATAACCGCAGCTAGAAACAGTAGGTGGCATGGAAATGTATTAACGAGTTACAGCATTCTCTATAGGGAGATGACTAGAATTTCTCTTCTACTTTATTTTTATTTTATTTTCTGTTTGGGTTTGTTGGATTGATTCTTTGTTGAAATATGATTTCTAACATGTACAGACAAAGTTAATTATTAATAACCAAAACTAGAAATCGAATTAACCAAATGAAAATGCAAGAATAACACTTCCCTATTCAAATCCACGTTCGGAATCAAAGATAGATAAACGGGGCTCAGATCAATGAACCCAAGGCAACGAGGTAACGCCACAACTCAGTTGGACCCAAGAATCCCACTATAATCACCAAGAACAAGCCACATAATGCACAAAGAAAATGGACAGAGACGACAACCACAAAGAGGCCGAAAACAGTGGGCAAATAGGGGCAAAAATGTGGCTATCGAATTAGCTGGAGACATACGCTAGCAATGGTTGTTGAAAAGCTCAAGTAAAACAAAGGGAACCACAGAGGATCTCGAGCAGAGAGCAAATGAAGCAACAGCCATGCCTATATCTTGTGTATCTCTCAATGTGGACAAAAGTCCACTTTATATAGTGGCATGGATAGGTCAATCAAGTGGGTCAAGTAAATATTAAATGGGTCGAGCCCTAATCACCCCTAATTATCACTTGTGAGATTCTTGGTCCGTCTTAGTTCCATGGGCCACCAATTGTTACCTCGGGTCAATCGTTAAACAATATTCAATATGGGCTCGAGGCCTATTGAATTCATTTGACCCAATTTTTCATCACCACCCCGGGTTTATTTGTATCAAACACCCAACAAATCTCCACCTTGATATCAAATACAGTTGCAAAAAGAAAAAAAAAAAAAAATTTAGTAGTCATACAATGGGATTTCAAACAAAATTGAAATGCCGCATCTACCTTTACCAATGTTTAGAAGTGTAAGACCAGGATTAGATATGTACCTACTTAACTTAGAGTGAAAGCCAAATTTGGTCTAGTGCAGACTGTGAGGTACATAACGAAGCCAATGACATTAGAATTAGTGGTGGCAATGGGCTGAGCCGGCTCTTACCTGCATGAGCTCGGCTCGTGCTCGTGGACCATGAGCCGAGCTTCGTTGGTATTTTGGCGAGCTTGACTCGTGCCCGAGCTCGCCACTCGCGAGCCGCTCGGTTGGGCTTTTTTTTTTTTTAACACTACTAAACCTAATATATATACACACATTTTGTAAACAATTTTTTAAAAATACATTTTCCAAAACATTTTTAGTTTTTAAAATTAAAAAAAAAATGATAAATCATCCTCCTTTATCCAGGCTTGGGACCGGCTACTTCAATTTCGAGTGGGCGGAGTAAAAAATTGTACATGAACAACTTGTTACGTGTATGTTGTTTTTTTAAAAATTATAAATATATAAAAATAAAATTTTGTGATGAATAGGGCGAAATTAAATATCACTTAATTACATGCAATTTTGGCATATTTATCTTGAATTCGACAATTAGCGTCTTCTCAATCCTTCACGCACATTAACGCTTCCAAAATATCTTCTTTTAGTTGACTCCTGACCTTAAAGAGAACTCTCTTCCCTACACTAAAAGAAGACTCTGAAGCTACAGTGCTAACCGAAAGTGTTAGTAGATCTTTTGCCATTACAGAAACTACTGGCCATCGGATTTCATAATTTCGCCAGAATTTAATTACCTCTTCTGAACTTTTCCTAACTGCTTTGTTACTAGACAAAGTATGACTAAAGTAATCAATTAATTCAGATGGCAACGCATTTGGACTATTACTCGAAGTTTGAGTACATGTAGTGGAAGACAAACTACTACTACTAGAGGAACCGCATGCATATGCAGTTGAATCATATCTATAGGAGTTCATGCTTTCGAATAAATTTAAAACTTTTGTATCATAATCTGTTATATTAGTGGGAGGAGTAGTTGTGGGTGCACGAGTAATATATGTACCCATTCGTGAAGCATATAATTCATACATTTCACATAACGTTTGTTCCACATTCCTATAAGTAGTAGGTACATTAAAAGTTAAAGCATTTGAAATTTGATCAATTACAAATTTAGTACCCGATAAATTATATCGAGGGTCCATGACGCAAGTTAAAGGAAATAACATAAGTAATTCTTCCCAATATTTTCTAAATTTCAATTCCATGGAATATATAACCGCATGAAAATCGAGGTCATTTTGAAATCTCTTAAAATCCCTAGCAATTATATAAAGACGTTCAAGAAATATACAACTATTGGAATAATAAACACCAGACAATATATTTGTAGAATCATAAAAACTTGTCAAAAAAATTTAATTTTAAAAACTATATTCCAATCGGATTCATTCGAGATAGTATCGTCTTCGTCTCTAACATGCCTATTGTTATAAAATTCAGTAATTAAATGTTCAAAACCTACACATGATTTTAATATTAAGTAAGTTGAGTTCCACCTATAGCCTACGTCAGTAATAAAGGTTTTTGTATGCGTCATCCCAGCTTCTTCACAAAATTCTTCAAATGCGTGTTTTCTACTAGGTGTAATTGTGATATATACAAGTGCATTCCTAATTCGGTTAATTTCATCTTTAACATGTTTTAAACCGTCTTGTACTATTAAATTGAAAATATGGCATACACATCGAATATGAAATAAATAACCACCGAAATCGGGTTGTAGTACTTTATGCAATTTATCGATAACAACCTTATTTACACTAGCATTGTCGAACGTAAAAGAACGAATTTTACTCTGCATTTATATTCTCTAATATGTTCATAATAGCATTAAATATAGTTTAAGCGTTGTGAAGGTACTCAATAATTTTAAAAACAATAATTTTTTTTATACAAAGTGGGTCTATGTAGTGTGTAGTTGCAGCTATATAACCTCTCTTATTAATTCATTCCCACATATCCGATGTTAAAGATATCACGCCCCCATATTTTTCAAAAGCAGCAATCAATAGTTCCTTTAAATTAAGAAAATATTCAATTATATCAAAACGAAGAGTATTTCAACTTACCCCAACGTACCTCGGTTGAAGATATTGTTTGACGTAGTTTACGAAATGTTGGTTGTCTATTATTGCTAGTGGCAACTCCGTCGCGGCAAAAAAACTTCACCATTCCCGTTCGAGCTTCCCCTTCCGAATACATCCATGTAGAAAGTAGCATAGTAGTAGCACCGTGCCTAAAGTACCAAACAGTAGTTACATTTGAACAGCTGGAAGAAGCCCATGTTTGGCCGCACAATTTTCGTAGTGACGGTTGAGGTGGGTAGTTCCAATACCTTTTTGCCATACCAGTCGTTGTTGGCAGTATTTACATACTGCTTTGGTTTGTGGAAGTCCATCGACCATACGACCAGTTTGAACCAATTTAAAATGGTCCCAACATTTTGCTTGCTTCTTCCACTTTCTCTTCCCTCTTGCATCGGGAATATTTAATGTAGGTTCTTCATCTTGTTCCAAATCAATTGGAAGACTATGATTAACATCAACATCATCTAAATTAATTAGGTGACTACCTTCATGAACGTCAAAATCTTGAATGTTTTCCGGAATGGGTAATTCATTTAGACCCGCGAATTCATTCCCAAATTGACTTTGAGCAGGTGTTTCGCCTTCCATACCTAACAAGTTTTCAACAAACGATCGTTGATCCATTTGTGAATAATAGAAATTGAATGTTGAAGACTTCAAGTAGAATGTAGAAATGTAGAATTGAAAAGTGAATGAAAATTATGTAGTAGTGTATAAAATGAATTATAAAATCAAGATAATAATGTAAAAAAAAATGTAAAAGAGGATTATAGAATGGATGAATAATATTGTTGATATTGATTTGTAAATTTTAGAGAGTAGAGTAGAGAATGAGAGATTGATATCTGATAGTAAGTTTGGTGGAAAAATTTTTTGTAATAGGTAGGCATTTATAGGGGAAGAAAATTAGAAAAATGAAGAAAATTAAAAAAATCAAAAAAAAAAAAAAAACAACAGTGACTTTCTGTGACACGGTCACCGAATTCAGTGACCGTGACCGGAATGGTCACTAAAAATTAAGTGACCGTTCCGGTCACATTTTGACATTTTTTTATTTTTTTTATATATACCAGCCACGAGCCGAGTGGCTCGTAATAAACGACGAGCCTACGAGCCAGGCTCGTGAGCTCGTCTAGCGAGCTGGCCTGCTCGGCTCGTACTCGTGCTCTTGCTGGGCTCGTCTTTTTGACAAGGGCCACTTGGCTCGATTGGCACCTCTAATTAGAATAAAGAACATTACCCATAAAGTCTATTTTTTTCATCATTAGTAGGTGGTTGTTCTTTTGAAAAAATAAAATGGTTTCCAAGATGCACGGAAGCATGTTTGTAATAAAGCATGCCAAATTTCTTCAAAACTTTAATCACAAAAGGATTTTGATGCGTTTGAAATATCGCTACATCAAAAATGATCTTTTGCAACGTTCAAAAAAGGTTGCCTAAAGCTCTTTGCAGCGTACGTATGTTCCTAAGCTCAATATTGTTGTGGAGTGAAAGGACACGACAACATTTATTGAACGTTGTGAAAGGCTTTATGCAACCTTTTTTGAATGTTGCTAATAACCTTTTGCAACGTTTTTTCAATGTTGCAGAAAACTTTTTTGCAACTTTTTTTTTGCTCATTACGAATAACCTTTTTGCAACGTTTTTTGAATGTTACAAATAACCTGTTTGCAGCATTTTTTGCCCGTTGTCTATGCTTGTATCCTTAATTTTTGCAACATTTTTTGACCGTTGCCATAGGTCATTTCATTTTACATTTTTTTTTTCATTTTTCCCACTAGTGCAATTATTTACATAAATCAACCACAAAACAAGATAAAAGATAACAATATCAAATAACTCCAACAATCATCATTAATTGAAATCCAAAAGGTAACAATATCCATACAAAATTTAAATCCAAAATTCTGAAACAACTAAAAATCAAATACATTTTCCCAAAAACAAAAAGGACTACCACAAGCCCTAAGCTTTTAATTCCCCAGATTTAACAGCTTTTCCATAGAGAACCATCTGCGAATTATAGGAACAAAATATATCAGCAAGGAGGGCAAATACTTTCCTAAAATATATCAGCAAGGAGGGTGTCGAAAGCTAGGAGGCACATGGCCAGAGCCAATATTAAATAAACTTACATATATTATTTGATCGAGTTGCACATAGGTAGGCAAGAAGTGTAGCCAGTATGATGAAGATGACAACGATCTGCATTAAAACAAAAATAAGGAATTATCCACTAGACGAAAGGATGAGTTCGATAAAGATTGAAGGCAGGCATCACAACACTTACCGTAGTTGAATTGTATCTAGGCTCACTCCTAGTGATGTAAGATTTCCTGGAAGTCACCGTCAAGGTTAGCTAAACATCAGAAAAAATGTACGTAGACAATTACTCAATAAAGGCATCCCACCTCTTGTTTAGAAATCCAGAGTCTCTGCAAAGTTTCAAGATAGATTCTAGCCTCTCATTTGTTTCATTAGCATTGGGATCACTGTCATCCACCTACATAAAACTAACAGTTTTTTCAGAAAACAACATAAGAAATCTACAGGATAATTAGGAATTAACAGCAAAGAAAAAGGGAAAGAATTTGCAGCTTGCCATAACTTCATTAATAGCTTCATATTATTGTTTCTTGTTTGTGTAAGAAAATTCAAATTTCTTAAATAACGTACCCTTTATGGTCAGTTCTTATTACTCCAAATTGTCAGTCGACATGTCCATGCTCTGGAGAAGGCCTCAAAATCATCCCGAGAGTGATTCTACAGCACTTAACTGACTCCTGATTGGCATTGAGAGAGCTTGTTTATGGCAGCCATGAGATCAATCACCTTAAAGTATCAGAAACTAAACTGGGATGTTTATCTTTAATCTTATCTAGGAGATAAAACCCTGCAAATTACACAATGAAAGTTTACTTGGCAACTCACATAACATACATGAGGAACGCATGTAACAAAAAAGCAACAAACCTGCAGCCCAAAGCCAATATGCGGAATGTGTGTACATAGGAGGCAGTAAAATTACTTGTAAACTATTGATCTTGTAAAATTACTTCATCTTTTGAGTGCAGATTGAAAATGACAAAAAGTTCACAAAATAAAAATAGCACAAATGAGGATATTACGACTGATGTGCACCATATTAGAATCGATAAATAAAGAATAGAGATGGAGATGGAGATTATACCCATCAAAACTAATAAAGGTAGCGTGTATTCACAAGAACAATGTGATTCCAATAGAACTTGTCACAGTATGGTCCATTTCAATCATGTTAGATGAGGAAAAAGTAATACCAAAATTAACTAGACATGATAAGAGTTGCATATAACATGAATTTCATGTAGAGCTAGCGCTAGATTTTACATAGGACAAACAAGCATTCTGCAGCCGACTCCAAGTTTATTGGTAATGGACTTATGTTGTTGTTGTAATCCTTCCACCCACAGAAAAAGGGGGAGGGGCACTCTCATTCACGCGAATCATCTTAATTAAATTATAGTTACCATGTATTTCCAAAACCCAACTCTCAATTATAGTTACCGTGTATTATCCCCTTCTCAGTTAAGTGCCAGAAGAAGGGGATAATAGACACAGTTCCCTTAGGCTCATGTCCTCTCTCAATTATAAATATTGCAATGATAGATGTAAATCCAATAGTCATCTACAAATATCACAAGTAAAGTGCCAATTACTTCTCATAAAAAAAGCAGCACATTTTCTTGACAATTTACAGACAGCTCACAATACTGCCTTTCATATCCTTCATAAACCTTGATCATCTTTCCTCCCAAATCCCTAATCAATTCAAACTGCAGAATAAAAGATCGTCAAATATTTGATCAACCAAAAAGTCTAGCAAAGTTTCAATTATATAAATGCCACTATCCGATCAAATTGAAAAACCCCAATTAATTCAAATTCAAGAAACTGAATAAACAAGAAAATTAGTCAAACCAAAAGACCAAGACAAATATGTAAACATGTTGGAGAAGCAGTACCAGGAACAAAAATCAGTTTACGAAGACAATAACGAACAAGTTAACTCGGATTGGAATTGAGTTTGATGAGCGAGGAATTATTGGGAGTTAAATTTGAGGTGGTGACTAGCAAAGGACTGATTGCGGCGTGTTGACTCTCGTGGTTAGGGTTAAAAAAAGGGCTAGCTTGTTGTGATTTGTGAAAGAGCGAAGGGAAGGGAAGAAGAAGAGAGGAAGTCACCTAAGGAAATGAGGTCGTCGCCTGATCGCTGGTCCCTTTGAAGTGGGAGGCGGAGCAGTCACGGTGTCGAGCAGAGACAAAGGAAAGCAGTGATTTTTTATGTGTGAGTGAGGGGAAGCAATGATAGAAGAGTGAGGCGGAGACGAAAGAAGGAAAAATTAGGCTTTTGATTTTTGACAAATTTTGACACTTTTGGCAACGTACAAAAAAAGTTGGGAAAAGTGACTTTTAGCAACGTTAAAAAACATTGCAAAAAATGACTTTTCGCAACGTTAAAAAACGTTGCAAAAGGAAGTTTCAGCAATATGCGTTGAATGTTGTTGTAGAATTATATTTTTGCAACGTTCAAACGTTGCAAAAAATTAAACTTTGTTGTGAAAGTAACATTAGCAACATTCATTTAAAAAATGTTGCCAAAGCTCAATTACATTAACTAATTGTAACATTCACTTATTAAAATGTTGCAATAGACCCATTTAGCAACATTCATTTAATGAATGTTGCCTCCTAAGTGTTGTAAAAGGTTATTTTTGGTGTAGTGTATCCCGATTAATCTCCATTCCAAAGATCCTCCTAGCATGTCCTAGGTCTTTCACGTCAAATTCTTTCCCTAAATCTATTTTTATCTTGTTTACTACATTCATGTTAGGTCCAATCAATAACAAGTCGTCTACATAAAGCAACAAATACATACAATCTTTATTAATAATGTGGCGCAGGTAATACAAATAATGGTCAAACTTACTCCACTCGAAACAAATAGATAACACATAAGAATCAAAAAAATTATACCGTTTTAGAGATTTCTTTAAAAAAAAAAAAACACACATGATCAGATTTAGACTTACTTTCAAAACCTTTGGGCTAATTCATAAAAAAAAATTTCATCAATCACTATACAAAAACGCAATTTTGACATCAAGTTCAAGTTTTCGATCATATTAAGCAAAAAAAGCTAGAATGGCCCTAACAGTAGTGTATTTAACAACATGCGAAAAGATGTCATTATAATCTACCCATTCCTTATGTTCTTAACCCTTGGTTACTAACCTAGCCTTATATTTCATATGCTCACTCTCAGTAGTTCCCTATTTTATCTTATAGACCCACTTGCATCCCACTATGGATTTATCCTTTAGGAACTAAATCCCAAGTTTGATTCTTCATAAGAGAGCTCATCTATTCTCTCATGGAACTTTGCCATTCCTTACTTTTTTCACTCTTCACGGCCTACTCATAGGTGTTTGGCTCCTTATCAACTAGTAATTGATAACTAGTGTAGGCTATGATATAATTAGACAATCTTTGGGGTTCCCTAGTTGGTCATCTCTCTATCTATAGCTAGCTAGTAGTCAACTAGTCTTGGTCGACAGCATTGTTCTGAACAATTTCCTCATCATCTTTTATTTCTATGTTCTGCTCATTTTGTATATTACTCTCTACCTTGCTCGAGGTATTAGGGATGTGGACACTCACTCGCTCCACCTCTATTGGAGACTCTTCCCAAACAATTTCTTGTTGTTCCTCACTCTCTATGCAAAGTATCTCAGACCCATTAAATGTGACATCGCGACTTTTGATTATTCTCACACACTTTTGGCTTCTATCCCACAATCTATATCCCTTAACTCTTTTGGGGTAGTCTAAGAAGACAAACTTCCTAACTCTAGGTTCTAGTTTTTCTTACTTTGATGAGAAAGAAGTGGTCTTTCTAAGACTAGGAAAAGACGAAACTCATTTATCTATTACTAGGAATGGACCCTTACCCCCCACGTCATTTTTGCAAAGAAAGCACGACGAATCTTACAATTGAAAGATAGTTTAGGATTTCTGATGTTTGTGACATGAAATGAGGAAAACAATGAATTGATAGTTAAAAATGTTAGAGCAGTACAGGAATATCCAGAAGTTTTCCCAGGAGAATTGCCTATTATGTCGCCATAACGAGATGTAGAGTTCACAATCAATCGCACTCCTAGCTCTACATCCATCTCTAAGGCTCCTTATAGGATGGCACTTAAAGAGTTGCAAGAACTAAAAGCACAAATAAAAGAATTATTAGAAAAAAGATTTATATGGCCTAATGTTTCACCATGGAGAGCGCATGTGCTGTCTGTTAAGAAAAAGGATACCTTGATGAGAATGTTCATTGATTATATGGAATTAAACAAAATCACCATCAAGAATAAGTATCATCTTCCCATGATTGAGGAGTTGTTTGATCAACTTCAAGGGGCAGTGGTGCTCTCCAAGATTGACATGAGATTTGGTTACCATCAATTAAGAATCAAGGCAGGTGACATCTCGAAGATAGCCTTTAGAACTCGGTATGGACACTACGAGTTCTTAGTTATGCCATTTGGCTTAACTAATGCTCCTAGAGTCTTTATGGATTTGATGAATAGTGTATTCCACGAGTACATTGATCGGTTTGTTATCATGTCCATCGATGCTATCCTGATCTACTCAAGAAGTAATGAGGAGCATAACGAGCACTTAAGGATAGTATTAAGAATCCTGAAGAAGGAGAAACTCTATGCTAAGTTCTAGAAATTTGAGTTTTGGTTGGAGCAAGTAGCATTCCTTGGACATGTTGTAACAGCTCGAGGCATAAAGGTTGTTCCAAACAAAGTTGAGGCAGTGTTAAATTTTTCGAGGCCAACCAATGTAGGAGAAATTCGCAGCTTTTTGGGCTTAGTGAGATATTCTAAGAGAGATTCTCCAAGATTTCAGGGCCCGCTAATACAATTAACACGTAAGGGTGCAAAGTTTGATTAGACAAAGAAATGTGAGCAAAATTTTGAGGAAGTGAAATAGAAGCTAGTAAATGCTCCAATATTAACTATTCAGAAGGATTGGAAAGTTTTGTAATTTACAGTGATGCCTCTAAATAGGGAATAGGATGTGTCTTGATGCAACACAGTAAAGTGGTCACTTGCACATCCAAACAATTGAAGTCATATAAGCGAAACTGCCGTACGCACGACTTAGAACTTGCTACAGTAGTCCATGTATTAAAAATTTAGTACACTGCCTTTATGGAGGTAAGTGTAACATTTATACAGACCACAATAATCTCACGTATATCTTCACTCAGAAAGAGTTAAACATGAGACAAAGAAGATAGATTAAGTTGGTAAAAGATTATGATTGCAACATCCACTATCATCCAGGGAAGGTAAATACTGTAGCAAATGCCTTGAGTCGTGAAGTGACAAGTCAAGTGGCAGCTTTGACCATGCAAGAGCCATTATGGAAAGAGTTCGAGAGATTAAGTCTCAAAGTGGTCACATCACCCCAAGTGCTATTGCTCGGATGGTAGTACTTTGGATTCGGCCAACACTTAGTGACAGGATTAAGGACTATCAGAAAGTTGACTAGTTGTTTGAATTCATTAACTCAAAAATTGATACAAATAAGCAAAAGGATTTCACCATGGATAAAGACAAAATTTGTACTATCAAGGACTCTTGTACGTACTTGACTTCAAGGAGTTGAAAAAAGAAATATTAGAAGAGGCTCACTCATCTCCTTATTCAGTACATCAAGGAAGTACATAGATGTATTAAGACCTTAAGGCAGTATTTTAGTGGAAAGGCATGAAGATGGATATAGTTGAGTATGTTGAAAGGTGTTTAGTATGTCAACAAGTGAAGGGTGAACACCAACGACCGTCAAGATTACTTGAACAGTTAAAAGTTTTGGACTAGAAGTGGGAGCATGTAACGATGGACATTGTAGCTAGTTTCCAAAGTCAACAAGGGATAATGAGGCTATTTGGGTCATTATGGATCGACTCACCAAATTGGCTCATTTTTTGTTGGTTCGAATGACATTCTCAATGGACCAGTTGGCATAGTTGTGTGTGAATGAGATAGTAAGGTTGCATGGTGTACCTGTATTAATTGTATCAAATAGAAATCCAAGGTTCTCATAAAACTTCTAGAAAAGCTTACACCGAGCTATAGGAACTAAGCTAAAATTTAGTACGGCTTTTCACCCTCAGATAGATGGTCAATCAGAGCGAACAATTCGAACATCGGAAGTTATGCTTCGAACATGTATCCTCGAGTTTAGAGGACATTGTGAAAAATATTCACCCTTGATTGACTTCCCATACAACAATAGCTATTACACCTCTATTGGTATGACACCATATGAAGAATTATATGGGATGAAGTGTAGATCACTAGTTCATTGGGATGAGCTTGGTGAGTGAAAGATTTTGGGTCCAGAGATCATTATACAAATTGTGCAAACTATTGAGAAAATTTGAACTAGTATGAAAATTGCCTAGGATAGAACGAAGAGTTATGCTGACAAAATAATGAAGGAATCGGAATTTCCAGTAGGTGACAAAGTATTTCTCAAAGCTGTACCAATAAAAGGAGTATTATGTTTCGGTCGGAGGAAAAGTTGCAACCAGCGTTCATTGGTCCGTTTGAAATCTTGCAACGTATTGGAAATGTCACGTATCAGTTGGCTTTACCTCAAAAATTTTCAACTGTGCATGATGTCTTCCATATGTCAATGCTTCGAAAGTACGTCCCTAGTCCAAATCATGTGGTCAACCATCCCATTAATTAACAACATGGTTTGAACCACTAGGAAATGCCAATAAGGATCATAATCAGACATTTCAAGCACTCGAGAATAAGTTGATCCCCTTAGTAAAAGTACAATGGCGCAATTACTCCGTCGAAGAGGGAACTTGGGATAAAGAGGTAGAGATGCTAGCTAAGTATCCATGACTCTTCTGTGAATTTCAAGGTAAATTTTGAGGAAGAAATTTATTGTTACGAGAGAAAATTAAAGGTTCGTGTAATCAAGGCATGTGAAGGCTAGTGAAGTCACAATTGAAAGGAGACCCACCATGCACACGTCGAACTTTATTTTTATTTACATCTCTAGATGATTTATTTATTTAATGTCAAAACTTGATAGTATTTAATAAAGTTTTAAGTTCTTAGAAAAAGTAGTAGTTTTTTTTTTCTTTGTACAAGATAAAGATTTAGTGGCACTCGAATCCTAGAACTCGGCCATCGCAACCTTAAACCCTAATTAAGTCTTTCATATATTTGGGACATGAGGAATGAAGTGTCATGATCACAAACAATAATAATGTGACCTATAGTTGATTAAAACCTCAAAGTTTTGATTATAAGAAACAATTTAATCTTATTTTCTAACAAGTTGAATTCAAGTAATTATAGTTTTTCAACACATATGATGGAAAATTGATCTATGGTCATCAAAAGATCAAAACCTATCATCACAAATCGGACTCATGAAGGAAGTCAAGATCGAAGTCACATTCAAAAACCTAAGAGCCAAATCGGACTCGTGCTTTATAAATTGCTCATGTCGGTACTAGTGAACTGAAAGAAACCAAAATCAATCTTTTCATTAAAGAATTTGAAAATCTTTTCATGAAACAAGATGAACTTATTATTGATGTGATTACTCGTTTCATCGATATTGTTAATAGCCTCAGAGGCTTTGATCATAAATTTACTAATGGTGAGCTTGTAAATAAAATGTTTAGGTTACTATCGGAAGATTGGAGCTCATTAAGGATGTTGATAGAGATTACCAAAGATATCAACTCATATCCATTTGAAGAACTTTATGAGACTTTGATGACTTACGAGCTCAACAACATCGAAACTAAGGAGAAAACTAGGAAAATCAAAGAATCAAAGGATCCTTCTATGTGCCAAATTGCTTTAAAATCAGTAATTGAAGAAAGAACTACAAGTGAAAAAATGAGTGATGAAGAGTTCCATAATCTAGTCCTTCTTGTCAAAAGTTGGAGAGGTTTTCGAAATAATGCAAGATTCCTAAAGAAAGAAGTAAGAAAATCATTTGCTATGATTGTGACAAACCCAGTCACAAGAGAACCGAGTGTCCAAACAAGCTGAAGAATATTAAGAGAAAGGTAGTTCAAGCAACATGCGATGAAAGCGACGATGATGGTTGCGATGAAAATATTAGTCAAGAAGAAATCGACAACATGTACTTCATGGTAATCAAAGATCAGGTAAATCATATTAAAAAATGTCCATATTATGATATATCTACCTCCTATGATGAAATTCTTAAGGAATTTGAAAAGCTTGTCGTAAATCACTCCATTCTTAAAAAGAAACACTATTTGTTGAAAAATAAAATGAAGAAAATTTTAGAAACTCAAAAGGATCTCAGAAAGAAAAATATTGATTATGATTTGTTGATTAAAGAAAATTCTTTTAAAAGAAAAAGTTGAAGATCTAACTAAAGTTATTTAAAAATTCACTCAAGACAAGAAAAACTTCGATTTAATTCTTGGTGATCAAAGGTGCATTTTTGACAAAGAAGGAAATCAAGATCGAAGTCACATTCAAGAACTTAAAAGCCAAATTTCGGAGGAAGAACAAATACTTTATTTCTTAGCTAAAGTGTAAAAATACTAACACTTTGATATATGACAATCAATGCTTAAGCTCAGAACCCTTCCATACATTAAAAATAATTTTTGTATATTAAAAGTCATTCGAATACAATGATTTGATCAAATGTAAAAATGACTTTTAAAAATGAAATTTTGACTTGAAAAACAATTTTTATCTTGAAAACTTAGTTAAAAATACTCTCCAAAAGTCTATATCTTTCAAAACCTTCAAATTGAAACAAACGGGGTCAAAACGTCAAAAAGGCCGAGCTGCCTAGCGGTTGGCCGAGAATTTCCAACGGTCCAAAATTTGACCGTTCTGACCTCTGATTTTTTGTACAAACAGCTATATTGGTCATCCAGACAAGAGGGGGTCGAATGGACGTGGTCATCCGAACTCCCAGACTTCTTGACTTTTTGAACTCTATAAATACTTCTACTTCTATTCAAAACATATTCTTCAAGACTTTAAAGTGAGAATTACTTGAGCAAACACTCTTTGAACTTACATATTTTTAATTCTTCAAACATTTACTTTGAAAACTTTGGATTGATTGAATCAACTTTTGAAAAATACCTTTTTCATTAAAGTTCTTTTATTTAACATTTGAGCTTCATTCATTGCTATTCATTTTATTGTTAGCATATTTCTCTTTTTATACTTAATTTGTGTATATTATTTAGGCCTTGTTTGTACCGCCTTTTTGTAGAAGGAGAATAAAAAATATAGCCGTTATTGAGCCCCACACAAAAGATAGAAAATTTGAATTTAAATGTTGATGTGATAGATAACGGTCATATTTTTCATTTTAATGAGAAAATAAGGTGGTCCAAACAAGGGCTTATTAAGAGAGAAGGTCCAAATTGTAAAATCATTCATCTTTAAATGTATGGGTTATATAGAGGTCTCGTAAAGCTCAATATTATATAAGGATCAATGCTCCTTATTTGTAAGTTACCGAAAGCATTGTAAAGAGTTGGAATGCACCATAAGTCAATCAATATAATGAAAAGGCCTTGCTCGTGCCGAAGAGCTTGATAACACAGGATGTAGATCATTTATTTAAATCGAACCTCCACAATTATATTTTTTGTATCCTCTATTTCCTTTTACTTATCGTATTCATATTTACGCTTATTATTTGAATTGATGTATTTAGTCTTTACTTGCTGAATTTAGATTAATTCTTTGAAAAATCTTTTAAAAATTAATTCACCCACCTATTGGTTATTTATCCTTTGGCTATCAAATATAAGGTACATGTGATGTGATGTTATGAATATTGAAGTGCAAATTGTTGAACTCAGTCGAGAATTGGGTGTTAATCGGGTACGTAATTGAATGAACGGTTAAGGAGTTAGCTTTATAAAAAAATTGGATCTTAGGGTAAGTAAAATAGGTTGTAGACACAATAAAATAGGTCAATGACACTTGATTTATACCTACAAATGTAGGTGTAAAATCATATGTTTACTACAAAAAAAAAACCTCATGCTTGAGCTACTTGTCATTTTATAGCCAATTTCTTCATTCCTAAGCATTATGCACGACTCAAGCTCCTTAAAGACTTCACATATATCTCCTATATAAGATATTAACTCCTTAAACTTATCTTCAATTGATTCCAAGTGAAAATGAAAGCCAAAGAGCCAAAGAGAAATAGAAAACAAAAAGCTGGAATTGGAAGTTCGGGCAGCTGAGTGAGTTCCCTATTTTGAGGTTTGTCTTTATTATTTTTTAGGGTTTTATAACCTCGTGAACCTCTGGATTTTTTCAGATTTTATGATGGTAAAAATAAAGGTAATTGATTACAAGAACTTGAAGGAACTCAACATGGACAGAGAATTGATGGTTGCTGGATTTTGAGGAATTAACCTTTGATTTTGAATAATAAAAACCTTGAGTATAACTTGTACCTATCATTATGAATGTTTTTATGTAAGTTTTAAAAATATATAAATGATTTCTAATAGCTTAGATCTGATTGGTGCGTGTTAATACAATGGAAACTGAAAACAGTCTTAGGGAGATTGCCTGATTTGGTGTTGTGTAAAATGACTGAACTTGCGCTGAAAATCCTATACTTGCGGTAAATATGTGGCATGAATACCATCATATACATGCTATATAAGTGTGGTAAAAGTTTGGGAATGATTCAAGGTTGCTAAGAGTGTGAAAAGATGAATGAAACTAGATCGGGCAGCAACTAAAACTCAAAAACAGATTCTGTACAATTTGAGAATTTTCGTAGGTTCAACCTTTACAAGTTCAATAATCGCCTCTAAAGCTTGAAGAATTGATTTAGATAAATGTTAGATCAATAATGATACAATTACATGATGTTTAGATACAACGATGTTGGAAAATAGGGGGGTAATAGGGCTATTTTGGAATGCAACTAGTAACTTGAAGTTCTAATGTTATCTAAATTATATTGGCATCCATGGTTGTAGTGCAAGATTGTGTGTCTTAATCTTATGAAATTGAGGACCATATTTGATATTAGATAGTACTATAGGTTGTTTGAGGCACTTAAGTGGGAAAGAGACTTCAATCATACTCTTTAGAAAGCTCACACATACAAAGGCAAAAAAGTAAGTAAAAATTCATTTACAACTATAATGCAAGAACATAATATTTGTGCAATTCTATAGAATATTGTAGTAACATTTATATAACCTTGGTAGGAGTTCATTGTATATCATATGACGGTTATGATGAATGAGCATATGGCTTCGAAATAAATTGATTGAGTGTGCATTCACGAGCATTTTTCACGTACATGCAGGACATATGCCAATCGTTAAATATTTAACATGCACGACATAACTGGAAAAATGAATTTACATTATAAAATGTTTTTATTGACCACTAATAAGGCACTGAGGATTGTGAAGTATGCTTATGTGATATGTTTTGGCATCGTTGGTGAGACTTTTTGTGTGATCGAAAGGGTAGAAAGGGGATGTGCCTTTGGTGATCATGGAAGCATAGACCATTCGACTATACGCTTGTGATATTATGATTATTAGCACCTCGGGTGGAATACTTTAGGTGATCATAGAGGTAGATAGGTGTCTCTAGTAGTCACAAGAGGATGGTCTACTCGACTGTGTCGATATCATATTGACCATTTGATTATTGATATTGATATTGCGCAAAGCTCTGTCCGATGTGTAGTACGTGGGTCGAGGGCCCAATGAAAGGAAAAAATTTCAAATGAAATTACTTCAAGCTATCTTTGACAAATATTTGAATATGATACATTTTAATATAATGTTTTTAAGGAAATGACATGGTGTCATATACTTGTATAGCTCATACTCATAGCATGCATGATTTTTACTTATTAAGCATTAGCTTATGTAATTCTTGCATTGTAGGTGAGCATGGAATTTCATAGAAGGCACAGATAGCTATGAAGTTCTTACGAGATTCTAAAGTTTGACGTACATGGATGACAACCCGTAGGGTTATTTTGTGGGATGTTGTTTTGGTCTTATAATCTGTAGTATTATATTTTTAGGAATCTTGTATTGTATATGAATAAATTTTGAAATGTTATGATGGATACTTTTGTAGCATCAACGTAAATATGTTGAAACTTGGCTATATAGTGCTTGTTTGGGAGGGATTTTTGGGAGAAGAATTGATTTTGAATAGTGATATGATGGGAAATGTGTGATTGAAAAAGAAAAAAAAATTATTGATGTGATGAAAAATATTATTTTACCGTAAAATTTTGAAAATCCCCACCAAACAGGGCCATATTTTGTCTTAATATGCTATTTGAACATCATAAGTGATCAAGTGAGAATATATAGGGATATCAGTGGGGTGGGGCCGGGGCAACCTCCCCCGCCCTACCACGCTACGCCAAGCAATTCCTCGTTACCCATTTAAGGCGGGGCGGGGCGGGGCCTTGACCCCGTTTACTACCCCTTTTAATTTTATTTTTTTATTTTTTGATAATTTATTTTATTGCCCACATTCATTAGATTGATGCAAATAATTGTAGTTGCCATTTTCTATTAACTAATAAAATTTCTTGAATTTTCCATTTAATGTATTAAATTCTAAAAAAATAAATAAATAAATAAAAGGGGGTGGGAGAGACAGGGCACCCGTTACCCGCCCCGTCGCCGACCCGAATACCCAATTAAGCAGGTAATTCCCGCCTCGTTTGGGACGGGACCCACGAGTATCGAGTTTGTCAGATTTTTTTTTGTCGTCCCTAAGAATATATAGGTATCTTATTATAAAGATGCTTATTTTTTCATATTAAAAAAAATGTGCAATCGTATGTTTAAGTTGAGTTGTCAATTTTTTATTTATATATAGGTGAGTGTAAGGTTATCTATATAAATGAGTTGTGCCGTGTGAGGAAAAAATGAACTGTAAAACTCTTAACTATATCAAGCAGCTCTCTAGAGTGACTACTCCAAATTTTGTGTACTTGTTTCCTTTCGGTTTCCTCTATTTTGTATTGTTATTATTGCTCTTGATGATACATAATTAACTATTCATCTATAACATTATTCCTCGATAAGATTAGTTAGCACTGTTATATTTCTTCGATAGTTTTATACAAATAACCAATCCATTTGTTTTGGGTTCAAGAACATAACTATACTCATTTTAAAATATATTCTAGAACTTCATTTATCCTTTAAATAAAAAATAAAAAATCTTCAAACATGGTGCAAATAGATGTTCATTATAGTTAAATTATTTCTACTTACTTTTGAGCCTTTATACAATCACCTTCAATCTGTATCGATATTTGTTGTCAATGATTGATCTACAACAAACACTAAAGACGATGGATGTTAAAATACAATTTTACTTGATACACATCATGATCGACAACTTTTTTGACAGTGTTCCATTTCACCCATCTTAAGATTCATGGACAAATTCTTGAGATTACATAGGGTGGCCTAGAAGAACTACCACTCATGGTAAGATTGGTATACTTAGCTAGGGTTTCTCTCAGACCAGGGTCTCGAAGCAAATTGGAGATTGCCATGCTTCAACGGTCCAGTCGACTCCATTTATATTGACATACTCCGCTTGGTTTTAGAGTGATAATTAGATATCCCTAGCTTCAATATGAAAAAGAACCATGCACTTCTATAACATATACAGGGGCGAACCCAGCACCCGACGAGCCGGGGCGGCCGCTGTGCTGGATTCGTCGGGAAAAAAAATTAATTAAGAAATATGAAAATAATATTATATATATGTTATTATAGAAATGTTATCGAAATGGCTTGTAGATCAATTGGAGGAGCAGACACCTTCTACGTTCAATTCCCGGGTTCGAGTCTTTTCAGCAACATTTTCCTTTTCAACTTTTAAACATGTAAATAATAACTAAATATTAATTCATAATTATACCAATGTTCGACAATAAGAAGTGTGGCTTACATGGTAGAAGGGACATCTTGTGCATTAGACGTATGGGGTTCAATTCTTCAATTCTACGCTTTTTTACATTTTTTTTGTTTAATTTTTCAATACAATAAATAATTATATATTATAGTTTCCGTTTTCGAAATAATTTCTTTAAAAAATTTATTGACTCAAATTATTACTCTATAATATATATATACTTTTATTATTAGATTTTATTAATTTATTTTATAAAATTTAAATTTGAACAATCTAAGTATTGTCATTTATTCTTTTAAAAGTTCGAAAAACACTTCTTCTTTTGGGGGTAAAAAATAGTTTTAGTTCTAAAAATCATTGTTTTCAAAATTTTACATAACTTTCGTCTAAACTCGGAGCTTGTCTTTACCATTTAATTATATTTATGTATAAGCTATTTTATTTGAGTTCGTTAAAAACTTCAAACTTGATCGTACATATACGATTGAAAACTGTATTTTTTATTATTATTTTAGGTTGTATTTGATTATATTTTCAAATGTATATGAGTTTTTTTATGTTTTAATGCATTTATATATTGATTGAAAATTTTTAACATTATTTAATTAAATATTAATAAAAAATCTTATTATTACGGTTATGAACGACCGCCCTAGCTGACTTGATATCCTGGATCCGCCACTGAACATATATACTATAATATCTTTAAATTCGACACTATCTTTTTACCAAAAGAATGGGCAAAGTCATATAAAAACCCATAATTTTTCTCCACATCGACGGGTAAAATATAATAATTCAGATTTCATAAGATCCATGCTTGCAAATAATTAAACATTTTTCATCTCCAAATAAAAAAAAAAATTTTAAAATTTAAAAAAAAAAAAAAGAATATATATATATATATATATATATATATATATATATATATATATATATATATATATATATATATATTTTTTTTTTTTTTTTTTTTTTTTTATTTTTAAATTTTTTTAAAAAAAATTTTTATTTGGAGATGAAAAATGTTTAATTATTTGCAAGCATGGATCTTATGAAATCTGAATTATTATATTTTACCAGTCGATGTGGAGAAAAATTATGGGTTTTTATATGACTTTGCCCATTCTTTTGGTAAAAAGATAGTGTCGAATTTAAAGATATTATAGTATATATGTTCAGTGGCGGATCCAGGATATCAAGTTAGCTAGGGCGGTCGTTCATAACCGTAATAATAAGATTTTATATATAAATATATATATATATATATATATATATATATATATATATATATATATATATATATATATATTTCATTTCGCATAAATAGTAAGCATAACCCAAATATTACCTCCATCAAATCACCTTTTCAAAAAATTCTAGACGTTCTAGACATACAAAAAAAAAAAAAATACAAAATGTATATCACAGCATAGAACATGCACATGCGTACGTAAATATGTGAATAAAAACTTATTCCAAATTATTAGGAAGATTAACGTTTCAAAAATGCACGTAAAGTACTTTTTCTAGCAAAAATTATAACACAGGAAAGCCAAAATAATATATTATCATGAATGCTTTGACATTCTAACACAACTTTCAAAAGAGATCAAATAATAACAAAGTAGCAAAAATTTTCGTCCATTCTTCATTTACGATTGTAGAAACCCCAAAAATAGTATACTAAATAACACAATGTACCAAATATCAACATGTAAATTAATTACATGAACCTCATAAAGATAGGTCGTATCCCCATCTCTCTAAAATTAAAACAAAGAACACACTTTTGCAATGCGCATAAGACGTTCTTGGCTAATTCCAGGTGATGCAAGGATTGTTCAGTTCATTCAAAGTGGCCATACAAGATTAAGATGATGATGATGAATGATGAATGATGAACGACGAAAATATGGCCCTAACAAGATAGTAAACCAACAAGGATGAGGTTAAGACCCTATATTTCTACACATATCTTGCATGTGCCACGTTCTAAGCATTTAATCACCTGTCGAACTCTTATTTTTCCACATATTCACGCAAGATTTAAAGAGGACGTAGGAGGCTTGACGTTTGGAGCAACATCATGACATTTTTATTAAACCAGTATACACTTAAATACCTATGAGTGGTGACTACAAATAGAAGCAAAGGTGAGGATTGGGATCACAATTTCAATCATGCATTCACTTAAAAGCCCATGTAGTCCGGTTCTCTTGTTGGAATGGGATTATAGGAAATACTTCCACGCCATCCTTCTGCAATCGGTTTTGCTGAGTTCCACCCCAGCCTCCATCACGCTCCCAACTCCAACTTCCTGTGACCGGTTGCTGAGTTCTGCCCCAGCCTTTGGCATGCACCCCACCCCAATCTCCTGCAATGGGTTGCTGAGTTCCTCCCCAGCCTTCAGCACGCACCCAATCCCGACCTCCTGCAATTGATTGCCGAGTTCCTCCCCAGCCTTCAGCAAGCACCCAATCCCGACCTCCTACGATTGATTGCCGAGTTTCTCCCCAGCCTTCAGCACGAACCCAATCCTGGCCTCCTACAACAGGTTCCCCAGTTCTTCCCCAGCCTTCAGCATGGGCCCCACCCCAACTTCCTGCAATGGGTTCTCTAGTTCTACCCCAACCTCGTGCATCAGGTTCTCGAGTTCCACCCCAACCTCCTGCAATGGGTTCTTGAGTTCTACCCCAGCCTTTGGCATGGACCCCACCTTGAAGGCTTGCAACGGAGTGCTGAGTTCCACCCCAACCTCCCATTAGTTGCTGACCATTTCTGGGATCAGTAGGCATAGAGTATTTTGTACCTTCCAAACTATCACTACGCATCTCTCTCCAACCTTCTGTAGTCTGAGTCTTTTTCGTCCAACGAGTCTCAAATGACATAGCTTGCTCGACTTGTCCCCATCTCCCTGAAGATATTCCTGCCCAACCCTGCATGGAGGCTATTCTCTTTGTAAAGGAAGGGTCGAGAGGCATAGCTTGCCTTTTTGCTTCCTCACCTTCCTCGTTTCTATTTCTTTTCCTCTGGTTCGATGGAGAGGGAATGCTAGGCAACGATGCAATTTGGTGAGAGTTTGAAGTACCTATTCGACATAAGGTAGTGATGCCATCACGACCAAACAAAAATTCCTTCAATTGAACTCCTCCAATCTGGCCATCCATGAATGACAAGACATACCGGGTAGAAAGGTTAATACATTTGTAGATCTGTTTTATTTGTGCCTGTCCTACTGCCCTAGCAACATTCTGAGACGGATCACTAAAATCCTCAACCTGTGAAGATTAAAAATTACTACATATTTAAATTATCCAAGAGCATAAAATTCTAGCAATAAAGTGTAATTACACTGATGCAAGCAACTTTAGAGTTCCATGTTTTGGATGTCCAAGATCCATCATATGTGCTTACACAGAGACCTTTGGGCCACAGATTTTCGACAGAAGATAACTGCAAAGGTAATAAAATAAAGGTCAATTTTGTTTAAGAAACCAGCACCACTAAGATAAATAACTTAATTATCACCGAGGGTGTAAGTGCTACCTTGATCAGTAGAGTGACAAAGAGCTCAGCCAATGATTCTTTATTACTTTTCCCATAGTTCACAAAATTAGGTAGTGACTTCTTCACTGTTGCAGGATCAGCACCATCTACAGCACATAAAGCCATTTAACATCCCAAAGATGATCAAGCAAAAAGAGCTCGCGAATAGTAGATCTGCAACATTTGAGTCTAACAAAAGTCGAAGAACGAGAAGCAAAGTGAACATGGGTGTCCTTTATCAGCAACTACTACGAATAATATTGAATTACTGAAGAGGAACTGCAGCAGTTCTAGGAAGTAGTGTTCTAGAGTTTAGGCTATCGAAGAGAACTAGAACCTCTCTTTTTTCTTTTTTTATCTGACACACATGATGACAAAGAAAGGGGACAGCAGTTCTTGTACATAGTAGTACCAAAACAGTCAGGTAATGCCAGTAACATATTGACAACACAAAATCTAGAAACATGGACTATTTGGTATCAGCTTAAAATGAGTGATTTTTAGTGAAAAAACAAAATAAGCTGCTAATACAATCAGATTATCAACTTGCATTCATGTTCCTTGAAAACTCACTTGAAAGAATACATCACTACATTAGACATGCCTAATATAAAAGAAGGAAAAAATAATCAACTCCAGCCCTTCCTTAAACACACACAACAACAATGAAAACTTGGGCTTTGTTCCCAATGAATTTGGAGTAAACTACATAAGTCCTCTTTTGCCATTCCGTTCAGTTTATTGCTAAAGCATAGAACTACTCGAAGATCCAAAGTAAATAGATACTTAGCAACCACAATAAACCATTTCCTCCCCTTCTAATCAATTCTACTATGTTTACATCAATCTTATGAACAGGAACCTCTTTAATTTTACGCAAAGACATGTTCCAGCCATTAAGTCGTCTCTTTCCTAATTGATCAGCAAAGATTCAAATTCGAGATTGCCAGAGAAACCGGCCGTGTGAGCATGAACCAAAGGAAAGCCCCTTTTTTGCTTCCTCTATTGATAGATCAAGGGCCCTCCTGCCGTGGAAAAGTGATCTTTCACTTCGTAGAATCAGGCACTGAAAAGCACTTCTCCTTATTTATGCTTCCGGATCAGAAGAGTTTGAGGGAAAAGCTTTTTGCGAGCATAGAGATGGTCCTTATATTCTCGTTTCTTATTTTATCCATTATAATAGGACCACACATCCATCTTATATCCTCATTTTTCACTATACTCATCTTATAGACATTTGTAATTTAACAATGTAATACTGAGTACCATAAAGCATTACAAGTTTAATAACCGTTCTGTAAAATATATAGATCTTCCTATTCTGCAAATAGCCCTTTTAACAAGTTTATCATGTAAAGATGCCCGATTTTTTCCAAACAAAAAATGGACAATAATAAGCTTTTGTCATTGCCTGAGATTCCAAGGATATCTTGACAGGCAATTGAATTGTGACACATGTGATGGCAATGGAAATGCCTAAAACATGACTTCTAACACTCTTTAGATGTGTCCATATTGAAAATTCGATCTAGACAATATAGATTATAGCTAATATGTGATGAAATTAAGAAATTAAACATGACTTTGTCATACGATATAAAAAATTATAACACAAGCTCACAAAATTATTGCATTTGAAAATAAAAGTCGAAAATGTTAGCATGGAATGATGCAGGGAATGTAGTCAAAATCAATTAACTAAAAAATACACAGTATTACCTTTGAATATAGCAGAAAATGCTATATGTGATGAAATTAAGAAATTAAACATGACTTTGTCAAACGATATAAAAAATTATAACACAAGCTCACAAAATTATTGCATTTGAAAATAAAAGTCGAAAATGTTAGCATGGAATGATGCAGGGAATGTAGTCAAAATCAATTAACTAAAAAATACACAGTATTACCTTTGAATATAGCAGAAAATGGAGGTAATATAGGTGGCTTCCGAGTCTGCTAGAAACAAGAGATTGGAGAGACATCAAATTGAAGTGTATTGACAGCAAGAATGTTAGCAAATAATGGAACAAACCTAAATCTAATGTTGGTACACATTCACCACAAACCAGACCACCAATATGTGATTTGTTCATGTGACATGCGAATACTTGTCTGTAACAGAGACATAGTTACAAGTTCAAATGAGTAAGTGCAACATGATGTGACTAGAAATCATGCACACCAAATAATGAAAGATTGAATACCGTTCATTGCCCAATGAAAACATAAAAAAGATTGTTACATTGCACATTAATCCTAAATCAACGAAAGATGTGTAAATCTAACTAAACGTAACATGCAAAGTCCAGACAAGCTTCAGACGAGATGTCAAATTCATTTTCTTTTTAATTTAACAAGTGTTTACTCTCTCTTTCACACCCCAATCCCACAAGAATGATTCAAAGTCAATCTAAGCTTATTAAGTTGCATTTAAACAATTTTGCTACATTGCATTACCAAATAATGGAATATGTCCAGAAATGAATGTTGGTACGAACTCAGAACATATCAGCACTGCTAAAAAGACATGCCATATTTGTCTGCAATGTACAACATGCCATAGATATGACCAGGAAATTATGTCCCCAGACTAATGAAAGATTAAATATCATTCACCACCCAGTAAAATATAAATAAGATTATTCCAGCTGTATATTGATTATAAATCAAAAAAAAAAAAAGTGAACAGATGTTTAGAATTTAACTCCAAAAAAGTCGTGTAAAGTTCAGAGAAGCTTCAGGCCAGACTCCAAAAAAGTCATGCATGGAAGAAAAATTGCAACATAATCTAACAATTAAAAACATACGACTTATAGATAAATAAATAGTTATAATGGAGCACAAATAATTAAAAAAATTGTTAAATAGAAGGAATGGATGAAAACTACAAATGTTCAAAACCATACCTGCAAATGAAAAGCAACCAACAGTATAATTGAGAGAGAATTCAAGGTTTTATCTTTTGAACTGTTAATGTTCTGCACTTTTGCCCAGGTTTTCATCTGCTGAGATGGACCATGCCAATTAGATAACATAGCATTGATTGTTATAATTCAAGAAAAATAAAACTACGCAAGATTCTTAAGCATAGTAAACTAGTATACATATGAGGAAAATATGTATGATTATCTTTAGATGCATCTGAAAATTCAAATTCTAAGAAAACATCAGCAAGAAAAATGGCAAGCAGTATTCTGAACGGATTGGTTGGGGAAGCCTCGCCTGTTTTAATGCCTATTAGTTATGTTTCCACAAAAATATTTTTCAGAGGTCTATCACGTTAGCAGTAATTTGGCGTGTCGGAAGGATGTTTCAGAGACACTCCCATTATTGTAGTATGGTATGGTGTTCAGGCTCCATTTAACCATTTAAGCTCCACCGTCAGAGCATTTTCTGGAATCACTCAGAAAGATTTATAATGTAATTACACATCCATTGGATATACCTGATCTCATTTTAGTCTCTTGAGATTTCGGAAGGCTATTACTCCTATAAAGTGATGCTTTCATCTGGGGTTAAGAGAATTCCGGTCTTATCATAAGATTTTGGCTACAAACTATTTGCTTGACTTCCTTCACAGTTATATTTAGCCCCTGCTTGAGCCACATTACTTCAAAACTCATTTTTCTCCAAACTTATTTCCAACCACATATTTTCCCATTTAAATAATTTTACACGTAAACCTAAAAAATTTTCCTAAGTTTTATCCACACATTCTCAAAAAATATATATAAATAAATAAAATAAAATAAGAAATCACTATTACAAAATCTATTTTTCAACAGGGTTGAGTTTCTGGTCTCACATTTACCATGATCTTATTGTCTACTATTCATGCACCCGAATTCTTTAACTCAAAACAAATTAATACAGAACAGCTCAAGATTTGGCATTGAGGGGCTATGGAAGGGCAGCTATTGGGGAAATGAAAATTTGAAAACAAGTGTCTGGGAGATGTAAAAATGGAGCTCCACGGATTCCACTTCAGATTTTGCGTGGTGAAGGAACTGTAAACAATATATGATCTCGTATGCCACAAAAAAATATTGTAAGCTTAAAGACATGGGAAATATTATTTAAAAAAACCCCAGGGGAGTAGATGAGATGGCTAAGATATTACTGATACAACAATTAGGTTTTATGCACAGTTTTAAAAAGTGCCCAAGACTTACACCTTGAGACTTGTCAGGCCCTCATTAATTGCTTCAAAACGTGCACCGTGGCTGTAAGTAGTCAAGGCTCACACCTCGACTTACTAAGGAGCATGGCTCAAGGTATAAGTCTCAAGGCAGTTGAGGTAACCCCAATTGAGAGATGCTAAGACCCCGCAAAGACAATCCTATGATATCCTAAAACATGGCCCAGTAGGTATAACCATATCAGTTCTAAACTGCATGTTCATAGTGACTTTATAAAGTGATAATATGCTTAACTACAACCCAAAAGATCTACTCTAGTATAGTAAATTACTACCAGTTAACAACTCTACAATTAGAAACTACACTAGAGTTGAACTCCTAAAGATACCCAACTAGGAGAAACAAGAAAATTACAATAAAAACACTAATAGCATATAATGTAAACTTGATAATTTTTTTCCCAAAGCTAGTCTTGGATAATCGAATTCCATTTTTTCTCTTCATCCTAACTCCAAGAAGCATTTATAAGTAATTGAAGCTTTCTACAAGCCAACTAATGAATACCGCTATATCCCGTGAACACAATTGGTTCGCTCAATTTTCCAACTTCTCAACCCACCTATACTCCAGTTATGGAGGTTCACTTTCGATTATATCAGCCGAGAGCCTTGAGCATTGTACAAGGACCTGCCCATGACCTTTGGGTGGATTTGCCTCAACTGTAGGCGAGTCTTATAGGTTAAGAGTCTCTTTGATCCCCATTTTTTGCTCAAAATGCATTTTGAAATAATATTTTGTTCGAGAATGTGTGGTTAAAAAATAAAGAAAGTTTTGAGTTTGCGTATAATATTATTTTATTGAAGGATCTGCGATTGAAAATAAGAAAGAAAAATGTATTTTAGAAAGAATAGGGACTAAACAAGGGATGAGTCAAAATAATAAGGCCATGTTTGATAGGCCTTAAATTCCAGGCAGGATGGAAAACTTCCCACCATTTTCCAACTTTTTGGTTGTTTGATAGGATATATTTTCCAAGCAAAACATTTTCCATTTTACCAGCACGTGACCCTCTTTTCCTCAAAATACTAGAATTGGTTTTCCCATGATTCAGCAGGGTTTTTGTTTTCTTGGCAAGTAGGAATTGCAACCAAATTCATCCACTACACTGGCACCTTCTACTCCGAATTCATCTAGTATTTCGCCAGACAAACCATCGGATTTCCACAACGTCAACATGCTATCATCCCACTCTTCAATTCCATACCAAAAATCAGACATAAAACCTCCAAAATCAGACGAAATTCGGGCTCAAAATCAAGCATTCACGCACGGTTTCAATTCCAATTCCGGTCAACCCTCCAACATCGACGACCATACTCCATTACAAGCCCTAATATTCATCACGGAGAGCAGTTTCATGGTCCCATATCATTAAGAAACTATTTAAATCAGGTTCAATTCCATACCAGTTCGAATGCAGCGAACCACACACAGTTCATCCCAAATTTCGACGTCGACGTTGAGATTCACGGTCGTGCACCACCACCATTACCTCCTCCTCATTATGAAGGACAACATACATATATGGGTCTTCGTCAATTTAGCTCGAATCGTACTGGCCAATCCTTTTTTCTACGCTCTACCAACAACCGGACATTGAGTACCTTGTCACGAAAGTTGGAGCTGCTGGTGGTGGTGCTGCAGTAGCAGTTGCTGCCCCTGCTGGTGGCGCTGATCCAGTTGCTAGGAGAAGACGGAGGAGCCAATGAGGAGAGCAGGAGAGACGGAGCCAAGGAGAAGAGTAGGAAACGGGTCTCAATTTTTGTATTAGAAGGGCCTTATATAATTTTGTCAATTTCAATTTTTTTTTTTTTTTTTATTGCAATTCAAACAAATTTTATCCCCAATTATTTTCAATGAAAAATAAAGTCAAACGAATATCAAAAGATCCAAAATTTCAATATTTTCCAGATGAAAAATTATACCAATCAAACACAGTTAATTGACAATTCCCAGTAAAATGAATTCCAGGCAATTCAATTCCCTGTAATTCATTCTCTTTCCACCCAAATTCTACCCTTACAATCAAATGCACCATAAGAGGAATACCAACAGACCATCTAAAAGCTTATAAATCAAATGCAAAAGCTATTAAATAATAAGTGCACTGCAAATATGCCTATGAGAGCATTCTATAGGGAATATAAGTATTAAAGTTTTTGCAAATCGAATGATCAAATCCTTCAAATTAAACAAAATATAAAAGCACCAGCATACACTTCTATATTGGACTGAGGAGGATGAGATGGAAACTGGACAAATGAAGCTGAAGGTTGAATGACAAAAGATAGATGCATAAAAGAATGAAGAAAGAACACTTTACCAAGAAGCTTAGCTTTTTAAACCTTTCATCAATTGAGGAAATAAGGTAGATAATATGGGATTTTAAGATTCCATCCCTATTTTCAACTGATATATCACATTCAACTCCAGTTCCTCGATCAACAACTTTCAAAATAGGCACCTTAGCAGTTGTGATAGGAAGAACACCAGAAACATGCCCTTTACCTGGAGAGTACAAATACAAATATAAGATGCATCCAAGTACCATTTCTTGTTTTTTGATAAAAATAAATGGAAAATGAAGAAGGTCGAAACAACAAGTCCTGATTAGTAATTGCAACTAAATCTAAAATTTTAGGGAACACCATATACTAATCCAGGGAGCTTAACCAAATAGAACATAAGTTACTGCTTGAAGGAACTGCTTCTCAAGACTACTCTCTTTCCATCATATCTTTTGATAGGAAAAGATTAGAAAAATTGCAGAACTAAAATACAACGAGAGACAAAGAGGATCTGGAAAACTTTGCATAGAATTGTGAAGAAGAAGAATTTAAGAAATCAGGAGCTATCTTGTAAACGAACCCACAGAATTCTGAAGAGTCAGTAAAGCACCATTTCTCACAAAATGCATGAGAAAAACTTCACCTGAAGTAATAGCAAGCATAACCACCCACGTTCTCCAAGAATTGTTACAGATCCCCCAATTATCTTCTTATCGTAATTACTAAATTTCCAAATTTATTCTTTCATCTTACGTTTATTGTTGTGTGTAGAAAGGATAATATACACAGAAATTCCATAGGAAAGTAAAAAAAAAAATTACAGAATTATAATGGACTAAATAATATACACAGAAATTCCATGGGAAAGTAAGATCCACAACTCCTCATTCTTTCCAGTTAGTCAATTAGATTTCTTACATCCTTGGAACCTTATTTAAAATTCATTGTCTTCAGATGATAATCATAAAGCTGTTGTTAAAACCATGACCTTCAACTCCTTTCCCTTGTAAACTTGTCACGGATACATATATCATGGATCTAAATTTCACTATGCTTAGCTTATTGTAGAAATACCGTATATTAGAGTTAATTGTTTCATTAGCCACTAAACTTTCATAAATGTCACGGTTTACTTACTAACCTTTAAAACTTATCTCACTGGCCACTCAACTTTAAACTTTGCCGCTCCGTTGGCCACTGGATCAAAACCGTTAATAACGTTGTCCACGTGGCTGACGGAATGGTGACATGGCACGTTAAAATCCACGTCAATGCCATGTGTGCAAACGGATTACTCACCGAACTTTGCTCCATGTCACGGATTACTCACCGAACTTTGCTATATGTCACGGATTACTCACCGAACTTTGTTCTATGTCACGGTTTACTCACCAAACTTCCAAAATTGTCCCGTTAGCCACCGAACTTCACTATATTCAACTCCATCACTCACCCAAATTAAGATGATATTTGGCGGGGATTAAAATTGAATTTTTTGGTAGATTGTGATAAAAGTTTTTGAAATATGTGGTTGAAAAGTTGCAGGACCCATGAAATGGTTAGAGACGCATTTTGTTCTATTTAATCAAAGCGAGATTCAATTATATTATGAAAGACGTGTTTGGCAGTGATGATTAGGGACAGGCAAAAAATTCGAATTGAATCGTACCGAATCGAATCGGATCCGAATCAAACCAAGAGGTTCTTCTTAAATTAAATACCCGAACGAGTATATGAATCGAGAATCGATGGGTTCGGTTCGGTTATCTATTTTAGACCAAGAACCGAATCTCTCTGAATTTTTAAATTTTTTTATATTGGATAAATCAAAAATTATTCAACTAATAAGATTTAATAAAAAAATATAATATATATTTATTACCAACCTTTTTTGTAGGGTTTGGGTTGTTAAAATGGGCTAATGCTTTAAAAATGATTTGGTTTTGGGCTTTGAAATAATTTGATTTATTTAATTAATTTGTTAATTTATTTAAAAAAATAAAATAATTTAATTAATTCAATATAAAAAAATAAAAAAATTTATTTAGTTTCGGTTCTTTTTCGATTCTTCGGTTCTTGGTCTAGACCCGACCTAAACTCATCGGTTCTCGATTCGGGTACCCGTTAGAGTATTTAATTTACAAAGAACCGCTCGATTCGGTTCGGGTTCGGTTCGATCCGATTCGATTCGGGACTTTTGTACACCCCTAGTTGGAGCATTAATTAACTAATTGTTTAGAAAAAATTAAAATAATTTGATTTATCCATTATAAAAAAATTTAAAAATTCAGAGAGATTCGGTTCTTATTCGGTTCTTGGTCTAGAATAGATAACCGAACCGAACCCATCGGTTCTCGATTCATATACTCGTTCGGGTATTTAATTTAAGAAGAACCGCTTGGTTTGATTCGGATCCGATTCGATTCGGTACGATTCAATTCTAATTTTTTGCCCATCCCTAATCATCACTGCCAAACACGTCTTTCATAATATAATTGAATCTCGCTTTGATTAAATAGAACAAAATGCGTCTCTAACCATTTCATGGGTCCCGCAACTTTTCAACCACATATTTCAAAAACTTTTATCACAATCTACCAAAAAATTCAATTTTAATCCCCGCCAAATATCATCTTAATTTGGGTGAGTGATAGAGTTGAATATAGTGAAGTTCGGTGAGTAAACCGTGACATAGAACAAGGTTCGGTGAGTAATCCGTGACATATAGCAAAGTTCGGTGAGTAATCTGTTTGCACACATGGCGTTGACGTGGATTTTAACGTGCCACGTCACCATTCCGTCAGCCACGTGGACAACGTTATTAACGGTTTTGATCCAGTGGCCAACGGAGCGGCAAAGTTTAAAGTTGAGTGGCCAGTGAGATAAGTTTTAAAGGTTAGTGAGTAAACCGTGACATTTATGAAAGTTCAGTGGCTAATGAAACAATTAACTCCGTATATTATGGGATTAATTGTGTAAAATTGTATATTTGATTATATGTCTCGTTTAGATTAGGAAGATTTCATTTTCCCTTGTTTAGAAACTTATCTTATATTTGGTTTTCTTATATTATAAATAAGACCCATAAGATTGTAATAATTAGAGAGAAATAACATATTCTCAATTCATCTCATTTTCTTTATGGTATCAGAGCAGTTTCGATCCTAAACAAATTAACCTTTGAATTTCATTTCCGGCGAGCGGCCTTGAGCCGCTCGTCCGGCTACCAATGTCGTTTTTTTTTATTTTATTTTCTTTTCGAATGTATCCTTTGGTTTAGTATATGTCCAATTCATCTGGAATTTGGTCCAATTCATTTGGAATTTGGTTTAGTATATGTCCAATTCATCTGGAATTTGATCTAATTCATTTGAAATTTTGTTTAATATATATCCAGTTCATCTGGAATTTGATTTGATGTGGGTTCGGTGTATCCAAAATTTGAAATTTGCATCCAGTTTATTTGGGGAGATGCCCTTCTAACATCTGCATACCTCATCAACCAAATGCCCAGCCGCATTCTCTCATTCAAATCCCATCTCCAAAAATTTCAGGATTTTTTTCCAATTCCCACCTTGACTCAAGCTTACCCCTCCGAATATTCGGATGTACTGCTTTCATCCATATTCACCCCCATCATCGGAGTAAGCTCGACCCTCGTGCACTTAAATATGTCTTCATTGGTTATTTATCCACTCAAAAGGGGTACAAATGCTATGATCCATCTACCCAAAAGATATTTGTTACACTTGATGTCACATTCTTCGAAGAAACTCCCTACTTTACAAAGCCCTATCTTCAAGGGGAGAATTTGATTGAAGATCGGTTCTTCAACATTGATCACTCTCCCACTGAATCTATCATAAACACGCTTCTCAGCCCTAACATGCCATTTACAAAAGGAAACTTAAACTTAGCGGGAGATGCAGGAAAGCAAGTTAACAAGGAGATATTAGTTTATTCACGAAAGCCAAAATCAATGTACAAGGAGAACCTCACACCCGAATCACCAAAAGAGTTACAACCAATGACAGGTCCAAATCCTTATGAGACTCCTCCTGTTGAAATCAAGTCTTCAAGAATTGATCTACCTATTGCTCTCAGAAAACCACCTCGGTCATGTACTCTCCACCCTATCTCTAAATTTGTATCCTATAATACTCTGTCTACGGGGTTTCGCACTTTTTCTTCTAATATTGATAGTACAGAAATTCCGAAGAACATTCAGGAAGCCATGACTATTCCCAAATGGAAGGACGCTGTTTTAGAATAAATGCAAGCATTGGAGAAAAATAACACATGGGATGTGGTAGAGTTACCAAGGGGAAAAGACCTGTTGGCTGCAAATGGATTTTTAGTGTGAAGTACAAGGCTGATGGAACGGTAGAACATTTCAAAGCTCATCTCGTTGCAAAAGGTTATACGCAGACATATGGCATTGACTATACAGAAACATTTGCCCCTGTAGCAAAATTGAATACAATTCGGGTTATCTTGTCTGTAGCAGCAAATTTGTATTGGCATCTCCAACAGCTTGACATTAAGAATGCATTCTTAAATGGAGAATTAGAAGAAGAAGTCTTCATGACCTTATTTCCAGGTTTCTCTAGGAGGGATGAAGAAAATAAGTTATGCAAACTCAAAAAATCCTTTTACGGTCTCAAACAGTCACCAAGAGCATGGTTCGACAAATTTGCAAGAGTACTGAGAAATCAAGGATATCAACAAGCACAGTCAAACCATACTATATTCTATCATCTATCTGAAAAGGGGACGAAAACAATCCTAATAGTATATGTTGATAACATAATACTGACTGGAGATAATATAGTGGAAATAGAAAGGCTTAAGAAAAGCCTAGCTACAGATTTTAAGGTAAAAGATTTGGGACAAATGCGATACTTCTTGGGAATGGAAGTGACCAGATCAAAGAAGGACATCAGTATTTCACAACAAAAATATATCATTGATCTTGTAACTGAAACTGGCATGCTTGAATGTAAACCAAGTGATACACCTGTCGAGGTAGGAAGAAAAGTAGAAGACACTAGAAGCTCAGTTGAAAAGGACAGATACCAGAGACTGGTTGGCAAACTAATCTATCTCTCATACAAGACTTGACATAGCATTCACAGTAAGTATGGTAAGTCAATATATGCATTCTCCAAAGGAAGCTCACCTAGAAGCAGTATACAGAATTCTCAAATATCTCAAAGGTACACCTGGAAGGGGACTCTACTTCAAAAAAATGAGAGCAAAGAAGTAGAAATCTTTACTGGTGCAGATTGGGCTGGATCAATAAAGGATAGGAGATCAACTACTACCTATTGCACATTTGTTTGGGTAAACTTGGTAACATGGAAAAGTAAGAAGCAAAACGCGGTGGCTAGAAGTAGTGCTGAAGCTGAATTTAGAGTAGTTGCTCAAGGAATATGCGAAGGTAAGTGGATAAAGAAACTACTGGAAGAATTACAAGCTATGGTAAAATCTCCAATCAAACTTTACTGTGACAACAAGGCGGCAATCAACATTTTTCTAAATCCAGTCCAACATGATCGAACCAAACATGTAGAAGTCGACAGGCACTTCATCAAAGAAATGTTTGAAGACGGGATAATATGCATGTAGGGATGGCAAAAAAATCCGACAAACCCGATACCCGCGGGGACCCGCCCCGAACGGGGGGAGGAAAACCCGCTTAAACAGGTAACGGGGCGGGGATGGGGCGGGGAATTATTCCCCGAGGCGGGGACGGGTAACGGGGTCCCCGCCCCACCCCGTCCCGTTAAAAAAAAAAATTTTTTTTTTTTTTTTTTTAAGAATTCAATACTTTAAATGAACATTTTCGTTAGTTCCAATAGAAAATAGCAACTAAAATTATTTGTTTAAATATAATGAATATGGACAATAAAAATAAATTATCAAAAACTTAAAAAAAAAAAAAAATTTAAACGGGGAATAAACCCACCCCCGCCCCGCCTTAAACGGGGAACGGGGCGGGGACGGGGAATGAATTTCTTAACAGGGCGGGGGACGGGGAGGGCATCCCCGCCCCCGCCCCGTTGCCATCCCTATATGCATGACCTATGTCCCTATAAAAGAACATGTTGCAGATATTTTCACCAAAGAACTTTCTCGACCAGCTTTTGAGAATCTCATTGGCAAGTTGGATATGATCAGCATCTATGATCCAACTTGAGGGGGAGTGTAGAAATACCGTATATTATGGGATTAATTGTGTAAAATTGTATATTTGATTATATGCCTTATTTAGATTAGGAAGATTTCATTTTCCCTTGTTTAGAAACTTACCTTATATTTGGTTTTCTTGTATTATAAATAAGACCCATATGATTGTAATAATTAGAGAGAAATAATATATTCTCAATTCATCTCATTCTCTTCACTTATTTTTTTCAAGTGCTCTTTCCATGGCTTTGTAACTAAAAATGCCACCTAACTATTAGAAATGGTCAACTACACATACATTTGTCTAGAAGATAAATATACCTTTGATTTCTGAAGCCTAAATTACCTTCAGAAATTTCCAGTTAAGAAATGAACAAATTCAATATATTCATAGAAACCATGAAATGAAATATGAATCAACACAAACCAGGAAAAAATACAATCTAAAATTTTACTTTGTAGAGCATATAGTTTCTTCGCAAACTTCCTCAGCGTTTGAATCTTCTTTTCGCGCGGAAATTCAATCGCATTAGCACTAAAATTCACAGAGAGATCCAAATCACTTGTTGTGCTAAAGAGATCCATTAAGAAAGAACCAAATTCCACCACAACGGGAGTCACTTTTGAATATCCTGAAAAGAAAAGGATCAAACAGCCACCATGATAAGAATGTGTTCCATAAGATAGGCAGCTTTCTCGGTTCAATGAAATAATCATCTCGATAAAATAAAAAGCAAAGCATTGTGAATTAAGATCCACAATTATTAGTAAATTAAAACAAGTAAATATGAGAAAGGGAACTCCTTTCAACAGTTGAGGTAGTGTAAGTAAATTCAGCATGAAGTATTACCATATAATTCCTTTGCAATTTCATTAAACACTAGAATTAAGTCTCTTCGAGATTCATAATCACTCTTTTTAGGGCGCCGAATGGCATAAACATCTTGAAGAAGTGGCTCAAGAGCAGATACACGTTCCTTTGTCACTGTAGGACCCTGTAATTTCTTCAACTCAAACTTCTCTGCTTTCTTTTGCAAAACTAAAGACATAGCACAAAAGCAGTAAGATCTCTTGTAACTATGAAATGCAAAACGTCAAAAAATCTGTAGCTTAGCACTTGGCTAGATAAAAAAAGCAATTGTCTAAACGCGATAACCCTTTGGGATATCTGTAAACTCGTGAATTTTGTTTAGAAGAAAGGAATTTCACCTTTTGGGCATGTTTTTACATCTATTAGCTCCAATAAAAAACTGAACTTGACAAGGTATAATTTCCTCAAGTTGCCAATCTTACTCTTAGACATATCCTAGTAGGAGTGCCAACAAATTCGAAATACCGAGCCTGGTCGTTTACATATGGAAATAAATGTTGAACTGAAAGGTATTATTGTGCCTTTTTTCCTAATTAGCACACGTTTGTCTCCACTTAATGAATCATAAGTACTACCTATCTACATAATATTTTAAGATTAAAAACAACTTTTATTTACTGCTTCGGGCAGATGCTAGTCAAAAAGATTGAAATGGAAGTTCACTTACTCAAATTGACACATGGAAAGGAGCCATTGCATGGACAATTGTCGGTATAACTATAGATGCATAGAACCAAGTCATCGTAATTTGATCTTCTAATTTTTTTTGTTAAACTTATCCGTTAAAGTATCATTGAAAATTTATTTCTTGTTTCCAATATGACCGAAAAACATATCTTCTAATGTTTTACTTTTCTTTTGATTTCAAGAATGTCAACAGACAACAAGATCATAATAATCATTCTCCGTATTCAATGATCAAATTTTATTTATCGCAAGCTTATACTTATAAACAGGAACTTTTCAAGAAAATCCCCCTTTAAATAAGTGAACATTTTTAGATATGGCTAAAGTAATCTAGTCCCCCTACTTATACAAAACAATAAACAGATACCCGAGACAAGAAATATCAAAAGCTACATAAAACTGAAAATCACAATTCTCATACTGAAAATAGCATTGCTGTAGGCATTCTTTGAGATACAATTATTATGAGAGAAAACTCACTATTCACAATTTCGTCAAAAACAAATTTGAACATTAAAATAACTGATTTAAACCGGAAAACTGATCCTGTCTGTTCCAAACGGTGAGTTACCAATTAAATTCAACAAATCAAATTGAATTAAACAAATATCAAAATTTAGGCAAATAAGAAAAAATCTCGCTTTATGTTTCTGCATGTGCATAAACAAAATAAACCCACATAGAAATACCATACGTTACCATATATTGGTACACACACCACCACAAAACTAACCTTTTGCACGCAACGCCATATCTCCAGAAACTCTGCAACTTCACTGCCCAAATTAATTAAACAAATGAAAATGATAACAAATAACTTCAGCAGATATTCATTCTTGTTTTCTCTTCGTGGGGTTTTCTGGAGAGTGGAGAAGAAGACGAATGGTCCAAGGTCCCCTTTGGATTTGATTTCAGCAACCAGCAGTAAAATGGAACACCTCGGTTAATTGACCTCGTACGTATACTGAAAGTACAAATCTTACGTTTTAAACGCCAGTCGGACTTAGACCGCAGCTTTTTCCTTTTTTCTTTTTTTTTGGGATGAATAAATTGAAGGAGAAATTAAAAATGTGGACTTGGGAAAAAAAAGTGATACTTTTTGTATGTTTTGAAATTCTTTATAACTGTCATGAAAGTAATATTTGATTATTCATTTACAATTTTAATAGAAATATGAAAGAAATGTAACTCTCTGAAAATAAATATTAATTATTATACATGTACGTAGATAGTAAAATGTATACTTGAACGTGAATATTGGAATTACAACTAAATGCATAAATATAGATTAATGACAAATACGATACATGAATTAACGAGAATGTTAATTAATTTAGAATTAATATCAAATAATTTAAACGTGACAATAAATGTTAAATTATATATATTAAATGAATATAAATTAATTTTCAATTAATTTAAATTGGATGCTAATTATGAATAACGAACCACATTCTTAAATATAATATTAATTAAATGGACGTGAATGTTTATTAATTGAGAAGTAATTAGGCTCCGTTTGATTGACGGAGTTTTCCAGGGAAGTAGGAAAATATTTTCCTACTTTCACTTTTTTGACCGTTTGATGTGCGAAATTTTCCACGAAAAATGTTTTCCTCCCTTTTTCTAGGTACAATCCTTTGATGCACAAATAGTGGAAAATGTTTCTCACCTAATATGTGAAAAAATATTTTCCACCTTTTTTTTTTTTGTGCAATGAGAACAAATTCTAGACACAATGGTAAAAAAAAAAAAAAATCACTTTTAACGACAACTTTCATGCCAAATAAAGTTAAACGAATGATAATCGGTATGCTAAATTTTTTTTTTCAAAATTTTTTTTTGACAATGAGAACAAATTTAGACTCAATAGTAGAAAAATTATCATTTTAATGGACAAATTTCAAAAAAAACAAAGTCAAATGGACATCAAATTTTCAACATTTTCCATGGAAAATTATACAAATCAAAAAAACATTTTCTAAGAAAATCAATTCCCTGTAAAACATTTTCTTTCCACCCATTTTTCATCTTTACAATCAAACGGACCCTTATAGTATTTACTATTGCTAGTAAATTAAATACATATTGAAAAGTAAAAGTAAGATATTATTGAAATAATTGAATTGTAGCAAGATTATAATCATCCAAAAAATGATTCTCCCTTAATACGATATTTAATATATTATAGATTATAGATTTAAAATAAAAATTAAAAAAATGTATATATATGTGTGTGTGTGTGTGTGTGTGTGAAAAAGAGAGAAAAAGAGAAGAAAGAATAAAAATCAACAGACTTGTGTGTATTATAATGATAACCAAATCTCTATATTTATATGGAATGAATAGGGATACATACGGTAATAATATTTAGAGTTGTAGGGGTACAAGTGTCATTCACATTAAACCCTAATTTATTTTCCTTTTACAACACTCTCCTTTGAATGACACATTACAAAATATTCGCCTCGTTAAAACCTTGTATGATAAAAACTCAATGGGACCAAAAAAAATCAAAACGAAGGAAAAATAGTACAGTTATTTTGGAGTATTAAAGATAAATGTTGCCTCGTTAAAACCTCGCTAGGAAAACCTAGTGGGATAAAACCTAAGAGAAGGAAAAAGAGTACAGCTACTCCCCCTGATATTAATCACTGAAAATCTTTGAGTCGACGCATTCCAATCCCGTGAACCAATTTCTTGAATGTAAATGTTGGCAAAGCTTTTGTAAATAAATCATCCAAATTGTCACTTGAACGAAACTCGCGTGTATGAAAGAATTTTGGAGAAATATGTTTCGTCACATCGCCTTTGATATAACCTCCTTGGAGTTGTGCAATACAAGCAACATTATCTTCATACAAAATTATTGGACTATCTTTTGTTGAAATTAATCTCGCATGATGTTTGGATATGATTGGTCATGTTCCTCAACCATACACATTATCGGTTTGCTTCATAGATTGCAATAATTTCAAAATAATTTGAGGATGTTGCTGTCAATGATTGTTTTATAGATCTCCATGATATAGCCGTTCCTCCACGTGTAAACACATATCCTGTTTGTGATTTAACTTTATGTGAGTCATAGAGATAACATGCATCTGCATATCCAAGTAAAGCAAATCTCGACTTTTGAGAATAAAATAATCACAAATCAATAGTACCCTTTAGGTAACGAAAAATATGTTTAACATCATTTCAATGTTTTTGTGTTGGTGTAGAGTTATATCTTGCAAGGAGATTTAAAGAAAAAACTATACCGGGTCGAGTGCAATTTGCAAGGTAAGTTAATGCTCCAATTGCACTAAAATATGATACTTCAGGATCAAGAATCTTTTCTCCATCTTCAAGTAGACGAAAATGATCCTTTTTTATATCAAGTGATCGAACAACCATAGCTAATGCTAATGGATGTGCATTATCCATATAAAATCGTTTTAAAACTTTTTCTGTATATGTAAATTGATGAACAAATAATCCTTCTGGGAAATGTTCAATCTGCAACCCGAGATAGAATTTAATTTTTCCCAAATCTTTCATCTCAAATTCATTTTTCAAATAATTTGCAGTTTTGTTGAGCTCTTCAGAAGTTCCAATTAAATTTAAATCATCAACATAAACTGCCACAATTGCAAATCCAATATTTGTTTTCTTTATGAAAACACATAGGCAAACATCGTCATTTTTATAGCCTTCTTTCAACAAATATTTGCTAAGGCGATTATACCACATGCGTCCGGATTGTTTCAATCCCATATAATGATCTTTGCAATTTAATTGAGAACATGGTTCTCAGGTATGTATCATTTGTTTCTTGCACTTTAAGTCTTTCAGGGACTTTCATATATATGTCACTATCAAGTGAACCATACAAATAGGCAGTCGGCAGTCACTATATCTATAAGGCACATATCGAACTTTTGTGACACATTCAAACTAATTAAGAATCTAAAAGTGATGGTGTCCATTACGGGGAAAATATGTTTCCTCATAATCAATTCCTGGTCTTTGTGAGAAACCTTGAGTTACGAGTTGAGCCTTATATCTTGTAATTTCATTATTTTCATTTATCTTTCGTACAAAAACTCATTTGTATCCAACAGGGATTACATTTTCAGGTGTTCGAACTACAGGTCCAAACACTTTTCGTTTCTCCAAGGAATTCAATTTCGCCTGTATGGCTTCTTTCCATTTTGGCCAATCATTTCTATTTTGACCGTCTTTAACAGATGTGGTTTAGGATCCTCATTTTGCATAATATCAAGAGCCACGTTAAAAGAGAAAATATTTTCTATAACAACATTATTTCACTCCCATAATTTATGAGATAACATATAATTTATTAAAATCTCATTATTTTCGGACACTTGTGATTCTTCAAGAACCATATTTTCAATATTGGATTATCAATTTTCTCTAATGTTATTTCTTCTGGAGTTTTTGGTTGGTTTTTCCCTTGTACTTTTCTTTTTCGAGGTACAGAGTCTTTTGAACCAACTGGTCGACCAAGCTTCTAGAGTATTTGAGATTCATTTGCTACAGCAAATTGTCATGTAGAAACATCAATTTTTGCTGGAATATTTTCTGCTAGTATATATGACTGTAACTTTTTTGTGTCAACAAATGCATCTGGTAATTGATTTACAACTCTTTGCAAATGAATATTTTTTTCAACATCTTGCTCACATTGATTGCTGCGGGAATCAAAATGAGATAGAGTTGTTTCATTCCAAGAAATTTTACCTTGTTTATCATGATATAATTTTTCCCCTCCCAAAATTGGGAAAGTCATTTCATCAAAATGACAATCTGCAAAACGTGCAGTAAATAAATCACCTGTTAAAGGTTCGAAATATCTAATAATAGATGGTGAATCAAAACTCACATAAATTTCAAGTCTTCGTTAGGGACCCATTTTAGTCTGTTGTGGGGGTGAAATAAGGACTTGAACAGCACAACCAAAAACCCGCAGGTGAGAAATATTATGTTCATGGTCAAATGCTAGTTACAAATGTGAATATTGATAATATGCAGTTGGTCTGATATGAACCAGTGACGCAGTATGCAATATGGCATGACCCCAAACAGAAGTTGGGAGTTTTATATATAACATCTTTCATTTACTTTCATTTGTTTTCTATATAACCCTTGTAGCGCGAGCTTTAGACCGATGACTCCCAAGTCAGATGACCATAGGGCACCAAGTTTTAAACTCTTACAGGCTTAATCACTTAAGTTATACAGGTTAGAACAGATGTCTTTGTTTATTCAATGATTAGTGCAATGCCCATTTTCTTCTAGACAACCAGTTTCTAAAACTATACCCTAACTTAAAACTTTCACTTCGTTTTCATTTCATTGGTTTTAGACAATCCACACATAACATCATGTACGGAACCCCTATTCATCTTAGTGTTCCCTTACAATAGTTCAATCACCTCCAAACTATTCCAAAAATTGGTCATGGTATAGCACAAGAAAAGTTTTTCTGAATTTTCTAAGTTCGCCTATTTCTAAGTAATGAGTCAACTCGTTAGCCCAATATGCAAACATGAGTGTCGTGCGCAAAGTAAATCAAGTTTTACATAAACATGTTTAGATCAATTTAATGATGCACAATTTTCACCATTAATGGTTCACATATAGCCCAATAGAAACCATCATGTTTGGCAGAATTGTCAAGCCCACGCAAGCACATAAAATTCTAAACTACTACTAGAAATGTGTAAAACTAAAATAGTTTTTTTTTCACACAACACAATCACACAAAAATAAAAACTGTAGTAACATGATGAATGATATATTGACATATTCTCACCCCCAAACCTATACAGAACATTGTTCTCAATATTTAAAGAGTAATAAAATGCAAATTTAGCAGCGCATAAAATTAAGGATAAATTCACAGAAGATAAAGAAGGGTGAGGAATACTCCCCTAATCAATGGGGATGCAAATGTGAAGATGGTGGAGGAAAAAGAAGTGTGGACCACGCATATACTCTTTTATTACCGTAGAGACGATGAAAAAGTAATCTTATTAAAAGTTATAAAAAAAACTTGAAGAAGAAATTACCAATCGAATGCTTAAGGCAAAATAAATAAAAGGGTAAAACGATGGGTTGCCTCCCATCCAGTGTTAGTTTATAGTCTATAGCTCAACTCTACCGTGTTAGTCTGTTAAGGTACGTTGAATATAGCCTTGAGATCCTGATTAGTTTGTTCAATGACATTTTCTTTCTTACTGCAACGTTGTTCCAAGCATTAGCCTTATCTTTATTCGTGTCATCTACTTTTCCCTTATCAACTGTCTCAAACTCAACAATGTAGCCTTCTTACTTCTTGAGATTTTGTTCGGGTTAAAAATGCACATTATGGTCATCAGCAGCATTTGAAAAGTTTTGAAACATAATTGTTTTCTGCAACACCTCATCTACCACATCAATTTGATAGCAACAATCTGACTTGACATGATCATCCATAACATTGACGACACTGAAAGTGATGTGCTCCTCGCCAAATCTCAAATTTAACGGACCTTTTTCAACATCTATTAGAGCTCTACTGGTAGCTTTGAATGGCCTACCCAAGATAAGTAGGATATCATTGTCTTCTTCCATATCCAAAATGAGGAAATCCGCTAGAAAAATGAATTTGTCCACCTTAACTAACATGTCTTCAATTATCTCCCTCAAATGTGCAAATGATCGATCAGCTAACTGAAGTGTCACCACGATTGCTTTGGCTTAGCATAGTCCAAGTTTCTTGAAAACAAATAGAGGCATTAGATTAATACTTGCACCAAGATCACAAAGAGCTTTATCAAAGTAGCATTCACCAATAGTGCAAGGTATAGTAAAACACCCTGGATCTTTCAGTTTTGGTGGGAGTTTTTTCTGAATCACGGCACTGTACTTTTCTGTTAGCATCACTGTCTTATGTTCATCTAGCTTTCGTTTCTTGGATAGAATATCTTTCAGAAACTTAGCATAGCCAGGCATTTTGAATAGTGCTTCTGCAAATGGGATATTTATATGAAGTTTCGTGAAAATTTCGAGGAATTTCTTGTATTATTGCTCTCATTGATGCTTCCTCAACCGTTGTGGGAATGGAATGGGTGGCTGATAGGGATTTATTGACTTATCTAGCTCTTACTGTGATTTTTTGGACTCTCTCTCTTACTGGTGTCTTCTTGGTGTTATCAACCTGCTTCTCAGTCTCTTCTTCAGAACACTCCATGTGTTCTTTATTTGTACCCGACCTCTTGACATGTATCTCAGGTAGGTGAACTCCACTTCGTGTAGTAATAGCTCAAACATGCTCCCTATGAATCATTTATGCGTTGCTCAGTAGTGCACCAGGTACTCTTCCTGTCATATAAAGAGCTAATTGTCCCATTTGAGTCTCCAGATTCTTAATAGCCTCCCCCTGATTTTGGAAGTTTGTTTCAGTCTTTTTGATAAACTGATTCGTGGTTTCCATGAACTTTGCAAACATATCTTCTAAATGCAGTTTCTTCTCTCGCTGGAACTGCCCTTGATCTCGGTTGTGATTTTGATCTCGATTGTGATTTTGATTTCCACCCCAAGAGAAATTTAGATGATTTCTCCACCCTAGATTGTAGTGTCAGAATGGAGGTTGTTGTGCTGATATTGACCCCACTGGGTATACTGTACTTGTTCTATTCCTTGTGAAAGGATGGGACATTCTGGATTGGTTTTGAATGACGAACGGTGATAAAAAAATCCCCAAGCAAAACGTTCCCATCATATTATGCTTCTGCAATGGCTGGAGCTGCATGATTTACTCTCTGTTCCAGTTGTTAATCAGCCATTTGTATTTGTCATTGATTGACCTGATGTGCTGCTCTCGCTATCCTCTGTCTTCGATGAAAAGTCCATTCAATCTCCAAATCGGTTGGAAGTAATTCACCGCCAACTAATTTTCGCATGCAAGACCTGAAGAAACGAAAAATAGTAGCACTTAGCTCAGCCTAAGAGAATAAACTTAAATAAAAAATAAAATGTAAACTAAAATAAAAATAAACAAGTTCGAATTAGAGTCTAAATAACAGAAATCAAACTAAACTCAATCCCCAGCAACGGCGCCAAAAACTTGTTCACGAAAATATGTTCGCTTTGTAAATCACCGCAAGTGCACGATTCGTTAACAAGTAATAAAGTGGAAATTATAAAATTTTGAGTATCGTCCAACGAGAATTGATTTGATTTGATTTCTATTATCAAAACCTTAACCGAATATATTAAACTCAAGATGGTTGTAAATTTGAATTTTATAATTAAACTATGACTAACATGCAATTTAAACTAAGGTTACTAAATAAATTCAGAATGATCTTGAATGCAAAAGCTTGATAAAATTAATGAATGAAAAGCGCACTAGGATCCCGAATCACCAAACAAAATTCCCTTTTAACCCCCTTTTCACAATTTGATAACACGATGAATTGGTTGAAGAATCAATGTTTCTAACTGTTGACACACAAAACAGGCAGCCCAAATCAAATGGCCCAAGAGAGGAAATAGCTCTAAAGAAGAAGCCTAGATAGAGAAATCAGGGTAAAAGCCCAACCAGAAATATCATTAAATATGATGAAAGCCCAAAAAGACAAAGGTACGACGTCGCCCAAGTCTGCAGGACGCCCAGATATTGAGCGAATGAAACACCCTATAATCGCCCAGAGCAGAAGATCAATTGTCGCCCAAGAATGCAGAGTCGCCCAAAGTCCCAGAAATGACCAAAGTTTGTTGTTATCCAAGAACACGATCTAAGACGGTTTGAGCACATCATAATTACGCCCCACGATTTGAGAAAGTTGATGACAAGCAGTTATGAAGAGAGCATAGTGATAGGAGTTACACACGGTAGTTTTTAGCCAGCCGACCATGATGAAAGAAGTGGGTAGTTACAAGCAGTTGCTAAACGATCAAAACTGCCCAGGCCATATAAAAGGAGAAAGAAGACAACGAAGAAAGGACCGACAAAATTCACTCTCAAAACAGAGAACATGTAACTTACTTTTCTTAGATTAATTTTTAATTACTTCAATTCCCTTGTACTTGTGTGCTTGCGCCCCTTGGAGGCATCTTGTTCGTGTCCAAACTGTAATCTTCATATTCAATAAACGCCCCTTTTTGGGACTTTGTTCCAAGAGGTTTGTCCCTTACACAATCGTCTGATCCCCTTTTTAATTGTTAGTGAGCGAAAATGCGTGAAACACTAACTTATCCAACAATCTCTTTCGAGTAGAATTGAACATATTCTAGCATATCATTTGACTATATTTCTATGACAAATGCAATATACAAGAATGCATGACGTTTTGTAAACACTTAGAGATTCACGTAAAGTATAGCGGTATATTTCTATCTCTATGAACCCTATGATGATTTATACCTTGTAGAATCTATTTTCCTTCTTTCGAATGCATAAAATAGATCACCCAAACTCACATAATCACATGCATTTAACTATGGAGGCAAGAAAGTGTATATAAATCATTCAACATCCATCAATCGTGTTTGAATATCAAATTGCAAAATAGAGAATTAAAAGATCATATTGTGAGGTTCATCGTTCACCTAGTACATAAAAAGTTTAGCCTAACATGAATAAAATAAAAGAACAATAAAAATAATAAGGAGAAGACATCACCCAAAAACAAGAAATTAGGGTTGAAATCTTGAATCTTAAATGAAATCCTTGTTTTCGCCTCCTTGTTAGCTCTCTAATGTATTTTTCTCTTAAAGAATGTGTAGCCCCACTTTTTGGACAAGATTAGGGTTATAAAGAAGTCCTAAATGCGTTACCATAAGTATTTGATTCAAATAAGGAAATTAGAAAATTCGCGCCACAGAATGAACCATGCAACTGCATGGTATAAACTCATGCGACAGCATGATTATAAAAACTTTTCACTGTTCATATCCTATTGGTGCTTGGGTGACTGTATGAACTTTCTACCATGTGACTGCATGGTAAAAATTATTTTCCCTTTTATTCATTTTGGTCCCCAAATTTGTTCCATCCACCTTTTGGCCTTGATTCATTCTCCTCCTTCTTTTAACATCCCATGATATCACAATGTGCTACTTAACTAAATTTCATGCTTGATTTACCATTCGGGTCATTTCTAAATAATTGTATTTTGGTCTTCGAAGTTTTATGTCCTTCCATTTTGATCATTTTTCATTCGTTTTCTCATACTCTTCAATTCATCCATCTTTGTAATCCTACAAACACGAATTATATCAAATTAAGCCATATTTCAACATATACATCAACAATTTTCCATATTTTGTGACCTAAATAAGTGTGCAAAAATGCACTTATCATCCACGTCCAAATCCATGTCCACGTGTACGTCCACGTCCAAGTCTACATGTAATACCCCGAACTTTACGTTACATATTTGGCCAATATGATTCATGCATGCTATTTACAATATCATATGCATCCATTCCCTAATTGCTTTCTTTTAAAATGGTATATTTGATTATTGAGAGCATAAGATCTTTATATGGTGTTAGCCTTCGACTCCTCAACCTAGGTGATAAATTCTACATTGAGAGATGATACAGAAGCTAGGTTGATCTAGATGTGGAAGATTGACTTGTTACGCAATTGAAACTTCGAAAGGTTGGAATTAGTGTCGATAACGGTTATAGCTTTCCATTCGGTTGATCAAGGTCACCATAAACCCTAAATCGGTAATCGAAATATCTGGGACATGAAGCATGATGGGGCATGATCACTAGACAATAATATGGGTTTTATACAACATTATAAATGTTGAGGTGCGAATTGTTGAAATCGACAGATAATCGGGTGTCAATCGAGTAAATAATTAAATGAACGGTTGAGGAAGTAATGTTATAAAATATTTTGAGATTTTAGGGAAAGTAAATTGGATTGCAAACACATTAAAATAAGCTAAGGATACTTGTTTTTTACCTCCAATGATTTGTACAAAATCAGATTGTAACTCCAAGAGGCCACCTCATGCTTAGTCATCTTCTACTTATTGATTTATCCTTATAATGGTAGATTCCTTCACCCTTAAGCATTAGCAATATCTATCACCTCTTTAAGACTTCAAATATGTGACTTATCATCCCTAAATTTTATACAAACCATCCAAGGATTGGTACAAGATCAGAAGGTAACTAGAAGGAGACACATCCTACTTAGCATTTGATGATTTGTTAAGTTAACATCAAATTCCTTCAACGTTAAGGCTTTTAACACGTCTTCTAAAGCCTTGTCATCTTATATTGGATAGACATATGTCTTATTAATCACATAAGGATCCAAATATGGGAAAGAAAGAGTCAATGATGGCTGCAAGAAAACACCTCATGCTTGGACACCTCATGGTTGGGAGACTTGTCATTTTATCAGCCAATTCCTTCAATATTAAGGCTTCCACCACATCTTCCAGCCCCTTGATACTTCATATAGGATAAGTATATGTCTTATTAGTCACATATGGATCCAAATATGATGAGGGAAAAGTCAAATAATTAGGCATGAAGCCACCCCTTGCTTAACACGTGTCAACCTGGCTGCATGAGGTAGTTTCTTAGTCCTTGAGCAAGATTCACGACCCCAGCCCTTTAGGACTCTATAAATACCCCATATTAATGTATTTTATCCCTCCAATTTATCCCCAAGTGAAAGAGAAAGCAAGAGAACCAAAGAGAGTTAGAAAACAGAAAGCTGGGATTTCTGGACAGCTGAAATTGTTCACTGTTTTGAGGTATATCTTTATTGTTTTTGAGAGTTTTATAGCCTAAAGAATCTCTGTACTTTATTAAGATCATGTTGGGGGTATTTTTATGATTTAATGATGACAAAAACTGGGGTAAATGGTTACAAGAACTTGAGCTAACTCAATAAGGACAGAAAGTTATTGTTGTTGGATTTTAGTAATACAACTTTCAATATGATGTTATACCTTGAAAGGAATGTATGTGTATCACTTTAAATGTTCTCATATAAGGGTTATAGGTATGAGAATAATTTTTAATAGGTTAGAAATTGATTGGTGGCATAATAAGTACTGAAAACCTAAGACCTATAAAAAGAACTCAACTTGAGGCTGAAAAACCTGTACTTGTGGTGAATTCATGACATGGTTATCTTCACATATATGTTATATAAATGTGTGTAAGTTTTGGTAAGGATTTAACGTGGTTAAGGGTGCGAAAAGATGTATGAAATGGGACATGGACGCGACTAAAACGCGAAAACAGCTTCTGTCCAAATTAATAGTTTGCATAGTTTCTACCTTTACATGTCCATTAATTATCTCATAGGTATGGAAAACACATTTTAAGAAGTTCTAGGTAGTTAAACGACAATTGGATGACGTTGACGTTCATGATTGGACTTGAGAAATAGTGTGATTTATGGGACTAGTTTGCATTGCAATCGATAAACTTAAATTGTTAATGTCATCTAAAGTATTTTGGCATGAACGGATGTAGCATGGGATTGTGTTTAATATTAAATGGTAATACAAGTGATTTGCTGGCTTTAAGTGGGAAAGAGAATTGATTTACACCTTGTAGAAGTGCATACACACAAAAACAGAAAGGTAAGTAAAAATCCATTTGCAACAACAATGCAAGAATATAGAATTTGTGATATAGTAAAGTTGGATATTTATATACTTTTAATAAGGAGCTCATTGTATATCATATGAGGTTATGATCATTGAGTATGTGTTTTCAGAATACATTGACATCGATTTTGAGTAAGTATGTCATTCACGAGTATTTTCATGTGCATGCACGACATATGTCCACAGTTGAAAATCTAGCATGCACAACATGGTTTCAAATTGAGTTTCCTCATAAATGTTTTGTTCACCACTACTAGGGCATCGAGGCATATGAGAGATATGCTTTTGTTATATGTTTTTGGTATTTCGGGTAATACTTCCTGGGTAATTGCAAAGGTAGATAGGGGATGGGCCTTTGTTAATCACGGGAGGGTGGACCACTCGACTGTGCCCTCATGATATTATAATTATTAGCACTGCCTGGTGAGAGACTTCTTGGGTGATCATAGGGACGGTTAAGGGATGGGCCTCTAGTGGTCACGAGAGGATGGTCCACTCACCTGTATCAGTGTCATATTAGCCATTTGATTATTGATATTAATATTGATATTGCGCAGAGCTCTATTCGGTGCATAGTACATGGGTCAAGGGCCCAATGAAATGAAAGATTTCAAAAGAGATTATTTCGAGTGGATTTTGATTATTGTTTAAACATGATGCAACCTTAGCACGTCATAATGTCATATACCATTATTACCCACACTCATGACATGCATGAGTTTTGCTTACTAAGCATTAGCTTATATAGTTCCTGCATTGTAGGTAAGCATAGGACTTCTTAGAAAGCGTGGCTAGCTATGTACATGGATGACGACCTGTATGGTTATTTTGGGGGCTTCAGTTATATTATATTTTTGGAATCCTGTATGACTTTTGAAATGACATGTAGATATTTTTATAACGTCAGAATAAATATCAACCTATGGTTTTATGATCTTTGGTTTCGGATGTACTTTTGGAGATACTTTAATTTAAATGCTTTCATTTAAAAAAAATAGGGGATTTTGACAGAGTTCAGAGTATGGTTATCTATATAAATGGGGTGTGACACTACGTCCTTGTCTTGATATTGTACTTGCTTCAAACAATGCAGTATCATTTGCTTCAGGCAATGGTACCGAAATAGTTGGACGTAACCCATGATTTTTCATCAACTGTTAATTATTTTGTTCAGCCACAAGCAGACAAGATATGAGTTCTGAGTACCTTTTGAAACCACACTCACGATATTGCTACTGTAGGAGCACATTCGAGACGTGAAAAGTGGACAAAGTTTTGTCCAACATATCTTCATCAATGATTTTTTCTCCATACAATGTCAATTTTGAACATATTTTGAATAGTTCAGAATTGTACTAACTAACGGTTTTGAAATCTTGCAAACGGAGATGCATCCATTCATAACGAGCTTTGGGGAAGACTATAGTCCTTTGATAATCAAATCTTTCAGTTAATTTTTTCCAAAGAACTTGTAAATCTTTTTCAGTGAGATATTCAATTTTCAATCCATCGTGAAGATGATGACAAAGGAAGACGAGTGCTTTTGCACAATCATATAGAGATTCTTTGTTTCTTGATGAGTGGTCCACACTCACGATATTTATATCACTTAATTCGTTATTTTGTTACCCTTGAGAGAGTTTTAGATTGTTTTTATGTGTGTTTTGATATTGTGATGTAGGTTGATGAAATTGAAGAAAATAAGCAAAAGTTAGCAAAATTGGATAAAATGACTAAATTGCAGGATATCCAAAGTTCGGGGACTAAAGTGTAAATACTCAAAAGTTGTGCCGAACCACATGAATGAAGGTTTGAGAGTGTTAATGATCAATTAGATGAAGAAAGATATCAAAGGGATCAAATATAATAAAAGAATGATCACACATCAAATTCCAACCGAAAAAGTTTTGCTCCAGATTTTTATTCTCATATTGAAACTCATATTTGACATAGTAAACGACTGAATTGGAGAATGATGTCTGAAGAAAAGTTGTATCCCTTTGAGTTCTCTTTCTAACGCATCTTGGATCATATCAATCGGATATTGGAAGAAAACGTTATGATAAAAATACTGAAAGTCATGCAGTCTGTCATTTTGTCGAATCGGGCGCCGAGAAAATCACCAGAAGACGCGCCTTGGTACCGGATCCCGAGAAAGAGGAAAATTGGAAATTTTAAAAGATTTTCGGCTCGGTCCAACCCTATTCCGTCTTACAACTTGTGAACACTATAAATACCACCATAAAGACCTAATTTTGAAGGTGGGGTGAAGACGGCTTAGGAGGCAACACAAAGAATGAAAGAAATCAATTGAAGAAAGCATGGAAATATCAAAGGGGACTTCGAGCAACACTCCAAAAAGAGTTTTTCTTACCTTCTCCTTCATGTTTTCCATTATACATTGTTTAGATTTTATGAATTTCTTCATGAGCTAAATAATTTAGCTAGGATTTGATGTAGCCAACTTGAGATTATGGTTTGATGAATACATGAATTATTTCTTTTGGAATTTCCCACTTATATTTAATTGTGTTATGATTATAATGCTTTCAATTACCCGATCAATAATTGAATGAATAGATGCTAGTCAATTCCGGCACTTGAGATAGGGGAATTTAGGCGTGATCATATGATTGACACAACGTAGGTTTTATGGGTTTCGAGAGAAAGTGTAAAATCTATGAAACTTACTCCACAAAAGAATTGGGACTTTGATAAATTCTAGGTTTTAATTCGGAATAAAGATATTGGGATTGAATTCTATGATTAATTTCTAGCCGACACTCGAGAGAGGAGAGAGAAAAACAATTGGATAAATATGGAAAAATTAATTGGAATAATTTGATGTCATTGAATCATAATTGAAAGTTAGGTGAAATCATTCCCTAGACTTTCTCATTTTGAAAATTTTACATTATCCAATTTTGTCGTCGCATATTACTTTTGATTAGTTTAAAACAATCGTTCAACAATTCATCATTTGTCTAGATAAAATAGAAGTTATATAATTATAGTATTTGGTAGAAATTAAATTACAATCCCTATGGGTTCGTCATCCTAACTTTCATACTATATTACAAAACTTGACACCGTACACTTGCGTCATAAATTCATGTTATAGAAAACGTGTGACATTTCCTTTTTTTTATTGTCTCTCCCAAGCCTTTTGAGACCAGATGGATATCAGTATCAAGTACGCATGGCAAATAGTTTTTGCCAGATATGTCTAGTGCAGTAAACTCAAGTTTTGTGATATTTGCTATTTAATTAACTATACAATAAAATAAAAGAAAATACACTTAATTTCGAAGAATATGATTAAATATCAAGCAGTCAATATCAATATGACAGAAGTTACGTGTTTTACTTCAGGGATAAACACTAATTTAAACTAATATGTTCTTCGAAACATGTGCTATTTCGGGAACACGTATTTTATTATTACTTCTTCAAGAGTAATACGTCAATATTCTCCTGGAATATTGAAAATTATAATTTATGCTCTTCAGGAACAAATAATATTCTTCGAGAATATTAATTATAATGCTGTACTACTTCAGGAGCAACAACATGATAAAATATCAATTCAAAATTTAAAAAAGTACATCAAAAATATTAATTAAGTTAAAAATATTAATTACCTTACAGACATGATGATATAAATTTATTAATTACCAAATATGTATTAGAAAAGGAAAATTTCAAATTGAATTAATTTTGACAAGCCTAAAGCAGTACATGTAAACGGCATGTAAACCCAATGCATTAATCAAAATTTTATAAACATTAAGCAGGAAAACGTAATGATTGTGGCACAAATTGATACAAATTGAGGATGGCAGAATTGATTCAAACTAAAATTAAAATTGATACAAATTGAATGTGGACAAATTGAATGTGGCAGAATTGTGTGTAAAAAAATATACACAGAGAACTAGAAAATTAAAATTGCAGATGCCAGTGATTCACAAGTACAAAAGCACATAAGACAAGAATTCATACAAAGTCCAAAGATATGCATTAGTAAAGTAAAATGGATTAAACTGAATGCCCCGGCTCAATGACCGGGGCATTTGACAGGGCGCCGAGGTGGCGCCCTGTGATTGGAGGGGGGGCTGAGGTCGGTCAGCCCCCCCTCCAATTGTATGGTGCCACGTCGGCACCTGTATGATGGCCCGGTCATTGAGCCGGGCCATCTAGCACTGTCCAAGTAAAATTTTAAAAAGTACAATTGGCAGTGGAAAGTAATCATTACGCATAATAATTGTATTAGCTTGTGGCAATCAAAAGAAGCTTTTCTAAAATTGAGTATATATATACATACAAATACTTGAGTGCAAGTAAAAAAAAAACTTAGAGAATCGTGCTGATAACGTGTTGTGAAAAAGAGAGAAAAAGAGAAGAAAAAATAAAAGTCAATAGACTTTTGTGTATTATAATAAGAACTAAATCCCTATATTTATATGGAATGAATAGGGATACATATGGTAATAATATTTAGGGCTGCAGATGTACAAGTTTCATTCACATTAAACCCTAATTTATTTTCCTTTTACAACACTCCCCTTTGAATGACACATTATAAAATATCCGCCTCGTTAAAACCTTATTTGATAAAAACCCAATGAGACAAAAAAAAAAAATCAAAACGAAGGAAAAATAGTATAGTTATTTTGGAGCATTAAAGATAAATGTTGTCTCGTTAAAACCTTGTTAAAAAAATCCAGTGGGATAAAACCTAAGCGAAGAAAAAAGAGAACAGCTACTCCTCTTATGTTAAAAAATTGAAAAATGTATTTACTATTGGAGATGAGGTAAAATGAAAAATATTGGCAATCTGACATGTTGCCACTTTTACATGAGCGTGTGTAACAACTTTATATGCTTTCGAATTCTAAGTTCGTAAAATTAAAACATGATACGTTAAAGGCATCTTCATTTATTGTAAGAATAAGCACAGACCTCCTAGTGAACTGATACAGTCTAAAAGTTGAGTTTAAATCGCAGGACCAGGAAAAGAAAATATAGTTATTTTCTATTATGTTACATTAGATTGAGCTGACAAAGGGGATTTTTAACTGCGTGGGACCACGGAAATTCGTTTTAATTAAATGAGATTAGTATCAGTGATTTCAGCTTAACGAATCTTTTCCTCTGTGATTAACTATTTGCATCAGTCCAAGTAGTTTTACAAACCTCTCGCGCGACCATATTTGAACATTTAGATGTTATTACCAAACTACTAAGAGGATTAGCTACAAAAAGAATCTATCCGGCCAAAGTAATTTTAACCGTTACAAAAGGTATCATATTTATTTTGTATCGCTTTGGCGGTATGGCCCGGTGGTAAGGTGAGGGATTGCAAATCCTTTATTCCCAATTCAAATTTGGGTGTTGCTAGATCAACTAAAATAAATCATGAGAGATCTACAGAATAAAATTCTTCTTCTCCTTTTTTTAGGATTACGTACGTGAAAAATAGGAGAATATGTAAAATTACAATGTCAAAAGATTATAATATACAAATTTTATAAAATGAATTAATCAAACGATGTTGAAAGATATTATTTGAACATTAACATTTCAAAAAATATTGGAACTTTAATGTTGCAAATAGAGATAAATATTTTATATAATTTTCCACCACCACCACACACACACACAAAAAAATAAAAATTAAAAGAAAAAAAAATTGCTTCCTATTTATTTGGAACATTATCAAACAAAAGCACAACAACGCTTTAACAATCAACACAACTTCCGAAAGAGATCAAATAATAACAAAGTAGCGAAATTTTTCGCCCATTCTTCATTCATGATTTTAGAATCTCTTATATGGATTGTAGACCATAAATGTGCGAAACCCCAAAAAAGTATAACAAATAGCACAATGTATGGAATACCAACATGTAAATTTAATTACACCTAGCTCATAAAGATGGGTTGTATCCCCATCTCGAAAATTTAACACAAAGCAAACACTTTTTGCAATTCCGGATGATACAAAGATGGTTATTTTCATTCAAAGTGGCCATACACAAGGACATAGAGTTAAATATTTCATTAGTCATTGAATTTTGAATCAAGTAACGGTTTACTCATTGAACTTCCAAAGTTGCCCCGTTGGCCACTAAATTTCACTCCGTCCAACTCCATCACACACCCATTTAAATCAGTTAATAAACGCGCCTACATGGAGGATGGAAAGTTGAACTGCTCTGCTAATTTATGCCAAATAAGATGTCTCTTGCCAACTCAACGCCAAATAAGCAAAGGAACATCCAAACGAGGAGTTAAATGTTTCATTGGCCACCGAACTTTATACCATGTCACAACTTACTCACCGAACTTTCAAAATTATCCCATTAGCCACTAAACTTTACTCTGTTACTGTCCATTACTCACCAATTGAAATCTTTTAGTAGAAGTGCTGACGTGGTGAATGGAAAGTTGAGTTGGTCGGTTAATTGTCTCCAAATGTGATGTTAATTGCCAACTTAGCTCCAAGTCAGCATGATAAAACAGGCATTTCACTTTGATAACACAAAATAAAAAATAGAAACGGGAAGAAAATCAATTTCATTTCTTGAAATCTTCTTAATCGAAATCGAAACCAAAACCCTAAATCCCCCAAATCGAAATCAAGTGGACAATCGAAACCTTAAGCACGAAATCAAGAAAATCAATTACCCAAGGTCCTCTCGCCGTTGTTGACTACTCCAAGAGCCCAACCCAAGTGGGGAAATTATTGAAAATACCCAAAATTTAGCAATAACCTTTCTAAAATACCCTTTTTCACTATTCAACCATATAAACTACCTAAAATACCACTAAAACAATAATTGCAACCAAAGCTATCAAAATAAGCAAAGAATACATTCAAGTCCTAGTTTACAATATGACTAATAAAAATTATAAAAAACCAAGAATCAAAAGAGGACCATATAAAATTAAAAAGATAGCTATAGATAAAAAGGAAATTGAATTTGAAAATGAATTTGATAAGATTGGATATCAAGAACAATTAAATGCATCTCAAAAAATATTAAAATGTTTTAAAGAAAATATGATGGAAAATTTTGCTAAAGGAATAGTATGATCTATGATAACAAAAGATATACAAGATATTATAGATAAATTGGAAAAAAGGAAAAAGAATATTTCTAAATACGAGAAGAAATGTTGAATAGTTTTTCGCCATTAATTTCCTTTCATTCTTTTTGTTATTAGTAACTATAGAATGAAATGTTTTTTGCATTAAGAGGAATAATGATACTGGATTAGATAATATGAGATTTAGTTGTCTAATTATCGCTTATTTAATATAATGTATTCTAAACGAACCTATAAGTGAATGATAAACATTCGTCTCTATAATTTCTAGAAAAGATGCCGATCTCACGCATTGCTGATAATTTTCACTTTTAAAAAACGATTGTGATGGGAAATTTCCTTGCTGAGTTTTGCGACATAGTAGACGTTCCTTCCCTATTCACCACCGAGCATATTTCTCCAACAGATTATTGGATGGAAATTCCAGTTGCTGATGATCTTCAGCGACCGGAATTTAACATTCATTGGTGGAACTTCTCGTCGCCATAGGTGTTATTGTAATAAAGATCTAGTTAAAAACCAACATAATAGTGGGACCACAAAATACTTCCATTTATCTATGAACATTTCTGAATGGAAGGATAATTTATAATTTTCAAAGTTTTGTCCAAATAAGAAAAAATATGGATTGCTTCTTCTTGTAAATGTAACATAGAAATGAAAGTATTTCCTTTTCAGTACAAGTTAACGATAAAATAAAGAGTATTAATGTTGCCTTAAACTCTTACATTAAGGTATTTGTGTGCACTGTTAGACTATTTAAAGTTCGACATCTGCTAATGAAGTAAATTAATATAGTCTCAAGTTTACGGCTAAAGCAAAGCCGGACTAAAAATACGATGGTTAAGCAATCAAAAACTCTTATATCTGACTTTTACGGACTCCAAAAAACTCTATGAACTAAACAATTTACTACTTCACGAATGTCAGCTTGAAAACTTACCTTAAGGTGAAACAAAGAGACAATGATTTAGAAGTTGAAATTTACAAAGTTGCTTGTGATATTTTAAACAATGCAATAAAGATACAACTTTAAACAAAAACTCATTATGGCTATGTTTGGATGGCTGTAATTAATATTGAGAATAGGAATTTGGTTTTTAGCATCTTTGGTTGTATAAAATGTTTGAACATCCACGAGGCTTTGAATTTGGATTTTTTAATGTTGTGAACTGCTCAAAAGTAATTAGGTGAAAAGTGGTATTTTCATAGGCAAACTATTTGGTAATTTAAGAAAAGAATATACATTAGAATGTCAAATTTGAAGAAGAGACACTGTTTGTTGAGATTAGACATATGAAAGCAGAAATATCATTATTTTGGTAACAACATTTGGTCATGAATCCAAGTACCCAAACAATATAATCCTCTTTTATGCTAAATTCATAGCATTGATTACACGTATGATTAATTATGCCAATCTTTTTCTTCACTCCATACTTCATGATATTTAACAATAGAGATGGTGGTCTAACCAAAATCAAGAACTTCGAACACCTAGACTTAATTTTCAGAGACAAAAACCTAACTTAGACTAAAATTAAATCTGCATGGAATAAGTCACAAAATACAACAATAATTTATGTGTGTGTGTGTGTGTGGAAAAATATTTAAGTAAACACAATTTTATGCCCGTGTTGGGTACATCAAAACAAGAATTCAAGTCAAAGCAACATTGAATCTGTATAGAAGCGAACAACGATTTCTATCTCAGTTGTACGAGTCTATAACAATCCCCTAAATGATATATTCCAATAAACAAAGAAAGGGAGAAGACTCAAGAGATCATTCTCACAAGCTTGCATGTCTCTCTCGTAAAAAACTTCCAGAACTGATTTAATTAAAGTTCAAGAAGAAGATTGATCAATTCTTATATCATTTTCTCTGAAAGATATTTCAAGTGAAGAGCAATGAAAGATCCAGAGGATACTTAACATAGTTTTTCCCTGTAGATCTTTTATGTCCCTCTCTAAGCATGCTATTGCTTTTGTGTCCCTCTCTCTTATGGTTTGCTTGTTACCTCATATGTTGGTAATGATTTTCTAGGTGTAGCAATCCCAGTTCTCATAGGATATACTTTGATTTCTTGAAGTGTTTGCACATTATCCAAGTACCCGACAACATGCATCCTTCCTGAATCAAGGTTCATGAATTCTCTTTGGACATAACTCTTAATTAATCTAGGAATTATTGTGTAATTAAGGAAGCCAACAAAAATATTAATAAACGAAAAATAAGACATTCTTCTTCGCATTATGAAGTAAATTTATGTAATTTCTTTTCTCACAAGAATTCTCTCTTTTTTTTGGATGAAAGGGTGTCATTATTAAATGTCAAGGACAACTATGTTTTCAAAGAGAAAATATTATTTATATTTTTATCTTTAACGTGGCCCTAACGTCAAATTCATTTTTCTTAAAGGTTTGACCTGTAAATTTTTTCATAAACTCATGGCAACAATTGGAAAAAGTACAAATAATTTCATACACAATATCATTGTCATACATTTTTTCATAAACTGGTGGCAACAATTTTTTCTAATGTCATACATAATATCATTGTCTTATGAAAAAATACAAATTGTTAGATAGTGGGCAAAGTTAATGTTTATATTCATAATGCTCAATAAACATGTGATTTTCATTGAAGAAATATGCTAGTTTGTATTTCGATGATGGACCCTTCTATAGAATCCATAGTAACAATCTATATTTAATACCTCAATGCATATTTGTGAAAAATCTCTTGTTTGTAGATTCATATGTTTTGCTTAGAATATTTTGTAATTATATGAAAAGGCCCTCATAATATGACAATGCCAAGCATCGTGTAAGCTATAATAAGTGTTCAAGTGTGTCATTGCTACTAATGAGCATAGCTACAACATCCGGTTTGTAAGACATTAGAATGACAAACCCTTAATGAGTAAGCACAAGTTCTTCTATTTAAAAAAGGTAATGATAAGTGTCTAAAATAGTTTAGGAAAAGAACGATGAGTTTAAACACCAAATAAAGTGATTACATTATTCAAAAATCACTTACACACGCAACTGCCTCTCTAATTTAATATTTAACAAAGACAATACAAATTATCTCTTTCTTATTCTCTCTCGTGCACTCTCTCTTTCTCAATCATTCTCACTCATACATATAGCATACTGTAAATTGGAACACAGAGAGAAGGTTTTCTTTATTCATATGTATTAATCTTTACAAATCACAATATATAGAATACAAACAGGAACTAAATAAGGGAACTATTTAAACATGGAAAAAAACAGAAATTTTCCTAATCTAAATAAGGTTGTACAATTACATAGAATCAATCTCATGTTTCAGAGATTAATTCACGGGATTTCTACACTCCCCCTCATGCCAGGTCATAAATGTTGACCAAGTCCAACTTGCTAATGAAATCCCCAAAAATTTGTCGTGGTAATCCTCAGGTATACATATTTGCAATTCGTTCTTTGGTAGGGACATAGGTCATGTATATACTCTCATCTTCAACTTTTTTTGATAAATTGTATGTCCACTCCTATATGTTTAGTTCGATCATGTTGAACTGGATTGGGGGATATGTTGATAGCTGCTTTGTTGTCGCAGTAGAGTTTAATTTGAAGTTTTACCACAGCCTGTAATTCTTCCAATAATTGTTTTATCCACAGTCTTTCGTATATTCCTTGTGCGATTGCCTTGAACATGGAGAGTGCATATGTTGGCTTACCACACTAACTGCCAGTCGAGTCTGCATCATTATAGACTACTTCTACTTTCCTTTCATTTTTCTAGAAGAATAGTCCATTTCTAGGGATACCTTAGAGATATTTGAGGATTCTGTATATCGCTTCTAAATGAGCTTCCTTTGGAGAGTACATATGTTGGCTTACCACACTAACAGCGAATGCTATATCAGGTCTGGTGTGAGAGAGATAGCTTAGTTTACCGACTAGTCGTTGATATCTATCTTTTTCAACCGATTCTCCACTGTTTTCTTCTTTTCCTCCTGTCTCCATTGGTGTGTCACTTGGTTTGCATCCAAGTATGTCTGTCTCCATTAGAAGGTCAAGGATGTACTTTCGTTGTGAGACACGGATACCTTTTTTTTATCTGGCCACTTCCATTCCCAAGAAGTACCGCATATGTTCCAAATCCTTTACTTCAAATTCTGTAGCTAAGCTTTTCTTAAGTCTCTCCATTTCTACTGCATGATAGCCAGTCAGTGTAATATCATCAACGTATACAATTAAGATTGTTTTTGTCCCTGTGTCAGATAGTTGGTAGAACATAGTATGATCTGACTGTCATTGCTGATATTCTTGACTTTTCAATACACTGGCAAATCTGTCAAACCACGCTTTTGGTGATTGTTTGAGGGCGTACAGAGATTTTTTGAGTTTACATACCCTATTTTCTTCATTACTTTTACAAAACCCTGGGGGCAGTTTCATGAAGACCTCTTTTTCTAGTTCTCCATTCAAGAATGTATTCTTAATATCACCTGGATAGTATTCAATTTTGCTGCAAAAGTTTCTGTGTAATCAATGTCACAAGTTTGTGATATCCTTTTGCAACAAAATGAGTTTTGTACCGTTCTACAGTCCTATTAGCTTTGTACTTCACATTAAAGACCCATTTGCAACTGACAAGTCTTTTTCCTCTTGGTAACTCTACCACATCCCAAGTTTTATTTTTCTCTAGTGCTCGTATTTCTTCCAAAACCGCTTCTTTCTATTTGGATATAGCCATGGCCTCCTGAATATTATTTGGAGTTTCAGTGTTATCAAGGTTATGAGAGATGGTGCGAAATCCTGCAGAAAGATTGTTATAAGAAACAAATTTTGAGATAGGGTGAAGAGTACACGACCTAGGCTATTTTCTGAGAGCAATGTGTAGGTCACTTTATGAGATTCGACATTATCTGAATGAGTCTCATTTGAATCTGGAACTATCATCGGTTCTAACTCTTTTGACGCTTCGGGTGTGAGGTCTTTATACATTGATTTTGGCTTCCTCGAGTAAACTAATATCTCCTTGTTAGCTTGTGTTTCCTGCATCTCCCCCTGAGTTTAAGTTTCCCTTTGTAGATGGCATGTTAGGACAATGTGGAATGATTGACTCAGTGTTTCCGATATGTCCGGTTTCAGTAGAAAAAATAGAGTCTAAGAATTGATCTTTACCCATGAACCGATCTTCACTCAAGTTCTCCTCCAGAAGAGAGGATGTTTTAAAGTAGGGGTTTCGTTCGAAGAATGTAATATCCATACTAACAAATACCTTTTTTCGCGGATGGATCATAGCACTTGTAGCCCTTTTGGGTAGATGAGTATCCTATGAGGACACATTTAAGTGATCGAGGATCAGACTTACTCTGGGAACGAGGATGTACATGGACGAATTCAGTACAACCAAATACTCGGAGAGGTAAGTTTAATTTAGGTGGGAACTTGGAAAGAAGTTCTGAAATATTTGGTGGGGTGATTTGAATGAGAAGATTCGACTGGGCATTCTGTTTATGAGATATGTCGATGTTAAGATTACGTCTCCTCAGAAAAATTTCGACATATTTGTGGTGAACATTAAGGTACGAGCTACCTCCAAGAGGTGTCTATTTTTTCATTCAGCAATTCCATTTTGTTGGGGAGTATGGATACAAGAACTTTGATGAATTATTCCCTATTTTTGGTAAAATTCTTTCAAGGTAGTGTTAAAATATTTTGTGCCATTGTCAGTATGCAAAACTTGAATTTGTGTTTGGAATTGTGTTGAATCATGGGATGAAAATTTATGAACATATTTCGAACATCGGACTTTTCTTTTAGCAAGTAAAACCAACATAGTCTCGTGTGATCATCTATAAATGTTATGAACCATTTTTTGTGAGTTCGACTAGGGATGCGTGAGGGACCCCATAAATCACCGTGAATTAAGGTGAATAGTTTAGATGGTTTGTACGTAGATTGTGGGAAAGGGTTACTATGATGTTTTGCTAGTTCACAATGTTCACATTGGAGATTAAAATGCTTTTTATTAGGAAACATGGGAGGAAATACATGATGTAAATACTGAAAATTGGATGACTCATTCTAAAATGTCAAAACAAAGGTTCACTATCACTAGAAGAGAAAACAGAGTCACAAGTTGCAATTTGATTTTGATTACTCACATCAACATCTTCAAAGTAGTAAAGCCCCTCACATTCCTTAGCACTGCCAATCGTCTTCCCCGATGATAGGTCCTGAAAAATACAATGAGATGAAAGGAATTTAAAAGAGCAATTGGAGTTTTTTGTTAATTTACTAATTGACAGCAAGTTGCAAGAAATATTTGAAACATGAAGGACAAACTCCAGTGTTATAAGATTAGAGATCTGAATACTCCCTTTTCTTGCTAATGTGAGAGTGAGCCGTCTGTAAGTTTGGCTTTAATATTGCCAGCACGGTGAATATATGGAAAAAGGTGGTAAGAGTCCGTCATGTGATCAGACGCAATTGAATCAATAATCCACGAAGCTTTGGAATGGGTGATAGTGTGTAATGCTCTCAAAAAATTACCTTTGTAGGCTAAAGAGTTTGACGGACTAGGTGACTGAAAACTCGAGAACATTTTATAGAGTTGCTCTAATTGTTCAGGATTGAATGCACCGCTCTAAGTAGAGTCATTTTTTCTTCGATCGGATCAATACATGCTTGATACCCACGATTCCTATTATTTTTCCAATTAGCTGGTTTTCCATGTAGATCCCAACAAGTATCCTCCTTATGTCCCGGTTTACAACAGTGATCACACCAGGGGCATCCCCTTTGTTTTGCTCCAGGCCCATTAGCTCCAGACCCATTTCCTTCAATTAATAGGCCAATTTCCATTCCATAGGAAAAATTTATACTTGGTCCTTTATACATGTGAATGGACCTCGACAGCACTTGGGCCGACCCATTAGGCCTAATCCCTTTAGAAATTAAAGCTGACCTATTATGCCCAATCCCTTTAGAAATTAAGGCCGACCCATTTTATTCTCGGGATTCTTTGTTAAAAGACCTAGTCAAACAAAGTAGTTGGGAAAAAGGCCCCTTCTCATCGTTTATTGGTCAAATGGCCTGAATTAAAAAAAATACAATAAATAAACATGGCAAATTGTCTAAAATATCCCCATCAAGTAAAAGACTCATACAGCCTTTTCATCCCATCAAATTCACCATTTCATCTCGTTTGAAAACCAACGTGCTCTTTGACCCAAAAAAAATCCAACGTGCTCTTCATCTCCAATGTTTTTCGCCTCCTAAAATCTTGTTATTGATTATATTCCTCACCTATCTTCTCCAACATTTTGAGCATTTGAACAAGGATTTTAGCTTCTATATTACCTACATTGAAATCTCCATTATTTGAAGAAAAGAAAATGGTATTTTTATAAATCTCGTGTACATTTGGTCCTTTTATTGTTGAATATAGTATGAAATGATATTTTAGCTGATTTGTTTTTACTGTTGGTGTATTTCCGCAACTACTGGACGATTTGTAGTTCAAAACGACAGTCCAGCCGTTTTATGTAGTGTAGAACAACACTACAGTCGTTATTGTAGAAAGGGAGATGTGAGCAATTGAAATGAAGTTGAGCAATACGATGGCGATTATGGGAATAATATAGAAAGAAACTATGTGGATTGGGATAATTTGACCATAATTCAAGGCAGTTCCGAAAAACAAGTTTTCCAAGATGAATCTCCTCTTAGAGATGAAAACAATGTTGATTTCTCCATGCAAGAGGACATTATTGGTACTTCAACAGAAGTTGTCTGTTCAATTCCATATAGATCATCAGCATAACCGTATCACTTGTACAGATCGTATACCACTCAGCGAGATACATGAACAATGAAGACAACATGGCACATATGAGGCTTTTGTGGTGTTGTGATGTACAGCTTTTGTAATATTGAAAAGGGATGGTGGTGTTATATTACGATGTACTACTTTTGTCGTTTTGAAAAGCAAACTACTTATAATGTTTGGAACGAGTGATTGTGTCCTTGTCTTAGACTCGATGAAGCCAGAATGGCAGTTATGATGCACATATATTTTTTTTGTTACACTAAAACATCGCTTGTGCTTTTTCAGAACAGGATTCGCAGTTGTGTCGTTTTCTTTTTCATGCCCATCAAGTATTGAGTATATCTCACCTACATTCTAAGAGGGGTGTCCATCTTAAAACGTAAATGAGTTTATCTAACCGAATATTGTGTCTCGAATGCGTCATGGTGCTCTGTACAGGTGTTTCCAAGCAGAACGACACAAGTATCGTTTTCTGGACAGTAACGACACTGGTGGCGTTCTCGTTGAATTTTTTTCACACAGCATAACGATACTTGTGACGTTCTAGTAGACATTATATGATCAGTAACGGCACAATTCTTTCTCATTATCATTATACTTGTAAATATAACGATAGTCATACCATTCTAATAAATAATCTCTTCCCTTTCAGAACGACAGTTGTGCCCTTTTAATGAACAGTAACGGCGGTTGTGTCGTTTTGTTTGTCATTTCGATTAAGCATTGAGCATATCTCCCCTACAAAATAAGAGACATGTTCATCTTACAACTCAAATGAGTATATATAACGAGTTCATCGTCCCTCGGACTGGTCGTGGAGCGCTGTGCGTGTGTTTCCAGGCATAACGACACTCACGCCGTTACAAGACAGTTCTACCGTTCTGTTGATTTCTTCAATATTTTTTTAACTTTTCGAGTCGAACAACCTCGACAACTGGACCCCCTAACTTTTTTAGGCTGGACGTGTTGACTAGGAGATGTGTAACGGTGGAATTGATGTAGAATATATGGTATTGAACATGTGAAAATCATCAAGTCTACATTGATTTCGTTTGAAAGTGTAGACGTTGTGCATATCTCCCCTACAAAATAAGAGGCGCGTCCATCCTACAACTCAAATGAGTACATATAACGAGTTCATCGTCCCTCGGACGAGTCGTGGAGCTCTGCACGGTTGTTTCCTAGAAGAACGACACTTGTGCCGTTACAAGACAGTTCTGCCGTTCTGTTGGTTTCTTCAATATTTTTCAACTTTTCGAGTCGAACGACCTCAACAACTGGACCCCCTAACTTGATGAAGGCTGGACTTGTTGATTAGGAGATGTGTAACGGTGGAATTGATGTTTGAACATGTGAAAACCATCAAGTCTACATTGATTTCGTTTGAAAGTGTAAACGTTAAGCATATCTCCCCTACAAAATAAGAGACATGTCCATCCTACAACTCAAATGAGTACATATAACGAGTTCATCGTCCCTCGGACGGGTCGTGGAGCTATGCGCGTGTGTTTCCAGGCAGAACGACATTTGTGCCGTTACAAGACAGTTCTGCCGTTCTGTTGATTTCTTCAATATTTTTCAACTTTTCGAGTCGAACGACCTCGACAATTGGACCCCCTAACTTGATGAAGGCTGGACTTGTTGATTAGGAGATGTGTAACGCTGGAATTGATGTTTGAACATGTGAAAACCATCAAGTCTACATTGATTTCGTTTGAAAGTGTAAACGTTAAGCATATCTGCCCTACAAAATAAGAGGCATGTCCATCCTACAACTCAAATGAGTATATATAACGAGTTCATCGTCCCTCGGACGGGTCGTGGAGCTATGCGCGTGTGTTTCCAGGCAGAACGACATTTGTGCCGTTACAAGACAGTTCTGCCGTTCTGTTGATTTCTTCAATATTTTTCAACTTTTCGAGTCGAACGACCTCGACAACTGGACCCCCTAACTTGATGAAGGCTGGACTTGTTGATTAGGAGATGTGTAACGGTGAAATTGATGTTTGAACATGTGAAAACCATCAAGTCTACATTGATTTCGTTTGAAAGTGTAGACGTTAAGCATATCTCCCCTATAAAATAAGAGGCATGTCCATCCTACAACTCAAATGAGTACATATAACGAGTTCATCGTCCCTCAGACGAGTCGTGGAGCTCTGTACGTCTGTTTCCTGGCAGAAGACACTTGTGCCGTTACAAGACAGTTCTGCCGTTCTGTTGAATTTTTCAATATTTTTCAACTTTTCGAGTCGAACGACCTCAACAACTGGACCCCCTAACTTGATGAAGGTTGGACTTGTTGATTATAAGATGTGTAACGGTGGAATTGATGTAGAATATATGGCATTGAACATGTGACAACCATCAAGTCTACATTGATTTCGTTTGAAAGTGTAGACGGTAAGCATATCTCCCCTACAAAATAAGAGGCATGTCCATCCTACAACTCAAATGAGTACATATGACGAGTTTATCGTCCCTCGGACGGGTCGTGGAGCTCTATACGTCTGTTTCTAGGCAAAACGACACTTGTGCCGTTACAATACAGTTCTGTCGTTCTGTTGATTTTTTCAATATTTTTCAACTTTTCGAGTCGAGCGACCTCGACAACTGGACCCCCTAACTTGATGAAGGCTGGACTTGTTGATTATGATATGTGTAACGATGGAATTGATGTTTGAACATGTGAAAACCATTAAGTCTATATTGATTTCGTTTGAAAGTGTAGACGTTGTGCATATCTCCCCTACAAAATAAGAGGCGTGTCCATCCTACAACTCAAATGAGTACATATAACGAGTTCATCGTCCCTCGGACGGGTCGTGGAGCTCTGTACGGCTGTTTCCTGGAAGAACGACACTTGTGCCGTTACAAGACAGTTCTGCCGTTCTGTTGATTTTTTCAATATTTTTCAACTTTTCGAGTCGAACGACCTCGACAACTGGACCCCCTAACTTGATGAAGGCTGGACTTGTTGATTAAGAGATGTGTAACGGTGGAATTGATGTTTGAACATGTGAAAACCATTAAGTCTATATTGATTTTGTTTGAAAGTGTAGACGTTAAGCATATCTCCCCTACAAAATAGGAGGCATGTCCATCCTACAACTCAATTGAGTACATATAACGAGTTCATCGTCCCTCGGACGGGTCGTGGAGCTCTGTACGTCTGTTTCCAGGCAGAACGACACTTGTGCCGTTACAAGACAGTTCCGCCGTTCAGTTGATTTTTTCAATATTTTTCAACTTTTCGAGTTGATCGACCTCGACAACTGGACCCCCTAACTTGATGAAGGCTGGACTTGTTGATTAGGAGATGTGTAACGGTGGAATTGATGTTTGAACATGTGAAAACCATGAAGTCTACATTGATTTCGTTTGAAAGTGTAGACGTTAAGCATATCTCCCCTAAAAAATAAGAAGCATATCCATCCTACAACTCAAATGAGTACATATAACGAGTTCATCGTCCATCGGGCGAGTCGTGGAGCTCTGTGCGTGTGTTTCCAGGCAGAACGACACTTGTGCCGTTACAAGACAGTTCTGCCGTTCTGTTGAATTTTTCAATATTTTTCAACTTTTCGAGTCGAACGACCTCGACAACTGGACCCCCTAACTTGATGAAGGTTGGACTTGTTGATTATAAGATGTGTAATGGTGGAATTGATGTAGAATATATGGTATTGAACATGTGACAACATCAAGTCTACATTGATTTCGTTTGAAAGTGTAGACGTTAAGCATATCTCCCCTACAAAATAAGAGGCATGTCCATCCTACAACTCAAATGAGTACATATAACGAGTTCATCGTCCCTCGGGCGAGTCGTGGAGCTCTGTGCGTGTGTTTCCAGGCAGAACGACACTTGTGCCGTTACAAGACAATTCTGCCGTTCTGTTGATTTTTTCAATATTTTTCAACTCTTCGAGTCGAACAACCTCAACAACTGGACCCCCTAACTTTGTTAGGCTGGACGTGTTGATTAGGAGATGTGTAATGGTGGAATTGATGGAGAATATATGGTATTGAACATGTGAAAACCATCAAGTCTACATTGATTTCGTTTGAAAGTGTAGACGTTGTGCATATCTCCCTTACAAAATAAGAGGCATGTCCATCCTACAACTCAAATGATTACATATAACGAGTTCATCGTCCCTCGGATGGGTTATGGAGCTATGTGCGTGTGTTTCCAGGCAAAACGACACTTGTACCGTTACAAGACAGTTCTGCCGTTCTGTTGATTTCTTCAATATTTTTCAACTTTTCGAGTCGAACGACCTCGACAACTGGACCCCCTAACTTGATGAAGGCTGGACTTGTTGATTAGGAGATGTGTAACGGTGGAATTGATGTTTGAACATGTGAAAACCATCAAGTCTACATTGATTTCGTTTGAAAGTGTAGACGTTAAGCATATCTCCCCTACAAAATAAGAGGCATGTCCATCCTACAACTCAAATGAGTACATATAACGAGTTCTCGTGCCTCGGACGGGTCGTGGAGCTCTGTACGTTTGTTTCCAGGCAGAACGACACTTATGCCGTTACACGACAGTTCTGTCGTTTTATAATTGCTTTATCTTTTATATTTTATTTTTCACCGCTCAATATTTCATCTAGTGTCTCTCTCATTATCAACAAATACATTTTCTCTTCCCAGGCAGAACGACACAAGTGTCGTTTTGTGGACAGTAACGGCACTAGTGCCGTTCTCTTTGGATTTCATCTGTATTTTTCAACTTTTCCAGCCGATCGACCTCGAGAATTGGACCCCTTAACTTGGGAAGGCTGGACGTGTTGATTAGGTGACAACTAACGGTGGAATTGTATTAAAATATATGGTATTGAACGGTGAAATCACATAAATCTACATTGATTTTGTTTGAATGTACAAGCGTTGAGCATATCTCCCCTACGTTCTAAGAGGCATGTCCATCCTACAACTTAAATGAGTACATCTAATGAGTTCATCGTGGCTTGGACAGGTCGTGGAGCTCTGTAAGGTTGTTTCCAGGCAGAACGACACTTATGTCGTTACACGACAGTTGTGTCGTTCTGTCGATTTCATCAGTATTTTTCAACTTTTCCAGCCGACCGACCTCGAGAATTGGACCCCTTAACTTGGGAAAGCTGGGCGTGTTGATTAGGTGACAACTAACGGTGGAATACATGAGTTCCCTTTCAGAACGACACAAGTGTCGTTTTCTGGACAGTAACGGCACTAGTGCCATTCTCATTGAATTTTATTCACTCAGCATAACGATACTTGTGCCGTTCTGATATCAGTAACGACACAAGGGTCGTTTTGCACTCTGTTTTCATCAATTTGCTTTTCTTTTCGTAACTCAATGTTTCATCAAGACGGGTCGTGGCTCTTCAAAATCGATTATAATGGCAGAACGACACATGTGTTGTTTAACGACACTTGTGTCGTTATGTAGATTTTTTTAATATTTTGCTACTTTTCAATGCAAGGACATCAAGGATTGGACCCCCAACCTAAGAAGGACGAAAATATTGATTGTGTGACAACTAACGGTGGAATTGATATAGAATATAAGGCATGAAACGGTGAAAACACAAATCTTAGTCTAAATTCGTTTGAAAGTATAAGAAATTGGCATATCTCAAGAATTTTGTAAGTGACGTGTTGAGCCTACAACTTAAATGTGTTAATTTTGTCGATTATCGTGGTTCAGACGGGTCGTGGTTCTTCAAAATTGATTTCAAAGTCAGAACGACACTTGTGTCATTTTCAAAATAGTAACGACAGTTTTGTCGTTTTCTTTTTTCCTCTTGATTGAGTAATGAGCATAAATTTTGAATGATGTAATTGGCGTGTTCAGTCTGCAACTTAAATGAGTTCAACTCATCATTATCGTAGCTCGGACGGATCGCGGCTTTTCAAAATCGATTTTAGATACAGAACGATAGTTCTGTCGTTCTAGTAGACGTTCTCAAAGCAGTAACGACACTTTTTTCATTATGTTGATTTCTCCAATATTTTTCTACTTTTACAGCGGAACGATATCAAGCATTGGACCCCCTAACTTAAAAAGGTCGATAAACTGATTGTCTTTTTGGTCAGTCAATCTAATTTGCCTATTTTAGTACTCAAAATCATTGTTTTCTATCCTCTTAGTTAAAAAATAATAATTTCGGGGGCCCTCGGGAGGGCTGCCCCCCTCCACCCCCGTATTTTTCGCCAATACTTTCTGTTGATTTATTCAATATTTTTTGCTTCTTTTCCATCGCAAATGACACTCGTGTATCGTCGTAATGTCATTTGTACAATCATCTCATATATTTTCATAACTTTCTATATTACATACTTTAGGGAGTCCACTAAAAAATTGTTTGTTGAAAAAATCGGATGTTGGTGAAATTTTCGGAACGACACCAGTGTCGTTACTGGACATAAAAACGACACTTTTCGTGTTACATATCTATATACGAATATAAGCAATTACGGCCCCTTTCATCCCATGAAAAAAATAAGTGAAACTTATTTATATTGTAATATGCACGTAACACGTATAATGTTGAAAAAAATCAAATTACAGCAGATAACGACTGTAGTGTCGTTTTACATTGCAGATAACGACTGTAGTGTCGTTTTACATCGCGACACAGACCTTTTTGAGCAACAGCACATCGAATTGGTGCATTATTGGTCGATGTTAAGTCATGGTGTTCGTCGTCTGGGTGAGTGCTATCCATTGGTGGTGTGCACGACCATGGGTGTCGCCGGAGGTAGGTTTTTGGGCAGAAGAAGAGTGCGTCAAAGCCATTTACAATTGATTTCAGTACTCCTTTTCTTGATTTTTCTCAATACTAATTCAAAGCCAATAATTTTGTCATCGAAGAAAACGTTGATGCACAAATTTCGAATCTTTAAAGTTTTTGGTGAATTGAAGATGATAAAAAGAGGAAGAAGAAAACTTTAATTTCAAAAATGGAGAATTAGGTTTTACAAAGAAGTTGAAGTAGAAATTACGATATGAAATGAGGGAATTGAGTTAATAATTGAAGGAAAATTTTGTCATTTTATCAATTAAAACATTTTGATTTATTTCTTTATTTTTTATTTATGGTGAAAGGCCATTCCACCAATATCATTGTCCAGTTGGTGAAATGGCCAAATTCCCCTTTATTCTCCCTCCGTCCTGTCGTTCTTCCTTGGAAACATAACCTTCCGTCAATTTTCCTCCCTGCGCACTTCTGTGAAGACTCGCGATGATGGTAGCGGTCGACTGCTCAGAATTCTCCCTTTCACGTCATCCAAGTTCCGATTCAGTCCGGCTAGGAACTCATAGACTCTCTCGTTTTCCAGTTACTTGTTGTATCACACGCTGTCGGCCAAACAATCCCACTTTTCATCTGTGTTTTGATCGAGTTATTGCCACAAAGAATTCATCTCGAGGTAGTATTCTGTCACATCCTAGTCTCTATGTCTCGTTTGCCACAGTTTGGTTTTGATTTCGAATATTTGGGAAAAAATCTTCTGTGTCAGAGTACATATCACGAACATCATCCCACACGTCTTTTGTTGTTGGAAGGAAAAGGTATGTTTTCCCAATTGTGAGTTTCATGGAGTTAATCAACCACATAGTCACCATCGAATTTTCCGACCTCCATTTTTACAGAAGGGAGGAGTCGGTTGAGGCAGGTTGATGCTTCTCTCCGGTAAGATATCCTAGTTTTCCTTTCCCTTCGAGAATGAGCTTAATTGATTGAGCCCATTATTGATAGTTTTTCCCGTTCAATTTCTCCACGGTTAACTGGAATGATGTGTTGTCCATTCCACCTGAGCCCATGGACTGGAGGGATTCGACCTCACTGATTTGAGGCTCGAGTGTCTTCGACTTATTGCTGTTTTCTGTTTGTTCTTCCATTGGCAGTTGATGGCTAGGTCAGAAACGAATTAGCTCTGATACCATGTAAATTGGAACACAAAGAGAATAAATGTTTTCTTTATTCATATGTATTAATTTTACAAATCACAATATAACCTTAAAAAAATAAACGAACCAGTTGGGGAGGCACTGATCATGCCAGATGTCAAGAATTTGAATCGTCAACCAACACGACGCCGTTCTGTTAACCGCCTTTTCCTACTACTTCACACCACTTCTGCTTACCATTTTCAATTACCGTCTTCTCCTCCAAATTTCAGTCGGCCAAGAAATTGTAGGAAATTCGGCCGATCAATAAGTAGAGAACAATATTTACAAATAATTAAGAACAATAATTAAGAATAATATTTACCAATAACGATTCTGAAGAATAATTAGGGAAATTCGGCAAGGACTGTCAAATATTTAGAATAATATTTGTTTAGCCTGTGTTCTACTGTCTCAAGCAGGACTATCAAAGCAACTCTCAAGGTTTGTCTATTTTTTTTTAGTTTGGGATTGGATGTACGATGTTTTCAGTGTTATGGCTTTTCCTGAATTGGGTAGGTAATTCTCGATTAGGGTTGTGGGAAATTTGAATTGGTGATGAAGGGGTTTGAATTTTTATGAGATTGAAAACTTTTTAGGGCTCAAAAATTCATCACATGAAGATTTCCTCATGAGGGTTTTGATTGATTCAGCTTTTGGTTTTGCGTCGACTTTAAGGACTGGATTTATTTCACTTTTCGTCCAAACCGTCTCTGCATGACAACATGCCTCAGTGCACGAGAACGGAGGCACGACGTGCCTCCGTCCGAGTGCACGGATGCAATAAGTTGACTAAAAGTGAAACAATTACCGATATCGAATGTTACAAATATGCTTCTTCTTCCAGAGCATATCAAATGTTGCAAACAATTGACTATGATCTATTTCAAATAATACTGCCACTTGTCTTTTATGTTTGCAGAGCATATTTTGCTGTAATCTGTTAAATGTAGTTAGTGAATTGCTAGGTAACTCAAAGCAAGACACTATGTTTAATTTATGTTTGCAGAGCATATATTGGGATTAGTTTATGGTTTAATGTTAATTTAGTTGCTTTTAATTTATTTCTTTCTCAATTCGGTTTTATTTTTTTATTTTAAAGATTTGGATATAATTAGCAGGTGTTAATTGATTGTACTATTTATTAACTTAGTTGAATAAGGGGAAAACAAATCTAATGAGGAATTTTTTGCTTAGAGTTCATATTTTTTAAGGGTAAATAAATGTCATGTGGTCAGTATGTAAAATGGTATACAAATGAATTAAGAAAATGAGTTTACAGAGTATGAATTGATAGATGCTCATGCTGGTGTCGCATATTTCTATTTAATTTGAAATTGAAATTAAGAAGATGTCCCTTAACAATCCAAAACAATGAAAAGAGAATCAAAATTCCTGCGTCCGTGTGCACGAAGGCACGTTGGTGCGGCACCGGCACGAACGCACGACGGTGCCTTGGTACGGCAGTGCCTCCATGCACGCGGACGGAGGCAAGTCGTGCCTCCGTTCGCGTGCACGGAGGCACACTGCGCATCGTGCCTCCGTGCACGCGGATGGAATCACGACGTGCCTCCGTCCGCGTGCACGAAGGCACACCATGGGTCTCCGTGCACGCGGACGGAGGCACGACGTGCCTCCGTTCTCGTGCACGGAGGCATGCAACGGTAGATTTTTGGAACTCCCTCCAGAAACAACACTACTAAAAGCAGAACTGATGCACAGAACATGCAGCACCAACAGATTAATACGGGGATCAGTATTTGTTACCAGGCTGAGCCTCATGGAATTGGGCAGACGGAAATTCACTCAAGGCAGCCTCTGAATGCACCTGAACAGCCTCATGTGCAGAGCACACAAACGGAAATTCTGACTGGGCAGTTACGGCTAGACAGCTGGGGTATATCCGGCAGTTTCAGTATTAAATTGGCACACAAATTTTTCAGAAACAAGGCCCCAAAACTGCATGGGCAGGTAGAATCTGGAACTCGGCAATACTCCTAAACATGTCTGCCATATTTGGTACTACTGCATCTCTGAAAAATGCTAACATATTTTGTGATGTTTCTTCATATGCTTGGCTCTTGTTTCTTGATTGTTTTTTATCCAACTTCCTTGTATATCAATTTAATACTCTCTTTGCTTCTTAGACACTCATTTATCCAGATTCTGAAGGTGGAAAAAAGAAACTCCCGCCCTTAGGTGCAGTCTTTACTTAAAATAAGGAAAAGAGAAAAGAACAAATTGCCTGTGCAAGCATGAATTCGGGTGGGGGTATAGGAATTGGCTTTTAAATTTGTGTGATTAGGAAACTTTAGACAAGTATAACTATTCTCAGATGGTGACTGTCAATCAAATATCTTGTATACAAAGCCGATTTATTAGCTCTTTCTTGAATCAGATTTCTTGTATGTGAATCTGAAACACTATATTTCTCCCTCGGCATTTGTAGTAGTGTGTAAATTTTGCAGGCCAATTCAGGGCGGATCCAGCACCTGGCCAGCCCCCGCGGCCGCCCGTGCAGGATCCACCAGGAGCTTCAGCCTTCAGGTCGCCGTCCGCCACCCACCGAGAAGAAATGGAGAAGAAGACACGGCTGTGGGCTGCATCTGCCAAGAATGGGTTGGTTGGGCCTGAATTTTTATTTTCTTTCCTTGTCGTAGTTTGGGCCTTTTCAGTAAATGTGCCTTCCTTATTGGTCCACCGGATCATGGATGGATTTATTGTTTATAGGTTCATTACTCAGGCACGAAACCTAATCCTTGGAGACGACCAGAACCAGAAGGAACGCTGCAGTCATTTGATGAAGGGCACTCACACCTTTTTGGAAATGATAATTTTATGGTCATCAAAGATGGAAAATCCGTTCACATCTCTTTAATGAAAGAACAGGTCATTTTTATATTTTTTTTATATTTTTTTCTTGGATTTGATTTTTGTGGGTTTTGTTATTGTTAATGAATTTTTAATTTGTGCAGGTTTTGGATTTGTTTAGCAAGACCTTTACCTTCATGGGTTTTTCAATGCTTCTATTAAACTACCTGTGGATTACACATTTGCACTGCTGGTGTTGTCGATGTGTCGTTGCATTTTATGTAAGTAAATCTTGATTTAGTAATTCATTTTTTGTTCAGTTATGACTATTGAATGAAACCCCTGATTCTTAGATCTCTTCGAATTTTCTGTTGCTGAAAACTCAAAACTCTTGCTGAAATCTGGGAAAAATTCTTTATGGTGATTTCAAGTTTATAAATCATGTTAGTCTTGGATTAATAAAGGCTGAGGAAGATGTTTTCTTCCTGGTTAAAATCCATTCTCAGTGTTTAATTCTTGCTGGTTTATTTCCTTGAATCTGATCTGTTCTTCCACATCTGTTCTGCCGTTTTTTGTATCTGCTGCATTCTCTACTGGTGCATCTGTGCTGCCTGAGATCTTGTATCAATTTCAAAGATTAGAAGGCAGCCATTTAACCCAACACATAATGATACCAGTTAATTAACTAATTTATTTGACTTTAGACATCTTAATATACCATTAATTCTAAGAAACTAAGTGATAGAGACTTCAGACTTGCAATTGCATGGTGGTGAACCGTGAATGAACCGTTTCCGACTTCACTCTCCGTTTTTCCTTTATTTTTATTTTTTTTTAATTTGTGATTTATGAATTATGAAAAATGAGAATTTATTTTGTATTATTGTCTAAGACAGACTATGAGTTATGATTTTGATTCATGAATTTTGAATTGTGATTTGGGAATTTAGGTTTTTAGGAAATTAGGGATAAGTGAAAAAAATTAGTCGAGATGATGTTGAGCTCAACTAAACCGCATGTACATTATTTTTAATCAATTTTAATTGAAAAATAAATTGAATTATATTTTCGGCTATTACAATGGTCAACGGTCATCGGTATCCGCCATAGCTGAACTTTTAGGCTAGATTCGCCCTTGCAGGCTATTCAAGATTCATTCTAATTATAACCTCTGAAAGTTTTTGAACATTTTCGTGATTTAGACAAAAGGTTTTGCTTAAAATATTTCTGAAAGCTTTACAATGAAATGCGTTGAATATGCAAGAATCTTTCTCATCGCTTAATCTTCTAGCGTTCACTTGCACAATGACAGGTAAAGAGATTTCCCAGCTAGGTCAGTTTCTATGAAACAACATCAAGGTGAAGAAACCACCTCGCTTTGGTCTAAACTTATCAGCAAATTCCCAAAGGTAATTTATTTTCCCTTTAACTAGATTTTTAATTGTTTTTTTATAGAAAGAGGAGGTCTTGGTTTAGTTAGAATTGGTAACTCTTGATTTATTATTTTTGTATTCTGAATGCTGAATTTTGGTATCTACTTTAAGGAGTATTGAATTTGAAAGAGTAAATGTTTTTATTAAGGAATATTGGTGTTAGTGTTGTGGAGCTGGAATGCTATCCCTGCAGAATTAAATAAATTTTACTTTGAAAGGCACTGTGTCATTTTATTCACTAGAACACTTTAGGATAACGAGTGGGAAATCAAGAAAAGGTGGAAAGGACGAGCATTTCATATGCACACACCGAAATTATTAAGGAATTATTATAATCTACTATTATACAACAGTTCTCTCAATTTTAGTTGCAGACAAAAATATTGCAGCAAGCAAAAAGTACTATTTTTAATTCTTTACATTTGCTATAGAAGTGTTTAACAGGTTCCATGAGCGATTCAGAAGTTCGTTTAAACTCTTTGCTACGTCTGTCAATAGAATCACTAATGACAACTTCAAAGAAAACTCATATTTTCAGACAGAAGGTATGACTCTAATTTCTTAGTGTTCATGTTTTTGTGACCCTCTATTTTTTGAATGAAAAAAAATAATATATGCTTTTTCTATGTTGAATTTGGAGTATCATAGGTGAAATAAGGGCTCCAACCAATGGTATATCAAATCTCCAGTCTCCATATCAAAGGTCCATTTGGTTTCATTTCATGCTTATTCAATTTCTACTCTGTGGAAGTAGAGCTAATCTTCAAGATAGCATTTTGCAGTCTAACCTTCTCATAGATAATGAAGAAAATCTGAACCTTGCAAATTTTGGTCTAGCACGATCATTTTCAAATGACCATAATGCTAATCTTATGAATCATCAATCATGTCATTGCTTTTTTATACAGGAAAGTTATATATGTCCTCTTTTTTTGCAAAATTACTACACAAGAAACTTTTATTATATTTGATAACCATGAGTTTATATTGGCTTCCACACTTCCAGTGGCAGTCTTTGAGACTTTTTCTTTCAAACCATTGATCAATCAAGTCTCTAAAATACTTCTTCCAGCCACGAAATATAGTCCAGCTGTTGACATGTGGTCTTTTGGTAGCATATTTGCTAAACTTTTGAATGGCAAACCAAACTTTCTTGGGAAAAATGAGGTTACGACCCTACTGCAAATTTTAAATGGAAAACCAATTTTCATTCTCATAAATCAAATAGCTCAGTAGTCTTTACATGAATCCATACTTGTTGTCACCTGCTAATGTTGTTGATATGAGTGGATGTGGGTGTGTGGTATAGTATTTATTTCGTGAACTGGTTTTCGTAATTTCTTTATAAGAAGTATTTTGAATGTAATATAAAAGTAAATCCATGCCTTTAATCATTTTTAAAGTCATATAATTTGCCAGATTAAACGCATAATTGTTACTGGCAACTTATTGTCTTTTCTTCTAGCCAAGAGCCTGATTTTTCGCAAAATCTTTGTTGAATGACCAGATGGAATATGGATGCTAACTGATTCAGAAGAGGTATGATGATGTTTGTTTAGCTTTTCCTAAACATCATGACACCATTTTACTGAATTTAACACTTTCAATTACAGACCCAGCAACTTCAACACCATAAATGGGAAAGAACTTACTAAAGATACATCATTATCATTATAGAAGAAAAGGATATTAATCCTGACCGCTTTATGTTTTTGTATGTAATTTATATTGAAAAGGATTAGTCTTTCACGTTTATGTATCTTGAATGAATTCATACTTCAGAGTTTTGACAGAACAAGCATTTCAATAGAAATGAAGAAAACAAGCTCACTAAGACGAGCGATTAATAGCAAAGTGAAAAATTGGATATCTAATGCCATTGGAGGAACACAGATTGATGTTACAGTAAATGGAGTTATATAGTATAGATTAGTAGACAACACCAAACTCTCTCAAGTCACAAATATCTTAGGAACTTAGCAAAAATACATCCTTTACTTAATTGAGCTTATAGTCATGAAATCCTCCAGAAATAGAAAAAATTGTCCCTCTTTAAACAACATAATCTACTTCCTAACATCCTGATCTAACAGTTTCCTTCGTCGCCACGAGACTGAATATGGTTAACTGAGCTGTTGTTCTCAAATTTAGATACCACCTCGGGCCCACACACCCTTGTTAATTCTTCCTGTTACGGCATCAAAACTTTACTTATTACTCATTTACTCTATCTCTTGTGTTCATGTTCAGGGGGGTATTAGATCAGAAGTTAAAGACACCTTAACTAGGAAGGTCCAAACGACGGGAAACAAATAGAGCACTTGTTGTAACTTTTTTATTATTTTTTATTTATTCAATAATGATCCAACCAGCAGATTTTTTAAATGCAATTTTTCCTCAAGATTCAAGAATGATATTATATATAAAAAAGACTGCCTTTTTTTTTATATAAAAATGGTGAAACTTCTCAAGAAGTACCTTTATGGAGTCATTCTCAGACTTAATGTTTCGAACTGGAGTGCTGCGATTTTTGTTAGGTAAGATTTTATTTTTGGGGGGGTTTTGGGATTTTATTTATTTTTGGGGATTTAGGGATTTCATTTTAGCAAATGGCGAGTTATTTATTTATTTATTTATTTTTAGATTTTGATTTAAGGAGTTGTGAAACTTTCATAATCTTTTTGTAACATCAAATGACTCCAGTTTTGCCCCTCGTAGACCTTTTGCTGGTAAAGGAGATTGAAACAGAGAGGCTGAGGTAGAGGTCGTTCCGGTGGAGACTGGAAGAAAAATGGAGGTAAGGGTCGTTATGGTAGCAGACAAGATTCTCTTGATGATTTCAGTACACTTGGAACCTTCACAGTGACGAGGGAGCGCATGGATTTATTCACCGTGAAGGAACAAAACATTGTTTTAGATGTTCAAGCAATTATGAAGAATATCAGAAGAATTATGAACCAAACGATAATTTCTTGATTTTATTCTCAGCCTTCAAATTATAATATTATTTACAGTTTTTGGTACTTCTGAAGATAATGTTGTGTGCAATAATATGTAAACAAAGAAAAATATAGAACTTTTCTATTTGTAGATTTTGGATGATTTTAGCTTCCAATTTTAGGTGTTTTTTATGTCAATTTTTTGTTGCTTTAATTTTTTTCTTTATTGTTTATAGTGGAATGTTTCATTTGGGATTGAAGGGCGTTGCTTTACTACTCAAGCTTTGGCTGATCTTCCGGTCAATTATCAATGGGATGGTTGATTTGCCTTTGGCTCAAACTGGTAAATGTAGAACTGTGAACTTCTTCTATGGTTTGTATAGAAGTTGAGTGACCTATTATATTGTACCACGATTAATCAACACTGTCATTGGTTCTGTAAATGAATTTTTTACCCAGTACAATTCTTGTTTATTTAAATTGTTCCAATTTTGCTGGAATTGAAAATTTTATATGTTGCCAGTTTGATTGTATTGTTTTCATATAGCTCTCTTTCATTTTTTAGGTTACTGCAAATGTGATGCTGTTTGAAGTTGTGGTTTCCTTGCTATGATTATCATAATATTAGATGTTATATTCCAATCAAGTTAGAACAACTGTATCATTTAGAATCAATTGGATTTTTGATCTATGTGAAGTTCAAAGTGACAGTGTTTTTTAATGAATGATTTGCTTATGGACTATTGCTGTTCCATATGTAGATTACAGTGGACAGAACATGTCCTCTTATTGCTACGAAGTGATTGAGTTGCTACTTGCTAGGTTTTTATCTGCCATTTTGTCTGAATATTTCTATTTATTTGCCTTGCTATTTGTGGTGTAATTTTTGTTTGTGAGATGCTACGACCGGAAGGGGCCTAAGTAAACTTGAGAAAAACACAGAGTAGGAAACATACAGGTGATGTGCTTTTATTGAAGTGGAAGTCAAGTTCTGTTAATGTTATTTTACAAAATTTCATCTTCCCTTTGGTTGAAATTCGAGCCAATTTCTCCTAAGATATCGTATAATATTTGCATTTTTCTCATAAAGCTGAACAAGCAGTAACCATTCCAGTAGTCCAATTCAGCAAATTGTATTTTGGAATCACTTGTGAAAGGTCGAGTAGCTCAATTCAGCAAATTGAATTTTTGAAAAAACTTATCAAAGGTGGTGATTATTTTTTTGGCTAGCTGTCCATATAGCACAGCTTGTTGTAGTTCGTTCTTGTGGCTCTATAATTTTGAATATTTATTATGGTAGTTTTCTTATCTCTATTACAGATACTCATTCTCAGTAAAATATAAATGTTATGCGCTTGTGTATGTCTTCCTGTTTTTATTTTGAGTATGCAAACCAATGCAATGAGGCTTGTGCATTTTAACGTGTTGGATTTGTGATTTTCTAAAGTTTTATTATGTTGAAGACCGTTCCACTTTCCCATTTCACTCTATTCTCAACACGATGGAAGAAAATAAAATCTCAATTGATTTTTATGGGCGTGAACATTCCTGGATGTGTGTTGTCTCCCATATTTGTCTTCATAATACTGCCACCGATCACTCACAAGGTGTGCGGTAGGAAATTTTTTTATCCATTTTGTAATGAGCTTGGTCCTACATGGGATCCAATGTTTTTCGTATAAAAGGTCTATCCCACAAATGAAAATTGGGCGCTTACACAAATTGCATATTTTTCATCTTTAAGTTTCATCTTTAGTTACCAAGCAATAAATTTGTTTTCATTTTGTCTTATTCTATTAGAATACTATATACTATATAACTATAAATCTAATGCAATTTGGATATCTAACAATCACTCCACACTATTAAATAGCCAACTAAATTCAAACACGTGCATCAACTAGTAAAATACAAATAGGAACTAAATAAGGCAACTATTTAAACATGGGGAAAAAAATTCCTAATCTAAATAAGATTGTACAATTATATAGAATCAATCTCATATTTCAAACATTAATTCACGGGATTTCTACACATACACACATATACATATACATATACATACATGCATACATACATACACACACAGCTATATATACGCGCGCGTTAATGGTGGTGCTGAATCTTCTAGTATGGCAGTGATGATAATATCAAAAGATTGTCTAGATTTTTCTACTATGTCAGCAAAGCAAGCTGTGAAAATCCCAGAATTTTCTGGAATTTTTTTTTTTTTTAATTCTTGTTCTTAAAATATTGATGATGATTTCTTTAAGAAAGCATAATTAAACCAAGGTGATATAGAATAAATTGACCATAAAATACTCACGAATAAACAATTGTTAGACAAACGTTATAATCACCTAGTTAAACATTAGACTCCCTCATTGAAAAAATATTTAAAAACAATTACACGTAGACGTTATGTGCACTTATCTTTGTAACCATTAAGTTCGTTAAAAAATTTTCAAGCCACATTTTTTAGCTTTCTTGCACGTGTTGTCTTTTTCTTCATCTTCCTTCTATTTAATATAATGAAACAATTGGAATTCATTTTAATTAATTGCAAATTACAGGAACCCATAAGTGGAATTAAGTAACATAAATGATTAATGAAGATCTAAAAAATTCCTTGCGAAAAAGGGACAAACTAATATTCCACAACGTCCTCCCTCTCACAAAATAATATACCTTGAGGCACATTTGTGAGGCTTATGCCTAAGCCTCAAGGGGCCTAAATTGTTAGCCTGTTTGTCTTGCGTTTTGTGTACATTTTGTTATCAGCCTTGGCTTTTTGGGCAATTTTTTCATAATCTGGAAACTTTTACAAGCCCATTTATTTTCCTTTTCTGTCTTTACATGAAGGGGAAGGGGAAGGGGAAGGGGAAGGAGAATACACGATAGCTAGTGGAGAATGATGGCAAAGAAAGAAGAAACTAATAGTGATGAGGATGATGACATTAATGATTCCATTGAAAGATTCTATTATAGTTTTATTTCGTGATTGCTAACACTTGAGCTTATTTGATGTTTTATTAATATATTTTATTGTTGTTTGCAAGCTTGACTTCCAAATTTGATGTTTTATTACAGATTTTTATGATTTATATGAGCATATTTTACCATTTTTACTTCATTTTATATATTTACTGGTTTGTCTTGAGGCTTAAACCACTAGGTGCCTCAAAGCTTATGCCTTGCCTAAAAATGATAAAATGCCTAGATACCCGAATAAGTAGTGGTGGCAAATGAGCCGAGCGGCTCGTCGGCTCGCCCGCTCGGCTCGTACTGTTCACGCCCACGAGCCGCTCGGGCTCGTAAAAAAACGAGCCCGAGCCCGAGCCCGAGCACGAGCCGAGCGGGCTCATGGGCTCGTCACTGTTCACGAGCGGCTCGGCGAGCAGCTCGTGAGACGAGCCCACGAGCCTGGCTCGTGGGCTCGTCTAAAGGAGCCGACAGGCTCGTCTTAGACGAGCCTGGCTCGTCTAAGACGAGCCCACGAGCCGCTCGGCTCGTGGGCTTGTCTTAGACGAGCCCATGTAATAAAAAAAAATAAAATAAAATTGGGCGAAAATGGGGTAACCAGAACGGTCACTGAATCAGTGACCGTTCTAGTCACCAAGTGACCAAACGGTCACTGATTCAGTGACCGTTTGGTCACTTATTTCAAAAAAAAAAAAATTTTTTTTTTTCTACTTTTCTCCAATTCTTCTCCTATAAATACCCAACCCATTACAACATTTTTTCCCCACCAAACTTTCATTCTATACTCTCTACTCTACAATTTACAAATCATTATCAACAATTCTATAATTATATTCTACATTTTTTTACATTATTATCTTCATTTTACAACTCATTTTATACATTAGCCAGTAGTACATAATCGTCATTTCTACATTTCTACATTCTATTTCAACAATTCACAAATGGATCCACGAGCATTTGTTGAAAACTTGTTCGGTATGGAAGGTGAAACATCTGCCCAAAATCAATTTGGGAATGAATTTGCCGGTCTCAACCAACTACTAATTCCAGAAGACATTGACGATTTCGACGTTCGTGAAGCCGATCCGATTGATTTGGATGACGTTGATGTTGATCCTAGTGTTCCTATTGATTTGGAACAAGATGAAGAACCTGCACTAAATATTCCCGATGGAAGAGGGAAGAGAAAGGAAGAAGGTGCAAAATGTTGGGACCATTTCAAATTGGTTAACACTGGTCGTGTGATCGATGGACTTCCAGAAACGAAAGCAGTATGTAAATACTGTCAACAACGACTGGCATGGCAAAAAGGAATTGGAACCACTCACCTCAACCGTCATTACAAAGCATGTGCGGCCAAACATGGGCTTCTTGAACGTAGACAAACGCAACTACAATTTGGTACTAGTAGAGACGGTGCTACTACTTTGCCAATTTCTACGTGGATGTATTCGGAGGAGGAAGCACGAAAGGGAATGGTGAAGTTCGTTGCCGCGGCGGAGCTGCCACTAGCAATAGTGGACAACGAACATTTCGTAAACTACGTCAAACAATATCTTCAACCAAGGTACGTTGGGGTAAGTCGAAATACTCTTCGTTCTAATACAATTGAATATTTTCTTAATGCAAAGCGATTATTGATTGGGGATTTAGAAAAATACGGGGGTGTCATATCTTTAACTTCGGATTTATGGGAAGGGATTAATAAGAGAGGTTATATAGCCGCAAATCGCACACTATATAGACCCACTTTGGGTTATGCATAAAAAAATTATTGCTTTTAAAATAGTTGAGTATCCTCATAATGCTAACACTATATTTAATGCAATTATGTTAATAATTAAAGAATATAAATGCGAGAGTAAAATTCGTTCTTTACTTTTGACAATGCTTCGTAATAAAGTAGTTATCGATAAATTGCATAGAGTACTTCAACCCGATTTTGGTGGTTATTTATTCCATATTCGATGTTGTGCCATATTTTTAATTTAATTGTACAAGACGGTTTAAAACATGTGAAGGACGAAATTAGTCGAATTAGGAATGCACTTACGTATATCACGATTACACCTAGTAGAAAACAAGCATTTGAAGAATTTTGTGAACAAGCTGGGAACTCTAATACAACAACTTTTATTACTGACGTAGGTCATAGGTGGAATTCAACTTACTCTATTATTAAAATCATGTGAAGGTTTTGAACCGTTTATCATCGAATTTTATAACAATAGGCATATTAGAGACGACGACGATGATATCTTAAATGAATCCGATTGGAATACAGTTTTTAAAATTAAGAAATTTTTGGAAAGTTTTTATACGTCTACGAATATATTGTCTGGTGTTTATTATCCAACTAGTTGCATGGTTCTTGAACGTCTTTATATAACTGCTAGGGCTTTTAATAGATATCAAAATGACCCTGATTTTTATGCTGTTATATATGCTATGGAATTAAAATTTAGAAAATATTGGGAAGAATTACCTATGTTATTTCCTTTAGCATGCGTCATGGACCCCCGATATAATTTATCGGGTACTAAATTTATAATTGACCAAATTTCAAATGCTTTAACTTTTAATATGCATATTACTTATAGAATTTGGAACAAACGTTAACTAAAATGTATGAATTATATGCTTCAAGAATAGGTACACAAGTTACTCGTGTACCTACTCCTCCTCCCACTAATATAAATGATGACGACGCTGAAGTAATTAATTTATTAGAAAACATAGACTCAATTAGATATGATTCAACTGCATATGCATATGGTTTCTCTAGTAGTAGTAGTATGTGTTCCACTGCATGTACTCAAACTTCGAGTATACCAAATGCGTTGCCATCCGAATTAATTGATTACTTTCGTTATACTATGCCTAGTAACAAATCGCTTAAGAAAAGTTCGAAGATGTAATCGACCTCGGCGAAATAATGAACGTCGATGGCCAATTGTTTCTGCAATTGCAAAAGATCTACTAACACCTCCGGTTAGCACTGTAGCTTCGGAGTCTGCTTTTAGTGCAGGGAAGAGGGTTCTCTCTGAAATTCGAAGTCGACTAAAAGAAGATATTTTGGAAGCGTTAATGTGCGTGAAGGATTGGGAAGACGCTAATTATCGAATTCAACATAAATATGCCGAAATTGCATGTAATCAAGTAAGTGATATTTAATTTCAATACATTTATTACAAAATTTTATTTTTATACATTTATAATTTTTTAAAAAAAATTGTACACGTAAAAAGTTTTTCGTGTACAATTTTAACTCCGCCTACACGAAATTGAAGTAGCCGGTCCCAAACCCGGATAAAGGAGGAGGGTTTATCTTTTTTTTTTTTTTAAATAAATGTATATTTACTATTTTAAAAATTATAAATGTTTTGACGAGCCCCGATAAATGTTTTGAAAAATATATATTTAAAAAAAATAGAAAAAATAGACTTGTAGTACTAGTAGCGTTATTTATTTATAAAAAAAAAATTAAAAAAATGGGCGAGCCGAGCTTAAGCTCGGCTCGCCGAGCCGCTCGCTTTGGGCGAGCTCGGGCGCGAGCCGAGCTCGCCCAAACGGCAACGAGCCGAGCTCGTTCGTCAATGGGCCGAGCCGGCTCGGCTCGGCCCATTGCCACCACTACGAATAAGCCTTTTTAAACAAAGCCTCCATGTATAGCTATATGCTTTATGTTCCATTTAGCTTCAAACAATACAACCATTTGCAATTTTGTTTTGGTACAACACTAAAAGTGCGATCGCAAACATACATCTATAATACACGTTCAAGCATAATGGAAAACTTTAAGTTTGGCCATGCTAATTGTGACTTAGATGTAGAACTAGCAAGCTTGGCTATTAATGTTTTGAGCCACTTTTTTCTAGAGCTTAACTTGTTAGACAAAAGATGCATTTATTTTTTAGATTTAATATTTAACAACCCCCCCCCCCCCCCCCCCCCACACACACACACAAATGTGTAGTTCTGATTCATTTATTCATCAATGGTTTGACATTTGCACAATTTTCTTAAGTAGGTTGTAGTGCGACTTAGAACTAAAGACATTTAGATACTTTACTTAAGCTGTTAGAGAGGAGACATGTAACTTTACTCTTTAACATGTATCTGTGAGAAGAGATATTTTACATGAAGATAATAATTCTATGCTTTTCAAACATTTGTATGATATCCGTAATCATTTATTAAAAATCAATCAACATCCAATAAATAGAAGTATAGAGACTGAAACAGCATTTGTCTAAAAGTTCAAGGCTGAGCATAATCTGGCTTCTGCAGAATTCTAAAATCCTTTACAAATTTCCCAATACACTACACCAAAAAAGGCCTTTTGCAGCGGCCAAAAAACGCTGCAAAAGGCCTTTTGCAACGTTTTATCATATGTTGCAAAGTGCAGTGTTGCCAAAGAGGGAAGGGATACGGCAACGTTTAAAAAACGTTGCGAAAGAGTCTTTAGCAACGTTTTTTAAACGTTGCGAAAGTGCCTACGGCAACATTTTTTAAACGTTGCGAAAGTGTCTTTAGCAACGTCTTTTAAACATTGCGAAAGTGTCTACGGCAACGTTTTTTCAACGTTGTCGTAGACCAATTTTTTTTTTTTTTTTTTTTTTTTACAGTTATGTAATTGATCCAGAAAATTAAAAATAACACTTTGTGAACACATTTTGGAATTGCATAAAAATTGATAATTTCATTATAAATTTTTGAATCAATACAAAATTCGAATGTGATACAACATAACCTATCATTATAAATTTTTGAATCAATACTAACGGAAGAAAGGCGAAACGGCAAATTTCATCATCCCAGTTTTGCAATGAAAGCCGTTGCGTTCACCACAAGCAAAATAATAAGGCTGCCATCTCTTAAGCACAAACTCAAAACCTTCTCCTCCTCCTTGTGTGTCTTGTGCAATCTTCTTTGCTCTTCTCAAATCACAGTTTTGGAAACTCCAGAAATTCGGCAGTAGATATACACTGTGAGGAAATGTGGTGTCGTTTGGGGGATCAAACTTGAATACTACATGCAAGCAACAAATAAATATTAGTTTCTTAGATATTGGAAACAATAAGCAAACATATAGAGTTTTTAAATTTAAGAAGTAATAGAATGGGAAGCCTAATTAAGAAAACAAGAGAGCTTTTAAATTTAAAAACTTAACCCGTAACTAGGATAAATAAGGTGGATGCTAGTTGACATTAATTAGCAAACTGTTGGATTCAGCTTAAAATTTTAACTTATGAGAAAGTTTAAGCATATATCTAGTGATAAGTTGCTTGTTTCTTTGATTGCGCTTGATGTTCCTTTTTCCATTTTCATCCGAGTTTTACCTATCTTGAAAAATTGTCAGCTTATTTTCATCCTACTCATTTCGACCAGAAGATACTTATTTCCAGCTTCGATCAACAAAATAATTCTTTATTTACTTACAAGTAAACATACAAGTAAATTTTTTAAGAGTTGTTGGAACTTACCAATCCCAGCTAGCAAAGCGAAGAACAACTTCACCACCACACTATATCCCATATAGAGTTTTCTTCTCTTTGCCTGCCATTCAGAATACCAACCCAACCATCATAATTAAACTAGAAACATTATAAAGAAAATGATAAATGACTATTAAACAACAGGGTTAAAAGCCTTTCCAAAAGTGGAAACCTGAAGAAGGATCAGACTAGATCAGTGCCACCTAGCATTAAAGAATCTTCAACAGCACCATCATTGCCTGTTTCTGCTGATACAGATGATGTTCATGAGCAACTCCAAGAATCTAAAGTAGACAAGTAGTGGATACAAGTAGAAGGGCTGTAGAGAAGGAAAATCCGTCTTCTGCTATATCTACTGATGATGACAAACAACGCTCTATTGTTTCTTCAACTTTTACCTATAATGACCGCAAGGAAAATGGGATTACTGCTGGTGGTTTGGACAGGGAAGGGCCTGATGTGAAAAATACTATCAGGGGTTCTACTTGTAAGAGAAAAATGTAAAGTAATTGGTATAGGACATGTAAATATAACGTAGCTTTGACATGTATTTATAGGAGATTTCTGAAATTTTTAAAACAAGAGAAGGGATCTCTAAAATTAACATAAACCCCATAAAGGTTTCTAAAGCATACCCAATTAATTTCTACCCTGAAAATTTTCTTTATTGCATATCGAACACGTGCTTTATACATTGTGACCATATCTATCACAAATCTCTCCTGAAGGGTTTAAAAAAGATCTGCTTTACAATGCCTAAATAAATGATAAGCCTATGCTAGGCTACCAAAACTTCCAACTTAATGCCAAGAAAATCTGCAAATCCAACAGCAAAAGATAAAATGAATCCATAAGCAAACAAGATTGCTAGAGCAGAGATTGGTGGAACAAGCAAGGTATCAATAGACAAATTCACCAGTCCTGTAAGGATGTTGGCCTGCAGATAGAGTAAGACTCTTGAGTGAACCAGAACAAGATATCGACGGTCAATGAGATTAAGGAAACTTTGTCTCACCAGAAGAAAAGATCCGAGTAAATTTCGATTAAATGCTTCTTCCATAGCTAAAACTTTACCTCCAGGCACATAATCGGATAGCATCAGAATGGCTAGCAACTGAAAATCAAATTTATATAATTGCAAAACTAAACAAGTATGGATGAGCATTGAAGATGCCAAATTAAGATGAAAATTTTTAGATTACACCCACATAAAGGGAAACTGGAGCCCCGCCTTGCTGCTCCTTGATTGGGCTTTCTTCGCTGACCCAGATCCGAGTGTCTTGCCCCTGCCCGCCATTCGTATTGCATAACAAGCGAATAATGAAAACCCATTAAACCACCAGAAATCAAATGCACCAACGTGTTCTCACAGCAAAGAACACAATAAACACTCTAAGGGTTATTATCAAACACATAGTGAAGAAAACAGGAAGAAATAGCAATAGAAAATAAGGAAATATACTGACTGTAGCACTCGAGTGTGGGCGTCCAATGACCAGCAACCGGAAAAGGAAGATCGCCGTTGAGAGAAACTGACAGGAGACGGCGGGAATGAAGAAGAGAAGACGAGAGAGACGGGCGCGAAGTCTATCTAGGTTTTCCTATTTTTTGTTGGGTCTCCCAATTTGAGTGATAATTGTCATTTGGAAAAATGGAAACTCTTTGGCAACGTTTATTGGACGTTGCGAAAAACAAACTTTTTCCAGCGTTTAATAAACGTTGCAAAAATAACTTTTTGCAACGTTTATTAAACGCTGCAAAAGGCTCTATTATACGAGTTTCAGCAACGTTGAATAAACGTTGCAAAAAATAGAAATTTTCGTAACATTCAATAAACGTTGCGAAAGGCGACATTTGCAACATCCCTTTAAAATATGTTGCCAAAGCTCAATGATGTCAACAAACGGCAACATTCGCTTATTCAAATGTTGCGATAGACCCATTTTGCAACATTTAACAACCGAATGTTGCCTTTTATATGTTGCAAATGCCCTTTTTTGGTGTAGTGATAAGAACTCTAGTAATTCTACCTTAAGGGCATTTTGGTACCCGGTATTAGACTGAATTGGATAGCATAACAGATAGGATTTAGCTTCCTTTTTCTTTAAGATTGTTGAATGCTGCTGAGACCACCTTACCTGTACTTTGAGTATCTCAGAAGTAATTAGGTAGAAAGTGGTATTTTCCATAACTAAAGTACAATGTATTCTAAAGAAAGGGATACAAATTAACAACTAAACCATTTCACGAGTGATAGTGTGTGATTTTGAGATAGAAAGAATGCTTCAAAATTATTGCTGTTCACACAACATATGTTTGTATTTCCATAGAACATGATATCTTGACAAGAAGTTCATTGCTTGCATTATAATCATCGCAAAGAAAGGAGGTTTGATAAAAGGTGATAAATAATAATTAAACTTTCTTTATCCATTTTTTTCCTTAAAGTTTTATAATAACATCTAAAGAAAGATAACAATTATTATTTAAACTTTAACAATCATCACTGATTTTAATTGGAGAAATAAGCTTTACAATTCTAAAATAACCCTTCTATTGAATCCATAGTGCTATTTCATATCTTAATAACTCGATACTAACATTAATGAGAATTTTCTTGTTTGTTAATGCATTCATTTGGCTGAATTCATTCCATTTCTTTATAATTAATAGGAGACCTCCTCCGTAAAACGAGGTATCTTATGCACAGAAGAAAGTACAAAAGAGAGATGCCAGGCGTCAGTAGACCTTAAGACCCGTCTGAATGTGACATTCATACGGATGGGGATTGCTGTAGCCAACTGCTTGTGATGTAGTAGAGTGACAGATCCTTAGTTTATGAATAAACACACACATTCTTCTTCTAATGGGAAGGTAATGAAAAACATCTAAAATAATTTAGGAAAAGAAGGCCAAATAAAATTAAAGCAAGGCAATATAGGGCTAATTTACCCTAAAAATTAATCTCATGAATTGGATACTTGAGACAATTTAATTTTTACTAATTTCATTAAGTGCATGCAGATGATGCGTGCCTTTTAGCTTTTAACAATTATTTCCACAATGAAATGTTCTTTGTTGTACATAAGCATCACATGGCATTGATTCCTCTACATATATGTGGCAAAATACTTTATATCTTGAGCTTTATTGAACCATTTGCATACATGTGTTGGTAAGACACCCAAGTTTGTACGTGCTCACACGTCTATATACTATGCGACTACTACATGTTCACTGGTTACACAATGAAAAATTATATTTTATACATACACCCATGAAATAGCCTTCTTTCCTTGACAATAAATCAATTAATACATGTAAGTAATCACCATCTCATTATCAAATAAACGAATTAACGAAAGCCGCTATCGGCATCAAATACAAAGGAAATCATAGAATGGAAAGAGTCATGGTGTGGCTAGTCAGTGACTCTAGCAAAGCCCTCACAAATTACTCTTCCATTTGACATAGCCATTTACTCTTCCTTGCGTAAAGAATACTAACTAGCTTTATGGGGGAAAAGTTATCTGCCACCGTTTGGATTTTCTTCCTCTGTGAGTGCATTGCATGCATTTCCTATCTGTCTTAATTGTCTTCTTCTCAAATTTAAGCCTCTTTCTGGTGTTTTCTGCTGTCCACCCTATTTTCAGGCGGTGAGCACTGTCCTTCTCTAATGGCTGATAAACAGACAAAATCATAAAAAGAGAGAGATCCTGCATATATATGGGGGGGGGAGTAATATTATATGTACACACAGAGAAAGAGAGAGAACTGGAGAAACAGAGAAGAGAGGTCAGAGAAAAAAAATGGCAGTAGATTTAAGGCAGGTGTTGGGAGCCATACTGACATTTTCTATGTTCATAATGCTTGGGAATATGGTAAAAAAAGACCATATCGATCCATTTCTGGTAGGTTTTTTCTAAAATTTATTATTCTATATTCAACTCAATGATTGAGGCGTGGTTATATTCCACAATCTGTACAGTGTCAGTTTACTAGATCTACACACAAATACTCCACCATCTTTTAAACTGAAGCTCATAAATTAATTCTATTCAATTTATGCCTTTGATCTTATTTTCCTGATATTGTGTTTTCTTAAACAATATCGCTACTCCAGAGCTTCTGGCCAACAGTTTATGTGATAATATACTTGGTCTAAAACTGAAGAGTGTAAAGTAGAAGCCAAAATTTTTTTTTTTTTTTTTCCTTTCATTACCTGATGGATAAGATTAGTTTTAAAGTTAGTATATTTTCGGATTGAAGTAATTAGAAGAAGAAGAAGAAGAAGAATTAACTTCAACCATTTCATTACTGTTTTGATTCATTCTGATTTCTTTATAGGAAATAAAACTTCTATTTACAAATATAAGGAAATGAAAATTTATCAATTTGAATCCATTAAATGTCATTTTAATTATAAAAATGGGTTACAACAAGTTATTATGTCGTTAGAACGGAGGGAGCACAGAGGAGTGAACAAAAGATGTTCTTAACTGAAAACAGAATATGTTGCTCAAATAGGTTCAAAATTTCATATTTTTTGCAGGAACCAGTACAGCCATCTCAGAGGATCAACCAACAAAATGCAAGCAACACACAAGGGGTTAAGCTGAATGAAAATAGTTACGGTCCGTTTAAAGAACATAATGAAGTACCAAAACCATGCTGGAAAATTCCCTCATTCAGTAAGTCCTTAAATATGACGTACATCTTGCAGAAACTTTTAGTTGTAGCTGTTGCTTCATTCTTCATCTTTTCTGTTCCTTTTGCAGAAGAAAAGCAGTCCAGTGGATATGTCTTTTTTTCTTTATATAATGGCCCGGAGCACCATGCTTCACAGGTAAGCTATTTTTCCTTCACTTTTTTAATTTTGAGGTTCTGAGAAAAAAGGGGATATTATGTAATATGTATGAAACATATAAAGTGGGTTTGGACAACCTTCTATATCAGCACTGCCTGTTTACTGGGAAAAATCCTTGGCCAGCTGGACAATTAACCTGTCTCATGTGTGGGCCCTTTTTTATTAGAAAAAATTGGTCCTCTTGGGCCTGCTTGGCACAGCTAGGAATTTATTGTTACTTGAAAATCATGCTGCTTGTTTTCTTCTTTACTCTCTTTTATTTGTCTGTTTGAGTTGTGGGATAAAGGTAGTCTGTTGATGACGAAATGGGGACTTGATGCCAGACTACGAGTTTATAGCTAGATTCTCGACTGTTAGATCAAGTCCCTGATTATTATGACTGCATGAAGACATATACGTGAAACAGACAGTCCTCACCACCAATTTGCACTGAAATTCTTATTTTTATGAACAAAAATCTCTTGCTGATACAATGGATGCTAAGCCAAAAGCTTTTCAAGGAACGTAATCTGGTAATCAGGTTGATTCAGTCAGACCAATGACCTCCCCAGGCAAATTTCGAATAATGTTTAAGCAGCAAAAAGTTTCAAGTCTTCTGAATACATATTTGTTTTTAGTCATGTTGTGTGACAGAATGTACATTATTATCCACTTTTTCTTATTGTCTATCAGATTGCAAATGCTGTGGTAGTGGCTAGGCATCTTGGAGCAATACTTGTGCTTCCTGACATCAGAGGAAACAAACTAGAGGAGAAAAGGTCTGTCCTTGCACATATCAACAAGAATCTACAATTATATGTTTTTTTAGATCATTGATAGTCCAAAGAATGTCAAAGCCATCAATATTTAATCAGACTAATATCTCATATATAATGTTACAAAAACGTTAACGTCAAAAAAAGAGTCTTGTGAATATCAAAATGAATTAATATAATCAATGTTCACCGGCAATGAAATCTTAGGTTGAATCCATAACACGGTTATTGATCTCTGAATTTCGTTTCATTTGATATGCTTACTATTTGATGGAGTGCGTGTTTCACAAGCCTAGTAAATTAAAGTTATAAAGAAAACTCTTAACAAAAGATCTATCATATTTGAATCCGTTTCAGAGACTTTGGAGAAATTTATGATGTCGAGAAGTTTGTGGCAAGCCTGGATGGAGTAGTCCAAGTAGCCGAGGTTAAGCCTGCCGAAATATCAAGCGTGAAAGTCACTGCTGTGAGAGTCCCCAATAGGGTGTCCGAGGATTTCATTACTTCTACAATCGAACCCATATTTAGGACTAAAGGAAACTTGAGGCTCGCAACTTACTTCGATGTGTCATCTCTGGAAAAGTCAAAAGAAACCATGCGCTCAAATGCATACCAATGCCTGGCTTCTGGAAGTCTCAAGCTGCAATCGGATTTGACTGAATTTGTTGATTCAATGGTTGGGACACTACGGAGCATGAGCCAGAAAATGGGTGGGCGCTTTGTGGCAGTGGACTTGAGGTTTGATATGTTGGGAAAGAAGAGGTGCCATGAAAATGTTGTTTCAAGTAAACACTGTTATAATGCTGAAGAAATTGGTGAATTTCTCAAGAAGATTGGTTTTCACAAGGAAATAACGATATACTTGACTCAAACTGGATGGCATAGTGGGCTTGATGCATTGAGGGATATTTTCCCCAACACATTTACAAAGGTAATGTCTTCTCTTGTATTCTGAATCTTAGTAGAAGATATTGTAGCTTTTAATTTCATTATGTGCCCATCTGCATTTAATGCTTATCTTAGTTCGTGCTCTTCTTGTCATCCTAAATAAGCTGCTGCTTCAAATGATCCCACGTGGAGGTTTCTCTACATTTCCTGTATATCAATTGAAGAAAGATGAACTTTTTAATGTACGATCAAATTCAAATGATCCTGCTAATGGATAATTTTTAAAAAACTTCTAGAATCCATTTTAAGTAAATTGCATAACTTCTTTACTAATTAACCAGTCGTTACTTTATTTTGTGTTCTCAATTCAGTAACTTCACTGTATGCCTTTGGAATTGCAATAGGACGCAATTGTGCCTGCATATGAGAGGGCAAAATTCATGGGCGCAGAGGGTCGTGAATATGAACAATTCATCGACTTCGACATATGCTCACAAAGTGATGTCTTTGTACCAGCGTACCGCAGCCAATTCTATGCCAGTGTAACAGGGAACAGAATAGCTTCTGGCAAAACACAAATATTTGTTCCCGCGGAGAAAACTTCAGAGATAGTCAATCACTATCTTTCCCCATACATAGCCAAAAAAAGCCATTTTGCTCACTCTTGTTTCTGTTTTTAACTGAAATTTGTATCGTGTCGTCGCCATCATGTCCGATCATGAGTAATATGTTTAAACCGCTCTAGAAGTGTTGCCGATAAATTGCCCTTCCTCTTAATTGCAAATGTGATTTTTCCACCAAGTGTTCAATGAGTGCTGTATGATTTTATATTATCATGTTACTTGATAAATGTAACATATACTAACCAATAACGATTTAAAGAATTGCCAAATATTTGTGTTGGTACCTATCCAATGCATAAATTCTTGTCAAAACTTGAAAATATATCATCTGAGGTGCGGAACTCTACTGGCATTGCTCAGCTGCGTGACCATCAAGAGAAAAAATTCAGATTTGGTGCATTTTTATTAATCTGGGTTCAAGAGTTGAGGAAAACACATATGCATCAAACTTATAAGGCACATTTATCATGCTATAGGCACTAACTTTTATTTAATCGGTGTTTGGCACGAATAGCACTTGGGGTTAAATCTGGATTAAATTAATCCGGTCAGATCTTAACTCAATGGGATGAATTATATCCTTATTTTATTTAAATGTTTTAGCTATTGACATCTGAAAAAAAATAAATTAATTAAAAACTTAGTGAAAACAATAAATAATTGTTGGTTGATGAGTGAAATTAACTCATTAAACAAGTTCCTTTAAATCATAGTTTTTAGTTTGTTTTTGAGCACTTTTGAGCGTTTTGATGCGTGTGTTCGTATTGTTTTATAGTTAGACAATTTGGATGAAAACGGGGTGATTTGGAGCTTGAAATGGAGATAGGATGATCATCATGGAAGGAGATATGGCATGGAAGTGAAGGGAGATAGGAATGAAGTGGAAAAGAGTCAAAAAGAGGAGCAAAGAGACGCCCCAGAAAATCAGCAGAACACTGGGCGCCAAGGTGCCGAATCTGGGCGCCAAGAAAGGAAAAATAATGCCGGGCGCCAAGGCGCTGCTTGCCGGGTTTATTAAAAAATAGATTTTCTCAAGGAAATCCGGCCCAAACCAATTCCAAACCTTGTTATTTTCTATTGAGGATATAAATACATGGTTGAAGACCTAATTGGGGGTGCTTGGACGGCTTGAGAGAGCAAGAATAACTGAAACAAAATTCTTGAAGAATTCATTCGAAGAAGGGACGATTGACACACTCTGGGGAAGAAATCAAGCGGCCACGAAGAGTTTTTCTATACCCTTATTTTCTTTTCCATGTTTTCTATGATAAATTCCATGTTGTCAATTGTTTTTACTATGAACTAATACTTTAGATCTAGGGTTTGATGTAATCCTCTTGAAACATGTTTGATTCCTTAATATTTAAACTCTTTTGGATTTTTCTGGTTATTTATTTATGTTGTTGTGTTTAATGCATTCAATTACTTGGCCAATAGTTGAATGATTTGATGCGTGAATTTCGGCACTTGAAAGAGGGAAATTTAGGCGTGATCATATAACAACATAACCTAGGTTTCGTAGATTTTGAGAGAAAGTACGGATCTTTGATGCTTGTTTTGAATTAAGAACCACGTGCATTTTAATTTCTATATATTTAATTCGGAATAGAGATATTGGAATTAAATTGTAGAAATAAATTCTAGCCGGTACTCGAGAGATGGGATATAATTAAATTAAGGTTCTTGCCTATAAATTAAGAGAAACCTGATTGAGTTAGCAAATTTAGGTTGAAAAACATTGTCGATAGTGCGATGAAATCATTCCCTAGAATTTTATAATCTGATAACTTCGTTGAATTTTGCATTTGTTTAATCACCAATTTCAGTTTGTCATTATTAGATAAAAATCAAAACATCATTCCAATTTGCTTGTCCAAATAAAGTAGAGACTACATAATTATAGTACTCATTTGAAATCATACATCAATCCCTGTGGGTTCGACAATCTCTATTTCATCACTATATTACAAAATTTGACACAGTACACTTGCAGCATTTTCACGTTGTATAAAACGCGTGACAAGTTTTTGGCGTCGTTGCCGGGGATTGATTTGAATTCTATTGATATTATTACCAACTAGTTTCTATTTTAATTTGGAATTTTTATTTTAAGTTTCATTCATTTTTTGTTTTAAATAGCTTCTTTAATCTTGCTTTCAGCTGTTTATGCGAAGGGTAAGAAATATCAATCTATTGCCTGTTGATCCTGAACCAGAACGTACTTTTCGCTATTTAAGAGGTATACAAAGAGAGGAACGTGACACAATGGCTGAACAGCAAGCAGGCGCAACTAATGAGAATAATCAACTGAGAGCTATTCGGGACTATGTCAGGCCTATTGTTAATGAAAACTACTCCGGCATCGCACGCCCCACTATAGCAGCAAACAACTTTGAACTGAAGCCAGGATTAATACATATGGTACAGCAAAATCAATTTGGGAGAGCTGCAATAGAAGATCCAAATGCTCATTTGGGATCTTTTCTTGACATATGTGATACTGTGAAAATGAATGGAGTCACTGATGAGGCAATTAAACTTCGTCTATTCTCTTTCTCTTTAAGGGATAAGGCAAAAGCTTGGTTCAAATCAATACCGTATGGGTCAATTACAACTTGGGATACTCTAGCTCAGAAATTCCTCACTAAGTATTTTCCACCTTTCAAATCAGCTCAACTTAGAAGCGAGATTGGTCAATTTAGACAATTTGACTAAGAAGCATTTTATGAAGCTTGAGAAAGATTTAAAGACTTGCTCAGAAGATGTCCCCAACATGGCTTTCAGAGTTGGATGCGGATAGAGATATTCTACAATGGGTTAAATGGGCAGACAAGAACCATAGTGGATGCAGTTGCGGTGGCACTCTCATGGCTAAAACAGTAGAGGATGCATATTCTTTGTTGGAAGACATAGATGCAAATAGCTATCAATGGCCAAGTGAGAGATCAAGTGTGAAGAAAGTGGCTGGACTTCATGATGTGGACCCCATCACAGCGTTGCGGCTCAACTCTCATCACTCACTAATCAGATAGCTGCATTCGCCACTCAAGGAAGTCAGCAAAAATCAGATTTAGTTATGGCAGCTTCATCATCACATCAGGAGATAGAAATGGGGCATGAACAAGCCCAATATGTCAACAGCAGGAACTATAATCAGAGGGGAAATTACTCTTCAAATCACTATCATCCAAGTCTGAGGAATCATGAAAACTTATCATATGGCAATAACAGGAACACCCTCCAACCTCCACCTGGGTTCAACACTCAAAATTCTGAAGGGAAGTCATCTTTAGAGGACATCCTTGGAACATTCATTTCGGAGACTAGATCCTGATTCAACAAGGATGAGACACGTTTGGACAATATCGAAACACATGTGTCTTGATAAGTGTGGAAAAACACACTTATTCGGCACTTTTCTGTATTTAATTGGAAATGAAATTGAGTTTATTTCTTTGCATAATTGTGTATTTTTCACTTTTATAGGCGAAAACCCCGAGAAGAAGAAGAATGGCGCGAAAAGGAAAAGAAATGGACTAAAAATGGACAAAAATGTGAAGTTGGGGACTAAATTGCACAAGCCTGAAAGTTGAAGGACTTGAAGTGCAATGTATAAAGAGCCTAACTGAACTGAAGGTCAAAATTCAAGGACCAAATTGTACTAATTCAAAGTTGAGGGACCATTTTGCCACTTTTCAAAAGTTTGGGGACTTGGATGCAATTTTTCCTAGATATTTTGGAAACTTAAATGTTAAGTTATCAAAATATCTTATCCCCATCTATATAAATGAAGTGGCTGGGACGTTTTTAGAGGAAAAAAAAATAATATATTAGATTTGGTAGCTTAGTTTAGTTTAGTTTTAGTTTTTATATTTTTTTCTCTCTTTCTCTCTTCTTCTTCCTTTTTCTTTTCTCTTCCTTTTCTTTTGTGTTGATCTTGGCTTATTTTTGGAGAAGATAGATTGAGAGCAAGGAGATCAAACCTCAAGGAAAACTTGGAGATCCATTGGAAGGATTCAAACTACACTAAAAAGGGTTTTATCTTTACTTTTGAATTCCTTTATTAATTTCCAAGTTTGTAATGTATTGTATCATAAATCTCCTTTGTTACAATCTTTATAATATGAGCTAAGACTTTGTGTTGGAATTTATGAATTGAACTTAACCTAATTGTTTCATTGATTATCGATATATCACATGTTTAGTGATAAATGCAGTTGTTATCAAAATCATAGTGTATTGATTATCATGTTTAAAATGATTTCATTTTTGGTGATGCTTAGATGGAATTGTTAGGTTTTACTTCATTTTTGGTGATGCTTAAATGATAGTAATTAATATTGATGTGATTGTTGAAAAATAGTTGTATTAATTAGACCGAAATGATCAATGCCATAGGTTTGCTTGGTGTTCCAGGTGCGTCTAGGTGATGTAGAGATATACACCTACCTCATGTGATCCATTGAGCTATTTTCACAGAAACTCATGCTGTTGGCTATGTTTGTATCGACATAGAGATATACTTTACAGATACGTTGATTAGGGTTAATATGACCTCGAGAGAGGGTATTAACTATAACAGGAGAATCGGGTCTAACTATCGCATTTTGATAATATGCATCGGCACATAATTGGTTCAAGATCAATGAAACAATAGGTTAAGCGACATCGTAAATTCCAACCACACTTTTCCCTCTGAAATTTGCCAAGACACCTTTATTTTCTTATTTTGTAGACTGTTAGTTTTTATCTTATGTCTTTAAATGTGTGTATGTTCCTTTTGTCGTTAGAATTAAAATCGATTAGAGTGCATAATCCAAAGTATACATTCCTCGTGGGATCGACAATTCGGACTCTTAAGGTCCACTTTATTACTTGAACGCGACCCTTGCGCTTGCGGTACGATTTTCAACGAACAAGTTTTTGGCGCCGTTGCCGGGGAATGTTTTTACTTTGATTACCACTTTAGTTAATTTTAGTTTTAACACTTTCTTTTATTTATTTTTATCTGCTTTTGTTTTTGGTTTATTTTGGCTAACCCCCGTACTACTAATCTCTCTTATGTTTGTATTGTCTTACTGTACTTTTCAGATATTTACTTGATTCTAACTTGGTACAGTCACAAAATGTTTGCATTAGCAAATCTCTACAATGACTACAGAAATATGTTTGAAGGTCCAAGATGCGACATTTGTCAAGCGATGCATTGTACATGACTGTTTTTGTATTCGTGTATTGAGGCTTCAATGTCTAAATTTCTTCAGTTTAGATATTATTTGAAATGTCGGAAACAAGCCATAGACAATTCTGATGAAAGTTACATGCTCGCGAGAGACTGGGTATCCGATGACTGGAATGAGGACATCACATTTACTGGTGATGGTCCAACGCATTTGAATGAACGGGTACTTGCAAAATGCTTCACTGAACTTGCCAAGTTGGATGAAGAGGACATGCTTGTAGGAGATTACAAATACTGGGATGGATTCCAGAAATGGGGGTATAGTCCACTCGATGGGTTTAATAGGAAAGACTTGCCATTGCCCGTGGAGTTCGATGAAGGACCGGTCATTCAATCTGATGATGAGTCAATTGATGAGGAACTTGAAGAGAATGACATATCAATCACAAATGAATCAAGCGACAGTGTAGAAAACAATGAAGATGAGAGTACTGCGCATGCTTTTGACTTCCTTGATTGCCCTAAAGTTCAGTTTGTGATTTGGCCCGATGAAGGGATGCAAATCTTCATAGTTGAGTTTGAATCGGAGAGAATGGGAAGGTCCTATTATGTTGAAAAGGGCGATGATGAGTGTTGGCGATCGAAAGAAGAGTGGACTAAAGCCAACAGGAGGAAAATGGGCAAAGCATGCCAAGCTTTCTACAGGAGCCCATGATCCATTTGCTACAGTCGAGCTAAAAGACTATAAAAAAGCGCTTGTTGGGAGGCAACCCAACTTTTCTAACTTTTCAGCATTTTATTTACTTTTCTGCATTTGTTATGTTTTTAGTTTAATTGTCTTTTATACCCCCATTTCTGGAATCCATCTTTCTTTGTTTTTGCAACGTTGTGAGGAAAAGAGCCTAGTTCTTAATTGGGAAAAATGCCACTTTATGGTACAAGAAGGTATTGTGCTAGGCCACCACGTTTCAGCAAGAGGACTTGAAGTTGACAGGGCAAAAATTGATACAATAGCAAAATTACCACCACCCATCAATGTCAAAGGTATTCGGAGTTTTTTGGGACATGCTGGGTTTTATAAGAGATTTATTAAAGACTTCTCAAAGGTAGCTAAACCTCTATGCAATCTTTTAGAGAAGGATACTGCATTTGTGTTTGAGGAAGAGTGTTTGAAGGCGTTTGAAACAATAAATGAGAAACTAGTTACATCACCAGTAATGATAACACCAAATTGGGGTAAACCATTCGAGGTTATGTGTTATGCCAGTGACTACGCAGTTGGGGCAATGCTAGGACAAAGAAGTGAGAAGATATTCAGAGCCATTCTATCTTCAGAGCCATTCACTATGCTAGCAAAACTTTGAATGGAGCTCAACTGAATTACACAACAACTGAGAAGGAAATGGTGGCAGTAGTCTTTGCATGTGACAAATTCAGATCTTACCTTATTGGTACCAAGGCAATCATCTTCACAGATCATGCTGCAATCTGAAACCTGTTTGCAAAGAAAGATGCAAAACCCCGTTTAATCAGGTGGGTCCTGCTATTACAAGAAATTGATGTAGAGATTCAAGACAAGAAGTGCAGTGAAAACGTCGTTGCAGATCATCTCTCACGGTTGGAGAATGAAAAAGTGGTAGATAATACTCAAATTCTTGAAACTTTTCCTGATGAGCTTCTTTTGGCAGTCTCAACAAGGACTCCATGGTATGCAGACTTTGTGAATTATATAGCATGCGGAGAATTACCACCTTATTTGACTCACCATCAAAAGAAGAAATTTCTTCATGATGTCAAGTCATATATGTGGGACGATCCACTACTTTTCAAGAGATGTGCTGATAGAGTGGTCAGAAGGTGTGTCCCTATGAAGGAAACAAAATCAATCATGAAGCATTGTCACTCATCGCCATATGGAGGTCATTTGGGTCCTACACGTACTGCTTCAAAGGTACAATCTCATGCATCAACCCAAGTAGGAAAATGGGCGAGGCTACAACGATGGAGGTAAAAAAAAATTTCTTTTACAGAATTGCCGACGCCAGGGCGGCCATTTCTGGCGCCGAGGCGCTACATTCAATTAAAAAAAAATTACAGAGAGCCAGGCATCGAGGCGCCATCATTTAGGCGTGATCATAGAACAATATAACCTAGGTTTCGTAGATTTCGAGAGAAAGTACGAATCTTTGAGGTTTGTTTTGAATTAAGAACCACGTGCATTTTAATTTCTATATATTTAATTTGGAATAGAGATATTGGAATTAAATTGTAGAAATAAATTCTAGCCGACACTCGAGAGAGGGGATAGAATTAAATTAAGGTTCTTGCCTATAAATTAAGAGAAATCTGATTGAGTTAGCAAATTTAGGTTGAAAAACATTGTCGATGGTGCGATGAAATCATTCTCTAGAATTTTAAAATCTAAGAACTTCGTTGAATTTTGCATTTGTTTAATCACCAATTTCAGTTTGTCATTATTAGATAAAAATCAAAACATCATTCCAATTTGCTTGTCCAAATAAAGTAGAGACTACATAATTATAGTACTCATTAGAAATCATACATCAATCCCTGTGGGTTCGACAATCTCTATTTCATCACTATATTACAAAATTTGACACCGTACACTTGCGGCATTTTTACGTTGTATAAAACGCGTGACATTGGTAAAAGTGAAATAAAGAATTTCTTAATGTTTATAACTATTTAAAATTAAAAATGGTGTTTCGACTGTTTGAAACTCTATTAAGGCTTGCTTGAAAGATTGTTTGTTTTTTTTTTTTAATACTGATTTTGACCTTTCCAGATGGTACCATTAATAAGAGGTTGGAAAAATCAATGTTTGTTAGTTTATTTGTGCAATATTGGAAACTACCCAAAATCAATATGGTATAATTTGAGTTATATTTTTCAATTAATCAAATCGATATTTTTTGGTTTTTTACAAAATTTATTTCAATTTTACCCTTTTAAAACAATTATTTTACAAGACCAAAAATCAATTATATTTCAAAAAAAAATCTGATAAATAAAAATACAATAATTACAAATTTTACTTCTAAGAAAAAAAAATGACTTTCTAACTAAAAAAGTTACTTGCAAGTAAAAACTCACTTATAAAATAAAAATTGGGAACAATACATAAATAAGGTATTTAAGTATCACCATTTCAAAATTAAGGTTTGGGGTTTTGAATTTCAAAAATCAGGTTTTCATTAAAATTTATTTATAATTTAATTAGAGCGTGTCTGGCAATGCGTTTAAGCAATTTAACGACCGTTATGAAACAAAAAAGGACATAAACGTCTGCCAGGAAATCAGAAATTTATTCACTTTTCCCATCCATTTTACACATTTGCCCTCCTCATTACTCCCTCTTCTCCATCCACTCTCTCCCCCAAAAAAAATTTTGCCATCAACAGTGATCAGTTTCTTTGCTTCCATCCGGCCGAGAAAAATACCTTCAAGAAAACATAACCAACATCCGCACAGAGGGTCGACCATCTTCAACCAGAAGAGGCTGATTCCGATCCGCAACAACCTACCGACGTTTTTTACAGAGAAGAATTTTGAATTTTGAATCGTCCAACACATGTGCAACACCGACCTATCATCATGGATCGTCACTTCCAATCGGTAATTGATGTTTTCCAACGTTTGCTACTCATAACGTGGAGTATGGGTTTCTTTTTTTTTTTTTTTCCGGCATTCAAGTTTAAATCCGGTTCTGACTGAAATTGGTACTGATTCGGAATTGGTGGTGCAGATGGGCTCACCGGTGCGAGCCTCGCCTTCCAGCAGTCTTCCCACAAAGTCCCAAGCTTCGGCCAGGAAGAACGCCCAATGGAATCCACGCGAAAATCGAGTGTTCATTGCCGCTTGTGAGGTCAGAATACTTCACGACGGGCACCATAACGACAAGTGCTTCACGAAGCATGGATGGGATACACTCCTCCGCTTGTTCAACTCCAACTCCGGCCATGATTGGAGCAAGCGACAGCTGAAGAATCATTGGGATTCTCTTCGACGGAAACATAAGCGTTTCCAGGAGTTGCTCGACTACACCGGTGTCGAATACGTCTCTGCGACGGGTCGAATTTCTGCATCAGAGGAATGGTGGGCGCGAAAGATTAAGGTATTTTGCTCAGACACTTCTGGGTTGTCGTTTGGGTGATTTCTGCATTTGGTGTTGATGTAAGTATTCAAAAATTGTCACTGTGAACTTCCTTCGAACTCCATGTCTGCACATTTCGTTTATCGCATTAACGTGGAAACTGCAATCATGCATGTTGAAACCGAGTAAGTTTTTGCTGGTATGACTAATTTGGAAACTGTAAGTGGACTGGGAAGACATGTACCTGTAATGAGTGACCAACATTTGTCGATCAATTTTGGGATGTTGATCAGGGGGGATTCAAATCCAATTGCCATCTTAGCGTGAGATTTGAAAACCAGAAGTTGTTTATCTCAAAATAGACAGATTTGTGGGTCAATTTCTTCACCAAAACCAATCAAATTTCTGCCCTTAAACTTATGATCAGGGCATGTGTGTGATTTTTGTTGAAAACAGAGTCACTCTCTAGATTCAGTAAGAAGATTGGTGATTTGATTTCGGGCCTCAATCTGCAGCCCCTCAGCCAACATTTCAACAATCTCACAAGCCTTTTTCTTAACGGTAGGAAAAATAGTCATTCACGATGCAACTTCAACAACATAACGAAAACATAACCAATAAGAAAATCTTTGGTTGTTGAAATGAGTGTTTTTTGTATAAGAGAATGTATTCAATCCAACCAACATCTCCGTTGGTGCCAATTTTTTTGTTGGCATAGCCAAAAGGGTCGGGAGGGCGTGCTTTTTCTTTTCCGGGCTGAGGTGAAGAGAAGAATTGAATAGCCATCACGTGAAACGGTTTTCAAGTAATTGTCATGCATCGTGGATTTTCTACCATAAGTTTTTGCCATGAACCGTCATATTTCTTCATTTTCTCTTTGATTATTTTGTTAATTTGCAACAGGAAAATAAGGAGTACAAAGATTTCAAAGACAAAGACTGCAGAGAGGTATATGGTTACAAGGACTTGTTTGGGGACGCTTTCGATAACGAGAAGTATGCTGTAACACCGTCAAAGTTGTGCAAAACAGGATTTGCCATTTTCGACGACAGCGGTTACGATGACATGGAGGACTCCGTTCCGGCGGAAGAGGAGAGCAAAGCAAGGCCCAAGGACGAGGGCGTAACCATGGGATAAGACAAATGATGAGTATGGAGGAGTCTAGGCCGCACAAGTGGGGACAAGCGTAAGTCCGTCGTGAGAAGAAAAGGGGAAGAGAAAAAAAATTCCTCTTCAAATTTGTCGTACTCTGTTGACCGTGCAACCTCGGCAAGTGAGAGAGTAGCAGCGAAACTAGATAAACTGGTCGGTCCAGAGGTGCCCGATGCAAAGACATGCATTAAGGAGATGTTGGCGACGGGCAGACTGCAGAAAAAAACTGACATGTACTTTTGGACGTGCACGTTCCTATCCCTCCAGCGGAATAGGGAGACACTTGAAGCACAGGAGGACGCAGCAGAGAAAATGGACTGGCTGGAATGGAACTGGCATGAGTACAGAAAGGCCCAACCTATGTGAGGGATGCACTCGAGCACACTCCCACCCGCCGGGTTGAATCGACTGGATTGGTGGATTTCATTATTATGCATTTGCCATGTACGGAGCTTAGGTAGTCATTTTCGTGAGAACTGTTATCGTTGAGTGCGTGTTTATTATTATGTTCTCGTACTGTTTGATGGAACGTATGCTTTTATTATTATGTATTTGTACTGTTTGGAGGCATGCCAAGAATCTTGCAGCAGCTGTAGAATAGGTTTTTGGCATTTTCCCTTTTTTCATTCCTGCCATCATTTGCTGGTTGAAAGTAAAAGGCATGGAGCACCATATAAAAAGACACATGCAATCAATATATTTCCATTCTCAACAAACGTTGCTAACATAACCGCTGCAGTTTGTAATGCAATCAAACACATCGCAAAAGTAGCAATGGCACTATCAGACTTGAACTGCGTTCTCATGCAGTACGGTGATGCAGAAGTGGATGTTGGGGATGAAGAATTCGTACAAGAGCTGATGGATGACATCGTTGAGTGGTTTCGGTACTATCACATGCCAGGCGTGGATGTAGCAAGCTATTATCGTAAACAGAGGCGTCGAATTAGAAGATTTCCGTTTGCGCGAAACAGGCACATGTTCATGCTCGATGCCATGACAGATAGCCCGGAGATGTGTTATGCAGAGTTCAGGATGTATCCACGAATGTTAGTAACGTCACGCATATACGCGATGAGTTCTGAAGTCGCGCAATGACGACAAGTAGATGTATATGAACAATGGTCGGCATGTTTTTGTGCATTTTAGCGCACTTTAAAAGGCTACGTAAAAAGTTCAAACACTCTTCACCCATTCGTTGGAAACCGTTGGACACTACTATGTCAGGTTGCAAAGCCATGCTGAATTCTCTACCCGTGTTATAAGACCCGATCCGAACTACAATAACGGAGCCGAGCATCACGTTCCGGATATGAACAAGCATTCGTTATTCGGAGATTGCATCGGTGCGATTGATGGAACGCATGTTAGGGCTGTATTGCCGCGAGAGGAACGAGTAAGTTTCATCGCCAAGGGGATTCCAACACAAAATGTTCTCATTGTGTGTGATTTTAATTTGTGTTTCACATTTGTGCTTGCCGGTATGGGCTGGGACTACATGATTCACGTATTTTGGGACGTGCAATACAAAGCCCGAAATTGATTTTCCGCAACTCGGCCCGGGGAAATATTATCCGGTGGACTCCTGGGGTTCGGGACATAGACCTGGGTACATGGCTCCGTATAAGGGGTTAGATATATTGTACCATTTCCAACAGTTCTATGATGAGCGAACGGGTCGCAGACGAAACTTTCGAAATGCGCGTGAAAAATTTAACTTTAGACATTCATCATGTAGGAACGTTATCGAACGTGTCGGCCATGTGTGGAAGAATCGTTGGAAAATACCTGACGGGATACCGAGTTACAATTTCAAAGTGCATGCCTATTGTCATAGCTACAATGGGTATTCACAACTTCCTTCGACGGGCAGGAGTAGTCGACGAGGCCTTCGTAAGAGTGGAGATTGACCCCGATATGGCGGAGGTAGACCTCCCAGACGAACAAGAAGAAGTCGCTGCCGAAATTAATGCTCCGGAAATGCAACGGAACGAGTGGGATTGTTTCCGTGATTATTTGGCGCAACGGTGAAAGAAAACGTGTTGCTAGGACGACGGCGTTTTTCGCAAAATATAATTGTTGCCTGTAGTGTATGTAATGCATTTGAGAATGGAAAATGAAAAAAAAAATTGACGAGGTTCATAATTTTTTACAGCGCACGTCATTTTCTTTTATCTTTTATTTTATGTTGCATATAGGTTTGTAGGTAACAAATATTGTACATCACGTGAAACTGACAATTGGAGCCCTCAAACAAAAAAGCTGCAACAATTGCGGGATGGTCAAACACGCATGGAATTATCGGCTTTTTTCACGTCATTTGTGGGTTTTCAAAGTCAAAAAAGTTGGGCCACAATTCATTTCCTGTAACCATTTCATTCACACGGTTTTATTCTTTGAATAGTCAACAAAAGTAGGCAAGGACAATTTTGCCATTTTGGTGAATCTTTTTCTGACAGATGAGTGAAGTGTGTTCAATTTTTTCAAAGGTTAACGGTAGGAAAAATGCTTTAAATCCTCTCCAGACAGGTTCTTAATTATTTATATATTTTATTAATAAATATATGAAGGTCACGGATCTATACAATTTGGTCACAATTCAAAAATTTTAAGGTCATAATTCAAAAATTTTATAAGTCACGGTTCGTTCATCGGTTACAAATTAAAAATTTAAAAGTCACGATTTGTTCATCGATTACAAATCACAAAATTTATAAATCACGCAACTTATTTTATGGTTACAAAACATCAAATTATAAGTCATAGATTACTTTTATTGGTCAAAAATTTTGTAGATCATAAATTATTTCTAAGTCACAAATTAGAAATTTTATTTGTCACAATTTAATTCATTGGTCACAAATCAAAAAATTATAAATTACAGTTTATTTATAGGTCGGATATTTTCAAATTTATTGGTCACATTATCGAAAAATTATAGATCACAGTGGATCTGCTAGGTCACATATTTTCAAATTTATTGGTCACATTATCGAAAAATTATAGATCACAGTGGATCTGCCCCTGTCACAACACCACCACAACCACCGTTACAATAACAACAAAAAAACAACCACAACCACAACCACAACCACCTACACCAAAAAAACCACCACACCACCGTCCACCCTGCTACAACATCGACAGATCTACCTGCACCATTGCCCAGAAAAAAACCCTAAAAAACCAACAAAATCTGACTGCCTCCAACGCCACCACCACATGAACTGCCGCCTCCAATGCCACCATCATCATCAATACCTCACCATAACAACTAGCAGTAAAACCACCACCATCTCACCGCCGCTACTACATCAACCCAAAGCCACCAAAACATGGAAACTACTACCACCCATCCAATAATTTTAAAAAAAAAAAAAAAAAAGCACCATGACCGCGATCTGCGTTATTGCAGCAACGATCTATGCGATCACCACCGCGATTTGTGTCGCTGCAATTGCAGTCTGTAGAACCTCCGGTGGTGTTCACAGTGAAGGAATGGCCTTACCCGATATATGCACAACTTTCGATGATCTGGACCGCTACAAGCACGATTGCAGCAAGAAATGACTCACCGACAACGCTCATAGCTAAGATGGCGAGGTGGTACCGGTGGTGGTGGTGACGGCGGCGCGGTGGTGGCGATGTGGATAGAGAGAGAGAGGAGAGAAAATGGGACGTCGGGGAGAGAGAGAGAGAGAATGAGGGTTTGTGGTGGATGAGATATGGTGTGTATATGAATTAATTTATAATATTATTATTAATATTAATATATTGATTTATAATAAACATTAAACAAAAAATTATAACCCGATTTTAGAAAAATTAAACTTAAAATCTGATTAATGAAGTGTAAATTTTAAAAACAGAGCTAGGTGTAATTTCCTCATAAAAATTTCACTTTCATGTAAAAAATTGCTTATAAAGTAAAAATACTATTAATATGTCAAAAATCCAAGTATGAAATGTCAGAAGTTATAAGTAAAAAAATTCATTTATGTGTAAAAAATTACTTATAAATACAAACTTAACTTATAATTACAAAATTTATGTACAAGTGAAAAAAAATTATATAAAATTTAAAATTTAGATATTTTAATTTTAATTTAAAATGTATTGTATATATAAAAAATTACTTATATGTAAAATATCACTTATGAGTAAAATGAATTAATACAAAAAATTAAAAATCTCACTAAGTGACATACATATTTACTCAATATTGTTTACACATTCATTCATTTTTTACATATGTACATATATATAATTTTTTTTATATAAAAAAACTTTTAGTCGTTGGATAAAACCCCCCAAGCATGCCCTTCGCAAATTTTTATGCTTAGCAAAATATACACAAAGTCCAACCCATCTAAAAACTCACGAGGTGAATGGGTTAATTACCCGATTGATCATTGAATCTTGCGTAATATTTTCAAGGGGTCACTGAACTTTAAAAAATTTCCTCGTTAGTCATTGAATTTTGCAAAATGTAATCTCATTTATTACTAACTCAATGGACAATTAAAAATTTGACGAATTTTCTGATGTGGCTAACGAAATTGCATATGTGGCAATCTATTTTCCACTTAGCGTTCACGTCATTAGCAATTTAAAAAGTGAGTAATGGAAAGGATAACACATTTCAAAGTTCAGAGATTAACAGAGTAGTTTTTTAAAGTTCAGGGACTAGGTGGAAATTTTACGCAAAGTTCAGTGATGATTTAAGTAATCAACCCCATTTTTTTTAATCAATCTTTATGTTTTTTTAGTTTTTTTTTTTTTTTGGTAATCATACCCCATAGTTTTATTATCTCTAGTATCGTCAGAGTACATTAATCACTTAATAGTACTCAACTTTGAAATTCATATACATCTTCTACTAACAATTTAATAGATTTTTTTTTTTTTTATCCAGATGTGTCTTAATGAAAAGAAGATAGAAGTTGAAGTAGATTATGGAACTCTCTCACGCCACTACATAGTTCACCAAAAAGGAGGTGAAACCAGCACAAATAACATTGCTTCAATCTTTGCTTGCACTTGGAAGCTCACACACAAGTAATTGAATTTTATTTTGAGTCTAACAATTTGCTATAATTAAATGCATTATTTTTAAATATCATTTGTTTCCTTTAACCACGAATCGGCAAAAATAATTAACAAGCAGACAAAATATTTAGGGTAAAATTGGATGACAATACGAAGCTCTTAAATTTCACTGAGAAACTAGAAGTAACTTTTATTAGTGTAGTGGAGTCTGAAAAGATGACTAAGTATCTTGCCCTTATTATCTATGAATCCTGGACATTGCGTTGTTTTCTGCGTCTATAGTTCTTAAGTTGTCGTACTTTTTTTGGTGATCAAGTGGGAGAAAGTATCTCGTTCCACTCATCATTATGTGTTCTTTTATAATATTACAGGCTTGGTCGAGATAAGTATTTAAACATAGTTCATCAGTATTGTGGCATATGAGATAAAAGCAAAACTTAAATAGCGTACGTGAATATTTGTGTCAAGATTTGCAAATCTATGTAACCCATAAAAATAGCGGTCAATTACTTAAATTATCACTCAACTTTGCGTAAAGTTTCCAACAGATCATTGAACTTTTAAAAATTATGACGTTAATCATTGAACTTTGTAATTTATTATCTCATCCATCACTCTATTTTTAAAATTGCTAATGACATGAAAGTGAAAAATAGATTGTCACGTACGCAATTCTGTTAGTCGCATCAGTAAATTCGCCAATCTTTTAACTATTCATTAAATGAGTGATGAATGAAATTATATTTTGTAAAATTCAATAACCAAATGAAAAAACGTTTGAAGTTCATTAAACGAATGATGAATGAAATTATATTTTGTAAAGTCAGTGACCAAATGTAAAAACGTTTGAAGTTCGGTGCCCGCAGAACCTCACGTAAAGTAGAGTGACTCGGGTAATTGACCCCCCTCCACCACTTCCAACAAATACAAAAACACCCACATAATCAGCTAATCAAGAAACCCTAAACTGTGCTCAATTCGAGAACGATGCCTTCAGTAATTCTTTCGAGTTTCTCATAATCCCTTGAAACTGATGCAAGTATTTTGCTCAAACAGAAACAACCAAGAAGTGGGCAAATTTTTTTACGCTAAAGCTCGAAAATTTGTCCAACAGTTCACTCCGTAAATCGCAGTAGTAGAAGCGAGATCTTCAACAAGATTTATACTCTCTTGAGCTTGATCAAGTATTATATAGAGGCTGTCCTCCTGTGGTACAGTACACACACTTCTAATTGAACTTCTAAGTATGGACCCTAATTTTTTTTAAATTATTTATGCATTATGCGACTAGGTTTTTTTTATATGCATATGTGTAATAGATCTGTACTTGCATACATTATCCATTCGTTTTATTTAAGAAGCAAAATTAGAATTATTTTTTTACTTCGTAAAAGAATTTTAGAACCCAAATAATTTGAATTTTACCCTTTAAATGTAAATAGGGAATATGTTCATTCAATTATGGAAATTGTTTGAGCTAGAAGCAACATTTTTATGTTAAATCAAGGTGCAATTGCAGAAGCACGTGTTTCTGGCATTTTATATAGCACCTAATGTTTCAGATTTATGTGGGAAATTCTACAACAAGCCGTGTTTATGTGATCTCAACGAATTGCAACGTGATTAGTTACAAGCAAAACAACCCCAAGGATAGTGAAGCACCAATCCAATTACCATTTTTTTAAGGATCACGAAATTTTCAAATTTGCAGTCCACTTGGGGAAATTATTCTGACTTATTTTGTATCAGTGTCTCCGATGCTTGTAACTGTAGTAAGATTGTTTTTATGTTTTTAGTAACCAAAGAGGTACAAATAGTAATTTCTCTAATTCCTACTTTCCAGTGAAAAAAAAAATATGCATGACTTTGAGGAGAAAAGATGGCAAAAAGTATATGTATGGGGGTATTACGTGTAAAAGTAACAATATGAGAAGGTATATGAGTGAGCCTTTATTTTCAAGGTGGCTAAGGGAAATATTGATGAAAATGGAAAATGATCCACTGCATGTCAATTTATAATTGTTGAAGCAGGATTTGAAGATACTGACATCATTTTGTGATAGGAATTGTTATTTTATGCCAAAAAATATAAAATGTTCTTTTTGTAATGCATGTTGAAAGAAACAATTTGTCATTTAGAAGTTTTAACATTTCCTCACTGTCCATTCATATAGTAAATACTAATACCCCATGTTATAGTAAGCAAATATTGTGTTACTCTTCATGGATAGCAAAGTCGGGCAAAATACCTATATTTCGTTCAAAGTATACTATGTTAGTCCATGTACGTTCGGCTTAAGAAATGATTTTGTATTGTTCTCTCTTTCTACCCATTAATGCCCGAGCTTGCATAACCATCTTCAATATCTATTTTTAGGTTTGGAAGATCCAAGATCCCTTGACTTTTGGGTTTTTTTATCTTCTTGATTTCAATTCTTTATTTTTTATTCAATGTTATAATAAAACTTCGCTTTTGCTTTTCATCGATCTTTTTATTTTGATTTTCATTACTGTTTTAAATTCTGATCCAATTTAAAACAAGTTATTTGCTTAAACTCTTGCTTTAATATTTTTTTCATTCATCCCCATCCAATCCATAAATATTTTGGGGGATATTGGTGGATACGTTTCTGCAATCATATGATAAAAATATTTTTTAGTTAATCATTTGATGATTATTAGAAACAATGAGTGTTTTGATTACTGTTGGAATCAATTATGATCCTGGCTTTAATATCAACTTTTTGTCTAAGGTCAAAATTTATGATTTTTCAATCCAGATATTTTTGATCCGGAGCTTTTTCCATGTATTGAATTTTCCCCTCTCTTTGATCATTATTGATAGGGATACTGCTCAACATATTAAACAAGTATCTTTACATAAGTTGTTATTATAAGAAATCTCTTGGTTCTTATTTCCTTTTAGAAATAATTGTATCCTATTTATTTTCATAATTAATAAATCCCTATAATAACATATCATGTTTATAGTATTTCTGAAAAAAAATTCTTATGATGCGCTAATGAATAGAATTTGAAAATATTTTGTTATTGGTAAATAATTAATTGGCCTTTTTAATTGGAACAGTAATGAGAAGCATTTGAAAGTAATCTAAGAGAAGAAAGTCAAATAAAATTAAAGCAAGGCAATGTAGAGCTAATTGATCAAAAAAAGTAAACCCATGAATTGGATAATTGTTAGACAAATAATTTTTACTGAGTCCATTAAGAACATGTAGATGCTGTGTGCCCTTGGGTTACCTTCCTTGACACCTTCGCGTTTATTGGCCGTTCACCAACGAAATCCTTCTCGGCAAAGTCCTTACGCTTCCTGTACTTACTAGCCACTCCACACACCCACACATATTTGTTCACAGAAGCCTACATATTGTGTCATCAATCTTGTTAAGAGAAGTAGCTTACATTTATTATTTTTATATTTATGAAATGTGGGACTGTTTACTCGTCTTAGAATCTAAGTGCTCATTCGAACTTTAAATGATAGAATTGCTCATTTGAGGTCAATATTTACATCCATACACCTTGATAGATACTTTTATTTTGCTCATTTGAGATTTTATGTTTACACTACAAGAATGATATCTGAACTTAATTTCCAGCTACACTGATTACTGTGCAATTTTTGAGCCAGTTGGGTGCATATAGTTCGACTAAATGTAGAAACTAGGATTTTATGACATGGCGGGATGTAGTTTTGATGGCAGCTTAGCTTTTTAATTCCAAATTTCATTTTCTTTGTATTATATATTGATTTGAATAAACTGGCCGATTTTAATTTTGCTGGAGAAGGTAAATTTTTCAAGTATTTTCTGCAGGACACTTCTTCCAAGCGCCTCTGTAATACATGAATGTTTAATGTTTAAGTACTGTTGGGCATCGAATTGCACAGGCTTTGAAGGATGGGATGAGGAAGATAGTAGAGTTGGCTACAAAGTTGAGCTTAAATAATAGGATGGGCAGATGGTCATACATGGAAACCCTGCCTATGTCAGCCTGTGAGGCCAGCTTGAAGCGGCTAGATATCGATTGCGTTGATTTTTATTACCAGCACCGCATTGAGAAACGTGTGCCAATCGAAGTCACAGTTAGACATTCTTCTTTGCATTTATATATTGTGCGATTCTATCTTTGAAATACTGAAACCATTGCCATTATGGATATCAAACCTATATAAATTCATTCAAATTAGATCTTCTAAATGAGATTTCAGCCAAAGAAAGATTGGATTACAAGACAAGTTATTATGCGATCAGAACCAAGGGAGTACAAAGAAGGAAAGAAAAGATTTGAAATGCCTTCTTTTCTTCCTTTCTTTTGTTTCTAATCACGTGTGTTATTTTGAAGTTTTAATTATACTTGTTTTCAAAGGGCTACAGAGATTTTGCCCAAGTTATCTGTAAACGTGTGCTTTGATGTAGTGTTCTTGACAAAGAATTACAATTCTGTAGCAAAGTCCCCATGAAATATGTATTATTATCATTTATGTGATAAAACCCCGTATGTGTGTTATTGGATATGAATCACTTGAAAAACTGGGTTTCTGAAAAAACATTTGCAAAAACTAAGTATTGTTTATCTAAGCTATAGGATGGCTAGTCCTGCATTGTAGTGGCTTTTATTTCTGTACTCACATTTTAACTTTCTATATTGAGATTCTGATCATAGACTGAAATGATCTCTAAAAAACTTGATGCGCAGCTAGTAAATGTCCTAAACTGAAAATAGAATTTCAAAATAAGCTCAAAGATTCATATTTTTTACAGGAAACTATCCAGGCACTGCAGAGCACCCACCAGTACAATGCAAGCAAGGAACAAGAGTTTATACTGACTGAAATTAGTTTTGGTCAGTGGAAAGACCAAAATGAAGTATGGAAATCTTGCTGGAGAGTTCCCTCATTAGGTAAGTCTTTAAATATGACTTGCATTTAGCGTGAGTTGTAGCTGCTGCTTCAATCTTCATTATTTTTGTTTCTGTTGTAGAAGGGAAGTCGTTTGGTGGATATGTCTTTTTTTCATTGAGTAATGGCACGGAGTATCATGATCCACAGGTATGCTACTTTTCCAATATTCTTTGAGGTATATACTGAGAGAAAAGGGAGCCTTGAGGTATGAATGTATGAGAGGTATGAAGTAGGTTTGGTCCACCTTCCTAACCTGCACAGTCCATCAGCCAGGAAAATCCTCTGCCTGCTGCGCAATGCATCTCTAGACTGTTACTCGCTTTGGACTTTTATTAAAAACATTGGTCCAAAAGGGCCAGACTGGCACTGCAAGGCATATGTTATAAGTAGAAAACCCTGCTTCTCGATACCGTTACTCGTGTTGGCAGTCTATTGAAATAATTGGTCCACATGGGTCAGCCTGGCATAGCTAGGCATATGTTATCAGTAGAAAACCATGCTTGTAGCTCTCTCTCTCTCTCTCTGATTTGTTCGTTTGACTGGTGGGACAATGGTAAGCTGTTGAGGAGTACATGGGGACTTGACGCCAGTATACGAGTTTATAGCTTCTTGACCTTTAGACCTAGCCCCTGATTATCGTGACTGTATCAAGGCATCTATGAGAAACAGTCATACATACTACCAATTTGATTAGTGGCTTATTCGAATAAAAATTTCATGATGATAAAAGGGATTGGCAGCTTAAATTCAAAGATTTTAAGCAGCAAATATTTCAGCTCTACTAAAGGCGCATTCAGACTCACTTCATAGCCAGAATCCTACATTCTTGAGCTGGATTGCTTTTAGCCATGTTGACACTTTCTTATTTGCTGTCAGATTGTTGTGGGAGTGGCTAGGCATCTTGGAGCAACACTTGTGCTTCCTGACATCAGAGGAACCAAACTTAAGAAAAAAGGTGAGTCCTTGCACATATCAACAAGAATCTATAGTTACATTTTCCTTTAGATTGTTGATGGTCCAAAGAAAATGTCAAACCCATCTATTCTTTAATTAGACCAATATCTCAGATATAATGCTACAAAATCTTTAACATCAAAAGATGAGTCCTGTGAAATCAAAAACGAAAAACAAAAGAATTAATAAAAGCAATCTTCCCTGGCAATGAAATCTTTGGTTAGCTCCATAACGTGGTTATTATTCTCTGAAGTTTGTTTCATACGAGATGCTTACTATTTGATTGAAGTGCTTGTTTCATAAGCCTAGAAAAGAAAGTTGTAAAGAAAACTTTAACAAAATTTCTGTCATACGTGAATCACTTTCAGAGATTTTGGAGAAATTTATGATGTCAAGAAGTTTGTAGCGAATGCAGTAGTCCAAGTAGCCAGGGTTCAGCCAACTAAAATATCAAGCATGAAATTCACTGCTGTGAGAGAACCCATATTTAGGACTAAAAGAAACTTGAGGCTCGCAACTTACTTCGATTCCTTATCCGTGGCAAAGTTAAAAGAAACCATCCAATCAAATGGATGGATATCAGTGTCTGGCCACATTTGGAAGTCTCAAGCTGCAAGCAGAGCTACGGGAATTGTTCGGTTCGATGGTTGGGACACTACAAAGTATGGGCTAAACAACATGTAGGCGCTTTGTAGCAGTGGATTTGAGGTTTGATATGCTGGGAAAGAAGAGGTGACACGAATATGTTGATTCAAGTATATGTTGTCATAATGCTAAAGAAATTGGTGAATTTCTCAAGAAGATTGGTTTTCACAAAGAAACGACAATATACTTGACTCAAACTGGATGGTGTAGTAGGCTCGATGAATTGAAGAATATTTTCCCCAACACATTTACAAAGGTAATGCATGAACTTATTTGTGTTTCGAATTTCAGTTGAAGGAATTATAGCTTTCAATTTAATTTGTAAACTCACGAAGGAATTACAGCTTTTAATTTCATTTGTAAACTCATGTGCATAGCATGCTCAGTTCATGCTCTTCTTGCCGTTAAATAAGATGATGTTTCAAATGATCCCATGCGGATTTTTCGACATAAGCTGCTCATTCTCTAAATATATCAATCTAGAAATGGTAAATTTTTATGTATAATGGATAATTATTGAAAACATGCAGAACCCATCTAATTTAATTCCATAACTCGTTTACTGATAACCCTGGCATTCTTGTTACTTTATTTTGTGTTCTTGGTTGTGAACCTCTCCGCATACAATTGAAATTGTAATAGATTGTGCCTGCTGATTCTATGCCAGTTGTTCATAACTTCATCATTTGCTCCTAAAGTGATGTCTTTATACCAGCATATCACAGTCGATTCTATACAAGTGTTGCAGGGAGCAGAATAGCTTCTGGCAAAATGCACATATTTGTTCCAGCTGAAAAAACTTCAAAGATGGCTAGTGACTATCTTTCCCCATACATAACTCGGAAAACCGTATTGCACATTCTTGTGTTTGTTAAAGAGCTTAAATATGTATTGTGCAGTGACAGTCTAATGCTAACTACTGATAGACTTTAAAGAATTGCCTAATGTTGGTTACAGAAAATGACCCAATTTCTACAACATCTTAACAATTTACATGTATGTCCATCGTCCTCTTCCCATTCAAATTTGAGTATGCAAGGCCCACAAGAAAAGGAAGAAAAAGCTAGTCGGTATTTATCCAATCCATAAATCCATGTCAAAACTTCTAATTATATCATCCACGGGTGAACTCTTTCGTCATTTTTCAACTGCATGATCATCAAGAAGAAAATTCTTGGCTTTTCTCATTTGGATTTGTTCATGTTCAAGACTCGGAATAATTTGAACCTACTATCAGTTCAAAGGCTTAGTGAGTAGTGTACGTGAGTTAATTTTTTCATTGGTCATTTAACTTTAATTTGTTTATCCATTGTCACTGAACGAATAAAAGTGATTTTTATCCATCACCTGAATTCTGTTGAAGATGTGGATGTGATTAATGCCCATACTTTATACAATGAATAAATCACACTTTCAAACTATTAATCGTGTTACTGAAGGGTCATTGAACTTCAAATATTTCTCTATGACCACTGAACTTTTAAACTTGTTCGAGATTCACTTGTAATTGTATAAAGATGCACACAAATGGTATGGAATGGCCACCAAGATATTGGAGAAAGTCTTGCTTTTCAACAAATTCTAAATGTGACATTCTTCTTAACAATCATCTTGTGAAGTTGAAGGTATCTCCTTTTGTATAAAAAAAGAAAGTTATTACTAGATTCGGTGCATGACTTCCCATGTGATACTTCTTTAAATTGACCTTCTAAACCACACTTCATGCCATGGCTACATGACCAATTCTCTTCACTTTTGATTGACCGACAAGGATCTTACTTTTCGTATGTTCTCATTCAGTTCCTTTGTTTCCTTCGCCTCTCGTATAAAAAAGAAAGTTATTACTAACCTTAGTTAGTGCATAACTTCTCATATGATGCTTCTTATTGTGACCTTCTCAACCACAAATATTGCATGTCATGTTACTTTGAATTTAGTACTTTATTTGGGTGTGTGAGTTATAAAGTTTTCAAGTCATAATTGTCCATTGATGTGATTTATAACGTTTTCATAAAGTATGAAGATAATTTTCCACTTTATAGTAATTATGGAGATAGTTAACACAATCATTTCTTTAGTAAAAAAATACATTGAATAACATGTGCTATACATCGTGATTTAAATTGATACCAATATTGTAAGAATTGAATTTTTGTGTCCTACAAAATTATCTTATTAAAATATTCACATAAATGGTTGAGAAGAATGTCACGTTCGAATTTGTTGAAAAGTGGCATTTCGTTAACCATCTGTATTCATTTATATGCAATATACAAGTTGATCCTGACAGCAATTTTAAAAAATTCAGTAACCATGGAAAAATAGTTTGCAAGTTCAAACATGTGAAAAAGTTGAGGACCATATGGAGAACATAGTTTGTTTAGTTGGACAAAGTTAATGGCATTAATATGCAACGTAGAATTTCCTTTCGCCATGCCAGCAACTTCTTTAACGGAGTTCACTTTAATAATGTATAGATTTCACTTTTGAAAAATTTAGTGACCATTAGAAATAGGGGTGTCCAAAAGTCCTGAACCGAACCTGAACCGAATTGAGCGGTTCTTCATAAATTAAATACCCGAACGGGTACCCGAATCGAGAACCGATGGATTTGGATTGGGTCTCGGGTCTAGACCAAGAACCAAATAAGAACCAAAACTTCTTTAACGGAGATCACTTTAATGATGGATAGATTTCACTTTTAAAAAATTTAGCGACCATTAGAAAACAAATTGAAGTTCAATGACATTCTAGTAATGCAAACAAAAGTCAATGAACAATGAAATAATTCACCCGTTTTTGCGCTTCTTTTAAAGTAAGTAATCAAATTCACAAATTGTGTGCTTGTTTATTACGTGTTGTATATATTAGTAAAACACGTATATATACGTCGCTATATTTAACTTCTCTTTAACTTTTACAAAATAGAATTATAATAACATCGAACAACAATTGGTTTTCGTACAAATTATATAATATTTATAGGTTTGCATGGCAAATCTTTTGATAAAAAATTTAATAAATTTTGATAAAAGTTTAACAAAATATGTGATTGAAAAATTGATAAGAGTTGTTGGGTTTTATGAAAGATGTGATTAAAATTAAAATTTGACCAGTTGATAACATTTTATCAAACGAGAAATACAATAACATGTTATGCACTAAAGATGGTCAAAAGAATGGAAGCATATATTTAGAAATTGTAGAGAAATAAAAATGTTTAGAATAATGCATAAATTTCATAAATCAAATATTTCATTTATGCCTTGAAAATTGAATGAAAAACCAAATCCAACCCACAAAATGTAGATGGATGTTTTCATCTACGTCTCTCGTGTCAAAGCAAAGCACAACTAATTCTTCAATTTCTCGATAGGTAAGTCGAATGAATATGAACGAATCTTGGAATTGAATAGTCATACATCAAATATGAATAGAATATATAAATAACCTCAAACCCTTCATCATAATATAAATATATATATCCTCTACGAAGATGAAAATTATTAAGGGGACACAAACAATCCAAAGCTATTTACATAATCAACCAAGAAGTCAGCATATAATTAACTTAGAATCGTGTTTAAATAACTTAATTTTTGTACTTATAAATAAAAATTTACTTATCTTAATAAAAACAATTTAACTTTATTTGTAATCTTAACCAATAAAACTATCATTTATCTAAAAACTTTTATGCTCGTAAGTAATAATTTTAGCCAAAAGTCCAATCCATCAGAGAAAACATAGTAAGAATCTCCATGGCTGCTATGATCACGACGCAGAAGCTCACCCAGTTCCCAGAAATTCTAAAACACCCTCGTATTCATTTCATCGAGAAACCCAAAAACTGGGTTCAATTCAACAACAATAATTTCAGTAAATCTTTTCAAGTAATCTCATCATCCCTTGTAACTGATTCAAATGTTTGTTCACGCTCAAAGAACTCAGAAGTTGGCGAGAAGTTTTATGGTAAAGCTCGAAATTTGGTCCAAGAGTTCAATCCCAAAATCCCAGTAGAAGAAGCGTGGACCCCACCAAGCTCCTGGTACACAGACCCTGACTTCTACTCTCTTGAGCTTGATCAAGTATTCTACAGAGGCTGGCATCCTGTTGGTACACTTCACATACTTCTTTTTTCTTTGCGATAAAATGAAAAATTAAGAAATTTGAGAAGACTTCTAATCTTGGCTATGTATGTCTACGCGTCTCTATGTGTTTACGTGTATCCGCTATTTTCTTTGTCCAAGAAATTGAGAACCCAAATAAATATTTTAACCATCAAGTGTAAAGAGAGAACGTGTTCTTCCATGGTTGAAATTGTCCGTGCTGGAACAGTATTTATTCCAAATTGCAGGAGTATGTGGTTTCAACAGTTTTGTATAGTACCTAATGTTTCACAGTTTATGTGGAAAAATCTGCTACAGCCCGTATGTATGTGATCCCAATCAATCCCAATGCGATTACTTATGAGCGAAACAATCACAACAATAGTGAAGCACCACTCTGCTTATCATCCTTTAGGATCACAAAGACATGTCAAATTTGCAGTCTAGTTTTGGGAAAATTAAGCTGATTTGATTTTTTTCGATGTCTCTGATGCTTACCATTTTTCGTTAAATTGTATGTGTCAGGATACACTGAACAGATTAAAGAGCCTGGGCAATTTTTCTCTGGCAGGTAACTGTAGTAAGACTTTAAGAGTGTTTTTATGCTTGTAGTAGCCAAAGAGGTATGATTGTAATTTTTCCAATTCTTACTCTTCCGTGTAATTCACATGAGAAATGCATGTGACAATTGGAGAGAAGAGGAGATATAGAGGTATATGTATGGGTGTATTGCTTGTAAAAATAACGACGACAAAGGTGTGTGAATGAACTTTTTTTTAAGGTGGCTAATTAGTTACTGCAGCAGATTGGGGAATATCGAATATGTGGTGTGTCGGGATGAAAGTGGCACATTACGTGCATTTCACAACGTGTGTCGCCATCATGCATCCCTTCTTGCCTCTGGAACTGGGAATAAATCATGTTTTGTCTGCCCATATCATGTGAGTTGTTAATTGCTTAAAGCAGATCTAGAGGATTGTGCATGTATTAAGCTCACACTTCATATGGAATTCAATATTTTTAGATGCATTTTATTTTCACTTTGTGATCAGTTACTCGTCATGCTCTTTAAGGTCTTCGCCTCTCTTTCATATCTCATAGTATCTTTTGTATCTCATAGCATATAGGAATTACAGATAGCAACTTAAAGATTACAAAGTTGGCAGAACTTAGCGAACTGCAAAACAGAAATTAATAAGAGGTTTGAGTTTAACACCATAAATAATGATCAGCTGCATGTCAGTTTAATATTCTTGGAACATGATTTGAAGTCTAAATGATACTGACATCCATTTCTTATGGTAATTCTTATATTTATGACTGGAAAGAATACGTTCTTAAATATGAATAATGCATGTTAAAGGAAATAATGTGTCAATGGGGAAACGTTCACTATTTACTCATTCTTTCATATGCTAATAATACCCCATGTCATATTGAGCATAGACCGCTCTAAATTCGCCCAAAAATGCATTTAATTTAATGATTTCTTGCCACATCAAGGAGCACTGAAAATCCGGTGGAGCAGTCATATCAAAGTTCATATTTTAGACATCTATAAGATACTAAAACTTTTTAAAGTTTCAAACCCTAATCGATGAATGTAAATGTTTTCGTTGTTTTTTCACCCTTATAGGGATGGACTTATGGGTTGGATGGAGCACTTTTGAAAGCAACAAGAATAACTGGAATCAAGAACTTCAAAGTGAATGTATGCAACAACCTCGTCTATTTCATTGCTATTCGTATTCTGCAGTTTTCTTATGGATTGGTAATTTACTAATTTTGGCTTTTTAATGTGATCATATGAAAGGCAGGAAATGGGACTTGTTCCCATTAGAGTTGCCATTTGGGGGCCGTTTGTGTTACTTAATTTTGAAGGAGGTTTTCCTAAAGAAGATTTTGATACCAATGTTGTGGGAAATGAATGGCTGGGTACTCCAGCAGATCTATTGAGTGCAACTGGTGTTGATGATTCACTGGATTATGTTTGTCGACGTGAATATACAATTGAATGTAACTGGAAGGTTTGACTCTCATCATATTCTTTGTCAAACTAGTCCATATCCTAGTTCATCTTATCTCTTCTGTTTCTTATTCAAAATAAGATTGGGCTCCTCTAATTTTCGTTCAATAAATCTTATTATCAATTTTAACTGGCTAAAAAGATAGTTTTCACTACTTTTATATCCAATGGTGCAAAATTAAAATACAAGATCATGGATCAATCAGGATTGATAGGATTTTTTTCTGAAGGTATTCTGCGACAACTACTTAGATGGAGGTTATCATGTGCCATATGCACATAAAGGTCTTGCATCTGGTCTCAATCTAGAGTCATATTCCATCAAGGTATGCCCGCTTCTTAAACTAACTTTCCCAGTGTTTATGGATATTTTTCTTCATTTTTGCTTGGAGATGTATTTACATTATTTTGTAGTGCTACTAGAAGTCATAGCTTATTAGCATGTTTGGTAAGAAGGAATGGTTAGCATTGGACAGTATTAAGGAAGAAAAATAATGTCCACTGTCTTCTAGTTGCATACCATACACTAGTTTATGCATCCATGCTTCCACATATATGATTCAAATTGTTTACTGTCAACTTTCTTTTATATAATTATACCTTGGTTCATTTATGTAACTCTGTTCTTGAAATTGTGAAGATGTTTGAGAAAGTTAGCATCCAAAGTTGTGATGGTGGTGCCGTGAATAGTGATGAAGAATATGATCGACTTGGCTCAAATGCATTATATGCTTTTGTCTATCCAAACTTTATGATTAATAGGTCAGCGATCAGTACTTAAATGTTATCAATTATTTGTTTTTGTTGTCTTATCATATTTGCATCATAGCATCCTTATTTTCTCTAGTTTTTCTCTGTACCTTAGGTATGGACCATGGATGGATACCAACCTTGTAGTCCCATTGGGACCACGGAAATGCCAAGTGATATTCGATTATTTTCTTGATCCTTCTCTTAGTGTAAGTTCCTTTCCTCATAGATTTTATGATGCCTAGATCAAAATGATCCCAAGATAAATAAATATCTTAGTATCCCAAAATCATATCTAGAACTTTTATAGCATAATAAAAAGACCCTTTCGTCTCCGGGTTGGATGTATCGATTACAAAATACATGAATTATGGAAATTGGAAAGATGTGTTATGGTGTTTATTTTTAACTACTCTCCAGGTTTTTTGATGATCTTGGCATTGATCTTTCATGCTAACATGGAATTAATAAACAAAACCAATTTTTTTTGTCCCCTTGATTGTCCAGGTTCTCTTTATAAAGAACTGTTCATGTATGCTCCTCCATGGAATCAGTCCTTCTCCTTTTACCCCATTCATTTATTATCATTTGCCTAATGTGAGTCAGATTGTACAATTGTTACAATGATGCACTATAAGTACTACTGAAAATGCCAATCGTATGACAGATATTTAGCTTTGCTCTGGGTAGGTTCACAAACATACTGTTCTTTGACAATTGTTTATTCTCAGGATAACGGTGATTTTATTGAAAAGAGTTTGGAGGACAGTGAGAAAGTGCAGGTCAGACTCCTTTTTTCCGACAATCAGTGCTTTCATATTTCATGTTTAATGTGTTTACGAAATCCATATGCAGATGGAAGACATAATTTTAAGTGAAGCTGTTCAACGGGGCCTCGAGTCTCCGGCATACAACATTGGTCGATACAGTCCAAATGTCGAGATGGCTATGCATCATTTTCATTGTCTGCTCTATGAAACTCTCAGCGGATGATTTTCATATTGAGAACTCTCTGCATCTGTAAGAAAACTAGATACAGGCAAGGGGGAAGGAAGAAGTGGCGGGAATCAGTCCACTCTGGCTCGTCTTTTCCTTGTTCTCACTACAATTTATGATCCAATTCCAAATGAAGCCGTTAAAACTTAAGTGTGGATTAAATTTTTCAAATGGATGGTTCCCTTGTATCCTATTGACTCTATTATGTGCAATTGAAGAGCTCTTGATTTTACCATTACTATTTTTCATAGAGCTTGAGCTTAGTGCTTTAGCATAATTTTACATTATCCTTATTCCTTGCTCATCGTTGGTTTTCATAGTTCAAAAATAAAGACAAGAAACTGGTTTTGAAGAGTCTATAAACAACTTGTCAGAGCTAGACATCAGACGTCTCTGGTTACCCCACTCTTTATTCTCTTTTACTATCCAAGAGACCAATTTGTCTGTGAGTTTAATCTTTAGTTGTAATATACCCTAATAATGCAATAAACTGTATAAGAAAAGATTTGTTGTGTACACCTTTGAGATTCACAGAAATGAGAGAGAGTTATTTCTTAAGACTCATGACCGCCATTCATCCAAGTTTTTTTCGTCTCAGGTACAAGTTTCTGTACTAGAATTTGTAGCTTATTCATAAAAAATTGCTCTATTTTTCGCTGTCCGAGTAGATAGATCCCAAGGCCAGTTGGTACCTGTGCATGTGTGCATCAATGTTTTGCTAATGGACGTTGAACTAGTAAATTTCGGTAGAATAATGCTAAGTGTACACAATTTTTTACACAATCTTTTACACCTCTCTCACATAGAAGGGGCCCACACATAATAAAATAATCGTGGACCCCCCTCCATGTGAGAGAGGTGTAAAAGATTGTGTAAAAGTGTGTGTGTACATGTAGCATTACCCATTTCGGTAATCAGTCTGGAACTTGACCAGTTTGTTGATTTCAGAGTGCATATTGTGCTCTGATTTCTGTTAAATGAAATGATTGCAACCTAGACCAATCAACCGTTGGGTGATTTCTCTGAAGCCATTTTTCCACGTGAAACAGTGATGGCGTATTTGATATGTGGTGAAAGCACTAGTCAGTACTCTCAAGTTCTTTAGTAATGTCTAGAATGCCAAAGATAGCTATGAAACATCCAAATTACCACAATACTACAAAACCTGACCATGAAAAGCTGAGCCACCACTTGCCTCCCCGAGTCAAGCTCCTTCAAACATTTTCGACCCTTGTCATACTTCAAATTCAGTGAATCCAATTCATACGTCCAATAGCTACTTTTTTCTTTAACAAACTTCATATAAAACATTGGTTCCAACATGGAATTGTAGGATGCAGTAACCCTCTTTCCTGGGGTTCCAGAGATCCTTGAGAAAGAGGATCATTTTACTGAAATGCAGCCAAAGAAACGCTACGAATGCTCTCCCGAGTCCTTTGAGCTTCATACCAATAAGGATGAAATTAGTCCTGCACCATCTCCCTAACGAAATGTACATGCGAAAATGTCCCCCAAGTGGAATCCAAATTTTCCTGGAGAAGGATTTGTGCCACCTTTGAGCATGGCTGCAGAATCCCCAAAATGTGACACTTCAATTTGAGACTAATGTTGCCTCGAGGGATCCACCCATTGAAATAGTGATCACAACTACCCTAACTGACAGTTATTCAAATGAAAAATGAAACTGAATCAACCAAAGATCAGTTGCACAAGGCACGCAGAATACACCATCCAAAATGGTATTAAATGCATGCTGAAGTCTGCAAATGTTAGCGAATGTTACTTTTCTGTATGGCTGATGACAATAGAATCACAACAACGAGAACTAAAGCACATAAATATTTGAGATTGCCCTGTTTACCAGGACCATGGAATGAAATCAACCCTCCAAAATCATTGCTAAAACAGCATAATAAGCATCAACACAAATAAGTGGATTCTGAATGCAAAATTCTGTAGGATAGGCAACCATCCAACAATTATTGACAAAACAGCATAAAAACCATTCAACATACACAAATCAATCAGTTCCAGAATGCAAAAATCTATGTAACTGTACTTGCACAAAAATAATTTCTTGATCATTTATATCAAATTAGTTGATAAAGAACACATTAAAACTTCACTCTATAAGCAAAAGCAACTCCGTATTTTCAGCACGGAAATGTACAAGTCAGTTTGATGGAAGACTAAATACTTAAAATCGCAAGGTTAGATTTGAGCTATACTGATCTGTATCTATCCAAAAGTTAGCTATTATTGCACCCCACCTACGGAAAAAGATGGGGGCCGGAAGCTGTCTTTTTCCACTTACTCAGTATTTAACCTGGATAACAAAAGAAGATCAAGTCAACTCGTAGTGATGAAGAAGCACATATTCCCCTCATATTCAACTCACAAAAAGTTTTCTTTACCTCTTGATTCTCTTTCTTTACGTATTTGCTTCATAAAAAAATCACTGAAAGGTCTCTCTGGAACAGGAATTAGCTTCCCAACAATGGCTAGAGGCCAGCTGATCAAGAAAAAATGAAAGCAGATTTTCGTATTAGATACGAGAATAATACGAGGACATCCACATAGTGATGCAATTATAGACCCAACACCACCTTTTCAGGATTAATGCAACCGTCAATGACTTAATGTAAAGAAATAGTATCTTCAACATCTATCAGTATAAAAGTATTAACAAATACGATAGACTTTCAACTAAAATAATGTACAGTTGAGAAATACCAGCTAAAAGCTGTAAGCCAAAATGCCAGGTAATGAGAAACAAACCTGATTATACCGATGACAATGGAAACAATCCACAATTTCCAACTGAGTCTAACTGTTGAAGTAAACTTCCCAAGAAAAAATATTATGATAACCTGAACAGCAAGAGTAGATTTATAAATTTCAAGATATTCTCAAGATATTATGGGGCATCTTGTACAAGAAAGAGCAAAGATAAGAGAAATAACCTGAAGAACCACTGTAAGCCCAACTATTCCCATGAAAAGACGGTTTTTAGTAACCCCTTTCCACACATTGATCTCATCAGGCTTTCTAGCATTCAACTCGTTGAATATCTGTAATTATAAACAAAAGAAATTAGGTAAAGCACGCGGAAAACAACAGTTTAAAAATTGGCGAATTAAAGATAGAAGTGCAGAGCGGCTTCAGCAAAATGATTTCAACTAGATTAATATTTAAACTTAAAAACAGAACAAAGTGGAGTCATCCCAAGTTTTGCATATTCGATCCCATCATAGACATCACACAGATTCATGTTCTTCAATATTTTGTTGATAATATCAGAACATACATATTGTGAGACAGAGAATCATCAACTCTTCACTTGCCAGTCAAATACAACAAAATCAGAAAAAACCTGCTACAAATCTACCAAGCAGGAGCAAAAATACGATAAGTAGATACATAATTTCGACTGTGATCATCCCATCATAGACATCACACAGATTCACGTTCTTCAATATTTTGTTGATAATATCAGCATAACATGCATATTGTGAGATAGAGAATCCTCAACCCTTCACTTGCCAGTAAGTATAACAAAAAATCAAATGATCATTATTGTAAAAGCAGATTGAATATTCCAATTACAAAAACTGCGACATATTAGAACATAAAAAAATAAAATAAAATAAAGAGAGAGAGAGGGAGAGGAGAATTCAACGGCATTGCAGATATCTACACTTTGCTCTATGTAGCAAAAGATTAATACTTTCATATCCCAATGCATTACCTGACAAAGGACGAATGCATTGAATATCAGTGTATTCTTCACTTTGAAAGCTCGGTCATCCGATTCATCCTCTAAATTTAGAATGCTTCTTCCTCGGAAATTCAGTATTAGAAGAACGGTCACTTGATATAGAGCCTGCAATCATTCAACTGCAAACAATTAGAACGTGGATATTTAGTCCATGTTTGGGCTCCATTTTAATTTTAATACATTTTTCTCTTTCTTATTTTCAACCGCACATTCTTCAATAAAATAATATTACACGTAAATCCAAAATTTTTTTTTTTTTTTTTTAATCACACATTCTCAAAAAAATTACTATTCCAAAATACATTTTTCCCAGAACCTCGCTAACATGGAGCCCAAACAAGGGCTTAATGAAGTATTTTAGTTTCCATCCAAATATAAAAAAAATCAATAATATAGTTAACACATAAGTTTGATACCTGAATTATCAAGTTCCTCCACATGACATTAGTAACGAGAGGTTCCCTAAAATATTGACAATAATGTTTGATCAGTAAATAATTTCAATCTCAGAAAGTGCATAACAGAATTTAATGATATGGACAAGAAATAAAAGGACATCTCTACACCATGGTGCTTTCTAGTAACTTAAAACACTCATAAGGTGGTGCCTAGTACGAGGGAATGGGGAAGGAAGAGTGACACAGTCAAAAAACAAGAAAAGCCACAACCATGACAATCAAGCAATAAAGCAAGATCAAATTTCGAACAGAACACTCCCTGTTATTTATTAAATCGAACGTCCCACCCTCCATCTGAATGACAAAGAACATGAAATAATAAAACCTAACTATAAGTCCTGACTGGATAAGGAAAGCAAATCCAACATTTTTAATAGAATAAGGAAACATAAAAACTAAGAGATTGGACTGAATAAGTAAAATACTTGCTGCAGAATAAGGAAATAAACTAAAGCAGTAGACATTGCGCTTGACCTGAACAAGAGGCATCAAAAGATGCTCTCAGGCCCCTTCTCCACCTGGTGCATCCTCATCGAGCCTAGAATTATCTACATTAAAGAGAAGCAGCATTCCTGGTTTCATTTGAAATACCATAGTTGATATAATAGATTCCTGAAGAACACATTTCCATAATCCCCATTTCCAAATATGGATTTCTTATCATCTTATTATGCATTCCCCAACAAATTATGAAGGAATCCATAAGTGTCCAACTGAATTTGAAAAAATATATGGCTCATAACATCTCTATAACATAGAACAATAACATGAGATTGAAAGGGACAGGTCTCACCAGCTCCCATCTTTCTTGTATTCTTAAATAACCAATTCAAGCAGCAAAGTGATTGCCAATAACCAATATCAACTAAGCTAATAATTTTCTCCCCTCACTCCCTCATTGTCTCTCTTTTCATCTCTCTTCTTGTCACTAAAAACCCTAGTCCAGCATTGAAGCATGGCCAAAATTTCAACCAACAGACAAAAACCACCACCAAGAATACCTTCATCTCTTATAGATTTTTTATTTTGAGAAAATAAACACACAATCATAGAATGGGCAAGAAAAAAAAAATTGATGTCTGTACTTCTATGAATGTTTTCCTTGTCTTAATCAAAGATTATAATAAGGGAAAGTCACAGGAAAGTCACAGGTTGACAAGGCAAGACTAAATAAATTTACAGATTTCAAGTAACAAAGTCAATTATCTGTTTTTTCCCCCAATTGGTTTAGCTATTTTAATGCAAATATTCTTACAATATGAATTACAAGACAGGTAATGAATTTACAGAATTTGAAGTTACAAATTCAATTTATCGGTTTTTTTAATTTTCATAGTTATTTTAATGCCAATTTCCTTGCAATTTTTGTGGGTTATTGAAAACTTTCTGCATTGGCTTCTGCTTATTTTAAGATAATTGAATGACATAACTGTGACAGGGGTTCGTGAAGAATTGCAGAGAATGGAATGACGTGATTGCAAAATATAGTGCCCTCTATGTCAGCTATGTTTTCAAGCTATCATAATATGAACAAGTAGCACAGTTCATTGTATCAGCACTGAAATTCCAGTGCCTTCTGAGATAATTATCTCCTTTGGTACAGGGGAGGAGGGAAAAAGATGCAGTCACCACTCAACTAACTGAAACCATATTTTTGCCTCGGTCACATATAAAACAAACTTCAGAGGAAAATTGACTCATTTATGAAAAGTCTAACCTTCTACCCACAGGTGGCCTATGCATCAGAGGATCTGTAGGAGGTTCAGTTGCTAGTGCTAGGGCCCCTAGTGTATCCATTATAAGATTTACCCAGAGAAGCTGCTCAGAAGACAAAATAGTTATAAAGTTAGTTTTGAACCTAAATTAGAGTTATGATTAAGAACTTGTTCATACAAAGAAAAACAGCAGACAGAAAGAGAGAGAGAAAGATCACAAACCTGCACTGCATTTAATGGGACATTACCAGCGGAAACTGCAGCCACAACATTGATTATAAGAGCTGCAACATTAACAGTGAGCTGAAATTGTATAAATTTCTGAATATTGGCATAAACAGATCGACCCCACCGCACCACCTACAATTAACATAAAAATATAATCAGCAACTTTAGTCATAACATTGTCAATTTCTAGACACTTCCACAAGACAGTAAAAAAGGAAAGCTATGCAACTATGCCTCAAAAAATAATTGATTTACAATGAGAGCAATCTGAACTCTGCTTTAATAGTTTGATTCAGAGATACTTTCACTAGACAGTCACAACGAAAATCTATGGCTCGAAAGGTAGTTCCAACAGAAATTTGAATTATGTCCAAGTAACAGAAGAAAACTATAAAACACCTTTAACAAGCCAAAAAATCATTTAAAAATACTCTTATGAAATTCTATTAGAACCCTAGCTCAAAAGATTACATGCTATGATCAAAGAATCTTAAAATGATGCAAATCCAGAAAACCATAGCTGGTTAAGTTACAAAAATATAAGCCTCGTTCAGATCGAAAACATGAAACTTTGACATTATTTTTATATTTTATGCAAAACTATGAAGAATAGAGGATACGCATGTCCCCCCTGTTTTCATGGTGAACATGCCTTGTGCAATTACTAAATCCAAAATATCAAATTAGCATCGAGGTGACGGTTCTGGTAATACACACTATCATAAATTCTCCTAATAGCATGCTTTTCATTTATTTTGATGCATCAGGGTGATGGTTCTGGTAATATGCACTATCATATATTCTCCTAATAGCATGCTTTTCATTCATTTTGAAGCAACATTCATAAGATGGGAAAGCTGGTTTTATGCACTTTTAAGAGCCAAACTAAGACATTTCTTGAACAGTATATTAACATGCTTACGTCATAGACTCACCTTCACTACTGAAGCAAAATTATCGTCCAATATAATGATGTCTGAGCTCTCTTTGGCAACTTCTGTTCCTTGGATACCCATTGCAAGACCAATATCAGCCTACACCGCAATACAATACAAAAGAGATTATACGAACTGGGGAAAGGAAAAAACAACGCAAAACAACAATTCTTTTGAACACCTCATTATACTATACACACTATTACGTGTTCATTAATGAAATTCATGAACCCACAGGATTCGAAAACCATTGTGAAAAACACTTGTTCCAAGCCCAATGCAGCACCAAATTGATGATCTTAACTATGATAGTCAACTCATGAAATCCCCACAAATGGGAATTAGATAAATAAGCTGATTCAAATTCTGACTACTGAAACCTAAATTGGTCTTTGCATGCCCCAATAGTTCGTGTGTAAGTAAAAGAACAGGTACACATATTTAGCAACTAGTGAAAGAGCAAACCTCATGTAGTGCAGGAGCATCGTTAGTACCATCTCCAGTAACAGCAACAACGTGACCCTTCTTCCTCAATGCTTGAACAAGCAAGAGTTTGTCATTTGGTGATGACCTACCCATCACCTGTATGTGAAATGATAACAAGAAATGTCATCTGTGCCACTTGAATTAATAGCACATAGACAACAAGAAGAACATTTGGGCTACCAAGTTAACTGAATTACCGAAATTTTATCAGCCACTTCCAGCCTCTGTGTCTCAGACATGGCACGGAATACCTTTCCTTCAATAAGATTTGGCTCAGTAGCATCTCCATTTGATCCTAATATCCCACAATCTACAGCTATTGCTTTTGCCGTTTGAAGATTGTCTCCAGTGACCATACGTACCTATAAAATTGTTAAAACAAATATCAACATAATTGCCGGTGCTGACAAGCTACGTGTCAACATTGTCAAATATACTCAATGATACTCAATAAGACTCGATGCCTCTCAATGTGAAATGTTCTCTCATTATATAAAAATGAAATCAAAACTAAATATGCTAGCTATCAATTACAAATATTCACTAATGGTAGCATATTAAATATGGTAGCTTTCCTAATTTTCCACTAACATCCTCTCAAATTGATGCAGATAAAAGGGTTAATTTGCAATCATGAATCAGCGACGGTGACAATGCTCATGCTCACGAAGAAGAGACCCAAATCGGAGCAACCATCTCTGAAAAATAGTGACGACAAGAGACCCAAGATCAACAAATAGTGCATAAACAACCAAGAACCACTCGAAGACCACTCCAGAAAACTTCCCAAGGATTTCCAAAAAGGATTTCATGAAATGTGCTAACCACACACAATGAGCTCTATCAGTCGGGAGAACTCAGTTGAACACATAATTAGTGTTCCTACAAAAGCTCTAACGGCCAATCGTTGGCCAAAAATCCAACAATATACCGCTGCCAAGATGCTGCAATTGGAAAAAAATCCCACGGAATATCGTACACCAAAAAAAAAAAAAAAGATGATCTTGTTCTGAGAATCCAAAACCACCCAATAATGATCCTCCTCCGAGAATCCAAAACTCCAGCTCATCAACCGATCAACCAAAACTCAACAGTTTGCACTCCCGTCTTTTTTTCTCATTAAAACGAACAAGAATATTTTATGTCGACATTATAGCCGTCCAACACGACCCAAATCAATAAGAATTTTTTTTTCACCAACCTAAATAGTAACCCAAATTAATAGTCCAATATCCCAATTAAACGACCTAATAA